>OX451736.1:729539923-730739923 GCA_948472305.1 Vicia faba
TTTTAATGTTTTATATAAATATTAATATTTATTTTCTTATATAGATAATAATATCTATATATAAGTAAATAATTTTTGTAGTTAAAAAAGATATTCATTAATTCAAATTGAAACATATATCGATCATTATAAATTTAAGATTGTTAAAAACTAAAAAAAATCTTAAAAAAATCTTACATCATCTTAATTAATAGCATACAACGATATGACAATACCTATAAATATGACAAAAATAAAAATAATTAAAATATTTATATTTTTTAATATGCAACATTGACGCTCAAGTCTTCATCAAATATGTAATAAATTAAAGGGAATATGTCAATCTAAAACAACGAACATTGTACTCAGACGAAAAAATCAACAAACACTGTGAAACGTCGAAAACTTAAAAAAAAATGTGGATAACCACTTACTTAAAACAATAATAACAATAATAATAATAATAATAACAATAATAATAATAACAATAATAATAACAACAATAATAACAATAACAATAATAATAATAATAACAATAACAATAATAACAATAATAATAACAATAACAATAATAACAATAATAACAATAATAATAACAATAATAACAATAACAATAATAACAACAACAATAATAAATAATAATAATAATAACAATAATAATAATAATAACAATAATAACAATAACAATAACAATAACAATAATAATAATAATAATAACAATAATAATAATAATAATAATAATAATAATAATAATAATAATAATAATAATAATAATAATAATAATAATAATAACAATAACAATAACAACAATAATAACAATAATAATAACAATAATAATAATAACAATAACAATAATAACAATAATAATAACACTAACAATAATAACAATAACAATAACAACAATAACAACAACACAGCATCAGCAGCAGACGATAATTTTTATTCTAATTCTTTAATTAGTCCTTTGTATAGCACACTAACTCCATTAACTCACAATAACTTCTACTTTATTCTAAAATCATTAATTAATTAAAATTAGCTAAAATAATAATACATGTAGTAACATTTCAATCTCTATTAACTCATAATAACTACTTTTCAATTAGTATTAAATTATTAATTAATTAAAAATGGATAAAATAATAGAACATGTGACTTTTTTCTTTGTGATTCTGTTTCAATGATTTTTTTAATTAGTTATTAATAATTAATTAATTAAAAGTTGTTAAACAATAGAATTTCTATCTGATAACAAAAATACATAATTCTATCTGATAAGCAGAAACGTTACTAGATAACCAGAAATATACATTTCAAAAAAACATAATTCTATCTGATAACCAGAAACATAATTCCATTAATATCAAGATGTTCCAAAATACATTTTATTGATAATCAGAAAAATACATTTTCAATAATCAAACAACACAAAACAAATGCTATTTTGAGCTGCATATTAATCCTTCTATGAGCTTCAAGCTTCATCTTCAATTTCTCCAATTTCTTTGTTACTGTTTCCAATTTCACTCCTAGTACCTCACACTTCTTACAAAATAGTTGAATAACACTATTCCCTTTGATGGAGTCTCCAATTTCATCATCCCATAGGAATAATTCATAACTATTCCCGGTCTACAAAAATCAAAACTTCTGTTAACATTAATAAAAATCAAAACTTGCTATCACTTTTTTTCCAATTAATCAACAAACAAACTTACCCCAGCATTGTGACATTTCCAAAACCTTCGATTGCGGTTTTGAATTGTGTTGGACACCCACATCTTCATTGTTCTATCATAACCACATATGGGTAATCCAGGAAATGAAACTAAATTAACACTACTTCCAATAGAACTTCTTCCAACCATGCTTCCAATTGAGGGGACGAAGACGAACGACGCAGAAATATGAAGCAGAAGATTGAGACGAAAGGGAAGGAAAAACGAAGCAGACGTTTGGAACAAAGGTGAATAATGGAACAAAAGGGGAAGAAAAACCATAGATTGAAGGGATTTTGTATAATTTTTAGATTTAATCAAGTTTCAATTGTCCAACCAACTTTGTCATTGCCACGTAGCAAATTCATGGATTACACAGTCAGCAAACCAAGTAAAAGGGTGTGGTGAAAATGGTTTATTTAAATTATAAGGGGCGAATCATAAAAAAATTATTTCGGGAGGGCAAAACCAAATCTCGCCCAAATGGAATAGAGGTCCTATAGTTAAGCATTTAGGATAAATAACTCTTTTTACCACCTCCATGTAAGTTTAAAGCTAGTTTTGTTTTAGCCGCAAAATTTCCCTCATTGTAAATCTGCCATGTATCCATAAATATTTTGCTAAATTGATTTGATCCCCATCCCATACTCTTTAGTTAGTCAACTTTAGTTGACCCCTTGTCCGAAATTGCCTGTAATAGACAATTTAAGTACATACAAAAAATTTGTATCATGTCCACAATTTCCAGTCGAGAGAGCAAGGAAACAAAAGCGAGAATGCCAAAAATGCCAAGGATTAAAATGAAAATAGTCCTATCATCATTTTCATAAAAGTAGCTATTTATCTAGATTCTTATTGAGATTCTGGTGCTGAACACAATTCAGAAATAAGTCTCCTTCAGATATTAAAAAGTCAAACTCTTGATCTTCTTTTTCTTGTGCCTAAACAACCACTTGTATCACACTAATTAATAACTATAATGGAGTATGAAATGTTAAAATTATATCTCATATTGTTGGACTTTTTTTATTTAATTATTACATATGCATCTTCCTACTTAACAGAACAAAAAAATGGTGTATTTTAATTATAATGCCATTTGAGTGTTCAAAAATATGAAATAAAAGGCAGAGAAATCTAACTATTTTCATATATAAGCTTATATTTTTAATTTGATAAACCTTGTGACACCTATCATAATCTCTACAATTACTAAGATTAGAATTGCACCACTGTTGTGTTATTAATAGCTCAAGTTCTCTTAAAAGATCCTGAAAAAAAGGAGCAAAACAATAGATAAAATTGTATTTTATCTATCAAAGTCTGATTATGAATTGTTCAACACCTACTGCAGTTTCCTCTTTATTAATAAGAGTGTGAAATAGATGTGATATCATAATCACACACCAATTTTGCAGAATTCAACAAAAGAATCATGTTATTTTACCAATTACAAATTCTAATGAAAGTTGGTCATAAAATGATCATATACAATTTTAAAATACTCAATTCTACTTATGTAATTTGTTCTGGACTGGGCCCGACAGGCCCAAAAGCATTGCTAAGGCCCAGTCCAAATAGACTTGCTGAGGACCACGCCGACCATAGGGTCACACTCGTGCCCGACGTGCTCCCTGAGGTCACGTGCTCAACCTCTACACCTCCAGCTCGACATCCTGCTGTCCAGCTCGACATCACCTCGAGCACCCCAACTAGGGCAGACTCAGTCCACTGCACTCCCAACGAGGCCCCGAAAAGACCGCGTCTCCGTCCGCCCGCACTTCACGCAGAACATCCAGGAAGGGGACCACGTGCGGGTCCCCACTACGCACGTAGAACCTGACAGTTCCTCCATTGGGCCAAACCTGCCCGGCCCAATGAAGGAACCTTGGCCCAGCGCTGGGGGCTATAAATACCCTCTGTTTCCAGAGGGTCAGGTATTCATCATTCTAACCATACACTTGCTATTATCTGCTCGTACTCCTACTTACTTCAGCATCGGAGTGCCTTGCAGGTACCACTTCGTTCAAAAAGCTTTCTGCTCGGAGCCAGCCGTGACGGTCCATTTCTGATCAGGTCAGATCAGTGGCGTCGTCTGTGGGAACTAGCTTCCCCGTCTAACGAACAACTCAAAAGACCAAAGCTCAATTCAGCTACCTGTCATGGCTGATCCAGCTCGCGACGAGTAGCACGTCCGTGTCGTCGACACTAATAACGGCACCGCGGACAAGAATGGACACCTCGATAACCCCGGTGATCCCGGCCACAGTACCATTCCTGTGACCACCGTCCTCGGAACTTCCTCGCACAGGGACAGGGCCACCTCATCATCCTCCCCGATCCCACCACCACTCGAGGACGACCCGGTAGCTCTCGCTCATTACAGAGTTGCCCGATTCCACGAAGTCCCAGTTCCCGCCGGGGCAGATGCCACGACTCAGGCACTGTTCGCGGCCATCAATCAGACAAACTATCTCATCTTCGCCCAAGGAGAAAGACTAAGGGCACTTGAAGATGACCGACGACCCCCGAGGAGGCATCGGAGGCCACATTCTCCACCTCCCCGGGTCACAGAAGTTCGACACCCTTCCCCCCCGCGGAGACACTACAGGGAGAACTCCAGGAGCCCCTCTCCCCGGCCAAAGCAGAGGCGCCCCTACTTGGAGAGACAGCCCGCCATCCCTGCCGGAGAACCCAGTCGCGACCCGGAAAGGCACGACAAGAGACACGCCGGGGACGGGCGTGTGACATTCAACCACCGAGTATCATGCTCGAGGGAAACTCAGCACGACCACCGTGCCAGACAATACTACAGGTCCCCATCTCTTTCTCCGGAGAGGAGCGACGAGGACGACCCCCGCGGTCCCCTGTCGCAGGCCATCATGGATGCACCCATCCCCCCGGGCATGAAGAAGCCCCCACATCTGAAGGAGTATGACGGAGTCGCGGACCCGGTCGACCACATTGACGGGTTCGAAGCCATGCTCCACTATCATAATGTTGGGGGGCCCATCAAGTGCCGTCTTTTCCCCACGACTCTCAGGAAGGCGACCATGGACTGGTACAAAGGACTCGCCCCGGGCTCAATCACGTCGTGGCGGAACCTGAAGAACCAGTTCATCAGTTCCTTCACAGCTTCTCGGCGCCATCCGAAGACCGAGGCAGCCCTCGAGGCCATCATCCAAAGACAAGATGAAACCTTGAGGGAGTTCATCAACCGCTTCAACCGAGAAGCAATACAGGTCCCCTGCGCGGACCATATGAAAAGATACTTGCTGGAGAGGGGCCTCCTCCCCGGCACAGAATTCAGAAAGGCTGTGGGTATTGAACCACCTCCGACCTTTGATGCCCTCCACGATAAGGCCCGAGCATATATGGACTACGAGGAGAGGGAAGCTGCCAACAGGGACCGAGACTCAAGGGCTCGGGGTCCCAACAACAGCAGCAGCTCACGACAAGAGGCTCCTCCCCGACGTACGGGGGAGAAAAGGAAAGAAGACCGACCCCGGGAAGTCCGGGAGCAAAGGGGCCCCTCGGGCCGTTTCACCGAGTACACTCCGCTCACAGCTTCCCGCGAGCGTATTCTGGCGGAGTGCGCCAGCACAGACTTCAAGGACGGCAGCGTCAAGCGTCCCCGGCCTGCTCCTGCCAAGCCAGGGGAAGATAAAAATAAATACTGTCAATACCATATGAGTCATGGCCATTTGACAGAGGACTGCGTCCACCTCAAGGACGCCATTGAAACCCTCATCAAGGGAGGGAGGCTCGCGCAGTACAGGCGAAACGACGCTCCTCGTCGTGACGCCCATGAAACCAAGGAGCCCGAAGAAGACGCCCGACCATCAGACGAGTCGGTGCCTATCCAGACCGCCTTCTCGGTAACCAGGCCCGAGGATTTTGACATTCCGGAGCACCTGCAGGAGCCGCTGACAATGCACAGCAGGTGGGAATACTTTCCCTCCGCCGTGGTCATCAACGGGGGCGGGTTCAACGACCTCACCATCAATTCAGCTAAGAGGAAGTTGGACGAGCTGGTCGACATGGCTCCCCCGCAAACTGTGACGTTCGAAAGGGTGAAGGGCAGGTCAGAGCCCATCACCTTCTACCTAGAAGAACTCCCCGGAGGAGCCCCGAACGCGGTCATCCCCTTACTGATAAGGGCAAGAATGGCCAATTTTGACGTGTATCGCATCCTGGTCGACGAAGGGAGTTCCGTCGACGTGATGTACAGCCAGCTGTTCCGGACCTTACAACTGGACGACTCACATCTCTCTCCGTATGTGGGGTCGGATCTACAAGGCTTCAACGGCTCGACTTCCAAACCTTGGGTTTATGTCGAGCTCCTGGTTACGTTCGGCGAAGGAACGGCTACGAGACAGGTTAAGGTCCGCTTCCTCGTTATTTACTGCCCGTCTCTATACAATTGCATCTTGGGGAGACCGACACTGGAAGAGCTGACGGCGGTGCCCTCGACCGTCCATCTGAAGATGAAGTTCTACACCAGAAGGGCACGGGTAGCCACCATCCAAGGAGACCTAGCCGCTGCCCGTAGATGCTTCAACGCTGCCTCTAAGGGACGGGATACCGTCGACATAGGGACCAGACCCGCCAAAAGGACGAAACAGGAGCCCGACAGGAAAGCATCCCCCGAGGAAAAAGTCCAGAAGGCTCCACCAAAGGTCGACTCCATAGCCATCGACGCTCGCTTCGATCAGGACGAGCCATCCAGCAGCGAGCAAATCCCTCTCCGACCAATTCCGGACGGGGATTTTGAACTCGTTCCCCTCGGCACAGACCCGACCAAGGGAGTGAATATTGGTAAAGACCTCCCCGACTTGGCCAGGAAGCAAATCAAGGCCTGTCTGCGCGAGAATGCTGATCTCTTCGCCTGGAGTGCTGCGGAGATGCCCGGACTCGACCCTGAGGTCGCCTGTCACCACCTCGCCATTGATCCAGCCGCCAAGGCCGTAGTACAACGTAGGCGTAGGCAGTCTCCAGAAAAAACGGAGGCTGCTGAAAAAGCTGTAAAAGACCTCCTAGAGGCAAATTTTATTTCTGAAGCCCGATATTCCACCTGGCTGTCAAATGTTGTACTTGTGAAAAAGAATAATGGAAAATGGAGAATGTGTGTTGACTATACCGATCTCAACCGGGCTTGCCCGAAAGATGCTTTTCCCTTACCTAACATAGACATGCTGGTCGACAATTCGGCCGGCTACAAAACTTTGTCGTTCATGGACGCCTACTCGGGATATAACCAAATCCCAATGGCTCTGGGCGACAAACACTGCACGGCATTCATGACCAGCTCGGGCAACTATTACTACAACGTAATGCCCTTCGGACTGAAAAACGTCGGGGCAACTTACCAACGCATGATGAATAGAGTTTTCAACAAACAGATCGGCGACATGCTCGAGGTATATATGGACGACATGATCGTCAAATCCCGAGCAGACACCGATCACGCAGCTCATCTCAAGACAGTCTTCGCCCAAGCAAGACAGTGCAAAATGAGATTCAACCCCGATAAATGCACGTTCGGGGTCAAGGCAGGAAAGTTCCTTGGATTCTATCTAACAGAACGGGGAATCGAGGCCAACCCCGACAAATGCCGGGCATTCTCCGACCTCCCAACACCGAAGTCGAAGAAGTCGATACAAATCATGAACGACATGCTCACGTCGCTGTCCCGCTTCGTCGCGAAATCTGCTCAGCACGCCCTTCCCTTCTTCAAACTCCTTCGAAAGGAAGCAGCCTTCGAATGGAATGAGGAGTGCGAGCAGGCACTTCGCCATCTAAAGCAAAGCCTGTCTCAGCCGCCCGTGCTATCTCGACCAGACGACGGCGAACCGCCGTACTTATACTTGGCCGTTTCAAACGAAGCCATCAACGCAGCCCTTGTCCGCGAGACCCCCGACGGGCAGAAACCTGTCTATTTCACGAGCAAAGCCTTACAAGGGCCCGAAAGCAGATACCAGCAAATAGAAAAGGTTGCTCTGGCCCTCGTCAACGCGGCGAGGAAGGCTCAGACACTACTTTCTGAGCCACACCATCATCGTGCGAACCGATCAACCAGTGAGACAACTCCTGGGTCGACCCGATATGGCGGGCAGGATGCTAAAATGGTCCTTGTAACTCTCCGAATTCGACATTCAGTACGAAAGCAGGAAAGCCCTGAAAGCACAGGCCTTGGCCGACTTTGTCGCGGAGATGACCACTCACGACCCTCCCCCGGGGAAAGAACACAAATGGACCATCTTCGTCGACGGAGCATCCAGCTCGTCCGGTAGCGGCGCAAGAATCCTCCTGGAAAATGAAGAAGGCGTAGTAATCGAGCACTCCTTAGTTCTCTCCTTCCCGACGTCAAACAACCAGGCAGAATACGAAGCCCTGCTCGCAGGACTGAGACTAGCCGAGGACCTGGGAGCCCGCGAGGTACAGATTTACACTGACTCCCAGCTCGTCGCCTCTCAAGTACATGGGAGCTACCAGGCCAAAAACGACAACCTCATCGAGTATTTGAACTTAGTCAAAAAACACATGACAAAGTTCGTACGAGCAGAAATTTCTCATGTTCCCCGCGAGCAAAACACGAGGGCGGACATATTGTCCAAACTTGCGAGCACACGAAAGAAGGGCGGAAATAAATCCGTCATCCAGGAATCTCTGGCACGTCCAAGTATCGAACCACCCTCGACTACAGTCGAGATCCATGCCATCGGGGATGCCACGTCCTGGATGACCCCGGTTTATAATTTCCTGACAAAAGGAGAACTCCCGTCGAACCAGGCCGAAGCTGCCATTATCAAGCGACGAGCATGTTCCTACGTGGTTCTCGAGCAGAAACTGTACCGAAGAGGATTCTCCATCCCCCTCCTGAAATGCATCGACGAGTCCACCATCCCCGACGTACTACGGGAGATACACGAAGGGATCAACGCCCAGCACATGGGCGGTAAATCCTTAGCACGGAAAGCCCTTCGAGCAGGATACTACTGGCCGACGATGCAACAGGACTCCAAGGAACACGTAAAAAAATGTGATAAGTTCTAGAAGCACGGGGATATGCACCTTGCCCCCCCGCACGAGCTGAGCATATTGTCGTCCCCGTGGCCGTTCGCCTGGTGGGGCATGGACATCCTCGGGCCCTTCGTGCAAGGAACCTACTAGAACAAATTTCTCATCGTCGCCGTGGATTACTTCACAAAATGGATCGAGGCCGAGGCACTCGCAAAAATCACCTCGCACAATATCCTCCGTTTCTACAAAAGAAACGTCCTCGCTAGGTTCGGAATTCCGCAGGCCCTGGTGACCGACAACGGTACCCAGTTCACCGACCACGGGTTCCGGGACTTCGTCACCAAACTAGGGACAAAACAACATTTCACGTCAGTCGAGCACCCTCAGACCAACGGGCAAGCCGAAGCCGCGAACAGAGTCATCCTCCGAGGGCTCAAACGTCGGCTCGGCGAAGCCAAGAGAGGATGGGTCGAGGAGCTCCACAGCGTCTTGTGGGCATACCGCACCACATCTCACTCAACGACGGGTGAGACACCATTTCGACTGACATATGGCACCGAGGCTGTCATCCCGGTCGAAATCATGGAACCATCCCGACGAACGGAGAACCCCCTCGACGAAGAAATGAACGACGAGGCACTAAGGGATGAACTCGACCTAGTCGAGGAAATCCGATCGGGTGCAGCCCTGCGCGAAGCCACCCTAAAACAACGAGTGGCTCTACGCCACAACGACAAGGTCATCAAGCGCGAGTTCGAAATCGGCAGCCTGGTATTACGCAGGAACCAGAAAGATTCCCGCGAAGGGAAGCTGGCCGCGAACTGGGAAGGACCTTATCGCGTCCACGGCACCACGGGTACCGGGGCGTACTACCTCGAGCAATTAGACGGAGAGCCATTACCACGAGCCTGGAACGCTGCTAAGCTAAAGAAGTACTATAGTTAGAAACTACCAACACCTGGGATCCTCGGCCAGCGGCACCCGCGCTCGGTCAACGAGGAAAAACGTCCGACTTCGTATAAAGGCTAAGGTACGAGCCCGACATACGGCCAAATCGCACAGCATCGCACGGCAAACGAGGACGATCGATAGTGCCCGACGTGGACAGCTACACCGAGCACCACCGTCGTTGTACCCATAAGGCAGAACACCCAGCTCGCGATGGGCAGTTCACGCCAAGGGCGAATAGTCCCTACCGGGCTTCGCGTCCGACTGAGCAACTTCGCTCCAAATGCCCGGCAAGTTGTCAAGAATGACGGGCCATCTAAAAGGGTCAAAGGGAAGTCTCTCCCCTCGAGCACAACACTTAGGTGACTCTGGCCAGCGAAAGAGGTCCGGGCACGTATACAAACGGAAGGCGGGCAGACTCGCTCGCCAAATCACAGCTGCTTACGGGCACGCCTCGGGCCCATGACTTAGGCTAAAATTTTGTGCAAATATATAAGATTTCAAGCAAGGGCAAAACATTCAAATGTAAAACAGCATTCAGATAAAAATTCCCGAAGGCGACAAAGCAAACAATTATAAACCGACCAAGAAGGCCGACGATGTTCATAACGTACAACCGACGGACACGCAGGCCCAAAGAATACAAATGTCAAAGGCACGCAGGCCCGCTATCCTAGTCAGGTTTCCCCAGAACCATCATTATCGATGCCTAGAGAGTCGGGCGGGGGCACGATCACGCCATCCACAATCTGATGTGTGTGGCCTATACCCTCAGTGACCAGACCTGGGTTTAACAAGGAAAGCTGACCGACTGCGGAGTCGAACCCCTCCTCCAGAGCACCGACGCAATCTGCCTCGAGTAGCCGGATATGGGCGACCAGCTCCGACCGACTCTTCAAAGCCGCTATGTCCTCCGGCTCATCCTCGGCAGGTTGCATGGCAACGTTCATTTCCTCGACCTGCTGGGCCAAGCGCCCGACTTCGGTCCCCAAACGATCCCTGTCTGCGCGGAGAAGCTCCCCCTCCTCGGCCAACTTCCCCGACCTTTCCTTCTCCAGGACCAACATCTCCCTCTCAGCATCCAGCATCGCCGTCTGCTCGCGGAACATCTCCTCAGAGCGTTCCAGGGCAGTCTTCAACTTCCGCGAGCTCGAGGTGAGAGCCGCTTTCTCCTGCTCGAGTTCTTCGATACGGACAGGATCCCCCCCTTCCTCGGACAACACCAGGGCCATCTCGGCCATTTTCACCAGCCCGTCCATGCTGGCGGCCAGATGCATCTTCCGATCCTCTTTGCTCATCCCTTTGATAGCCTCAGCCTCGTCGGCAACCACTGTCAGAGGGAATCTCTCGAAGAAGCCCTCCTCTTTGAAACAAGGGGGGAACGCGAAAGACCTGACAGCACTGGCGTCCTCGCTGACAGTCGGACCACTTTCCACCCGGGTCCTCTTCCTTTGTATCAGGACGGCACTAGGATCGACCTCTTCAACTTCTGGGGTCCCATCCGACGCGGCCCCCGAGCTGGGCGGCGAATCCACCCTCACCGGCTGAGGAGCACTCGGACTGTGTGGCGGGCCCATCCTCGTCGCCTGGGGAGCCTTCACGACCCTCCTGCCTCGCTTCTGGTCGCAAGACAACTTCAAAAGCCTTTCCCGTCGACCGGCCATCGAACCTGCACAAAATAAAAGACGGGTTAGTATCGAGCAAGCTCATAAATAAATGACGAGCAAAGAAATTCAAGCAATAAACAACCTAGCAGACGAGCAGCCTGCCTGTACGTCTGGCACTCCACGAGTGCCTTAGTATCAATCGGCCGGGACTCAAATGTCGGATAACCCTCTGCATCCAAGATATCGTCCCCTTCCCTCGTAGCCCACCGGGCAGGGTGGAAGCTATCGACAAACCGACAAAGTGTGGCGTACGCCTCCTCGTCCTCCGAGCACATGTCCCCGGCAGCAGTATGGTAGTAACCAGTCTCGTGCTCGTAGTGCCTGAACATCCAGTGCACAGGGAACTTAGCCGTACGGGCCATCACAGGATTCCCATCGTCGCCCAAAACCGCCTCCCCGTCATCATCGCTTAGGGGCTCCTCCTCCTCGTACAGGGATCCTAAAGCAGAGGTGGTAACTGGCTGCACAACGTACCACTTGTCTTTAAAACCCGTTACGGAGTCCATATACATTTTGAAGAGTCTCCTCGACTGCTTCAAGGAGACCCAGCTGTGTTTCCCTCCTCGAGACTGGCGCTGTAGATGAAAAATCCTGAAGAAGAGCGGTATGGTCGCCCCGATCCTCAAAAAGCGACACGTCAGCTCAAACACCCGGATAAAGGCGAGTGAGTTCGGATGTAGCTGGGACGGGGCCAGCTCCAGATGAGTGAAGACCCCGACCTGGAAATCACTGAAGGGCAGCTGCAGCCCAAGATCTTTGAACGCGATCTCGTACATCGCGAAGCTATACTCTGGATACACCGAGCAGATCCGTGAACGGGAGGACGGGCGCATGACAACGAAATTCTTTTGGAAGTCAGGCTGGCCCTGGCCCGCTTCGAAGACAGCATATGGACTTCGGTCGCCTCGGCTGTATATCGACGCGATCCCTCGGGGCTCAGCGCCCACCCAATCCAGCAAAGGGTCATCGACAGTATCAATCAAGCTGACCGACTCATCGGCACTTTGTTCTTCACGTTCGAGGCGCCTAGAGGAGCACGGCTCGTCCGCCATGGTTACCTGCAGAGCACGGGAAACCAGTCAATTGGGCACGAAGCCATACGCTCGACAAACCACGTCGTCCCACGCACGACCACAAAAGTCAGTTTACACGAGTAGTCGCCTCCCCGACATCCTGAGGACTCGATGTGTTCTTCTCCAAACCGACTACGCGGTCACTCTCCAACATGTCGACCCAAGGTATGAACATGGCGAGCAACATCATGAGACCTACGGCCAGGACCATGAACATACCGGGCGCGATCATGAATCAGGCGCCCTGGATCATGAAGACCCCGGGCAGCGCTGAAGTTTATCACCTAAAACTATGAATATACCGGTCATAAGCATGCGTTTGCCGATCCTAAGCATGAATATGTCGAGCTAAGTATGAGTCTACCGGGCTAGTCCCACGCGCACAGTCCCTAAAACATCTACAAACGCTGAAAATCATGCATTATAACAGGAAAATGAAGAAGATAAACCACTTACTTGAATCAAAAAGTAGGATTCGGCTACGGAGTAAAAGAAGCTGTGACAGAAGATCGCGGCTGGGAAAAATCTGGAAGAACAGCAGCAGAGAGAGCACAAAGAATAGAAACGTGTTATGGGGCCCAAGGTTCCTATTTATAGTGATGACGTGGAATACCAAACGTCACCTCGGGCAACCACGGAGTCTTTCTCCCCGACGCGCTGCTCCCAACGCAATGATAACCCTATCACCATAGGATGGCGGCACAGTTCCCGAAAGATACCTCGTGTGCTCGCATGACACGCGCCGGTGAGGCTCCTCCGGGCATCCACCTCGGAAGATGTCCCCGAGCACGGCACGGAGAGGCCCTCGAGGGTCTACACCTTTGTCCCGGGCGCGAGACCTCGATGTGGAAACGACCTGAGTTCAAGCCATGGCTCCTCACAAAGGAACCACGACTTGGGGGCTCCTGTTCTGGACTGGGCCCGACAGGCCCAAAATCATTGCTAAGGCCCAGTCCAAATAGACTTGCCGAGGACCACGCCGACCATAGGGTCACACTCGTGCCCGACGTGCTCCCTGAGGTCACGTGCTCGACCTCTACACCTCCAGCTCGACATCCTGCTGTCCAGCTCGACATCACCTCGAGCACCCCAACTAGGGCAGACTCAGTCCACTGCACTCGCAACGAGTCCCCGAAAAGACCGCGTCTCCGTCCGCCCGCACTTCACGCAGAACATCCAGGAAGGGGACCACGTGCGGGTCCCCACTACGCACGTAGAACCTGGTAGTTCCTCCATTGGGCCAAACCTGCCCGGCCCAATGAAGGAACCTTGGCCCAGCGCTGGGGGCTATAAATACCCTCTGTTTCCAGAGGGTCAGGTATTCATCATTCTAACCATACACTTGCTATTATCTGCTCGTACTCCTACTTACTTCAGCATCGGAGTGCCTTGCAGGTACCCCCACTTCGTTCAAAAAGCTTTCTGCTCGGAGCCAGCCGTGACGGTCCATTTCTGATCAGGTCAGATCATAATTCATAATAAATATTTTAATTACAATTATCTCACCAGTTCAATTGTTCGAATCGTGTCATGATGGCCAGACCCGGCCTTGAGGCAGAACAAAGTGGGTCATTGCCCAAGACCTCTAAAGTAAGAGGCCTCAAAAAAAATTATTGGTATTTATATAAATCAGTTCAAATAATATAAATAATAGGTCTAATAAATAATAGATCCAACAAATAAAAAATATTTTTATCCTTTTTTTTTTTTATGTTAGTTACACTAATAAATGATTATATTTGAAGTTATTGATGTTATTTATAATTTAAATAGATGATATTATTTTGAAAAAACAATTATATTTTTTATTAGGATCCATTTTCGCTCTGGACCTCTAAAAAGTCGGTACCGGCCTTAATGATGGCCCTCTTCACAGCTAACAATTCACAATCTTTTTCATCTTTTCCCTTTCATAAGATAATATCTAATGATCTTGCAGTCTCCCAGCAACCTGTACTCTGTAGGAAGCAGTAAATTAACAATTGTATATGTTTGTAATCTTGTTGAAATGTTCCAAAAAAAACCTTGAGATTTAAATCTTAGGTCTTTATGCTTAGGAGTAACACTCCCTTAAAGCTTGCTTGCTATCTAGGGGGAAGAACTAAACCATTAAAATACTTCACCGAGCATCTCATATTACTCAATGTGGCTTGGGCACCCATCATACCCAATTTCCTATCACTATTATGGGGCTATTAGTCTAATTGTGCAAGGTTTTTGAGATAAAGATTTAAGAATTACATTAGCTTTATATAGAAGGAACTGTTATGGGATAGGATCCTCCAAAAAAATCATTGGAAGTTTGAAGCGAAAATGAACTTACAACTGATGATTGGCAAATGAAGAAGTCATTTGATCTCTTGTTGGTTTGTACTATGCATTTGTGTATTCTTAGGAACTTAGTCTAATTAAATATGTTTCAAATTTTATTCTTTAAGAGCAGCCTGTATGTTTGCAACATTATCCATGTTTAAACTGCAGTTTTTAGTACATGCTTTGATTATGTTGTCTTGTGTAATCTAAAAAGTAGATAATGCAGTTTTACTTTTATGCTTTGACTCTGATCATATGGTGTTATTTTTTCAGCATCAATTACATGACAGAATGAGACCTTGGATTTCACTTGTAACATTACAAATTCCAATTCTCTGTACATTAGTACCAATCATGAAACTAGAATCAACTAGTTTAACCACAAGAAGGAAATCTCTCTGAAAAAACATTTTTTTATGATGGTGTGTCAACTTTATGTAGAGCTCAATTCGGGGAGATAATTAGAATACTTCTTTTGTCCTAAATTATAAGACGTTTTGATTATTTCACACAAATTACGAAATACAATTATTATTTTATGAGAAAATGAAAAGATGTATGATTTTACAAAAATGCTCTTTAATAATTATATTGGAAAACGAAACTAAAAGAATTGAAAGAAGAAAGAGAAATAAATAGTAGAAGATATGTTAGATAAAAAGTCATTAATGATATATTGAGATGGTAAAGTGATTTATAATTTGAGACAAATATTTTTTATAAAATGATTTATAAATTTAAGATAGAGGGAATAAAAATGAAGGGAAAGAAGAAATTCTGATTTTCTTGATAAGAGGCAATCCGTTCACTTAAGATTCCTTTAAAGGTAGTTGCTGAGGAAAAGACAAAACTTGTCCCATAGAAAAAATCTCTTGTAAAGAAGTAACAAAATTATGATTTTTTTAAAAGGATAAAAATTCTAAATTCTAAGATATATAAGAAATTATTGAATTAGATTGCCTTATGATAAGAGGAAAATAAAATACTTAACTACAAATGTATGATTCTTTCTTGAATGAAGGCGTGTTCATGGAAAAATCCAAAAAATAAGTTTTTCACCCTTGCAGTCTTTGTGTGGAATTTAGTTAAAAGAGGAGATATTTTGTGGAGGGATGAAATACAATGTGTGATTTGTTTTGTTGTAGTCTCTAGTAGAGACTGAAAATATCTCGTCTTTTTGAATGTCCAATCTTTGCGAGTTCGTCCTTGGTTTGAGTTGAGTGATATGCATATATAAGAAAAGCTCATTTCTATCAGTTTGGAGGTCTTTTGAGAGAAGAGGGCTAAAGAGAAATTGACGCAACATTTTTATTGATGAATGTTTAATAGAAATTACAATCTTATTTGATTGATACAAAGAAAAATATTTACAATCATTTGTACCAGCTTCATCATTAAAAACAGAAGCTGATTAAACAATTAACTCTTTAAAACATGAGCTAATTAATATCAAGTACAAATAAACAAAAGGTGAAGAAAATTTACATAGTATTAGTGTATTACTATATCCACAATTCACAATATCAGTAAAAACTAATCAAAGAATACCCGGATTGAAAAAATATATACCGGGTTTAATAAATTTACCATGCATGAATCAATTGTTCACGCTGAATAACTGATGTAGTGTAGTTAGAGGATCTTCTTTCAGAAAAATCATGAAGGACCCTTATGAGAGAACTTGCCTTTTTGCTTCCTCGAGAAGTTCCTTCACTTAGTTGGGAATATAAAGATTCCATAAGAGAAGAGCTCTTCACTAAATGAGCAACCACATTTTCCCCTCCATTCATTGATAGAGAAAGCAACAAAGAGACACAATGCTCTTTCCCTAATCTTGAAGTAGTGGAGGAAGAACTCATAACTTCAACAGCTACATGCAAAGCTCCGAAACGGAGGATTTCCATCGTTCCGTCGCTTTTCTCTGCAAGAGTTGCTAGAATTGCTAGTGAGTCTGTGACAGAGTCTTCTTTTTCATGTGCTTTTAAGATGTTAACTAACAAAGGAGTTGCTTGAGCAGCAAGTATCCTCTTGTGATTTTCATGGCTTTTTAGGAGGCCAAAAATTGCAACCAAACCATTCTTTACACTTCGATCAGTGCCGTCTTTGATGAGACTGATCAATGAGGGAATTGCTTCTGGCTCTTTGCCTATTAAGTTACCATGGTCGGCATTCGAAGCAAGGTAAAACAACACTGCTGCAGCATGTTGTTTTGCTTCTATTGTTATCCCTTTGTTTAAGACTCCAACAATCATTTCTAATCCCCAATTTTCAACCATTTCACTTCTACTTTTGGTGTATTTTGAGAGGTTTAAAAGGGCTGCAATGGCATTCTCTTGTGCTGATGAATCACTTGATGCCAACAACAACAACAAAAGAGGAACTGAACCAGCTTCTACCAAACAAGACCTACTAAAAATGCTTGTTTTGGTAAGAACTCTTGCCTCAAATGCAGCACGGCTCTTCTGTTCCACATTTCCGTTGTCAAGACATCTACAAAGAAAACCAGCAAAGAGCTTCATTGCTCCCTCTGCAGCTGCACTTCCAGGCTGCATTGTCCTTGTCATGTCCCAATTCCGACGACCCGAATCAGAAAAAGGAATGCCATTGACATTGCAGTACTGTCGAATCAACTTCCCAAGTACCAAATTAGGTACCAATTCAATGCTGCTAAGACTTTTACCTGTCTTCGGACACATCGCATTTCCACTTTTAAACCATTTGAGAATCGAAGAACGATCATAAGTATGACCTGTTTCTATAGTCACAGGATCAGTCATCAACTCCAAAGAGATTGGACATCGAAAATCATCAGAGCTTACACAACTCAAAATCATTTCAGTTTGTATTCTTGTATCAGTTTTCTTGCTACTTTTCCCCTCTTCGAAGTCCAAAATTTCCATCGCCACATCCATCATGACACATCTACAATAACTCATAAACCCCATCAAACTACTTAAAAAATCCACCTTTTTCTTTTTCTCATTCAACCACTCAAACCCAATTTCACCATCCAAAAACCTCACCTCTTTATCAACCTCACTCCATTTCAAAACCCCAATATAATCAAGAACACGTTTCAAATCAAACTTTTCCGGAGCAACCCTTTTCTCAAACAGCTTCAAGACATTCACAACACACATCACTACATCCTCATCCTCAACCTCAAATTCAAACCTCCCCTCCCTCGCTTGCTTCATCAACAACAAAACATCCTCTTTAGCTTCCACAGACACATCAACAGCATCAAAAGGAAAAACATCAAGTGCAGCTGCAACGGATCGGAACAACACCCGAAACATTGTTGCAACCTGACCCGACTCCATTAGCATAAACAACCTTGCACCTTCTCTGGTTGAATCTTGCATCAAGAAAAGAAGCTTCTGGAAGATGAAATGAAGCTCGGTGAAACAGAGCGTCGCCGGAGATGGAAGATTGGAGTGATTTTCTCGGACATCATGAAGGAATGGTTGGAGAAGATGAATCAAACGAATAGCTTTTTTCGCGTTTCGTTTGTTGGAAGAGAAGAATTTGTTTTGGAGATTGGAGATATCGTCGGAGAGAGTGATGAGGGAAGTGAGAAGAGTGGAAAGAGCGATGTTCGGGTATGGATGAACCGCCGGGAAATTGAATACCCGACGACCCGACCCGTTTGTCATTTGGATCATGGAAAGTGAAAGAAGACAAAACTGATTAAAATGTTTGTGTTTGAAAGTTAGTAACGTAGGTTTTGGGTATTTATAGGAGAGGAAATGGAGGGACACGTGTTGGGATATGATTTGGTGATTGTTTTTTGAGATGGTGACACGTGTAGATTTTAGATCTGTGAAAAGGAGTGTGTGAGGAAGTGACGCGTGGACGTTGAAAATGGAAAAGGAAGGTGGTTTTGAAGTTGCTTGGAGAGAGGGAGCCGACATGCAGTGATGTTGACAATATGAAAATGTTGAGTGTAGCGTTGAGATTGGAGAAAATAAATAAAATTGCGGCTTGGGTTGGCCAATTATATGGATTTTAGATTATTTAATTAGGTTTAATTTTTTGTCATATGGGTTTGCTTGAATTATTAGTGTTGAAGTCAATCAGATAAAGATGTAGCCACATAGATCGTTGTTAGAACATTAAAATTTTCATGAAGGATTAGATAAGATTGACAAAAGAGGGAATTAGAAAGGAAGCTACCAAATTTCCATATAAATCAAAAGTTCCATATAAATCATGAATAAATACCTTATTCAACGAGATTACTTTTTCACCTTTTAGAGGTGCTCTCCTACTATCATGAAAAGTTACAAATAACTATAGTGTTCAGAGATGATTTTTAGACGTAATTTTTTTAGACATTTTATAGGAAAATTGATGAGGCGTCATATTTTGCTAAAATTTAATTTAGAGATTCATATCCGTATGCATAAAAGATTAGTCTAGAGATTTATGCTCGTAAAAATCTTTAATTTAAAATTTAATTAAAAAATCAAGGAGTTGTCCGAAGATTTATCTCAAGACATTTTTGTTTCACATACTCGCGTCAGCCTTTCACTCCTCCTCCTTCATTTTCTTAAAAGTACTGAAAATACTATTTGAGTTCTCACTTCCATTCAAATTTCTCATCCATTAAAGCTTATACCATTGAAGCTCTTTCTCATCCATTTGATTTGGTAAGTTTTTAAATTTTTTTGGGGTTCTGAATGATGTTTTAAATAACATAAGTTGTCTGACCTATTTTCGGTGATGTATCTCCGGATTTGTGCCTGGTTGAATTTTGGATGAATTTGTCATGTGACTTTGTGGTTTTAACGCGCATGCAATGGCCGAAAATAACCCTAAAAGAATTAGGATCAACCGTCCAAAATCGCGTCTGTGCGATGTGAGAGGACCGCTGTCAGGAACACAAGGCCACAAGTCGATGATAACTCATTTGATGGTTCACAACTATCTGGTTCTACTTCTCGAAGGCTTCTGTTCAGACCTCTACTTCACGGAGCCACGAGTTTCCAGATGATGAAGCGCCACCTAAAGCCCAAGAGGAACCCAATGTTAATGCCCCTTTAGAAAGTTACTCAAGAGGTCTATTTGACACCTCCTTACTTCATCTCCACCATGCTGCTAGACATTATAAGAACAAGATTTGGTTATGCAATATTATCTCTAAGTTTTGATGATAACAAATGAGTATGTTTGTATGAACAATTTTGATACTCTAATGTTTGTTATTGTTGAGTACTTAACAAACATGATTTGCTTCTGATGGATGGCATGACTAAGACATTAGAAGAGAATTAATTCTACTTCTGCGCTACACAAGTTCTGATGAACAGTAGCAAGACACTCCAGAAGACTCTGAAGTGTAGGCTCTGATATTTGCCTAAAGAAATAAGTCAGAAGATCTGAAGATAAAAGTTTCTACTTACGTCTAGATGCTAAAGACTCATGCTTCTAAAGACAACAGGTTCTAAAGACCAATTGTTGAAGACTCTAAAGACAGAATCTCTTAAGACTCTGAAGACTTGAAGTTCTAAAGACCCAAGTGTGATTAGTGGATTTAGAACTGACTGTTTAACGCTGGTTCGCGAAATGTCGCGGAAGCAAGAGTCGCCACCGTCTTTTATTTTCTCCAACATGGACAGGACAAAAACACAGCAAAATTCCTTATGAGATAGTTTCTCAGTTCGGGAGGTAGATTTATAAAAAGGGAAGGTGTTAGCACCCTTTCTATCCATGGTTATCCATGGGCTCTTAGATACTTGCTCATTGTGTTTTCAAAATGTTTGCTTTTCAATTGTGAGTGGGTTCAAAAAAGTTTCATTTAAAGATTTCGGAATAACTCTTGTATCTGTCCTCAAGAGTATTTGAAAAATTGTTTTGAAAGCTTTTTGAAAGTGTCGGTGTGAAAAGAGTTTTGATTTGTTTTTGAATAGAGCAAGTATCTATGAGTCATCTACCTACCCTAAGGAATTAAGCTGTGTAGAAGTCCTTAAGGTAGTGCCATCCCACCATTGAGAAGTAGGTAGCACCACCATTGGAGGTGTTCGGGTCAATTCGATTGTAGGGACAGTGTGGTCACCGAAGCAACAGTTAGGACACCTTAGAAGCTACCCTTATGTCCTTGATCCTTTTTAATCCGAGGCAACCGTTTCGAGGCAACTTGTTTTGAGGCAACTGGATCATGGACATAAGGACTTACTAAAACGTCCTATACTTGACGACCACGTTTCGAAGGCAACAGGTGAGGCGTACCCTAGAAGTGGTGGACTTGTGTGTTATTTTCAGTTTAATATTTATCTTTGATCATGGTATTGTGAGCTACGCTTGTTTTTAATTAGCCATACATTCTTTCATGCAATTTAGAATTTAAGAGTGCGGAAATTTAAATGCGGAAAGATAAATCCTACGCTATTACAAGGCGCGGGTCTATACATCGCCAAAATACAAAGACCCGTTTGATAAAAAAATGCGGAAAGTAAAAAGACCTAATTATTATTACAAGCCTTGAGCAGTTACATAATATTCGAAAAGAAAAAAGAATAACGTGCGAGAGAATAAAAGTTAGGACGTCCGAGGGTTTTGACCCTTTTGAAATTAAATTGAATTAAAAGCTAATTAATAATTTAATTAAAGGAGAGAAAATATATTTTTTATGTTTTTTTGTATTTATGAAAATAAGGAAAAGAATTAAAATTAAAGTTAGTGAAACCCTAGTTCTAAATTATTTTTAATTATTAATGAAAAATATCCAAGTTAACCTAATTTACACTAATTAGTTAATTTACATGTTTATTTACAAAAATAAATAGTAATTATAATAATAAATAATGAGAAAGATAATTAATTAAAAAAAGATGAAAAATGTCAAAAAAACCCTAAGTCTAGATATTTTTTATTTATTAAGAAAAGGATTAAAGTTTAAAACCTAAATTAACTAAGTTAATTATTAATTATTTATTTACAAAAATATTTTAGTGATGAATTAATAATAATTAAATATATTTTACATTTTTTGATTTTTCTGTTTTTATTATGAAAATTAATTATTTGAGGTGAATTAAATAAAAATAATTAAGGCAATTAAAAGAATTAAAAAGAAAAAGAAAATGAAAATATACAAACAAGGGGGGTGTCTGGCCCATTATGGAGGTAAGATTGGAGTAATTCAGGCCTACTGAAGCATTAGCTCGTTTGACTTTTCTGATCATGTGTATGATTGTTGACTGGAGTGCACCATAGAATCCACCTTCTGACCATTGGATTACTCATCAGGGCCACTTGGCAAGCATATGCATGGGCGTATATGGTAGGCCATGGAATGAGCGCTGCACTAGAACACATTGAAACAAAAATTATTAAGCATATGGGGGGACCTGGGAATCGAACCCAGGTCCCAATGCTTGCAATACCTCTCCTCCACCAACTGAGCCACTTAGCGCGTTTGTCTATATAATGGAAAACATATATTATAATGAAAAACAAAAGTTAATGATATAAAACAAAAAAACACGCTGAAATTCAAATGCTCCAGTCACGCCTTGCCACGCATGCTTCGTCTTCGTTCTTCCTGCAAATAAAAAATAAATAGCGGGGGTTTTAAACCCCCACTAAGTGGCACAGTAAATAATAGCGAATACGCCTACAGCTTGAATAAATTGAGCGCGAGTAGTTGGTTTGTTTCGTCTTGATGCCACGAATTCATCCATACAAGTTTGAAGGTCCAATTTTACAGTATATGGGAACCCCTAATTTTGAAGTTCTGAAACCCTAGGTTTCATCAATGGCAGATTTTGATACAAGCAGTGTTAGTCCAATTAAACGGTACCAATCGCTTCAGAAGATCATTATTAGTGTAAATCAATGAATAAAACATATGAATAATGCATGGAAATCATGTTTCGATTATCAACATATTCGTTCAAACCATAACCATATTTTACCGTTTCTTTGAGTATGGGGACTGGAAAATGGTTGCAACACGTTCAAAGAAGTCTAAGCAAGGGTTTGGAATCAACAATCTTCCCTGAATTGGACTGTAAATCAGAAAACAGTTTTTGAGTTTTTATGAAAAAATTGCAAAGTGAATATGTGCTTTCAGCAGCTTTTTCGTGTCTGCTTGCATTAGGTTAGGTCTTGCATAAGTATATGAACGAAATTAGGTCAAGAAACAAGCCCATAAGTCCATGAATTGATGATTTCAATATTTGATTTTTTCATATCTTTTTCAATCTTTTTTCCATGCAAATCTTGCCAAATATGGATGATCTTGTCTTGTTGATTGGTGCACGAAATCTTTAGCATATAATGAGTATATTTGCTGCACAAAAAGATTTGAAAAGCATTATTTGATATTTTTCTACAATTAAAACTAATTAAATGAATTAATAATAATAAAAATTCAATTAATTAATTAAAAATAAGAAAATAAATCATTTTTAGCTCAATGGGTCGTGCATAGGCTTTGGGTAATGATTCAAGAAAGAATTTGAGGCCCATTAGCATTTTTGAAGCTTTTGAAGCAAAGTTGACTTTTCAAAATTCCCAAACATTTCCCAACTTCTCCAAGGCATATCTTGCTCAATTTTGAAGCTATGATCATGTTCTTGGACATTTTGGAAAGGTCTTGAAGTCCTCTAACCAATGCCTTTGGTCCCACGTTATTTTGTTTCACCAATCTCAAGTTATGGTCTTTGACTTAAAGTGCCTTTTTGTTGACTTTTGAAAATGACCTATAATGTTGAAATTGATAACTTTTTGTGAGAGCATTTCTTGGACTTGAAGTGTGAAGATGAGTTGTAGTAAATGTCATTATATTCAAAATGAGCTTTGGATGGAATTTTTCTGATAAACCATGAAGAAGTTATGCCTTGGTTAATTTGCAGTTGACTTTTCAGCTGTCCAAAAATAGAAACTTTTGCATCTTGAGACTTTTTGAGCCATGCTTTGAGAATCATGATCAAGAATTGATCAAATGATGATTGTGGCTTCAAAATAAGATGTTGACCAAATTTTTTGACTTTTGACTGTCAAATGACCATTTTGCCCCTACAGTTGACTGTGAAGCATTTAGGGTTTTTTGACTGTACAATTTGATGTTGTGAGTCTTGAAACTTGACATATGGATGCTTGACAATATATATAGGCATGTGAGACTTGATTGGACCCTTGGAAACCTCAATTTCTTTGCAAGAACCAAAACCCTAATTTTGACTGTGTTAGGAGGCAATTGGACTGTGCAACCCTTGAGAGATTTTGAATCATCTGGAGATTGATCTTGAAGAATATGGGAGGGCAAATTTTGGGGTACAACAGTTGCCCCTGTTCAATCTTCTTAGACCTGAGGATGTAGATTGGCTGGCGTGCCTTTCGTAATCCGAAGGTGGAAGATGATTGAACACTAGAGTGCCCAGAAATTTGCACTCACATAGTAGAGTATCAGCAATGTGATGTCGGAATGGGCTTACAGATTCCATTTGGAGGAATGATGGATAGGAGGATGGACTTATAGATGCCATCTGGAGATGTGACAGAACCTTGTCGGGAATGGGCTTATAAATGCCATTTGGAAGTGTAATGGATAGTTGTGGAGATGGGCTTATAGATGCCATCAGAGGGTGTAATTTTTGTAAATTGAAAGAGGGAACCTGTGTGGGGTTTCCTGATGTTGAGCTCGTTTAAAACTGCACCTTTGGAGGAAGGAAACCTGTGTAGGGTTTACTGATAATGATTCCGTATAAGACTGCATCTGAAATGGAGAAGGAACCTGTGTAGGGTTACTTTGATGACGAGTCCGTGTAAAACCGCATCTAGAGCTGGGAAGAAAACCTGTGTAGGGTTTACTGATGACGAGTCCGTGTAAAACTACGTCTGGAGTTTGAGAAGGGAACCTGTGTGGGGTTACTTTGATGATGAGCCCGTGTAAAACTGCATCCTGGAAGAAGTAAAACCTGGGTAGGGTTTCTAATGACGAGTCCATGTAACACTGCATCTTTGGGAAGAGAGAACCTGTGTAGGGTTTCTTGGTGATGAGTCTGTGTAAAACTGCGTCTGGAGAGAGAGAACCTGTGTAGGGTTTCTTCGGAATAAGTTCGTGTAAAACTTCTTGATGAACCGGGGTAAGGTCATCTTGAGATAAGTTCGTGTAAGACTTCTGGAGGAACCGGGGTAAGGTTACTGCAGGATAAGTTCGTGTAAAACTTCTGGATGAACCGGAATAAGGTCATCTTGAGATAAGTCCGTGTAAGACTTCTTCTGAAAGAAAAGGAACCGGTGTAGGGTTACTTTGATGATAAGCCCGTGTAAGACTTTTGAGGTTGAGAAGGAACCGGTGTAGGGTTGCCTAAGGATGAATCCGTGTAAAACTATATCTGAAGTAGAAGGAACCGGTGTAGGGTTTCCTGATGATGAGTCCGTGTAAAACTTCATCTGAAATAGAAGGAACTGGTGTAGGGTTTCCTGATGATGAGTCCGTGTAAAACTTCATCTTGGAGAGAGAAGGAACCGGTGTAGGGTTGCTTCATGATGATCAAGTAGATAATTATCCTGTCTGGTTTCAGGTATTAACCCATGATCAGTCGTCCATAGAATTTTCCTGGCTTGTTACAGGTATTAATCTGGAACTGTAGAGGTAGATGGTAATCATCTTTTGATTGACCTTTTCCTGAAAAGGCAAAATGTTAGCTGTATGCAGTGTCATGATGCATGAACTACATGACATTAAGACATTCTCAAGAATAAATGAGATTGTATGTTCGTGATGCGTATGTGTATGCTATAATGTATGAAGATATGATGTTTATGAATGTATTCTCGTCTGGGAAAATAAATCCTTGACGAGTGCCGGGAAATCAAATCCTGGGCTGATGTTGAAGAGTAGAGCTTTTGTTTCCGCTGGGGGTGATGGTTGCAAGAATACCAGTAGGAGAAGATGACTCTGTTGGGGAACAAACTTGGCGAATAGATTACTCTGCGGGGAGTGAACTCTGTGGGGAGAGAGGTATTTTGCTGAGGTTGATGATAACCCTGATGGGGATACCATCGTTGATAAGCTTTGAGGGAATTGATGAACTCCGCTGGGGATAGGAAGACTTCGCCGGGGACGATCTTTCCGCTGTAATTGGCTGAAGATAACCCAATTATATCCTGGTGGGGAAATAACCTTTGAATAAAGCCGGGGGAGCGTTCGTGCTCTGCAGGGGATAAGCTTTCCAGAATCTACTGGGGATAAGCTTCCTACTGGGGAGATTGATTCAACTCTCCTGGGGAGACTTTTGGAATGTACTGGGGAATGGCTCCACTGGGGTGTTTGTATTCCGCCGGGGAACAATCTTATATTAAGACTGCCGGGGATGCTTGTTAGGAATGTTTGCATGCTCCGCTGGGGAGTATTGAGATCTTTTGGGGATAATCCAACTTCCTTAAGGCTGACTGAGGATAACTCTGCTTGGGGAGAGTGTCGTTGATTTGCTGGAGATACGGTGCCTTATTAGGGCTGACGGGAGACTAACTGCTTGGGGAGAATTGTAGAATCCTGACTTACTCTCGGGGAGTGAAGGTATCTTGGTTACGTTCTTCTGTCGAACCTAACTTGGTACCTTGGTGGACAGAACAACTGGATCGATCAGACAATTCTTATTGCCCCTATTTCTGTGGGAGAAGATACCTGTGGAGGTGCTTGATAACTGCCGATTGACAAATCTTCTTCTGGTAGGCAAGTGACGAGATGATGAGACATAGTCGTACGCTTTGATCCCTAATTTTTGCCTGGACCGCCCTTTCGGGTTTTCAGTCCATCGGGATACCCTTTTTTGCCCAAGCCGCCTTTTCAGGTTTTCGACTTGCCGGGTGTACAATTTTTTTTCATTTCATCCCTTATTTTTGCCCGAACCCTTTTGGTTCGCCGGGAAACCCTTATTTTTGCCTAGGTGTGTCAACCTAGCGGGTCTTTGATTATGCGTAGTATTTTTTCGACTATGTCCCCGCTCTCAGAATGCAGGGAGTTGTCACTGTCAATAGTATTGTGTTGCCGTACCACCAGAAGATCTTCGTTTGATCGTCCAATGCCCCAAGTGATCCAGATGGAGATTTGCCCCAAGTTGGTTGGCCTTTTGAGAGATTCTCCGAATCTTGATTTAACTGCCCCAGATGATGGACAATGATCATGTCTGCCCCTTGGTTGGGAGTGCTTTTGTTCACTAGATATTCGTCGTGCGAATTTCTCTGCTGTTCAAACAACTAGTCATATGCAAACAAAGTTATGTTAACAATGCAAAGCTTATGTCTGTCTTGAAGTTTTTTTTGGAAATACAGTTTTTTCAATTAAAACAAGTGAATTTTTTTGGAAACTGTGATGTCAACTCGTTATTTTACCGCAAGCCTTAAGGAGTCAGGATACCTTTGGTAACAGTATGCTTTCGAACTAACCCATGCTTCAGCTAGGACTTTTAAGGGTTGTAACGTGGTCTGGTTCATGGTTTAAGAAACAAAGGATAAAGGCTCAAATTGTATTTGTACCCACCCGCTCTTCGTGATGTTCTTCAAACCTAAACTCAGTTGACCGTGCGTTAGACCTTGTTTGAGTCTTTGCTTTGATATATCAGTGATGGTTCGGATATTGATAGTTTATTTGGAATAGGAATTCATTTCTTTTTGTTGTTGAGGGTTTATAGGACCTCTTTCTTTGATTTCATTATCCCTATTTTTGCCTGAACTGTTTCTTTTTTGTATTTACAGTCAGCGGGATGCCCCAGTTTTTGTAAGTCTCCTTCATAGGTTTTGACTTAATGGGCTTTTATTTTTTTTGAAAGATAACGACTGCCTGTCTTTATGATTATTCAAAACCATCCCCATCTTTTGTTTTGGAAGGACTTCTTTTGATGCCATTCGTTGTGCACCTGGATCAACTGAGAGAACTACCCTGCCCCAGGTTATGATTAAGGGTTTTAATTTTCGAAAAGAAAAACTCCTACTTCTTTGGCTCGAAGGGGTTGACGAGGGACTATCTTCCTTATAACTCCAGTGTTTAGGAATTGAAACAATGCCTGTACCTCATCAGCGGGGTCTGTTCAAAAGCATACTGTAGGTTGCGGTATCGTTTTCGTCATCCTCCCTCAAGAGGCTTAGAATTTTAAAGTCGAGAGTTGAACATCAAAAATAAAAGCAATATTGAATATAGTGAACACAATTACTTCAAAACAGACACGTGTAATGCATTAATGACATAACCAAGTTTGACATGAAATAAAATGTTTGAATAGTCAAAGAAAATTATAACTTGAACATTCGAATGAACAAAAAAAAAATTCCAATCCTAGCCATGTTTTGGCAAGGGAGCAGTGATCACATTGGGAGTCTCAGCAGGCTCGAATTTGATCTCCTTGGCGTCGATCATATTCTGGATATTATATTTTAACGCCCAATAATCCTCGGTATCATGCCCCGGGCTATCAGAATGATAAGCACACCTCGCTTCTGGGTTGTAGTTTGGAGAGGAGGTCTTGGGATTTGCAGGAGGGTTGATCACCACAATCAGATTCATTTTCAACATGTGCTGCAATGCTTGTGACCATGGCATGTTAAGGTTAGTGAATTGTCTTTTAGGCTCGTCCGGCCTTCGCTGATTTCCCTTTTGTGGTTGGCGGCATGGTGCAGAACCCGAGATTATGACTGCCCCTGCATGTTGGTCACGACAGCCCTTTTGACTGTATGCAGCATTAGACTCTTTCTTCCCCATGTAAGGCTTTTTGTGAGTATCAGAAGGTGTGGCCTCTTGAATCTTCCCAGCCTTGATACCAGCTTCAATTCTCTCCCCAGTCAAGATCAAATCTGTAAACCCAGCAGAAGAATTCCTAATCAGGTGATTTAAGAAAGGTCCGGACAAGGTCCCCAAGGACATATCCACCAGCTCACGGTCAGTTAGAGGTGGCTGTACCCTTCCAGCAAGGTCCCTCCATTTTTGCGCATATTCTTTAAAGCCTTTGCCTGCACCCATAGACATTCCCTGAAGCTGAGTGCGCGTGGGAGCAAGGTCGGCATTGTACTGGTACTGCTTGTAGAATGCAGTGGCCAAGTCCTCCCAGCTGCGGATGTTGGCTCCATTCAGTTGATAAAACCAGTCGAGTTGAGTTCCTAACAGACTATCCTGAAAGAAGTGAATCCACAAATTCTTGTCAGCCGTGTAGGGCTGGATCCTCCTTATGTAAGACCTGAGATGCAGCTTAGGACAGGATGCCCCGTCGTACTTTGCAAAGGCAGGTGCCTTGAATTTGTGCGGGATTACTATCCCAGAGGACATACCTAGATCTTCGAAGTCCAGGCCGGGCACTTTTTGTATCTCCATAGCACTTAGCCGGTCTTCTAGCTGTTTGTACCTGTCCTCAGTTGGAGGGTACTGTTCATCATTGAACTCTGTCTCGTTGTCGGAGACCACTGAACTAGGAACCTCTCTCTCATGGGGACTATCCTTTCCAACAGATGGAGTAGTCTGCTCAACTTCATTCAGTGATCCATTCCCAGATTTGCGTCTCGGATTGAACAACACCGTTCTCTTCTTCTTCTTCTTCTTCTTCTTCAAGAGTAGAGTCTTCAAATCCTGTTGACCTTGGGCTAGGCTCTTAATCAACTCCTGGAACTGGGCGTTCTGAGCCTGGAGGGCCTTGATGGATTGCTCAGTAGATGATTCAGGATTCATAATGAGACTGCTGAAATAAACAACAAAGAAGGTAAGTGACCTGTCAAAAGAGCACCTGTAATGCAATGATATGTATGATATGCATGCAATGTTTCCAAGGATCTCGCGGGGTAAACAAGAAAATTGTTAGAATTTAAATCTGGGTAGCTTGATTGAAGGAACTTCATGTTGCTGAGAGTCCTTCTTCAAGGGTCAAGGCTCACCATATCGAGTGGGTCATAGCCCCTGACAACCTTGGCTAGAGGAAAGTAAATCCCCTTTGCCCCTTGCTAGACATTTGATTCATCATGACCTGCATCACAGACCCTTGAGATCCTTGAAATGGATTAGTCCTTATGCAGGATGTATGCAATGGTATGATGTTATGCTATGCATGGAGTGATGTAAGTAGACCCTATTATGAGCCCAGATTAAGGACTGTAAACAAAACCTGCAAGAAACTCGTGTGTTAGGTAACAAGTACGTGCAAGTAATTCAAGTTAGAAGGCACACAAGTCACACAAGAGAGCCCTTAGAGTTTAGGCCAGCATGAAGTTTGGGGTACTACCCTCTTGAAGTTGGTGGGCTCAAAAACACGTCCTATCAAAAGTAACCGGGTTCTAAGGGTCCCAATATCATTGGATTGCTTTCTGTGTTCATCGTTTCGATTTAGCCACTGAGCTGGCGACCGAAATATTCCAAGAAAACAACCCTCAATTGAGTGTAGTATCGAGTATCAACCAACCTCGGACTGCACCAAAGTCAGTTATCTCACTACCCTAAAGAGGCCAAGATGGTTCAATTAAGGTTCCTAAGGTCAGTTGATGCTTCACGACACCACGCGGAGGCCCCGTACTCTCCTTGACTGGACTCAAGGGTTACCGGTACTCACCAAAGTGCCACATCAACGTAGTAGACTACTTCAACCATGTCGGTATACCCTGCACAGTTCCCTCACAGTCTTTTTGCTACTTTCTAAGAAGGTATCCCCCAGATCCGGGTTAGGATCTATAGAACTCCCAAGACAGTACCCACAATAATAAAGCAAACAATTCAGACAATTGAAAACACAAGTGATCTTAGTCCTAATGTACACCTCACTTTTATAGTGTCCCCAGCAGAGTCGCCAGTTCTGTGATCGGTGGATTTAGAACTGACTGTTTAACGCTGGTTCGCGAAATGTCGCGGAAGCAAGAGTCGCCACCGTCTTTTATTTTCTCCAACATGGACAGGACAAAAGCACAGCAAAATTCCTTATGAGATAGTTTCTCGGTTCGAGAGGTAGATTTATAGAAAGGGAAGGTGTTAGCACCCTTTCTATCCATGGTTATCCATGGGCTCTTAGATACTTGCTCATTGTGTTTTCAAAATGTTTGCTTTTCAATTGTGAGTGGGTTCGAAAAAGTTTCATTTAAAGATTTCGGAATAACTCTTGTATATGTACTCAAGAGTGTTTGAAAAATTGTTTTGAAAGCTTTTTGAAAGTGTCGGTGTGAAAAGAGCTTTGATTTGTTTTTGAATAGAGCAAGTATCTATGAGTCATCTACCTACCCTAAGGAATTAAGCTGTGTAGAAGTCCTTAAGGTAGTGCCATCCCACCATTGAGAAGTAGGTAGCACCACTGTTGGAGGTGTTCGGGTCAATTCGATTGTAGGGAGAATGTGGTCACCGAAGCAACAGTTAGGACACCTTAGAAGCTACCCTTATGTCCTTGATCCTTTTTAATCCGAGGCAACCATTTCGAGGCAACTTGTTTTGAGGCAACTGGATCATGGACATAAGGACTTACTAAAACGTCCTATACTTGACGACCACGTTTCGAAGGCAACAGGTGAGGCGTACCCTAGAAGTGGTGTGTGGACTTGTGTGTTATTTTCAGTTTAATATTTATCTTTGATCATGGTATTGTGAGCTACGCTTGTTTTTAATTAGCCATACATTCTTTCATGCAATTTAGAATTTAAGAGTGCGGAAATTTAAATGCGGAAAGATAAATCCTACGCTATTACAAGGCGCGGGTCTATACATCGCCAAAATACAAAGACCCGTTTAATAAAAAAATGCGGAAAGTAAAAAGACCTAATTACTATTACAAGCCTTGAGCAGTTACATAATATTCGAAAAGAAAAAAGAATAACGTGCGAGAGAATAAAAGTTAGGACGTCCGAGGGTTTTGACCCTTTTGAAATTAAATTGAATTAAAAGCTAATTAATTATTTAATTAAAGGAGAGAAAATATATTTTTTTATGTTTTTTTGTATTTATGAAAATAAGGAAAAGAATTAAAATTAAAGTTAGTGAAACCCTAGTTCTAAATTATTTTTAATTATTAATGAAAAATATCCAAGTTAACCTAATTTACACTAATTAGTTAATTTACATGTTTATTTACAAAAATAAATAGTAATTATAATAATAAATAATGAGAAAGATAATTAATTAAAAAAAGATGAAAAATGTCAAAAAAACCCTAAGTCTAGGTATTTTTTATTTATTAAGAAAAGGATTAAAGTTTAAAACCTAAATTAACTAAGTTAATTATTAATTATTTATTTACAAAAATATTTTAGTGATGAATTAATAATAATTAAATATATTTTACATTTTTTGATTTTTCTGTTTTTATTATGAAAATTAATTATTTGAGGTGAATTAAATAAAAATAATTAAGGCAATTAAAAGAATTAAAAAGAAAAAGAAAATGAAAATATACAAACAAGGGGGGTGTCTGGCCCATTATGGAGGTAAGATTGGAGTAATTCAGGCCCACTGAAGCATAAGCTCGTTTGACTTTTCTGATCATGTGTATGATTGTTGACTGGAGTGCACCATAGAATCCACCTTCTAACCATTGGATTACTCATCAAGGCCACTTGACAAGCATAGGCATGGGCGTATATGGTAGGCCATGGAATGAGCGCTGCACTAGAACACATTGAAACAAAAATTATTAAGCATATGGGGGGACCTGGGAATCGAACCCAGGTCCCAATGCTTGCAATACCTCTCCTCCACCAACTGAGCCACTTAGCGCGTTTGTCTATATTATGGAAAACATATATTATAATGAAAAACAAAAGTTAATGATATAAAACAAAAAAACGCGCTGAAATTCAAATGCTCCAGTCACGCCTTGCCACGCATATTTCGTCTTCGTTCTTCCTGCAAATAAAAAATAAATAGCGGGGGTTTTAAACCCCCACTAAGTGGCACAGTAAATAATAGCGAATACGCATACAGTTTGAATAAATTGAGCGCGAGTAGTTGGTTTGTTTCGTCTTGATGCCACGAATTCATCCATACAAGTTTGAAGGTCCAATTTTACAGTATATGGGAACCCCTAATTTTGAAGTTCTGAAACCCTAGGTTTCATCAATGGCAGATTTTGATACAAGCAGTGTTAGTCCAATTAAACGGTACCAATCGCTTCAGAAGATCATTATTAGTGTAAATCAATGAATAAAACATATGAATAATGCATGGAAATCATGTTTCGATTATCAACATATTCGTTCAAACCATAACCATATTTTACCGTTTCTTTGAGTAAGGGGACTGGAAAATGGTTGCAACACGTTCAAAGAAGTCTAAGCAAGGGTTTGGAATCAACAATCTTCCCTGAATTGGACTGTAAATCAGAAAACAGTTTTTGAGTTTTTAGGAAAAATTTGCAAAGTGAATATGTGCTTTCAGCAGCTTTTTCGTATCTGCTTGCATTAGGTTAGGTCTTGCATAAGTATATGAACGAAATTAGGTCAAGAAACAAGCCCATAAGTCCATGAATTGATGATTTCAATATTTGATTTTTTCATATCTTTTTCAATCTTTTTTCCATGCAAATCTTGCCAAATATGAATGATCTTGTATTGTTGATTGGTGCACGAAATCTTTAGCATATAATGAGTATATTTGCTGCACAAAAAGATTTGAAAAGCATTATTTGATATTTTTCTACAATTAAAACTAATTAAATGAATTAATAATAATAAAAATTCAATTAATTAATTAAAAATAAGAAAATAAATCATTTTTAGCTCAATGGGTCGTGCATAGGCTTTGGGTAATGATTCAAGAAAGAATTTGAGGCCCATTAGCATTTTTGAAGCTTTTGAAGCAAAGTTGACTTTTCAAAATTCCCAAAAATTTCCCAACTTCTCCAAGGCATATCTTGCTCAATTTTGAAGCTATGATCATGTTCTTGGACATTTTGGAAAGGTCTTGAAGTCCTCTAACCAATTCCTTTGGTCCCATGTAATTTTGATTCACCAATCTCAAGTTATGGTCTTTGACTTAAAGTGCCTTTTTGTTGACTTTTGAAAATGACCTATAATGTTGAAATTGATAACTTTTTGTGAGAGCATTTCTTGGACTTGAAATGTGAAGATGAGTTGTAGTAAATGTCATTATCTTCAAAATGAGCTTTGGATGGAATTTTTCTGATAAACCATGAAGAAGTTATGCCTTGGTCAATTTGCAGTTGCCTTTTCAGCTGTCCAAAAATAGAAACTTTTGCATCTTGAGACTTTTTGAGCCATGCTTTGAGAATCATGATCAAGAATTGATCAAATGATGATTGTGGCTTCAAAATAAGATGTTGACCAAATTTTTTGACTTTTGACTGTCAAATGACCATTTTGCCCCTACAGTTGACTGTGAAGCATTTAGGGTTTTTTGACTGTACAATTTGATGCTGTGAGTCTTGAAACTTGACATATGGATGCTTGACAATATATATAGGTGTTGTACCCCAAAATTTGCCCTCCCATTTCCTCAACATTTTCTCATCACAAGACCCTTGAAGATCAAGATCTAGTTAGGGTTTCCTCTGCTCAAGACTTCTCCTTGCACTGTGGACTCAAATTAGGGTTTGTGTTTGCCCAAGGATGTTTTGACCTAGAATTCCTAATATGACTTTCATGTTTCACATTGGACTCCCAAGTTTACCCATACCAAGTTTCAAGTCTTGATTCCAAATTTTGCCCAGTCAGTTAGACAGATGACCTAGAAATCAGCTGTATTGGGGAAAAAGTCAACTGTGGTCAATTGACAGTCAAACCTCATGAAATTTGACCCACATCAACATATTGAACTCATATGGACCATTTGATCAAGTTTGAATCACAATTCCACAAGAAATTTGATCAGATCACCAAAAGGGCAAAATGGTCATTTTTAGGGTTTTGACTGCACAAAGGCAATTTTTGACTGTTTGACCTAGCCAGTGGAAAATCAAGCTCACATATGGACTCAAGGACTCAATGAAATGGTCTTGACACATTCAACAAGCTCAAAAGATCCCAAGTACACAAGGTTGACAGTTGAATTTCCCAGTCAATTGATCAATTTTGACTGTATACTGAAAAGTCAAACTTTGACTTTTTGGTCAAAATCAAGAGTCAAGATTCATTTTTCATCAAAACATGCCAAATCATGAAACTTGTTCACCAAGAAATCACAAAATGCAAATTAGGGTTAGAAAATGGAATTTTTCATAACTTAGAATTTTTCTAAGTTATGAAAAACCCTAATTTTTTCCCAACTTTGCCCCATCTTTTCACCAAGATCCATTTGGATTCAAACAAAAGTCAAAACATGAAAGTTGTAGCTTGTTGCATAATCTACAACTTTTATTCACAAAGTTTTCTCATTTGAAGCTTGTATCTCAAGTTACAATTTTTTGAATAGGGGAACTAAACCATTTTTTAACTTAGTGAAATTTGACCTATTTTGACAAGGTTTTCTACCCCACTTCAAGGCCATTTTCCATACCCTTCCACTTGGAATTCCAATTTGCATTTCAAAGATGGATTGTAGTACACATTCCAAGCTTTCCAAAATGTCCAAGAACTCATCAAACAACCTCATAACTTGAGAGATTCGAATTTCACAAGTTGGCAAAAATTCACTTTTGTTCTTCATCAAAACATGTCCATAACCTTACCATTTGAACTCAGCATGCTTTAGGCAAGATTACAGGTCCTTAAACCAAGTTACACTCCATAATTTAATGCATATTCAATGTGTTAAAGTGTTGTTCTTTGAGTGCAAGCATTGTATGAGGGTTTAATCCCAAAATGGATAAAGCAAATTGGCCATTTTTGTATAAAGTAGCTTTATGTCAAATTAGAAATCCAACAAGTACATGGAAAATCTGCTTGGCACAAGATTATGTGCATAACACACTGATCAAGAGAAGCTTATGCAGCACATTAGGGGGTCCTCTACTGACCTAGAAAGCCAAGTTGCATTTTGTTGCTTCACATAGAAGAAAAGTCCATAACTTGTAACAACTCTCTTCTCAGCATAGACACACAAGAACAAACTGATCAAACACCTTCCAAAGAACATAACCAAGCTGAGACACGACCCTTGCACCTCCAAAACACCCTCCATCTCAGAATCATCCTCAAACTGCAAAAACAGAGTTGCCTCTGCAGTTTGAGGGTCAACTTCATTTTCTCTCGAGCATTCTTGCTAAAATCAGTTCATACACATTCCCTAGCATATATGCAAGCTAACCATGACCTAAAACCTGACCTGTAATCCCTCTAACAGCTTCCACCATTTTCACATTTTTGACTTGCAGGTGAAGTTCTATAGCTTGACTCAGAAGCTCTCAAGACAAAGTAAGCATTGAAACAGCATGCATCCCTGGACCTCTAGGAAGCTTTTCCAATCATCACCTTGCACTGGAAGTTCCTTATTCTCCAGTAGAAGTTCAACTGCACAGGTAAAACTTTGAACTCGTATCTCCTTATTATGTATCTTTAGTCTTAAGTTTGTGAAGAAACAAGGTTCTCTCATAGCCCTGAACATGTACATATCTTTACATTTCATTTCTTTTGCCTGGAGTAGAGAGAATTTGGAGTTTGAAAATGGCAGAAAAACTAGGTTAGGATTTGGGGGAGGAGAAATTCTCCCTCATCTTAGAGAGTTAGGTCAAGTTCCATACATGGTTAGAATCGTCTCTTCATGCTGAACATTTGTTGTGTTATGAGTTTTTGCTAAAAAGCCAGGAATCAAGAGTTGGAAGATGATGAACATGGCGCGCGTTTTTTCAAATATTGTTGCTGGAGGTTGAAGACAGTGGTCTTTGGGCTGGGCTTGTGTGTTTTTTCTTATTTGCACCACTATTTTGCTTTTACACCCCCAAGGCCCATTTGCTGATTCCTTTGACTTTTTGACTTTTTCTTTTTTATTTGACTTTGTTCATTTTTTCTCATGACATTAAAAAATAAAAATATTTTTTTCCATCATTTTTTGAATTTATTGCATATTTATTTGATTGTTTCTTTTGATTAAACAAAAATATTATAAATACTATTATTTAGAATAAATATAAAAATAGTGTAAATACATTTTTTATTTTTATTTACCTTCTGAAAATATTTCACATAAAAATACTTTTATTTATTTATTTTATTAAAATATTAAATATATATTATTTTGTATATAATGCATATTTAAGAACTTAATATATATATATATATATATATATATATATATATATATATATATATATATATATATATATATATATATATATATATATATATATATATATATATATATATATATATATATATATATATATATATATATATATATATATATATATATATATATATATATATATATATATATATATATATATATATATATATATATATATATATATATATATATATATATATATATATATATATATATATATATATATATATATATATATATGTTTATTAATATATTTAAGTTAAAATATAAAAATACTTGAATTTTTCATTTTTATTAATATTTGATACAAAAAATACTTTTTTCATAATATACTTCATTTTATTTTTTTTATTTTTTACATAATAAATAAATACTTGTATTAAATTAAATAATAATACATTTTCTTTAAAATTAGGGTTTTTGCCCTGAAAGTTGAAAATACTCAAAATAATACCTTTTTATTTTCTTATTTTATTTTACATAAACCATACTTTTCTCATACATATAAAAACTTTCTTTTTGCATTTTTGCATATTTACTTCATTTCCATTTAATTATGCAATTTATTTACATTGCAAATATTCAAAACTGATGTAATAGTTTTAGGTTTAAATTACTTGTCAATATCCCCATTCGAACATTTGTACCCCCCTTCCCATATTTGGTTTTGTAATAGCTTAGTAAATTTATTTTCGCACTTTATTGCTTTCTAATGATAACATGTTAGAATTAGGGTTTGTATGCGAAAAACGATAAAAAAAATAGTTATGACCTAATCTCAAGATAAACAAGCATGAAAATGGACACACAAATCACACTTGCACCCCCTAGGGTACTCCACTTGTTGCCTTTCAAAATTGGGCCATATTGCATGTTAGGTCTCTTTGGGCAAAACAAACAAAATTGAATGATCATAGTCCCTCGATAGCATTTTTCAAAACAAACAAAAAACAAATGATCAAGTCCCTTAAAGAAAATGCCCAAAGATACTTGGCACCATTGCAATTATGGTCTAAACGATGACCCACGCCCGTCCCTTTCACATCCTAAACATAAGATTGTCCACCAAATACAATGGTGGAACAAACTTGTTAAAAGGGTTAAAACATAGCAACAATCTTTTGAGAAATTTAGGAGTAGAGAACCTCTTAGTTACTTGAACCAAACTTGCAAAAACAAAACACTTGCCTATTTTCTAAAACACACCTCACAACACTTTCAAAACAACTTTCAAAAACAAATGAAAACCTTTTTCAAAAGACATACACCTTTGTATACATCCCCACATGGATCATTACATAGGTTGCCACCACATTGGCTTCTTTTCAAAATATTTTCAAACCCACACACACAAAGCACCACTTCAAACAAATTGAAAACAAAAGGCAAGTCGATCTAAGCAAGTAACTAAGAGCCCATGGATAACCATGGATAGAAAGGGTGCTAATACCTTCCCTTTCTATAATCTACTCCCCAAACCCAAGAAAACATCTCAAAAGGTTTTTGCTGTGCTTTTTAAACCTTTCCTTAGGATAAAATAAAAAGTCGGTGGCGACTCTTGCTCAACCGCAACATTTGCGAATACGAACGCAAAACACTAGTCAGTTCTCCCACCGTATCACAATAGGCATGTGGGACTTGATTGGACCCTTGGAAACCTCAATTTCTTTGCAAGAACCAAAACCCTAATTTTGATTGTGTTAGGAGGCAATTGGACTGTGCAACCCTTGAGAGATTTTGAATCATCTGGAGATTGATCTTGAAGAATATGGGAAGGCAAATTTTGGGGTACAACACCAAGGTTCTAAGAAAAGGTTCTCACGATCAAGTGCTGAAGACTCTGAAGACTTGAGTTTTGATGATCTTATGTTATGTTCCCGATTCTAAACTCATGCTCGCAGAAGCCTCTGAAGTACAAAAGGAAAGAAGATAACATTAACGTCGTACAAATAATACACGGTACAATCAACGTTTCATTCCACTACCATGAAAGGACGAACGCGTCGCACGATCTTGTCTCCCACGTTACTGCTCAAGCTGCCAATGTTTCTAGAAATCCCAAGAGTATACCTCAATGGATATATTATTTTATTAGCTATACAAAGGCTTGAAGACTAAGAGAGAAAGCTTCCAATTCAGTGAATATTCACGCGCAAACGCTGTTCATAGCTTTCATTTTCTTAAGTCAGTGTTCGTAAAATAGTTTACATATTCAGCTTGTGTAGAAGTAATATTCTTGTAAACAAAAATTGTATTCAAACGGTTGTTTGATTTTTCTTAAGGGACCGAGTAGGTCCGTATTCTTAAGAAGTCTAGAACTTGTGAGTCTTGGAGGTTGTTAGTCACTTGCAGGTAGCTTATGCATTGTAATAATCAGTTTGATTATTGTTTGATTTTCCTTAAGGGACCGGGTAGGTATGTATCCTTAAGAAGTCTAGGACTTGTGAGTCTTAGAGGTTGTTAGTAACTTGTGGATAGCTTGTGCAAATTGTAATCAGTTTGGTTATAGTGGATTAAGTCCTCGATTGAGTGAGGCGAAATCACCTTGACGGGTGGACTAGACTAGCTTGAAAATTTTCAAGTGAACTAGTATAAACATACATTGTTCTTTACTTCTTGTTCTTACTTATTATTATTATCAAGAGTGAAGGAAATAGTATTTTAACTTAAAGGGGAATATTTTTAAAAGAAATTTTTTTGATTTAAAACCCAATTTAAACCCCCCATTTCTTGTGTTTTTCACACCTTCAATTGGCATCAAAGCTCCAGTTCTGAGGAGATAAAAAGTTTGAAATTTTATCAACACTTAACAATGTTCAGTACCGATCCAGTGCGTGTGAAAAACCAATGGCTACATCTACTTCCACTGTTGAAAATAGGGATAATGATAGAGATCACTATAGTTTAAAACCTCTTATGTTTGATGGGGGGAAATTTGACTATTGGAGGGATAGAATCGAAAGTTACTTTTTGGTATATGACTTGGATCTATGGGATTTGGTAGTTGATGGCTACACTCACCCAATAGATGATAAAGGTCAGAAGGTTGCAAGAAGTGAAATGGGAGAAGCACAAAAGAAAGTATGAAGAAATCAATACAAAGCAAGAGCCATTCTTCTAAGTTCTATTTCATACAATGAATATGAGAAGATCATAAATAGAGAGACTGCAAAGTCTATCTTTGATTTTCTTCAGATGACGCATGAAGGCAATGCACAAGTAAAGGAAAAAAAGGCTCTGGCCTTAATTCAAAAGTATGAAGCCTTCAAGATGGAAGACGACAAATCTGTGGAAACAATATTTTCAAGATTTCAAACTCTTGTGGCAGGACTTAAGGTTCTGAATAAAGGTTACTCCATTACAAATCATGTTAAAAAGATTATCAGTAGTCTGCCTGTTAAACAGAGACCAATGGTAACTGTTTAAAATTGGCAAAGGATCTGAACAACACCTTTCTTGAGAAGCTGATTAGCTCTTTAAGAAGTCATGAAATAGAGCTTGAACAAGATGAACCTCAAAAGAGGGTAAAATTAGTTGCTCTAAAGTCTACTTATGGGAAAACCAAGGCTTATCAAGCTAAGGAAGAATCAGAAGAACCTGAAGAAGATTCAGATGATGATGAACTCTCTTTGATTTCCAGAAGAATCAGTCAAATCTGGAAGCACAGACAAAGCAAGTTCAGAGGTCAACGGAGGACATATGGAAGAGGTGAATCCACTTCCGGTCAGAGGAATGCTTCTAGAAAAGAAGTTACTTACTTTGAATGTAACGAGCCTGGGCATTACAAAAATGATTTCCCAAAGCTCAAGAAAGACAAGAAGCCTAAGAAGTCTTACAAAGATAAGAAGGGTCTCATGGAAACATGGGATGATTCCAAATCAGAAGATGAAGATTTTGATGAAGAACATGAAAACGTGGCACTCATGGCCAGAACTAGCACAAATGATCAAATATCAGAATGTGAGCTGACAGAAGATGATGAGTCAGACTCCGAAGATGAAGCTGAGGTAATTGCTTCTCTTTCTCGTTTTCAACTCGAATCTTGTTTCTAAAATAATGAGAAAGTATCAAACTCTTCTAAGTAAATACAAAACTCTAAAAAAGAAGTTTGTAGTTACTTCTGAAAACTATACTAATGATGAGCAAATTATTTCTAATTTAAATGAAAAATTATTTATTTTTGAAAAATCAAATCTAGCTCTCAAAAGTAAAGTTTCTAGGTTGGAAGAAGAGATAATCTCTACTACATCTGTTACTGATGAAGTAATCAGATATGATATAGCTTTCTAACACTTCCTTGCTAAAAGCATAGATAGAAGTAAAATGAATTCAATGATTTATGGTGTTAGTAGAAATGGAAGCAGAGGCTTGGGATATTCAGGACCATCAAAGAAAATTGATGAGACTTTAAATGTTAAACCAAAACCTCTTTCTGAACATTTCGTGCTTGCTGGAACAGATTTGAAATGTCCAGAACAAGAAGGTTCTGATACTACTGTATCACAAACACAGACACAAAAGGAAACTTCTAAACCAAAGTATCATGCACAAATTTCATATGATTATCCTGTTGCAAAAAAATCCAAAGGTCTCAAAACCTCAGGAACTTCTAACAAAAGAGGACCCATAAAGTAGGTATCTAAAGATCAGATAATCTATGTTGCAGATGTTCTTGATGGCACAACAGAAACACCAATTAAGGCACCTGGACAATGGATGCTTGCAACATATGATGGGCGAAAGGCATATGTTTCAAGATGTGGAACTTAAGTCTGGAGGAGTGGATAATGTCAAAAGAAACCAGAAAAGAAAGACTATTGACTCTAAAATTCTTGTAATCAAAGATGCTATTGTCAGAACAAGACCAAACTTTAAATATTCTGAAGAAATGCTTTTGAGCTTTGATGATATCGATTGTGCAAGCTCATCTTCTGAATAAAGTCTGGATTCTGAAAACTATTTGAAGAATCAACTAATAGACTGTCAAGCTTATATGAGTATCATTTCTATTCTCTTTGAAACTTGTTACTGCTATTATATTTCTTTCAGAACCTCGGTAATCATAAGATGTTTCAGTCAGAAATGTTCTTGATTAGATGGAAACCTTTTTGGTTGTATAGACTCTGAGGATATCAAATGTGTCACTTAGTTAGATGTATTGATTAACATGTGTAACCCTTGGTTATGCTTAATCATCACACGTTACCTAAGCTAGATTTTGAGCAGAAATTTTTTCGTGGAATTCACTTGTCATGATTACTTTCATTAACTACCCCCATTATTTCTGTTTTTTTTTAAATGTTTTTATTTTTATAAAAGATTCACTTTATACTTTTTAACACACAACCTCACGTCACTTCCCACACTTGTTAGAAACCCTAAAAACCCTCTTCTCTCAACTGTTATTCATTCTCTCGGAGTTCTCCATCTTCTTCAAAAGTTCTTCTACAACTTTTTTCATCATTTCCATCCGCTTTCAACGATGATGACTCCTGATCAAGAAGAAGTTGTTAAGTTTGCTTGTGAATTGGAACAAAACATGAATCCATCTGTCGCAACATCGTCAACTATTGCTTCTTCGTCGTTAATAATGGTTCCGTCATCTTCAACCATTCCGCCTACAAATGCAACCGCTTCAGCTTTATCTTCCAATCTAGTGGTTGACGTGAACCATATCAGTCAAAAATATTTTCAAGTTCATTGCATCGTTCCTCCATCTAAGTTAGTAGTTCTTCGTGAATACATGGTCGATTTTGATAATCTTGATGAAAATGGGTGTGACATTAGAGAGGAGTTAAAAGTTCAAGGGTGGGAAAATTACTTTCAAAGGCTACATGGTCCTATTTATGGAGCATTAGTAAAGGATTTTTGGAAGAATGCTGACTGTGATGATTTTCACATCGTCTCGGATGTGATTAGTTAAAGAATAATTAACCCAGAAAAGTCTATTGCTGATCTTCTAGGTCTGGAGTTTTTGAAAGGAAAATGTATGTTTGGAATGGAGTTTAGGTCTAATGGTCAAAAGAATGCTCTCCGTCAATTGTTGTTTAAGAATTACACTGCTAAGAAGAAAGGATATAAAAGTAAGGATCTTTATGACAATTTGAGAATTTGGCACAAGATCATTCTGGGTTGCATAAACCCTAGACCTACAACAAGTTCTTCGTATTATTTCAACATCAGTCAGCAGTTCATGCTGTACTATTTGCTTGCTAAGAAGAAGGTGAATCTTCCCTTTGTTATGTTTATTCATTTGAAGGAAGCTATCAGAAAATCAAGAACCACTACAAATCAAGAAAAAAAAAGTCTCTTATAATATTCCATTTGGACGTCTTCTGATGGACATCTTTGTAGAAAGTGACTTGGTAGAATTTCTAACAAAAGAGGCCAAATTCACTGAATACTTGATTCCCAATGTTGGAGAACCATTTAATGGACATACCTTAAGAAACATGAAGATAATCCCAAAACTTAGAAAGAAACACTTGGGTGAGCCAGCTGAAGTCACCAAGAATAGAAGAATCCATGTGTGATACGGTGGGATAGAACTGACTGTTTTTGGAATGCTGGTTTGCGTTTTGCATTTGTTTTTGCAAAATGTCGCGGTAAGCAAGAGTCGCCACCGTCTTTTATTTTATCCAACAAGGAAAGGAAAAAAGCACAGAAAAATTCCTTTTTCGAGATGTTTCTCGGGTCCGGGGGGTAGATTATAGAAAGGGAAGGTGTTAGCACCCTTTCTATCCGTGGTTATCCATGGGCTGTTAGGTACTTGCTTAAAGTGTTTTCAAAATTTGCTTTTCTTTGTGTTTGTGGGTTTAAAAGGAGTTTTTGTTTGAAAGGTGTAAGTGCGAAAAGTTTTGTTTTGTTTTGAGAGAGCAAGTACTTAAGAAACATCTACCTACTCGAAAAAGAAATTAATATGTGCTAATGTCCTTTAGACAATGCCATCCCACTATTGATGAGTAGGTAGTGTCGTCGTTGGAGTTTTAAGGGTCAATTCGATTAAGGGACGTGTGGTCACTAAAGCAATGTTAGAATGCCTTAGCGGTAACCCTAATGTCTTAGATCATTTTTTCGAGGCAACCGTTTCGAGGCAACTATGATATTTGGACAAGAGGACAACCTCTAAAACTTCCTATACTCAATGACCACGTTCGAAGGCAACCAAGTGAGGTGTACCCTAAGAGTGCGCATGTGCGAGTGTGTTATTTTCAGTTAATCTGTCTTTATACATGTCAATGGTTATCTATGTTGATTTTAGGTTCAAACATTTGATCTTGTCATGCATTCCTATTATCAAATATTTAACTGTTTATAAGTTGTAGAAATTAAATTGCGGAAATTAAATCTAATTATTACAAGGCGTCGGGTATTTACATCGCCAAAAGCAACCCTTGAAATTAAAATGCGGAAAGTAAATAAAGCGGTAAAATAATTTAAAGTCCTATTTAAACTATTACATTCCGAGAAACAATTACATCAATATGGTAAAATGGATCGCGCGCGGAAAATTAAATTGAATGTATTTTTTAGGATTTTGACCCTTTTTTGAAAGAAAGCATTTTTGGTTTATTTTTGAATTAAAAGAAATTAAATTAAGTTAACAATTAAATTAATAAACTAATTAATTAATTAAAACATTTTTTGGGATTTTTTATATTTAAAGAAATAAAATAAATTTGGTCAAAGTTAGTAAAACCTAATTATCTAAATTAATTTTAAATATTGCAAAAAAACATTAAAAGTTATACCTAATTAAAACTAAATTAATTAAATTAATATCTATTTACAAAAATAAAGTGCTGAATTTAATTTTAATAAATAAAATATATTTTTTGGCTTTTGATTTTATGAGGAAAAAGATTAATTGGTTAGTGATAATAAAAATAATAACAATTAATTAATTAATTAAATAAAAGAAAGAAGGAAAAAGAAATAACCAAGGGGAGTTTTGGGCCTGCAAGGAGGTGAAACTAGCAATTTGGAGGCCCATTTATGCAAGCCTCGTTTGACTTTGCTGATTCTCCACGCATGCGCTGACTTGATCCCACCATAGGCCTTCATTCTGGGCCATCAGATTTGGCCTGGAGGCCATCTGTCAGATGATTGAATGAGGGTGTATAGTGAACCACAACTCTTGAAGCGCGTTGGATTTCCTAAAGAAAAATAATAATATGCAATATGGTGGACCTGGGATTCGAACCCAGGTCCCATTGGATTTTGAACGCTCGCCTTGCCACTCAACCACTACACTTCATTTGTTATTATGATAGATAACAATTATTATATGGAGAAAATAATTAATATGCCAGAACTATAAAAAAAACGCGCGAGATTTGAACCAACGAATTGGAAAGGGCCACATCTTCATCTTCTTCGCTGGACCTGGTTTTTTTACCTGCGGATTTGCATCCGCAGCTAAATCCATAGCTGCATCCTAAAATTAGTTCTAGGCTATAAAAATAAAAACCAAGACCATGGACATGTTCGTCTGGACATCCTGAGCACGCCTATATCCATTAATGGCGTTGATTTTACCTGTAGAGAAAACGCCCAAAAACAAACTTCCAAAACCCTAGATTCGGTTACAGGGCTATGGCTCATGAAAACACAATTAAATGATGCAGAAAGCTTCTAAATGGAACGATAAGCATGATTATGTAAAGATTTTGCCAAAAAAGTGCAAGAATATGAGGATGCGATTTCAACTGAAAAGTGATTTTCAGAGATACTTACAGCGCTTTGGAACATGTATGGGGATTGGTTTTGTGTTGGTTTCCCTTCAAGGATGGTCCAGCGATTGATTAGTGTGGAGTTTTGGCCTTGAAAACACCTCTATGTGCAATTTCAGTTTCAAGCTTTTTTCCAAATTTTCCAAGTTTGGTTCTTGTGATTCTGCAGCTTCTAACCCCTAATTCGTGCCTCTTTGCATTGTATATATAACATGGAATGAATTAGGTTAACTTTCTTGGGCTGAATCCTTATGCATTGATGTTTGGAGATATGATTTGATTCTCCATTGAAAAGCTTCCAAATTTGTCCAAAATCCAATATTTTGTTCATGATATGGCTTGATACGAATTTGATCATGTCCATGATGACAATTAAGACCTATATCAATAAAAAAGATCCTAGATGATCAATATTTAGATTTTATTTGGATTTAAATTGATTTAAAATGAATTAATTCAATAAAAATCAAATAAAATAGAAAAATTAATAAATGGACATAAGGCTGAAGCTAGGACACATGTGTAGTGTGACAAGACCAAATCAAGTGAAAAAGAATGGGCCCATTTGACAAATTTTGAAGTTTTGGGGATAGTTGACTTTTGGCAATTTTGCAAAAATGCCCAACTTCAACAATGCATAACTCCTTCAATTTTTAACTTTTGGAAGTTTTCTTTGACTTTTTAGAAAGCTTGTGATGTCCTATAACTAACCCTTTTGGTCTCATCTCATTTTGATATTCCATGATCAAGTTATAATTTTTGGCAAAAAAGGTGTTTTTGTTGATTTTCAAAAATGACCTATAATGTCCAAATTTGTAACTTTTTATGAGTGCATTTCTTGATCTTGGGGTATGAATATGGATTGTAGGAAATTGAATCCTCTTCAAAATTAGCTTTGGACGGGTCATTTCTCACAAAGTATGAGAAAGTTATGCTTGGTCAAAGTTGAGTTGACTTTTCCTGCAAAACCCTAATTTAACAACTTTTGAGTCTTGATGAATTTTGAGCAATCCTTGATGAATCATGATAAACCCTTGATAAAATGATGAAATATCCTTCAAAATGAGAATGTTGACAAAAAATCTTGAAGTTTGACTGTTTTTGGGTCACAGTTGACTTTTGCCATGGCACATTCGATTTTTGGACCCTTTGGGCAATTGACTGAGCAAACTTCCTATGAAAGGCTTGAAATTTGGCATGGATGAACTTGACACCATATTAGGACATTGGGAAGCACTTGAGATCATTTGGATGCAAGGACCTTGATGCAACACAAAACTCTAATTTGGGGTTGACTGCCTTAGGAGATAGCTTGACTGTCCAAATCTTGAGCAATCTTGAACCACTTGGAGATTATTCTTGCAATGTCTTGGGAAATATGAGAGGGAAAATTTTGGGTACAACATCTTCCCCTGTTCAATCTTTTTAAACCTGAGGATGTAGATTGGCTTTCGTGCCTTTCGTGATCCGAAGGTGGAAGATGATTGAACACTAGAGTGCCCAGAAATTTGCACTCGCATGAAGTGGTATCAGCATTGTGATGTCGGGAATGGGCTTTCAGATGCCATTTAGAGGCTGTTGATAGATGGTCTGAACTTCAACTGGAATACGAATCAGGGAGATCTTATCGGCGACCTGACTGAACCAAAGGAGGTCTTGGATTAACTTTGATTGGATCGACATAAAAAAAAACTTTAGGAATCGATTTAACTGGACCAGACAAGGTCTTGGAATAACTTCAACTGGATCGGCATCAGAAAAATCTTTAGGAATCGATTTTACTGGACTAGAGAAGGCCTTTGACTGGATCGGAATCAGAAAAATCTTTAGGAATCGATTTGACTGGACCAGAGAAGGTCTTGGAATAACTTCAACTGGATCGGAATCAGAAAAATCTTTAGGAATCGATTTAACTGGACCAGACAAGGTCTTGGAATAACTTCAACTGGATCGGCATCAGAAAATTCTTTAGGAATCGATTTGACTGGACCAGAGAAGGCCTTTGACTGGATCAGCATCAGAAAAATCTTTAGGAATCGATTTAACTGGACCAGACATGGTCTTGGAATAAATTCAACTGGATCGGCATCAGAAAAATATTTAGGAATCGATTTGACTGGACCAAAGCAGGCCTTGGAATAACTTCAAATGGATCGGTATCAGAAAAATCTTTAGGAATCGATTTAATTGGACCAGAGAAGGTCTTTGACTAGATCGACATCAGAAAAATCTTTAGGAATCGATTTAACTGGACCAGACAAGGTCTTTGAATAACTTCAACTGGATCGGCATTAGAAAAATCTTTAGGAATTGATTTGACTGGACCAGAGAAGGCCTTTGACTGGATCGGCATCAGAAAAATCTTTAGGAATTGATTTAACTGGACCAGACAAGGTCTTGGAATAACTTCAACTGGATCAACATCAGAAAAATCTTTAGGAGTCGATTTGACTAGACCAGAGAAGGCCTTTGAATATAGCTGAGAATTTAATTGCATCTTTCCTGAAAGATAAAGGTCAGTCATATGCAATGCATGATATGGATCAAGCAATGATGTTCTCAACATAAATGAGATTGTATGGTATGATGCGTTTATGCATGTATCATGATGTATGGAAATGTAATGTTTTAGCTGGGGAAAATAAATCTCGGATAGCTGCTGGAGAGTAGAGTTGAATTCTCCGTTTCCGCTGGGGATGATGAACGAAGGTAATAAACCTGTAGGAGAAGAGAACTCCATTGGGGAATAAACTGACGAGGAGGTTACTCTGTGGGGTAGAGATGCTCTGCTGAGGATTCCACTGATAAACTCTACTGAGGATGGATTATCGTTGCTGGTGATACTGAATCTGTTGAGGATTGAACTCCTGTTTGTGAAAGGAAAGAACTTCACTGGGGACGATCTTTCAGTTGCAACTTGATGGGGATAACCCTGTTAGACTCTTGTGGGGATAATCCTTTGAGCTCGGCTGGGGAGATTTATTTTGTACTCCGCTAGGGATAAACTTCCAGAGTCTACTGGGGATGATGCTCCAACTCCGTTGGGGAAGCTTTTTCAGACCGTGCTGGGGAAATATTGACTCCACTGGGGGTATCTTGTATTTTACCGAGGAACCTTCTTATACTCCATTGGGGAATATTAAGACTGTCGGGGATATTAATCCTTTTTAGTGCTGATGGTAGATAAACTCTGCTTGGGGGGAGCATTGCTGATTTGTTCACAATTGTAAGTCTCAGCTGGGAGAGCTAACGTTACTGTCTTACTCTGCGGGGAGTGAAGACATATTAGCCATATTCTCCAGCTGAATCTTACCTTTGTACCTGGTGGACAGAGCAACTATACAGTTCGGACAATTCTTATTGCCCCTGCTTCTGATATTACCCGTAATTCGTCTTTTTGTTTAACATGTAAATATTTATGAGCAGCAATTAATGTCAAATGCATATATCAAAAATGAACATTGGACGTTCTTTGCAAAACAAAACAGATAAAGGAAAAATAGTTTGAAATTTCTTTGAAAATGAATTATATTGATTTTGAAGTTTGGCCTGTAAATAGGCGTTTTTGTACAAGAGGCTGGCGTCCTAGTAAGAGAACGCCGCTGAATAATAGAATTTATACAATTTGTGAAAAGCTAAACAAAACAGCTATGTGAATAATCCCCCTAGGTTCTAACTCTGCTATTGCCTTTATATCCTCGTGCATCTCATCACTTTGCTACTGGTTGAAGATGAATCAGATTGATTAGTGTCGTCCGAGCTTGACAGTTGATACCGAAGTCCGGATGCAAGGTGATCCAATGAGACATAGCGTTATGCTTTGATCCCTAAATTTTTGCCTGGACCGCCCTTTCGGGTTTTCAGTTCACCGGGATACCCCTTTTTGCCCAAGTCGCCTTTTCAGGTTTTTGACTTGCCGGGTGTACAGATTTTTTTTATTTTCATCCCTTACTTTTGCCCGAACCCTTTTGGTTCGCCGGGAAGCCCTTTTTTTGCCTAGGCCAGTCAACCTAGCGGGTCTTTGATTATGCGTAGTATCTTTTCACTATGTCTGCATTGACGGGGTGAGGAAGGTCGTCACCATCCATGGTGGTTAGAATCATAGCTCCTCTTGAGAAAATGTTCTTAACCACAAATGGCCCTTCGTAAGTAGGGGTCTATTTGCCCCTGGGATCACCTTGAGGTAGAATAATGCGCTTGATTACCAGATCCCCAACTTGATACTCTTGTCGTCTGACTTTCTTGTTAAACGCCTTGATCATCCGCTTTTGGTACGTCTGACCATGACAAATAGCAGTAAGTCTCTTTTCGTCGATTAAGTTCAGCTGACCAAGCCGGGTCTGAATCCAGTCATCTTCACTTAAACCTGCATCCTTCATGATCCGAAGAGAGGGTATCTGAACTTCGATAGGCAAGACTGCCTCCATGCCATAAACCAAGGAATAGGTTGTTGCCCCTGTTGACGTCCGCGCTGAGGTACGGTACCCATGAAGAGAAAATGGTAACATCTCGTGCCAGTCTTTGTATGTCACTGTCATTTTCTGCACAATCTTATTAATGTTTTTATTAGCCGCTTCGACAGCCCCATTCATCTTCGGCCAGTAGGGAGAAGAGTTGTGATGCTATATCTTGAATTTCTCGCAGAGCTCGATGATCATCTTGTTGTTGAGATCGGTACCATTGTCCGTAATGATCCTCTCTGGTATACCGTATCGACAGATCAGATTGTGCCGAATGAACCGTGCCACGACGTTCTTGGTTACAGTAGCAAAGGAAGCTACTTCAACCCACTTCGTAAAGTAATCAATAGCTACCAGGATGAAACGATGCCCGTTGGATGTTGTAGGTCTGATCTCGCTGATCATATCAATGCCCCACATTGCGAAAGGACAAGGAGTTGTCAAGACATTCAGAGGAACTGGAGGTATATGTACCTTATTAGCATAGACTTGACACTTATGACATGTCTGAGAATGCTGATAACAATCGGCTTCCATCGTGGACCAATAGTATCCTGCCCGAAGGATCTTCTTTGCCATGGTGTGTCCACTGGAATGAGTTCCGAAAGTACCTTCATGTAACTCCGCCATGATCCTTTCTGCTTCATTCCTATCCACACAACGCAGTAAGGTCGAATCATGGTTACGCTTGTAAAGAATGCCATTGCTGATGAAGAACTTCGCCGTGAACCTTCTCAGAAACTTCTTGTCATTAACAGATGCACCCTCGGGGTAGTCTTGAGCTTCAAGATACCTCTTTACTTCATGAAACCAAGGATTTTCTGCTACCTCTTCAGTCTCAATATCACAATAATGCACAGGTTCTTCCAATCTTTCAATGATAATCCAGGGAGCCTCGTTGTTCCAATTGACCTTGAACATAGAAGACATCGTAGCCAGCACGTCCGCCAACTGATTCTCCTCTCTAGGGAAGTGTTCAAAGGTTATCTCCTCGAAATGGGGAAGCAACGTCAACACATACTCCTTGTAAGGAATAAGATTCGGGTGTTTCATATCCCACTCGCCTTTGATCTGATTGGTCACGAGAGCGGAATCTCCGAAAACACTCAAGAACTTAATCCTTAGGTCAATTGCTGCTCGAAGACCCATAATGCATGCTTCATACTCCGCCATGTTGTTGGTGCAGTTGAAACATAGTCGGGCGATAAATGGAGTATGAGAGCCTTTAGGAGATATGATCACAGCGCCAATGCCATTACCCAAAGCGTTTGAAGCTCCATCAAAGTACATAGACCATCGAGATCCTTTCTCAGGTCCTTCATCTGGTCCAGGTGTCTCACAATCAATTACCAATATGATATTCTCGTCCGGAAATTCAAAGTTCATAGACTGGTAATCATCCACTGCCTGATGTGCCAAATGGTCTACTAACACACTTCCCTTAATTGCTTTTTGGGTCGTATACTAGATATCATACTCAGTCAAGATCATCTGCCATCTTGCTATTCTTCCGGATAAGGCGGGCTTCTCGAAGATATACTTGATTGGATCCATCTTTGATATCAACAGAGTAGTGTGAGTCAGCATATACTGTCTCAGCCGGCGAGCAACCCATGCCAAAGTGCAGAAAGTTTTCTCGAGCAGTGAGTATCAGGTCTCACAGTCGGTAAACTTTTTGCTAAGGTAATAAATAGCATGCTCTTTTCGGCCAGACTCGTCATGCTGACCCAGAACACACCCCATTGAGTTATCGAGTACTGTCAAGTATAAGATCAAAGGTCTCCCTTCAACTGGAGGCATCAGAATAGGTGGCTCTTGGAGACACTCTTTGATCCTTTCTAAAGCGGCCTGACATTCATCATTCCAACGTACCACTTGATCTTTCTTCAGTAGCTTGAATATTGGCTCACAAGTAGCAGTTAGGTGCGAGATGAATCGGGCAATGTAGTTCAGTCGTCCCAGGAAGCCTCTGACTTCTTTCTCTGTTCTGGGAGTTGGCATCTCCTGTATAGCTTTCACTTTTGCAGGATCCACTTGAATACCTTTGTCTCTCACGATGAAACCCAGTAGCTTACCAGATCTCGCCCCGAAGGTGCACTTGTTCGGGTTTAACCTCAGCTTGTACAACTTTAGCCTGTCAAACAACTTCTGCAGATGGTCAAGGTGTTCCTCCTCAGTATGGGACCTTGCAATCATATCTTCAACGTATACTTCAATCTCATGATGGATCATGTCATGAAACAAAGCAACCATGACACGCTGATACGTTGCCCCAGCATTCTTCAATCCAAAAGGCATGACCTTGTAGCAAAAGGTACCCCACTGAGTAACAAAGGTTGTCTTCTCCATGTCTTCGGGAGCCATCTTAATCTGATTATAACCGAAGAAACCATCCATGAAGGAGAAGACCTTGTGCTGAGCAGTGTTGTCAACCAGAACGTCGATATGAGGTAGAGGGAAATCATCCTTGGGGCTCACCCTGTTCAAATCCCTGTAGTCAACACACATTCATACCTTACCATCCTTCTTTGGCACAGGAACCACATTGGCCACCCAGTGAGGGTAAGAAGTAACTGCTAGAAAACCGGTGTCAAATTGTTTCATAACTTCAGCGTTGATTTTCTCAGACATCTCTGGGCACATTCGGCGGACCTTCTATTTCACTAGAGGGCAATCTTCCTTGGTAGGCAGGCGATGAACCACAATATCAGTATCCAACCCAGGCATATCTTTATAAGACCAGGAAAATATCTCAACATAGTCACGCAACATCTGAATCAACCGCTGCTTCACACTAGGCTCCAAATTTGCATCAATCTTGACCTCTTTCTTGTCTTCTTCTGTACCCAGATTCACTGATTCCACCGGCTCTTCATGTGGCTGTATGGCCCTCTCTTCTTGGAGTAACAGTCTTGCAAGTTCACCAGGCACTTCACAATCATCTTCACCTTCGTCTTCGGCTAAGTTGATCGGATTTTCGAAGTCATAACTGGCAGTAGCAGAGTCGTTACCAATGAGATCCAGAGTGGATGTAGACCTGTATATGTGAGTGTGTGTAAAATAGCTGTTTTGCAATATATAATAAAGAAAAACAAGGAGCGCAAAATTTGAAATGCAAGAACGTCCAATGCTTTTATTAATGATATATGAAAATGACACACATAAGACCCTCACAAATGAAGCCACAGTGCCCAGGGTAAGATACTGGGCCATAAAGTTTAAAAACATTGTCTGTTACATATTCAAAACAAAAAGTTTCATTACTGGGTGATAACATAAATGGGCATAGAATCCTTCGTTGTCCAGTTGCTTAATCCTCCATTGGCAGTCGAGTATATCCAACTGTCGATATCAAACTCTTCATCATCGTCATCCCTGATAGCATTCACCCCTGCATCTTGTTTAGGCTTTTATGATGCTCCGAACTCGATCTCCTTCGCATCGATCAAGACCTGTATCTTGTTCTTCAAAACCCAACAATCATCCGTATTATGCCCCGGGCTATTAGAGTGATAAGCACAGCGGGCATTAGGGTTATACTTCAGTGATGTTGTATTTGGATTCTTCGGGGCTTCCCTTGGAATCACCAGATTGGTCTTCAGCAACTGTGGCAGAATCTAAGATAAGGTCATGTTGAGACGGGTGAATTGCCTTCAAGGTCTCTCGTCCTTTTGTTGATTATTGTGCTGAGGAGCACCAACAGGTTTTGAAATAACAACCGCATTAACAGCTTGGCGGTGTTCAGGTCTATTATGTCTTCTTAAACTGTAGACAACACTGGACTCTTTCTTAAAGGGCTTCTTCTTGGTGCTTGATGAGGCACCCTTTTGTATCTTGCCAGTCTTAATACCAACCTCAATCCTCTCACCGGTCATAATGAGCTCTGTAAACCCAGATGAAGAGCTTCCAATCAGATGGTTGAAGAATGGACCAGACAAGGTCCCCAGAAACATGTCCACAAGCTCCCGATCAGCCAAGGGTGGTTGTACTCCTCCGACGAAGTCCCTCCACTTCTGAGCATAATCTTTGAATCCTTCACCCGTTCCCATTGACATACCCTGGAGTTGGGTACGCGTGGGAGCGAGGTCGGATTTATACTGATACTGCCTGTAGAAAGCAGTAGCCAAATCTTCCCAACTGCGAATACTGGCTCCGTCCAACTGGTAGAACCATTCAAGCTGAGTCCCTGAGAGACTGTCTTGAAAGAAGTGGATCCATAGGTTCTTATCAGTGGTGTACGGCTGAATCTTCCTTACATATGACCGGAGGTGCAGCTTCGGACAAGAAACTCCGTCATACTTAGCAAAGGCTGGTGCCTTGAATTTGTGGGGAATCACCACCCCAGATGATAGACCCAGATCACCAAAGTCCAGACCAGACACTTTCTGTACTTCCATCGCACTCAACCGGTCTTCCAGCTGCTTGTATCTATCCTCAGCAGGAGGATACTTGTCTTCGTCGAAGTCTGTCTCGTTGTCGGAGACCACAGGGCTAGGAGCCCTCCTTTCTTCCTGACTATCTTTCCCTCCAGATGAGGTGGTCAAATCAACTTCATTCTGAAGCCTGTTTCCAAACCTGTGCCCTGTGTTAAACAGGATTGTCCTCTTCTTCTTCTTCTTCTTCTTCTTCTTCTTCTCTTTCAGAATCAGGGTCTTCAGATCTTGCTGACCCTTAGCTAGGTTCATGAACAGTTCTTGGAATTGGGCATTCCGGACCTGTAGGGCCTTGATTGCTTGCTCAGTTGAAGGTTCAGCAGACATGATGAGTGCTGAAATAAACAGCGAAGAAGATAAGAGCCCTGTAATGGGTACCTGTTAATGAAGTGCATGGGATGAAATGCGTATGATTATGACTTCAAAGACAATCGGGAGATTCAAATTTGTAAACAAGAAAGGAAACAAACTTTATTAGATAAACTTTAGAATTCAAACTGTTCAACTGATGCCCTCAGGGCGTTACAAGAATGGAAATACTGAAAAGTAAAATAAAAACTGGAAAAGAAACAATCAAAGGTCAATCAGTGCTCCCATGGTCTCTTCTTGTCGGTGCGGACATAGTTATTGAGAATCTGCTTGTTCTCCAGCTGCCTAGTCAACCTCTGGATCTTCTGCTCTTGCTCGTTGAACTTTTCTCGGTAAGCATCCCGTTCCTCTCTCAGCTACATCCAAGATCTCTTCAGTGCCCCAATGTCAGTGGGCATGTAAGGATGGAGGATGGTCGGAAGAACCCCTTCTTCATTAGCAACTTCAGCAATGATAGGCAGAATGGCTTCATATGGCATACCCAGCTTTTGGGCACGGATACAAACCCATCTGAGATATGGCTCCATCGGAAGTGAAGTCTTTGGACCTAGCTCATGTGGATCAGATCTGTAAACTCTCTCCCAAGCCCTTATGAATCTGCGACGTTGCTCGTTGCTATCCCCTTGAAAATCAAAGATGATACTAGGAATTAGCATCTCATGAGGTCCTTCTCTTCTGGCTCTCCCAAACTAACGTAAGGCCAAGCACGGGTTGTAAGAAATTCCTCAATGGATTCCTATTAGTGGAACATTGGGGTATTCCCCACAACAATCAATAACGGCCACCTCGTCCATACCCTTAAGAGTCCAGATAATGTTATTATGAGAGAGAGACATAACCCTATAGGCCCAGCCCATGCCTTCTTTATTCTTCAACATTGATTTGGGGAGGTGCGAAATAAACCACCTCGCCAATAACGGAGCACAACACATCAAGGTTCCCCACTTTCGGGCAGTACGAGCATAAAGCTGATGAAGAATGTCACCCAAAAGAGTGGGTACAAGGTTACGAGAGATGAAGATTTTCACCGCATTCACATTAATAAAGGAGTCAGAGTTCGGAAACAATACCAAGCCATATATCAGAAGAGCCAGAATATCTTCGAATGCCTTGAAGTCTAGGCTATCCCAGAAATAATTAGCCTTACCAACCAAAACTTAGTTAGAAAGCCCTTTGCTCCACTTCTAGTCTCCCAATTAGCCATTACCTCATCCTTGGTCATATGAAGGGCTGAAGCAATCTCTTCTGGCCTAAGGGTATTCTCCCAACCAGTAAACGGGGTCTGCTCCAGAATAGAGACACCGAGCAGATCAGAGAACTCTTCTAAGGTTGGAACCAACTGGTAATCTTGAAAAGTAAAGCAATGGTACAATGGATCATATAATTGGACCAAAACACTCATCATCTGTTCGTCCAATTTGGAGGTAACCAAACTGAGAAGCTACCCATGTCTCCTGAGGAAGGAAGTAGTATCAGGCATCTTTGCAATCAAATATTTAAGCACAGTGGGAACCTGGACAAAGTTAATCCGGATGGTATTCCTACGCATAGGCATCATGATGACCTACAAAACAGAACAAAGATGAATCCCTCATGTCTTTGAAATAGGTTAGTCCAATGCAAGATGTATGTAATGTTATGATGTCATGATGTCATGATATAAATCACACCACAAGTATCCACAAATAGCAAACATGGTTAGCACACAAGTCACACAGAGAGCCCTTAGATTTCAGGTTGGCAAGGAGCTTAGGTACTACCCTCTTTCAGTTCAGTTGGTTTAAACCTGTCCTAAAAATAGTAACCGGGTTCTAGAGGATCTCAATATCACTGACTACCCTCAATCGGTCATAATTCCAGTTTAGCAACCTTTTCTTGCGGCCGAAATCATGGCGAGAGTTTAGTCTCAATGAGTGTAGCATACTGCTACTGTTCTATGGCCAAGTTGGTCAATTTAAAGGTTCTAAGGTCAATTGGTGCTTAATGACCCCTTAGATAACCCATATTCTCCTCGTTCCAACACAAGGGATATCGGTACAATCTAAAGTGCCACACCAATGTAGCTACTGCTTCAACCGTATCGGTCTACGCCGTACAGTTCCCTCATAGTTTATTACTACTTACCTAAAGGGTATCCCCCAGATCCGGGTTAGGATCTGTAGTAACTCCGATACAAGCCCACAAATATAAAGCATACAAAACAAACAATTGAAAACACAATGATCTAATCCTAAGGTATACCTCACTTATAATAGTTCCCCCCAGCAGATTCGCCAGTTCTGTGATACAGTGGGATAGAACTGACTGTTTTTGGAATGCTGGTTTGCGTTTTGCGTTTGTTTTCGCAAAATTTCGCGGTAAGCAAGAGTCGCCACCGTCTTTTATTTTATCCAACAAGGAAAGGAAAAAAGCACAGAAAAATTCCTTTTTCGAGATGTTTCTCGGGTCCGGGGGGTAGATTATAGAAAGGGAAGGTGTTAGCACCCTTTCTATTTGTGGTTATCCACAGGCTCTTAGGTACTTGCTCAAAGTGTTTTCAAAATTTTCTTTTCTTTGTGTTTGTGGGTTTGAAAGGAGTTTTTGTTTGAAAGGTGTAAGTGCGAAAAGTTTTGTTTTGTTTTGAGAGAGCAAGTACTTAAGAACCATCTACCTACTCGAAAAAGAAATTAATCTGTGCTAATGTCCTTTAGACAATACCATCCCACTATTGATGAGTAGGTAGCGTCGTCGTTAGAGTTTTAAGGGTCAATTCGATTAAGGGACGTGTGGTCACTAAAGCAATGTTAGAATGCCTTAGCGGTAACCCTAATGTCTTAGATCATTTTTTCGAGGCAACCGTTTCGAGGCAACTATGATCTTTGGACAAGAGGGCGACCTCTAAAACTTCCTATACTCAATGACCACGTTCGAAGGCAACCAAGTGAGGTGTACCCTAAGAGTGCGCATGTGCGACTGTGTTATTTTCAGTTAATTTGTCTTTATACATGTCAATGGTTATCTATGTTGATTTTAGGTTCAAACATTTGATCTTGTCATGCATTCCCTATTATCAAACATTTAACGGTTTATAAGTTGTAGAAATTAAATTGCGGAAATTAAATCTAATTATTACAAGGCGTCGGGTATTTACATCGCCAAAAGCAACCCTTGAAATTAAAATGCGGAAAGTAAATAAAGCGGTAAAATAATTTAAAGTCCTACTTAAACTATTACATTCCGGGAAACAATTACATCAATATGGTAAAATGGATCGCGCGCGGAAAATTAAATCGAATGCATTTTTTAGGGTTTTGACCCTTTTTTGAAAGAAAGCATTTTTGGTTTATTTTTGAATTAAAAGAAATTAAATTACGTTAACAATTAAATTAATAAACTAATTAATTAATTAAAACATTTTTTTGGGATTTTTGATATTTAAAGAAATAAAATAAATTTGGTCAAAGTTAGTAAAACCTAATTATCTAAATTAATTTTAAATATTTCAAAATACATTACAAGTTATACCTAATTAAAACTAAATTAATTAAATTAATATTTATTTACAAAAATAAAGTGCTGAATTTAATTTTAATAAATAAAATATATTTTTTGGCTTTTGATTTTATGAGGAAAAAGATTAATTGGTTAGTGATAATAAAAATAATAACAATTAATTAATTAAATAAAAGAAAGAAGGGAAAAGAAATAACCAAGGGGGTTTTGGGCCTGCAATGAGGTGAAACTGGCAATTTGGAGGCCCATTTATGCAAGCCTCGTTGACTTTGCTGATTCTCCACGCATGCGCTGACTTGATCCCACCATAGGCCTTCATTCTGGGCCATCAGATTTGGCCTGGAGGCCATCTGGAAGATGATTGGATGAGGGTGTATAGTGAACCACAACTCCTGAAGCGCGTTGGATTTCCTAAAAAAAATTAATATTCAATATGGTGGACCTGGGATTCGAACCCAGGTCCCATTGGATTTTGAACGCTCGCCTTGCCACTCAACCACTGCACTTCATTTGTTATTATGATAAATAACAATTATTATATGGAGAAAATAATTAATATGCCAGAATTATAAAAAAAAGCGCGAGATTTGAACCAACGAATTGGAAAGGGCCACGTCTTCATCTTCTTCGCTGGATCTGGTTTTTTTACCTGCGGATTTGCATCTGCAGCTAAATCCATAGCTGCATCCTAAAATTAGTTCTAGGCTATAAAAATAAAAACCAAGACCATGGACATGTTCGTCTGGACATCCTGAGCACGCCTATATCCATTAATGGAGTTGATTTTACCTGTAGAGAAAACACCCAAAAACAAACTTCCAAAACCTTAGATTCGGTTACAGGGCTATGGCTCATGAAAACACAATCAAATGATACAGAAAGCTTCTAAATGGAACGATAACCATGATTATGTAAAGATTTTGCCAAAAAAGTGCAAGAATATGAGGATGTGATTTCAACTAAAAAGTGATTTTCAGAGTGACTTACAGCGCTTTGGAACGTGTATGGGGATTGGTTTTGAGTTGGTTTCCCTTCAAGGATGGTCCAACAATTGATTAGTGTGGAGTTTTGGCCTTGAAAACACCTCTATGTGCAATTTCAGTTTCAAGCTTTTTTCCAAATTTTCCAAGTTTGGTTCTTGTGATTCTGCAGCTTCTAACCCCTAATTTGTGCCTCTTTGCATTGTATATGTTACATAGAATGAATTAGGTTAACTTTCTTGGGCGGAATCCTTATGCATTGATGTTTGGAGATATGATTTGATTCTCCATTGAAAAGCTTCCAAATTTGTCCAAAATCCAATATTTTGTTCATGATATGGCTTGATACAGATTTGATCATGTCCATGATGACAATTAAGACCTATATCAATCAAAAAGATCCTAGATGATCAATATTTAGATTTTATTTGGATTTAAATTGATTTAAAATGAATTAATTCAATAAAAATCAAATAAAATAGAAAAATTAATAAATGGACACAAGGCTGAAGCTAGGACACGTGTGTAGTGTGACAATACCAAATCAAGTGAAAAAGAATGGGCCCATTTGACAAAATTTGATGTTTTGGGATAGTTGACTTTTGGGAATTTTGCAAAAATGCCCAACTTCAACAATGCATAACTCCTTCAATTTTGAACTTTTGGAAGTGTTCTTTGACTTTTTAGAAAGCTTTATATGTACTATAACCAACCCTTTTGGTCTCATCTCATTTTTATATTCCATGCTCAAGTTATAAGCTTTGGCAAAAAAGGTGTTTTTGTTGATTTTCAAAAATGAGCTATAATGTCCAAATTTGTAACTTTTTATGAGTGCATTTCTTGATCTTGGGGTATGAATATGGATTGTAGGAAATTTCATCCTATTAAAAATGAGCTTTGGATGGGTCATTTCTCACAAAGTATGAGAAAGTTATGCTTGGTCAAAGTTGAGTTGACTTTTCCTACAAAACCCTAATTTAGCAACTTTTGAGTCTTGATAAATTTTGAGAAATCCTTGATGAATCATGATAAACCCTTGATAAAATGATGAAATATCCTTCAAAATGAGAATGTTGACAAAAAATCTTGAAGTTTGACTGTTTTTGGATCACAGTTGACTTTTGCCCTAGCACAATCGATTTTTGGACCCTTTGGGCAATTGACTGAGCAAACTTCCTCTGCAAGGCTTGAAATTTGACATGGATGAACTTGAGACCATATTAGGACATTGGGAAGCACTTGAGATCATTTGTATGCAAGGACCTTGATGCAACACAAAACCCTAACTTGGGGTTGACTGCCTTAGGAGATAGCTTGACTGTCCAACTCTTGAGCAATCTTGAACCACTTGGAGATTATTCTTGCAATGTCTTGGGAAATATGAGAGGGAAAATTTTGGGGTACAACACTCTGTTGACAACTTTCCTCTATTCTCCAAGACTGGTAACTTAATTGACGTAACTGCATATGTTATAAGGATGGCTAAAGCAAGACATGATATGTCTAATTTCGACATCACCGAATATTCTGCTGAGGAAGATGATTATTCTAAAGGAAAAAAAGAAGGAAAGATCAGATGATTCTAATCCTGAAAAGAAGAAGAAAAAGAAATCTAAACCTCTCAAAGATGCCATTCTGGGAGCTGAAACTTCTGAAATATCTAGTAAATCTTATGCTTATGTACTTGTTTCATTGTCTGTTTCTAATATTATTGATGTAATCTCATTCATTCCATCATCCACCATGCCCACTTATGTTTCTGTTACTACCACCAATATACCACCAGTTTCCGATACCACTACAACTAAAATTTCGGTAACTACAAATGAGTCTATTCCACCATCAACAATAATCATTTCTAAATCCACCAACTCCACACAAGTTTTTGCTCCAAATCCTATTCCATCTCTCACTACCATTATTCCATCAGAACCAATCCACACTTCTACATCTCCATTAACCTCATCCCAATCACTTCCACAAACTTCTCATTTTTCAACTTCTGATACCAATCTTCATTTTTCCTTCTTTAACAAAGAAACCACTCTCCATAATTCACCCACCATTCATCATGACCCAATTTCTCCCTCTGATCACGAAATGTCTGAAAGGACAATTTCTGATAACCATGGAGCTATTGAAATTTCCACAACTGAACCTTTCACTTGTTCTGAACTTTTCAATATGACTGAACAACCATTATCTAAAAATCCTCATGAACAAACTTTTGAACCCAACCATCCTAAACCAAACTTAGCCTTGGTTGTTTATGAAAAACCTACTCCTAAAACCTTGGATGAATGCATTAACATTTTTAGAATCAAGGCAAAGAAAAGGTTGCTAAGTTAAAGGCAGAGGCAAGTACAAATGCTGAGCCTCAGGACATGGATGGTTCTTGGAAGAAGTATCTAAAATGGATGGCTTCTGAGGTTGAACGAATGAATTCTTTTGCTGAAGCATCCAGAATTTGTGATGTTCAGATGGCAACTGAAAGGAAAGAAACAAGAGAAAGAGTCAAACTCTTTGAACTGCTTGCGACAAAACAAAGAGAAGCAGAAGCTAAAGTGCTAAAGAGGCAGAGAAATCCAAGCTTAAAGCTCAAGAAGAAGAAGTAGCCAGAAAATCTGAAGAAGCCAGATTAGATAAAGAGGTAGAAGAAGCTACTAAGGCTAAAGAAGATGCTATGGTTGCTTCATCTTTTGATCATGTCATTGCGCGTATGGAAAATGAAATTGATGAGATTAGAGGAGAATAACAGGTGTTTAGAGAAAGCATCATCGAATGGAAGGCTGTCAATGAGAATGTTCAAAACATGCTACAGTTGATTATGCAAAAGATTTCTGCTCCTGCTTCTGAACCCTAGGCTCTAGGATTGTATTTTTCCTTCTTGCTTCTAAACCATAAGACTATGCTTGCTTCTTACCTTTTATGTTTCTTTTGTTTAATTGATATCTCTGTAATTTTTCCTTTTGGATCTTATTTGGTCCACCCTCTTCGACTTACTTCTTATGAGACTATTTGAAATTAATGAAGTCTTATTTTGGCTTATCACTTCTTATCTTTTCCTGTTATTTCTTATGGTTTTTATGTTTTTCGCACATAATTACCTTTTTGATTATGACAAAAAGGGGGAGCAATTAAATGAACGTAATTTTGATTTTAATAATCAAGTTTTGGAAAATGTTCTCTAAAAAGAGATGATTACATTCTAACCTAGTTAAACTTCTATTTCTGTTAGAATTGTTTTTCTTTTTCAGGAAATGAGATCTATGATTAAAGACAAAGATCTGAATGCATTATGCAAAGCTTATGTCTAACCTTTCAGACTCTAAAGATAATTCAGTTCATAATCAGACTCCAAGAATTGAAAATATGGAAGTTGTCTTAGTGACATTAAAGTTTCAAAGATTTCAATTTGATTTCATTCTCATTGGCATCTAAAGTCAAGATTCAATAAGAAGAAGAAGATCTGATGAAATCAAGATCTCAATTGTTCTATTGGCATCAAGATCTTAATTGTTCTATTGGCATCAAGATCTTAATTGTTCTATTGGCATCCAGAGTCAAGACTCTCAAGATCTCGATATCTGATCTATTGAAACTAGGGGAGTTTTACTCAAGTGGTTCAGAGTCAGGATATTCGATCTTCATCAAGTCATTGACTTAGGGGGAGTTTCATAAAAAGGATAAGTATTCCTTATCTTTTTATTTTTCACTTTTTCTGATTATATGAACAAAATTGTGTCATCAAAATACATAGTTTTGTCATCATTAAAAAGGGGCATATTGTAAGAACAAGATTTAGTTCTGCAATATTATCTCTAAGTTTTGATCATAACAAATGAGTATGTTTGTATGAACAATTTTGATACTCTAATGTTTGTTATTGTTGAGTACTTAACAAACAGGTTCTGCTTCTGATGGATGACATGGCCAAGACATTAGAAGAGAATTAATTCCGCTTCTGCGCTACACAAGTTATAATGAAAAGTAGCAAGACACTCCAGAAGACTCTGAAGTGTAGGCTCTGATATTTGTCTAAAGAAATAAGTCAGAAGATCTAATGACAAAAGTTTCTACTTATGTCCAGATGCTGAAGACTCATGCTTCTAAAGACAACGGGTTCTAAAGACCAAGTGATGAAGACTCTAAAGACAAAAGCTCTTAAGACTATGAAGACTTGAAATTATAAAGACCCAAGGTTCTAAGAAAAGTTTCTCACGACCAAGTGCTGAAGAATCTGAAGATGCAGTTCTGAAGACTCTGAAGACTTGAAGTTTTGATGACCTTATGTTATGTTCCCGCTTCTAAGCTCATGCTCGCAAAAGCCTCTGAAGTGAAGAAGGAAAGAAAATAATGTTAACGTGGTACAAATAGTACATGTTACAATCGACATTTCATTCCACTACCATGAAAGGACAGACGCGTCACACGATCTTGTCCCCCACGCTACTGCTTAAGCTGTCAATGTTTTTGGAAATCCGAAGAGTACCCCTCAACGGATATGGATATACAAAGGCTTGAAGACTAAGAGAGAAAGCTGCCAATTCATTGAATATTCACGCCCAAATGCTGCTCATAGATTTCATATTCTTAAGTCACTGTTCTTAAAATAGTTTATATATTCAGCTTGTGTAGAAGCAATATTCTTGTAAACAAAACTTGTATTCAAACAATTGTTTAATTTTCCTTAAGTGACCAGGTAGGTTTGTATTCTTAAGAAGTCTAGGACTTGTGAGTCTTAGAGGTTGTTAGTCACTTGCGGGTAGCTTGTGCATTGTAATAATCAATTTGATTATTATTTGATTTTCCTTAAGGGACCAGGTAGGTTTGTATCCTTAAGAAGTCTAGGACTTGTGAGTCTTAGAGGTTGTTAGTCACCTGCGGGTAAGTTGTGCAAATTGTAATCAGTTTGGTTATAATGGATTAAGTCCTCGATTGAATGAGGCGAAATCACCTTGGCGGGTGGACTAGACTAGCTTGATGGTTTTCAAGTGAACTAGTATAAACATACATTGTTCTTTACTTCCCGTTCTTACTTATTGTTATTATCAAGAGTGAAGGAAATAGTATTTTAACTTAAAGGGGAATATTTTTAAAAGAAAAGTTTTTAATTTGAAACCCAATTCAAACCCCCCTTACTTGTGTTTTTCACACCTTCAGGCATGTCTAGAAAGGAGAGGTATATTTATTTACCTTTGCATTACATATGTTTTAAACTAATTAAATCGTAACTGATGGTGATAATTTTTTTTACAAGAGTGTCCATGTTTAAAATCAGTAAATCACGATAGAGAGATATTGGATTTGGAATAAACCAACACTAATTGGTTTAGGAATGCTATCCGCTTTTATGGTCTTACTAATTTATGTGTTGCTGCATACATGACCATAAACCATGGCATGCAGACACCATTTACTGAGAGATCGCATTCAGAGACGTCATCTTTCCATATTTCTTTAGGAGAGATAACCATTACCCTAGATGATGTCTCATGCCTCATGTATCTTCCCATCAGGGGAAAGTTACTGGGCCACAAAAGGCCCAGTTTAGAGGGAGCTAGCGAGATGCTGGTTGCATATTTGGGGGCTGACCCAATTGATGCTGCAAATGAGGTAGCTTACATCAAAAGTGCTCATGCTAGATTTAAATTGTTGGTAGAACTGTATAAAGACCAGCTGCAGTGGACTGAGGATGTCGATGGTGATGATATATAGGTTAAGTACCTTCAGACCTATGCATTGAGGTGTTACCTCTTTTTCCTGGTTGGCACGTCCATTTTTGTGGACAAAAGTGCAACCTATGCCGATTTGGTCTACCGTAAATACTTCATCGACTTGACGGAGATTCATGAGTACAACTGGGGGCTGTCTGTTTGGTCTATCCATGCTCGAAGCTATGCATGGGTTGTCTTTGGAACACAAAATATATGACAGGAGGTTGCACACTGCTTATGATAATTTACTGTTACTAAAATTTTCATAATTATGTTGTTACACTTGTTATTAATATTTTATCTGAACCATTTTCAAGGATGAATTATCTCCCACTTTCCCCGCATCTATGGGTGGGAACCTGTGCCTACCTACACTAAGGATTGACCATGTGCTGCCGCATTTGCATAGTACAAAAGGAATAATGTGATTGATCCATTCCTGGTGTATCTTGATTGTCTTGTAGCAGATGACATTGCCTTCTGCCCATAAGGCTGTCACCTCCATACGTGTTTGTTAGATGTCATTTCCTTATACACTTGATGATTGGCATGTGGTTCAAGTCATATATATCCTTATCTCTCCGAGCGAGTGATGGGAAAGTTTGGATATTTGAAGATTATTATGAGACCCCCCCCCCTCAAAGTCCACTCCTTCCACCATCCGCCACAAAGATCTTGATGCGATACTTGAGGATTTCGAGAGTTACTTGGTACTAGAGGAGTATCTTATGGTTCTAACTCGTGTACATTGGGCTTATGTTGACGACTACATGACATAGTTCTACAGGGTGTCACACCCTATCATAACACTAAGCGCTCCTAGAATACCACTTAGGCCATATAATCGGGAGGTACTGGAGGTTAGAGACACTACTACAAAATGCACAAACAATAACATACAAGGCATCACGGTTCTTCCAAACACTGTGATGACATCTCTAAACTCAGGCGCAAACATTTTTTAATTATTTTTTATTAAAAATTGTTAGGACATAATAACAGTTGGTGACCTGACCGTGGTGATACAATCAAGCTTTCATGGGTTCGAACCTCAACGCCCTCAAATATTTTATTCCTTTAACTTTAAGGCGCGTCTTTTCTTTTTTATTTATTTTTAACTAAAAAATAAAAGAGATATCACTATGATTATTTTGTTTAAGCATTATGATACATCACACACACACACACACACACACACACACACCTATCATCACTGTTGGTAATGTCAACCATTGTGAAATTATTTACCCATATCTAAGCAAATTAACTCTCGCTTCTTGTCAGTATCGTCGTATCTTTCACAACAAAACCCTAGCATCCATTTTTTTCCTTCTTTTTTGTCATTAGCTTTTCTATTCTACAATATAGTCATTGTTGTACCCCAAAATTTGCCCTCCCTTTTTCACAAGAAATCACAACCTCAGAGTTTTCTCTGATTTTTTAGATTGGCTCAAGAATCGGTATAACAGACTTTTCTTTATCAGTCAATCTAGAATTAGGGTTTTCACTGATTTTGTTGAGATTGGCTCAGGAATTGATCAAGCAGACTTTTCTTTGACGACAAATCCAGAATTAGGGTTTTCACTGATTTTGTTGAGATTGGCTCAGGAATTGATCAAGAAGATTTTTATTTGGCAGTAATCCAGGATTAGGGTTTTTCTCTCACATCTCTCAGAAGAGATTGAATCATCAGAAATTGCTTGTTCAAATTTACCGCTTGTTTCTCAAAACCTAATTATCTGGGATAAGAGCTGAGACTTTTGTTTGGAACTTTAAGGCATCTGCTTGATTAGTGGAGTGAAAGGTTTACAGTTTAATGGAATGCTTGCTTGTTTAACTGTCCAATGCGTGTATTGATACCATGCATATTGAGTAATGCAAGGTTACGAGACTGCAAAGTTTGTTGATTATTTATTTCATCTGAATTAGAATTATTGAGACACAGTTTCAATCATTTTGATTTAAGAGTCTTAAATAATTAAATAAACATAAGGGAAAGATAAAAAAGATATTTGACAGTAGAATTTTCTTTTGATAAAGACTTTTATTTACTTCAAATATGGTTACAAATTTATTCGAATATTGTAAGATTACAACTTATAATATTTAAAATAATATTTGTTTACAATAAATGAAAAATAAATCTAAGCCTAATCTCTTGAGATCTTCTACTTCTACTGTTTCCTATATCATCCAATTGGTACTTACCTGCAAAAGACAGAGAAAAAGAAATTAGTATAAGAATTTTCAAGCAGAAAAGGAAAAAAGAAAATCATCATTAAAGCTTGCCGGTCGGAATCAAAATGCTATTGGATTCATCATGTTTTTATTTTTTCTCTTTGCAAATCACAAGAAGATTTATCTTCTTGGTTCACAAAGAGAAAAGTAAAAAAATAAATTGTAAGCATGCACATGGTTCAAATACAAAGATATAAGTCAGCAAGGCAAACATGAGCAAGCATGGCAAGCTAACTACAAATGCATTAACCAAACTGAATGTCAAACTGAGTTGCAAAACTGTCAAGGCAAAGTACAAAGCAGAAAATATGCAAAATGTCAAAGTAAACAAGTACAGAAAGTACACAATGCAGAGATAAACCAAGTTAAAAGCCAAAAAGGCTTGTCCTAGCCCTCATCATTTTCTGGCCGGCAAACTTTTCAGAAAGATATATTAAATTAAGCAAAAGTGCTTTTGAGAGAGAGAGAAAGAGAAGACCTAATGAAAGAGGTTTGCAGTTTTGGCTAAAGCAGGCTGTAAAAGGCAGGAAAATAAAAAAAAAAGATATAAAGAGAGAAGACTGTATAACTGTCCAGGGGGGAGAAAACATTGAGAAAAACCTGCATAACTGCAACTGAAACCACAACCTGCAAGTAAAACTTGCACGCCCAAAGCAAATCTGCAGTTTCCAAAACACAAAACTAACAGTAAGCCTGCCTCAAAAACTCCAAGCCTACAAGCCTGTAAAGCAAAACCTGCATAACCTGCGAGCAGACCTGCTAGCCAAAGCAACTCAAACAAGCACAAACCTGCTTACCACACTCAACAAAAACCTGCATAAGCTTAAACACACATGCCAAACACCAAACAAACCTGTAACCTGCATAACCTGCTTACAAACTCAAGCAAACCAAACAAACCTGCTTGCAAACTCAAGCAAACCAGTAGCAAACCAGTAGCAAACCTGCAAGCAAACCTGATAGAAAGCCTACTAGCCAAAATAACTCAAACCTGTACCAAACTCAAAACAAGCTAACCAACAACCTCATCATCAACATACAAAGAGAAAAGAAGAGCATTTCAGAAGTGAAAGAACAAATAGTTTTAGAAGTGATTTCAAATCATCATTAACCTATCAAAGAGAAAAGAAGAGCATTCCATAAGTGAAAACAACATAGGGTTTTCAGAAGTACATTCATCATCAAACAAAAATCAAGCAAAGCTAAGTTCCAGTTTGTGTCCATCAACAAAAGTCAGAAACACGTTCATCATCAAACCATCAGGGTCAACAAGGAGAGAGGAGGAGTTTTAGAAGTAAAACAAGCAAGTTTCAGAAACGTGATCATCATCAACAATATCAACGATGCAAGCAAGTTTCAGAAACATGATCATCATCAACAATATCAACGAAGCAAGCAAGTTTCAGAAACATGATCATCATCAACAATATCAACGAAGCAAGCAAGTTTTCAGATTCATCATCATCAAACAACATAAAGAACAACAAAAATACCAGAAACGCTGTCATCTTCATCCTCCCTCCGCCTAGCCTCCTGGGAGCGCCACCGGCCGGTCTCACATCCTTTCCCTTCAGTTTGTAGAACAAAACACTCAAGGTACGTCCCTCAGGCCTTTACTACATGTAACATCATAACAACCATAGATTAAAACATGCAAGAAGAAAAACGAAAACAAAACTGTAAAAAACCCCTAAAACGCGAATGAACAATTCGTACCGTTCAAGCACAAAAACGTGGGCCACTGTGAGAAGGAAGGGAGTGGATGAAGGCGGCGCTCCGGTGGCTAAGGCAGGAAAGGAGAAATCATCGTTTTGGCTTGAGAAAGACGAAGAGAACGAGAGAAGCAGGAGCGGTGCCGCTGTGTACCAAGTTTGCAAACCCTAATCAAATGGGAAAACCCTAAAAAACATTGTACATTTCATTTGGGCGTTTGCCCCACATAAAACCATAAGCCCACAACGCTTCTGCTAAACACCCCCCCCCCCTTTTGCCCTTTCTGATTTACTAAATGGTTCTCCTTCATTTTCTATTTGGGCCACAACTCATAGGCCCATCTTTCTTTTTATCTCTTCAAAACTAATATTTTTCTCTAATTCATTTTTCTTTCTTTTGGTTGGTAAAAACACCAATTGAATTTTGTTTTACTTTCTTTTAAACTAATTTTATTTTTCTTTATTAATCTTGTTTTAATATAATAAAAATACAAAAAAAAAGAATAGTTAGTTTGATTTAATCAATTTTTTTTCTTTAACCTTTTTTTGATTAATAAAATACAAGAATAATCTTAAGCATTAATTTAGGTAATTAATCTTTTCTTTACACAAAATTCCTAAAAATACAAAAATAATAATCATACTTAATCTTCACTAGGTTAAATTTTATTTGATCATTTGTAAATAAATGCATGCATCTCATAGTTACTGATTTTTCATAATTTGTTATAATTTTTACATTAAATTGCGACAGTTCAATTTGGTTGTAACATATATTTGGACATTATTATTCTGATAAGACTCATCCCCATTTGTAAATAATTTGTACCCCCATCCCCGGATACTCATTTGTAATAACTTAGACTTTAAATTCCCGCAATTTATTGCTTTTAATATACTGTATAGTAATTAGGGTTTGTATGCGAAGATTCAAAATCAATCGCTAGATGACCTAATACAAGATAAATGCATGAAAGTCAATACACAATTCACACTTGCACCTCTAGGGTAACCTAGTTTGTTTCCTCGAAAAATGCAATCATGTCCCTCGAATATGAGACACTCTAGCAAATGTCCCTTCAACAAACAAAGATCGTAGTCCCTCGATGACCCTCGATGTTGCCTTCGATAAAACGATCTCGTCCCTTACAAAATTGCTAGAGCGTCCCACAAGTTGCCTTCAATGATTGTATACGATGACCCGCGCCTGTCCCGTTTAACATCCTAACACAAGGTTGTTCACCAAATATAATGGTGAAGCAACACTGTTAAAAGGCTTAAAAGCATAAGAAAGATCTTTGAGTAAAATAGGGTAGATAGCTCTTAGTTACTTGATCAAAAGCTTGCAAAACATCCTTGCCATTTTCAAATACACTTCACAACACAACTTCAAAACAATTTCAAAACAACTTTCAAAACATTGAAATATCTTTTCAAAAAGACACACACCTTTGTATATATTCAAACAAGAATCATTACAAAGGTTGCCTAGACAATGCCTCTTTTTAAAAGCATTTTCAAAAACCACACACAAAGCACCATTTCAAACAATTGAAAAGCAAAGGCAAGTGATCTAAGACAAGTAACTAAGAGCCCATGGATAACCATGGATGAAAAGGTTGCTAGCACCTTCCCTTTTCATAATCTACCCTCCGAACCCAAGAAAACATCTAAAAGGTCTTTCCTGTGCTTTTTGACCTTTCCTTTGGATAAAATAAAAAGTCGGTGGCGACTCTTGCTAAACAGAACAAGTGTGAAAACAAACGCAAAACTTTCAAGTCAGTTCTCCCACCGTATCACAGAACTGGTGACTCTGCTGGGGAAATTTCTAAAAGTGGGGTTACCTTAGGGTTTTAGATCACCTTTACATGCTTACCTTGATTGCTTTGATTGCTTTACTTTTTGGGTTCCTTGTTTGGGTTTGTTTTAAATCCTACACCCGGATTTAGGGACACCTTTTAGGTAAGTAGCAATAAAATGTGAGGGAACTGTGCGGGGTATACCGACATGGTTGAAGCAGTGGCTACGTTAGTGCGACATATTTGTGGGTACCGGTAGCCTTTGAGTCAATCGAAGAGAATACGGGGCCGCTGAGTGATGTCATGAAGCACTAACGAACTCTTAGAACCTTACTTGACCATCTTGGCCTTATTAGGGGTAGTGAGATGACCGACTTTGGTGCAGTCCGAAGTTGGTAGATACTCGATACTAAACTCATTGAGGATTGTTTTCTTGGAATATTTAGGTCACCAGTAAAGTGGATAAACTGAAACCATGAACACAGAAAATAATCCAGTGATATTGAGCTCCTTAGAACCCGGTTTCTATTTATAGGACAGGTTGAGCCAACTAACTTCAAGAGGGTACTTACCTACAAACCCCATGAAATCCTAAACCTAAGGACTTGTCTGCTTTGTGTGAATATGATTACCTGTATATACCCTTGCTTACTTTTGCATACCTATACATAACATCATAATATCATACCATAGCATTTTCAATAACCATTTCAAGGATCTCGAGGGTCTTTGATGCAGGATCACGTTGAGCCAGACGTCTACCAAAGGGCAAGAGGTTTCATTTTCCTCTAAACAAACACCGTCAAAGATCAAGTGCAACAACTTGAATCGGGGGCTATGACCCACTTAATATGGCGAGCTTGATTCTCGTGGAAAGACATCCACCAATACAAAAGTTCTCTAATCAAAGATGTTGACCGAAGTTAAACCTCTAACATTTTATTGTGTTTACCCCGTGAGATCCCTGAAAACAGGCATCCACATATCATGCATTGTATCATGACAGGTTTTCCCTTTCAGATTTCCTTATTCTCCTACTGTTTATTTCAGTAGAGATGGCTCTAGAGAGGACTGTCGAAGATATCCAGGCTCAAAACGCTCAACTTCAAGAAATGTTCTTGAACCTATCCCAGGGGCAAGAAGAGGTGAAAGCTCTCCTCACAAGGGGCATGGTCCTAGGGAATCCAAACGGCATCAGGAATGATCAATTGGAAGAGCTACAGATTGAGCTGGCAACAATGAAGATCCAGATGATGGGACAACTGGTGGGCGAGATGGCTCTCATTCAAAACCTGGCTCAAAGACAAGAGGAGCTCAGGGTCCTCGTCAACAAACTGCTTCCAGATAACCAAGTGGGCAAACAACTAGGGTTGAAGATCAGGTCATCATTCAACCTCCTTTGAGATAAGAAGACAAGGGAAAGGCTCCTCAACTTGCTTCAGGGTCACAAGCCCAACAACAACCTCGCCAACGTCAACGGGGTAATCGGTGTAAGCAAAATACATCCGGAAGACATTTCACTGAGACTGACATACCATCATCTCTAATACTGAAACACTTGTTGGAGGTCAATCTGCTTGCTTTAAAAGATCCTCTTCGGAATCCCAATACCTCTGCTCCTGGCTATCACCCCGACGCATTTTGTGTATACCACTCATATAGTCCTGGACATGACACCGACGACTGTTGGGCTTTGAAAAACAAGATCCAAGACTTGATTGACAAAGGAGTGCTGGAATTCATGCCAGATGGCGAGATGAAAATCTTCCGCTGAGGGTTCTCCACCCGAAATGACAAAGTTCGAACTGATAAACTTTTATTTCATTTGAATTTTCAAGTTGTAATTTCTTTTGCTATTCAAACAATTATCTGTTGATGTCAAACTCTGTTTCATTAATGCATTGCATATGTTTGTCTTGAATTCATCCATTCGTTTTCACTATTCTTGAATTATGCTTCCTACTTTCTTTATGATATTTAACTCTTGATAAAAGTTACAAACCTTTAGAGGGAGGATGACGAAACAATACCATAATCTCACATAGTATGCTTTTGGACAGACCTTGCTGACAATGTACAGGCGTTTCTTTCAAATCCTAAACACTGGAGTTATAAGGAAGATAATCCCTAGTCAACCCCTTCGAGCCAAAGAAGTTATAAGTTTTCTGTTTCAAACACAAATTGAAACCTTTGATTAAACCTGGGGCAGGGTAGTCTCTCAGTTAATTCAAAAAGATGTGCATTGAAGTCGCAAACTCTCAGTTGGTAATACAACGAATGACATCAAAAACATTCCTTGGGAATCAAAAGACAGTGATGGTTCCTTATCTCATAGGAAGTCATTATCTCTCAAAAAAAGGAAAAGCCCACTGAGCCAAAACCTACAAAGGAGGCTTAAGAAAGCAGGGGTATCCCGCTGACTGTAATCTCGAAAATAGGAACAGTCAGGCAAAAGTTAGGGATAATGAATCAAAAGAAAGAGGTCGTTATAAATCCTCAACAACCTGGAAAATGTTGCAAAAAATGACTGCCTTCCAACAAATTCAGCTTGTGTGAACCATCACCAAAACGTCGTTCCAAACTCAAATAGAGTTCGACGCACAATTAACTGAGTTTAGGATTGAAGAACATCATGAAGAGCGGGTGGGTACAAATATACTTTGGGCCTTTATCCTTTGTTTCTTAAAACCGTGAACCAAGCCACGTTACAACCCTTCAAAAGTCCTAATTGAAGCATGGGTTAGTCCAAAAGCATACTGTTACAAAAGGTATCCTGACTCCTGTGAGGCTTTGCTCTAAATTTTGAGATGAATCTGTCTTATAAAAGTTTTCTGCTAAAAAACGCATTTTTCAAAATTTCAAGACAATCATAAACTTTGCATTATTTGAATATCGTTGTTTGCATATGGCTATTTGTTTGACAACAAAGAAATTCACACAGTGAATGTTCCGATGAACGAAAGCTCTCTCAGTGAACAAAATCACTTCAAGTGGGATGACACTTCCGTTGCAAAAATCTCCTATCAACAAAAGGGGACCTGACATGACAAACCTGGGGCAGTCCAGTCAAGATTTCAACAAATCTTTCAAAGTCCATTAAACCTGAGGCAGTCCAGTCAAGATTTCAACAAATCACTCAAGTTTAGTAAACCTGGGACAATCCAGTCAAGATTTCAAGAAATCTCTCAAATTGCAGATAAACCTGGGGCAAGTCTCCCTCACCATCACTTGGGGCATTTAAACGTCAATCTCATCAAAAGGTTATGTACAGTCCAAGTCTCCTGGCAGTGCCATAAGCATTTGATACTAGGGGCAGTGACAAATCTCTCTGAAATCTTTCTGAAAAGAAATTCAAGCGTCCTCGAGAAGTTCATCACCTCTCTAGCAGAACAGCAGTCATGGGTTTATTTCCCCAACACTTGTCAAGGATTTATTCTCTAAAACAAAATTACATTTCAACAATGTTCATGAGATATGCAGATTGATCGGCCGTTAAGAATTCCTTCATCACCTATTGGAAGTTACGGTCGTCAAAGATTCCTTCATCACCTGTTGGAAGTTACGGTTGTCAAAGATTCATTCATCACCTGTCGAAAGTTACGGTCATCGAAGATTCCTTCATCACCTGTCGGAAGTTATGGTCGTCAAAGATTCCTTCATCACCTTTCAGAATACGGTCGTCAAAAATTCCTTCATCACCTGTTGGAAGTTACGGTCATCGAAGATTCTTCCATCATCCAGTTGAACCAAAGTTAATCCAAGACCCTCTATGTTTTGGTCAGATCGACAGTAAGATCTCCCTGTTTTCTTATGTCAGTGGAAGATATTCCAGGTTTTTTTGATATTTCAGATAAATCTCTCAGCGATTTATTCTGATTATCTTCACTACCAGAGATGAAGAATCTAACTCTTTTCTCCTTCATCATCTCGGGATTTATTTTCCCCAGCGAAAGGTCATCTTAAAAAACATTACACCTCCGTGCATTAAAACATCATGCAACGCAATCTCATTTATTTTGAGAACATCATTGTTTGATATATGCCACTAACCTTTACCTTTCAGGAAAGGTACAATCAAATTCAAGCGACAAAGCTTTTCTTCAGTCGAATTACGGACAAGTTCCTAAATTTCGACAAAACTTTTACTTCAGTTGAATTACGGACGAGTTCCTAAATCTCAGCAAAGTATTTCCTCAGTTGAATTATGGGCAGGTTCCTAAATCTCAGCATGGATGTTTTCTCAGTCGAATTACGGACAAGTTCCTAAATTTCGAAAAAACTTTTACTTCAGTTGAATTACGGACGAGTTCCTAAATCTCAGCAAAGTATTTCCTCAGTCGAATTACGGGCAGGTTCCTAAATCTCAGCATGGATGTTTTCTCAGTTGAATTACGGACAGGTTCTTAATTTCGACAAAAATTTTACTTCAGTTGAATTACGGACGAGTTCCTAAATCTCAGCAAAGTATTTCCTCAGTTGAATTACAGGCAGGTTCCTAAATCTCAGCATGGATGTTTTCTTAGTCGAATTACGGACATGTTCCTAAATTTCAACAAAACTTTTACTTCAGTTGAATTATGGACGAGTTCCTAAATCTCAGCAAAGTATTTCCTCAGTCGAATTACGGGCAGGTTCCTAAATCTCGACAAAACTTTTACTTCAGTTGAATTACGGACGAGTTCCTAAATCTCAACAAAGTATTTCCTCAGTTGAATTACAGTCAGGTTCCTAAATCTCAACATGGATGTTTTCTCAGTCGAATTACGGGCAGGTTCCTAAATCTCGACAAAACTTTTACTTCAGTTGAATTACGGACGAGTTCCTAAATCTCAGCAAAGTATTTCCTCAGTTGAATTACGGGCATGTTCCTAAATCTCAGCATGGATGTTTTCTCAGTCGAATTACGGGCAGGTTCCTAAATCTCGACAAAACTTTTACTTCAGTTGAATTTCGGACAAGTTCCTAAATCTCAAACGGAAACAACTCACCAGCAGAATAATGGACAAATGAAGCTCCTAAAATTCTGTTTCTCTCAAGAATGAAGTTTCTCATCCTTGAAACCTCAAGAGATTGGTATACTCCCAAGCTCCTGATACCGTTAACAGAATGAAGACTCTCATCCTTGATTCTCCGAAACTTTCTTTACTCTTAGCATTAATTTGTCAGAACTTCAAATCCCCTGCAGATCGAAGATTCTCGTTCTTGGCTCCTCAACACTAATTCCCCAAGCAGAAGGAAGACTCTCATTCTCAATTCCTCACAGAGTTTTCAGATATTCCCCGACGAAGATCTCCTCAAAACAGGAATCCCCAGTAGATTGGTAGACACCCAAACTCCTGACTCTCCCCAGCAATATAACTTCTCCCCACAGAGGTTATCAAAAATCTTGAAGACACGCATGCTCTTCAACAGTGGTCCCAGGACTTCTCATTTTCAACGATCAAAGGATTTTCAATCCCCAACAGCAGTCAAGGATTTATTTTCCCCGGCAGCGGTCAAAGATTTTATTATCTCCAGCTATCCAGGATTTATCTTCTTCAGCAAGACGACTAATCAGCTTACATGCACATTCATTTGCATTCATATATCATAAACATTGACATAACACATACATTGCCTCATACACTTCATGCAACATAACTCTGTGTTTCAGCTAACATTTTACCCTTTCCAGGATAAGTTTAGCAGGCTTCAACTCCAGAATCATGAAAACAGTTTACGGATGCTTCCCAAACATGGATGTTAATCTATCGCTTGTTCAGATTCAACCACTGAAAACAGTTTACGGAAACTCCAAACATGGATGCTAATCTATTGCTTATTCAGACCCCCGGTTCAGAGATGCTCCAAACACAAATACCTTTCTGATACTCACCCTTTCACCTACAACATACAGTTCAACAAATATTCTTGGATGGCATCTTTAAGCCCATCTTCGACAAGACTCTGTCACATCTCCAAATGGCATCTTTAAGCTCATTCCCTCAACTATGCTTTGACGAGCGCAAATTTATGGGCACTCTAGTGTCCAATCATCTTTTAACTTCGAGTCGCGAACGGAAAAATTGCCAATCTAACTCTTCAGGTTCAAGAAGATTGAACAGGGGCAACTGTTGTACCCCAAAATTTGCCCTCCCTTTTTCACAAGAAATCACAACCTCAGAGTTTTCTCTAATTTTTCAGATTGGCTCAAGAATCGGTCAAACAGACTTTTCTTTATCAGTCAATCTAGAATTAGGGTTTTCACTAATTTTGTTGAGATTGGCTCAAGAATTGATCAAGCAGACTTTTCTTTGACAACAAATCCAGAATTAGGGTTTTCACTGATTTTGTTGAGATTGGCTCAGGAATTGATCAAGAAGATTTTTCTTTGGCAGTAATCCAGGATTAAGGTTTTTCTCTCACATCTCTCAGAAGAGATTGAATCATCAGAAATTGCTTGTTCAAATTTACCGCTTGTTTCTCAAAACCTAATTATCTGGGATAAGAGCTGAGACTTTTGTTTGGAACTTTAAGGCATCTGCTTGATTAGTGGAGTGAAAGGTTTACAATTTAATGGAATACTTGCTTGTTTAACTGTCCAATGCGTGTATTGATACCATGCATATTGAGTAATGCAAGGTTACGAGACTGCAAAGTTTGTTGATTATTTATTTCATCTGGATTAGAATTATTGAGACACAGTTTCAATCATTTTGATTTAAGAGTCTTAAATAATTAAATAAACATAAGGGAAAGATCAAAAAGATATTTGACAGTAGAATTTTCTTTTGATAAAGACTTTTATTTACTTCAAATATGGTTACAAATTTATTCGAATATTGTAAGATTACAACTTATAATATTTAAAATAATATTTGTTTACAATAAATGAAAAATAAATCTAAGCCTAATCTCTTGAGATCTTCTACTTCTACTGTTTCCTCTATCATCCAATTGGTACTTACCTGCAAAAGACAGAGAAAAAGAAATTAGTATAAGAATTTTCAAGCAGAAAAGGAAAAAATAAAATCATCATTAAAGCTTGCCGGTCGGAATCAGAATGCTATTGGATTCATCATGTTTTTATTTTTTCTCTTTGCAAATCACAAGAAGATTTCTCTTCTTGGTTCACAAAGAGAAAAGTAAAAAAAATAAATTGCAAGCATGCACATGGTTCAAATACAAAGATATAAGTCAGCAAGGCAAACATGAGCAAGCATGGCAAGCTAACTACAAATGCATTAACCAAACTGAATGTCAAACTGAGTTGCAAAACTGTCAAGGCAAAGTACAAAGCAGAAAATATGCAAAATGTAAAAGTAAACAAGTACAGAAAGTACACAATGCAGAGATAAACCAAGTTAAAATCCAAAAAGGCTTGTCCTAGCCCTCATCATTTTCTGGCCAGCAAGCTTTTCAGAAAGATATATTAAATTAAGCAAAAGTGCTTTTGAGAGAGAGAGAAAGAGAAGACCTAGTGAAAGAGGTTTGCAGTTTTGGCTAAAGCAGGCTGTAAAAGGCAGGAAAATATAACAAAAAAGATATAAAGAGAGAAGACTGTATAACAGTCCAGGGGGGAGAAAACATTGAGAAAAACCTGCATAACTGCAACTGAAACCACAACCTGCAAGTAAAACTTGCAAGCCCAAAACAAATCTGCAGTTTCCAAAACACAAAACTAACAGTAAGCCTGCCTCAAAAACTCCAAGCCTACAAGCCTGTAAAGCAAAACCTGCATAACCTGCTAGCAGACCTGCTAGCCAAAGCAACTCAAACAAGCACAAACCTGCTTACCACACTCAACAAAAACCTGCATAAGCTTAAACACACAGGTCAAACACCAAACAAACCTGCTTGTAAACTTAAGCAAACCTGCATAACCTGCTTACAAACTCAAGCAAGCCAAACAAACCTGCTTGCAAACTCAAGCAAACCAGTAGCAAACCAGTAGCAAACCTGATAGCAAGCCTACTAGCCAAAATAACTCAAACCTGTACCAAAATCAAAACAAGCTAACCAACAATCTCATCATCAGCATACAAAGAGAAAAGAAGAGCATTTCAGAAGTGAAAGAACAAATAGTTTCAGAAGTGATTTCAAATCATCATTAACCTATCAAAGAGAAAAGAAGAGCATTCCAGAAGTGAAAACAACATAGGGTTTTCAGAAGTACATTCATCATCAAACAAAAATCAAGCAAAGCTAAGTTCCAGTTTGTGTCCATCAACAAAAGTCAGAAACACGTTCATCATCAAACCATCAGGGTTAACAAGGAGAGAGGAGGAGTTTTAGAAGTAAGACAAGCAAGTTTCAGAAACGTGATCATCATCAACAATATCAACGAAGCAAGCAAGTTTCAGAAACATGATCATCATCAACAATATCAACGAAGCAAGCAAGTTTCAGAAACGTGATCATCATCAACAATATCAACGAAGCAAGCAAGTTTTCAGATTCATCATCATCAAACAACATAAAGAACAACAAAAATACCAGAAACGCCATCATCTTCATCCTCCCTCCGCCTAGCCTCCTGGGAGCGCCACCGGCCGGTCTCACATCCTTTCCCTTCAGTTTGTAGAACAAAACACTCAAGGTACGTCCCTCAGGCCTTTACTACATGTAACATCATAACAACCATAGATTAAAACATGCAAGAAGCAAAATGAAAACAAAACTGTAAAAAACCCCTAAAACGCGAATGAACAATTCGTACCGTTCAAGCACAAAAATGTGGGCCACTGTGAGAAGGAAGGGAGTGGATGAAGGCGGCGCTCCGGTGGCTAAGGCAAGAAAGGAGAAATCATCGTTTTGGCTTGAGAAAGACAAAGAGAATGAGAGAAGCAGGAGCGGCGCCATTATGTACCAAGTTTGCAAACCCTAATCAAATGGGAAAACCCTAAAAAACATTGTACATTTCATTTGGGCCTTCGCCCCATATAAAACCATAAGCCCACAACGCTTCTGCTAAACACCCCCCTCCCCCCTTTTGCCCTTTCTGATTTACTAAATGGTTCTCCTTCATTTTCTATTTGGACCACAACTCATAGGCCCATCTTTCTTTTTATCTCTTCAAAACTAATATTTTTCTCTAATTCATTTTTCTTTCTTTTGGTTGGTAAAAACACCAATTGAATTTTGTTTTACTTTCTTTTAAACTAATTTTATTTTTCTTTATTAATCTTGTTTTAATATAATAAAAATACAAAAAAAAAAGAATAGTTAGTTTGATTTAATCAATTTTGTTTTTCTTTAACCTTTTTTTGATTAATAAAATACAAGAATAATCTTAAGCATTAATTTAGGTAATTAATCTTTTCTTTACACAAAATTCCTAAAAATACAAAAATAATAATCATACTTAATCTTCACTAGGTTAAATTTTATTTGATCATTTGTAAATAAATGCATGCATCTCATAGTTACTGATTTTTCATAATTTGTTATAATTTTTACATTAAATTGCCACAGTTCAATTTGGTTGTAACACATATTTGGACATTATTATTCTGATAAGACTCATCCCTATTTGTAAATAATTTGTACCCCCATCTCCGGATACTCATTTGTAATAACTTAGACTTTAAATTCCCGCAATTTATTGTTTTCAATATACTGTATAGTAATTAGAGTTTGTATGCGAAGATTCAAAATCAATCGCTAGATGACCTAATACAAGATAAATGCATGAAAGTCAATACACAATTCACACTTGCACCTCTAGGGTAACCTCGCTTTTGCCTCGGAAAATGCAATCATGTCCCTCGAATATGAGACACTCTAGCAAATGTCCCTTCAACAAACAAAGATTGTAGTCCCTCGATGACCCTCGATGTTGCCTTCGATAAAACGATCTCGTCCCTTACAAAATTGCTAGAGCGTCCCACAAGTTGCCTTCAATGATTGTATACGATGACCCGCGCCTGTCCCGTTTAACATCCTAACACAAGGTTGTTCACCAAATATAATGGTGAAGCAACACTGTTAAAAGGCTTAAAAGCATAAGAAAGATCTTTGAGTAAAATAGGGTAGATAGCTCTTAGTTACTTGATCAAAAGCTTGCAAAACATCCTTGCCATTTTCAAACACACTTCACAACACAACTTCAAAACAATTTCAAAACAACTTTCAAAACAACTTTCAAAACATTGAAATATCTTTTCAAAAAGACACACACCTTTGTATATATTCAAACAAGAATCATTACAAAGGTTGCCTAGACAAGGCCTCTTTTTCAAAGCATTTTCAAAAACCACACACAAAGCACCATTTCAAACAATTGAAAAGCAAAGGGAAGTGATCTAAGACAAGTAACTAAGAGTCCATGGATAACCATGGATGAAAAGGGTGCTAGCACCTTCCCTTTTCATAATCTACCCCCTGAACCCAAGAAAACATCTCAAAGGTCTTTCCTGTGCTTTTTGACCTTTCCTTTGGATAAAATAAAAAGTCGGTGGCGACTCTTGCTAAACCGAACAAGTGCGAAAACAAACGCAAAACTTTCAAGTCAGTTCTCCCACCGTATCACAATCATCAATCTTGTTCTTCATACATAAAGGTATTCTTCTTCTTCCTTATTCTCTCGTTTTCGTGTATGTTGTTGTTATGTTTCACATGATTTTCATATGGTTTTCTTCTTATTAGATGGTTTATAGTTTTTTATTGTTGTATATTGTTGTTGATAAATGTAGATAAATATTTGTTGACATGATTTTCATATTATTTACTTCAGCCTCACATGTTTTAAAAACCGCCGGTTCACTGGTTTAACCGGTGATCCGGCCAGATCACACCGGTTTCATCCGGTCTAAATGTAATTTCGGTCTTATCCCTTAATCGGACCGCCTGATCCACCGCTTCTCGGTCAGACCGGTCCGACCGGCCGGGTCGGACTGAGTTTTAAAACACTGCTTTTATGTTGCATTATTTCAACATCCTCCCTCAAAATTAAACATGGTAAATATCTAACACGCCAAGTTTGGAAACAAAGCTATTAAACTTGCTTGTAAGCAAAAGTTTTGTAAGAAAATCTTCTAGCTTCTCCTGAGAAGAGATATGCAACAATTAATGCCTTGTTGAACTTTCTCTCTTAATAGTGATAATCAATCTCAAGGTCTTTTGTTCTTTCATGAAAAATATGATTCAATGATATGTGTAAAGCACTTTGATTGTCATAATACAAAACAAGCGGCTTAAGGCATGTGATGTGTAGATCACTGAGAATGTATATAAGCTAAACCAATTAACATGTGGCTAAGCCAAGGGCTTTATATTCTTGTTCAGAAGAAGACACATATATTGTTTGTTGCTTCTTTACTTTTCAAGATACAAGAGATGAGCCGATGAAAAAACAATACCCTGATGTGGATTTTCTTGAGTCTATGCATCCAGTCAAATATGCATCAGAGTATCGTATAATTTATATATTAGAAGATCTAGGGAATAACGACCCTCTGCCAAGATTCTGCTTCAAATACTTGATGACTCTACAAGCTATCTGATAATACAATTGACTTGGATTTTAGAGGAATTAGATCAATTTTTGTGTTGCAAGAATCATGTTCAACCCTGTAATATTCAATTATATCAATCTACCAATGAGTCTTCTATATAAGGTGATGTCTTCAAGAGGCTTGCTTCTATCTTGATGCAGTTTTTTTTTAAGGATTCAAGGGTGTAATAACATGTTTTGATGCTAGCAAACATGTATCATTTAACAAATCTAAGCAATACTTCCTTGGTGAGATGAAAATTCTTTCCTTTAAATGTGCCACCTCAAGACCAAGGAAATATTTTAAGATTCTTAGATCTTTGATTTGGAAGCTGCTATCAAGAATGCTTGTAATGTTGTCAAATTTACATAGAGGCTTTCCTGCTAATATGATGTCATCAACATATATAAATAGAACTATGATTTGATTATCCTTCATGAGAGTGAATATTTAATAATCATAATTTTATTGAGTGAAACCAAGCTTTAAGAGCAAATAAGTGAATTTCTCACACTACTTCATACTTGCTTATTTCAATCCATGAGGACTTTTAACTTGCTCGCATACTTGGTTTGGATTAGTGAATTTTATTCCTTAAGGTACACTCATGCATTCATCCTCCTCTAAGTCTCCATACAAAAATGCATTATTCCTATATAAATGATGTAAATAACAATTTTTGATGGGTGATACTGCAAATAAAATTCTGACAGTTGATAATTTTGCCACAAGTGAAAATGTATCAAATAAACCCATATGTTTTGAAATTTGATGGTAAATCAACCAATTTCCAAGTACCATTTATGGCTAATGCCTCCAATTTATAAATCATAGCTCTTTTCCGGTTTTCATCCCTACAATTTTCTTCATAGGTTTTAGGCTACTAATCTTGTGTAATTGAAGTACTAAAAGATATGTGAGTGGAAGACAAATATTTAAAAGAGTGAAAAGAATAAATTGGATTGGTAGTACCTGAAAATGATGATTTTTTAGCAGTTTGAAGTGCTGCATACATAGTATTTGAGATGAGTTGGAGAGTGCATGTTCCTAATTGGTCTATATGAAACAATGTCTTTTTGAGTGTTACTTTCTTGTCCAATATTAATTTAGACACTATCACTTAAGTGTGTTCTTAGGAAACGAAGGTTTTATATGTGTGGATATGTGTATGTTTAGTTCGAGAAAACTGTGATGGTTCAAGTTGTGACTCCTAAAAGTTGATTTTGTCATTCAATATCTTGGGCGTTTAAATTGTGATGGTAAAATATCTAAATTTAAAGATGTTTGATAATATCACTAGTGCAGAAATGACTTTTTACATCGAGTAAAATTGACTTTTTACATCGGTTTTGGGTCCGATGTAAAGTCAGGTGATATAGTAAATCAGAGACTTTTTACATCGGTTCTGGGACCGATGTAAAAAGTCCCTTTTTTACATCGGTTATAATATCAGAACCGATGTAATAACCTGTTATTATGCATATTTTTTAAAAAATTAATCCAGTTTTTTACATTGGTACGAGGAAATATGTTCATGATAGACGATATTTTTTTATAGGAAAATATCTTTATTGTTGATGTCTAAAAGGACTTCTCATTTGACACTTGTTTCCCAAGAAAACAAAATTCATATTCCTATAATTAGGTTTGGTCCTATGAGAATGAAGAGTTGATGCATATGCCAAAGTTTAAAAAACTTTTAAATCACGTAAATCAGGTTCTTTATTAACCAAAATATAATGAGGTAATTTATTTTCCAAAATGGGACTAGAAACTTTATTCATGATGAATACATCATGACTGACAACTAGTTTGATGCAAAATATCTTTAGATGAGTAAAAATTTTGCATGATAAATTTAGGGTCATTGCCACTTTTTAGAGCTTTAATAATTAAATTAAGTTGCACCTTCCCCATTTTGACGAAGTTAATAATATTTTTCCTAGTTTGAGCTTTGTTTTTCTTTAAATGACCTAAGTGTATCTACTAAAATCGTTTACAACTATTAAAATAATACGAATGACCCATGATAAGACTTGATTGATAAAGGATCCTAAATATCAAAATCAATAAGGTGAAAATGATGCTTAAGTTTATTAAAACTCAAAACGTAAGGTCATTTTTAGTGCTTAGCATAATGACATACATCACATACAATCTTTTGATCAACAACATAAAAGGGAATATAGAATGTAAATAACACATTCTAGTAGGGGATAAATGACCAAATCTAAAATGCGACAAGAGATTATTTGACAATGCACAAACAAAAGAATTATTTATACTAAAGGCATATCCACACTTGTTCTTAAGAGTTAGATGATAAAAACCTCCATAATTCTCATATAAACCAATCATCTTCATAGATTGTTGGTCATGAATGAAGCATTAAGTATCATTAAAACTTACATCGTGTACATCCTGTAATTCTTAGGGACGGGTAGTAAATAGGATATGGAAAGAAGGCTAAATGAAATCGGATGACGAGTTGGTGTTCAGATGATATAAAGGAAGCAAGTTGATATGTGAAGCTGGACACAATGAGTAACATGCCTAGTCGAATGGACGAAGTACCAAGTCGGTACGATAATTATAGTAGTCCAAATGCTGCATGAGAGTTTTGACAATTGATGATGGAAGCGTTACACCCTCATGATTGTGACAACGAACGTTAGAAACTCTTCTTGATTGAGGGACTTGGTGAAGGATAGAAAAACACAAGAAAGGGGGTTTGAATTGGGGTTTTCAAAAATAAAAACAATTTGACATGTTTGGTTATCCTGGTTTGTTCGAACTCAAACTACTCCAGTCCACCCGCCAAGGTGATTTCACCTCTCTCAAACGAGGTCTTAATCCACTAATAAAAACTTGATTACAAAACCACAAAGACTACCGTTAATGTCTTCTTGAGACTAAACCACACCTCTGTTTCTCAAGGTATTATAAAATATGAATAAAAAATGTGTACAGTGGTGTTTCTAGAAAACTATATCACAACTGTGATATTTTGCACAAAATTAAAGCACAATGAATATAGATAAAAGAGAGCTTATGAATTTTTCTTTGTATGCGCAAGAGTTGTTGTGATCACTCTTCAAGACTCCTTTATATAGGCGTAGCATATGAGACATGAGAAAATGATTTTGGAAGGTTGATAAAGTATTGTTAATGTACTTTTCAAAAATACAGATCTTGTCTGGTACCAGCCGTTACTCTTTGATTTGCAATTATTGAATTATAACGCATCAGAACTTGCTTCTTTAAAACTGATCAGAATAAGAATATTAACGTTGAGATATTAGATCATCAGAATTTTACTTCATCAGTGTTTTAGCTCGCAACTTTGGTGCTTCAAAAGTTTTTAGCCTTAGAACTTCTTTGAGCGTGATATTTCAATAGGTGTACAGAACTTCTTATCAGATCTTCTTAGCATAATTTTGTTCGCCAACTTCTATGCTTCTTTATCACAACTTATCTGCATATTTAATTAAATTATTTAGAGAGCATATTTGTTCTTTATGTATATATCATGTATTTGTTATCATCAAAACTATTACAAGGATATAGAACCAAACTATGTTCTAACAATTTTCCCTTTTTGATGATGACAAAAACTTGTATATTTTGATAAATCAAGTAAGAACATAAAAAATTTTAGGGTCTCCCCCTGAGTTAAATACTTAAATAAAGAAAAATAGATACTTCCATGAAGATGTTTGATCAGAGCTTGTGATCGAAGTTCTGATAAGTCCGTGTGGCAGAAGTTACTTTCAAGAGACTTTTTTCCTGTTTGATTTCCAAAAATAAATGAAACAGAGGTTATGATATTCAAAATATTTGAGACTAAGTCCCGATACTGTTATATTCAAAATATCTTACATTCTCCCCCTTTTCGTCATTAATCAAAAAGCAATAAAAACACTTAAAGAGAACAAAAAGGATTATGCATTCAACAAAGATTAATACATATAGAAGCAGATAAACAAAAGTTTTAAACAAGAAACATACATAGAAGAAACAAGCAAAAGATCAGAACTAAGGTTATGGAGGAGGTGGAAGTCGTGCGAACAAAGCTTTCAAGAGACTTTTGATCTGATTGTTTGACTCTTCTTGCTTCCCTAACATGCCCTTAATTTCTTTCTTTGTTTTATCCTGTTTCTCTATCCATTCCTTAATAGTTGTATTCTCTTTCTTCAACTCATCCAGAGTTTTTAACACAAGAGAAGAAGAAGCTGTTTCATCAGTAGAAGCCATTTTCTCAGAAGTTACTGCAGCAGATTCTTTCTCAGGAGACTCTTCAATTTACTTTCCTTTGTCTTTAAAAATGACCATAGGTAGAGGTTGAGGTTCAGGAGATGGTACATTAAATCCTGAATCTTGTGAGGCTTCCGAAGAAGTGTTGTCCAGAAGAAGAAGAGGTTTCCTTACCCAGTGACGTAAAACTTGATCCTTGAAGATTTTCAGGTAATCGCAGAAGTTCAGTTGAGCAATTTCTTAACTGAGTTCCTTCATCTTCAGAGATTCATAATTAAACCATTTTCTGAACTCAGTCCAGAGAGAATCAGAAGCAGCTGGATTAAGATTATCCATGCAAGCTTGCTTCAAGGAGTTAACCTATTCCTGTATTTCTGTTTCAAAAATCAGCATAGATTTACCCACATCTGATTTGGATAGTTTTGGTGTTGGTTTTGGAATGACTATTTTCTGAGAAGTTGTGACAAGATTGTCCCAGGCTTCTAGGTCAATTATAGTTCTGAGAGGATCTTATGAGTAGTCAGTGGGAGTGAGAGAGTTAGAAAGGATTATAAAAGAGTTTGGTGGTGCGGAATTATAAGGAGATGGAATTTCTGGAAGGGAAAAGTCTTATGATGTTATGGTGGAGATATTTGATAGTTGAGAGGTGTTGAGTGGGCAAGTGATGCCTGAAATGGATGATGTGGTTTCTGGAATTTTCTTAGAGGTAGTATTTGGATTTTCGGTTTAGGGAGCTTCAAAAAATGGATCAAATTGATCAATGTCAGAGAGAACTTGTGCAAGTTCTGGCTGAGTTTGAGTAAATTGGGTAGAAGATAGATTAATCAGAGGATGATTAATGGGTATTGTGGTATCAATTTCTATGTCAAAGTTATCAATGGTTTGAGGTGAAGGATTTTTAGAAGGTTTAGAAGAAGAGGAGGTTTTAGATGTTGATAAGGAAACTGATTCAATAACAGAAACAAAAGAGAGGTTACCTTTCTTTTTAGCAGTTTTAGGAGTTGTCTGAGCAGTTCCTTCTCCAACAACTATCATTTTTATTGTCTTTCTAGTAGCAACTTCCAGAGGTTGTTTCCTGAGATCAAGGATGTTTACGTCTGGAATTGTTCCATCACTCTTGCAAGCTTCCAGATATCTGAGGATAATTTTTGGAGATAAGTCTGCTTGAGTGAAGAGAGGGAAATACTTCAGAGGGACTCTTCTGGTGGTCGTGACTTCCTTTGCAGTAAGTGTGGGATCCTTCTTGATGGTTTCTATGATCTTCATTTTCTTAAGGTTCTTAGTGTTGAGAGGTTTTCCAGCACATGGTTCCAAAACACTAGCTTGTTGAGCTTCACTCAAATGTTATATTAGTTTATTCTCTGTCAGAATATCTGAGATCAGCCTTCCCAGCAGAATCCAATCTCTTTTGGTTCTTTCTTTTTATATTGCTTCCTTAACACTTATCTTTAGATGGTTGAATAGAATACGAGGGAGGTGAACTTTGGCCTTGGTAGCGATGAAGTACAGAAGGTACTATTGATCGATGTTGATGTAGTCAAGAGAACTTGTAGATTTTTTGTGATTGATGCATCCCATGATTATTCTAGACCAAATTCTGAGATAGTCCTTCAGATCTTTGATCTTGTTAGAGGGTTGTCCAGAGGTGAAGATTTCTTTGGATACAATGGTTAGGTCAAACCCTTTTTCTGCCATTTCACTACACCTTATGCCTCTTCCATCGTGTCCATTAAGCTTTCCAATGAGATCTTCGGTGGCGATTTTATTTCCCATTACCTAGGACATTACTTGATGATTTGATGCATTAGCATGAATCCAAAATTCTTTAACCAGTTTGGAAAAACTGGACCAATTAATCTATCAAAATATTTTGTCCACCCTTGAAACTCACGTCAGGAGTGAGGTCATACCCATTTTCTTTCATGCTTTCAAAATCAACAATGAGTTCGTAGAGAACTTCAAGAGAATCAACCAAAGTAAGAAGTGTTCTAGTGGGTTCAACATACCTTTCATTGTTTGCAATAGAGGAAGGACCAGGAATGTTGATTTGAGAAGCAGTATCTTGAGACATTTGTCGAGAAGAAGCCATTGTTCATAGACTTAGGGTTTTGACAGCACAAAAGAGAAAAAAAGAAAATACAGGGATAATAGGGTGAGTGAGAGTGAAGGTGTAAAAGTGTTTGTGAGACATCAATGATGCTTGGGAAAAATAATACAATACTCTAAGATAGAAAATTAGTGCACATCCTCTTTGGCGCAATGTAGGCATTTAGAGTCTACTCCTCATGAAGTAGCCTAGTGAGTTCCAAAACCTTCTTCTCACTTGCGTAGAATTAGGCTTCGAAAGTATCACGCTCTCCTTTGAGCTGTATCAAATCCCTTTGTAGGTCTTTAAGAGATGTGGGCATGTCAGGATGTAGGATAGTGTATGGACCTTCTCCTTCCTTAACAGGCTGAATGATCACCGGGAGAATGGAAGGATAAGGCATCATACGACTTTGAGCGTGGGTTCGTACCCATTTGAGGTAAGGCTCAAGAGGGATGGAATTCTTATGTCCCAAAGTCTTACTATCCACCTTGTTTAGCATCCTCCATGCTCGGATGAATCTCTGGCGAAGACCTTGATCGTCGTTGTCGTAGTCGAATACCAAGCCTTGAATCAGCATATCATGTGGGCCATCCCTTCAGGCATAACCAAACTGTCTTAGAGCCAAGAATGGGTTGTAGGTGATGCCTCCCCTAATGCCAAGCAGAGGGACATTAGGGAATTCCCCACAACGGTCAACAATGATAACATTCTCCTTGGATCGGGAGCACCAATGAATATCTGAATGTTTAAGCGTCATTAACCTTTGTGACCACCTTAATCCTTGCTCATTCTTTAAGACTGATTGGGGAAGATGAGAAATAAACCATCTTGCCAGGAGGGGAGTGCAACACATAAGAACACCTCTTTTCCTCATTGTACGAGTGTGAAAAGAGTGTAAGATATATCCAAGCAATGTAGGCACCGGATTGCGGGACATGAAGATTTTAACAGCGCTCACATCTATGAGTTGGTCAGGATTAGGGAACAAGACCATCCCATAGATAAGAAGAGCCACAATTTCCTCAAATGCTTGCATGTCCAAGGAATTCCAACAACTTTGGGCCTTCTCAAACAAGAATTCTGCTAAGAAGCCTTTGACACCACTTCTAGTTTCCCAATGGGTTGTGACATCAGATGAGTGCAAGTGCAGAGCTTGAGCAATCTCCTCTGGCTTTGGATCTCTTTCCGTACCGTTGAAAGGTAGTTGATTGAGAATGAGAATCCTCAAGAGTTGAGAGAATTATTCTAAAGTAGGCACAAGCTGATAGTCGGGAAATGTGAAGCAATGATGCAAAGGATCAAAGAACTGGAAGAGAACTTTCATCATGTCCTCCTCTGTGTTGGAGATGACCAAGTTGAGTAGACGACCATGCCTCTCGGTGAATGGAGAGTTCTCAGAGATCCTTGAAGCTAGCTCCTTGAGTTGTGGAGGAATTCTTACAAGGTTGACTTCGATAGTTTTCCTGCGAAATGAATCCATATCCTACAAAACAAGAACAAAGATGAATCTCCAAAATCCTTGAAATGGTTAGTGGATGCATATGATGCTCATGATGTCCATGATGTTATGCACAAGTATATATATATATATATATATATATATATATATATATATATATATATATATATATATATATATATATATATATATATATATATATATATATATATATATATATATATATATATATATATATATATATATATATATATATATATATATATATATATATATATATATATATATATATATATATATATATATATATAAGAAAATAAAACAAGTTCTTAGTTTAGGCTTGCATGGGGTTTTATAGGTAAGTACCCTCTTGAAGTTTAGTTGGCTCAACCTGTCCTAGTAACAGTAACCGGGTTCTAAGGAGCTAAATATCACTGGATTGTTTCCTTGTTCATTGTTTCAATTCAAGCCTCTTTAATAGCGACCGAAATATCCCAAGAAACCAAACCTCAATGAGTGTAATATCGAGTATCTACCAACTTCGGACTGCACCAAAGCCGGTCATCTCACTACATCCTAAAGGCCAAGTTGGTCAAGTAAAGGGTTCTAGAAGTTCATTAGTGCTTCATGACATCACTCAGCGGCCCCGTATTCTCTTTGATTAACTCAAAGGCTACCAGTACCCACAAATATGTCACACTAACATAGCTATTGCTTATACCATGTCGGTATACCCCGCACAATTTCCACAACGTATTGCTATTTACCTATAATGTTTCCCAAATCCGGGTAGAGGATTTCAAACCCAAACAAAGAACCAAAATGTAAAGCAAACAAATCAAACAATGTAAGCAAATAAATGTGATCTAGCCCTAAGGTAACCCCACTTTTATAAGTACTCCCCAGCAGAGTCGCCAGTTCTATGATATGGTAGGAGAACTGACTTGAGGTTTTGCATTTTATCGCAAATGTTGCAGTTAGCAAGAGTCGCCACCGACTTTTCTTTTATCCAAAAAGAAAGGTGAAAAAGCACAGGAAAGACCTTTGAGATTATTTCTTGAGTTCGGGGGGTAAATTATAAAAATGGAAGGTGCTAGCACCCTTTTCATCCATGGTTTTCCATGGGCTCTTAGTTACTTGCTTAGATCACTTGCTTTTGTTGTTTGAAATTGTGCTTGGTGTGGTTTTGAAAGTATTTTGTAAAAGAGGCCATTCGTTTAGGCAATCTTTGTAATGATTCTCGTTCATAAGAATGTATACAAAGAAGTTTGTCTTTTTGAAAATGTTTTCAATGATCATAAGATGTGTTGAAATGTATGTGTATGTTTTTGAAAATAGCAAGGATTGTTTGTTTGAAATAAAGCAAGTAACTAGAATCCATCTACCTACTCAAATGTCTTTCTTATGTATTTTCTATTCCTTCGACATTGTTGTCTTACCATTGATTTGGTAAGCAACCCTGTCTTTAGATGTAAACGGGACGGGCGTGGGTCATCGTATAACCATGATTAGCAATGTTTGCAAAGTATCTTAGCATTTTTGAGGGACCAAGATCATTTTGTAAGGCAACTTTTGAATAGCGTCATCGAGGGACTATGATCTTATATTTGTTTTGTTTTGCCAAGATACTTTGCATGCATAATATGGCCATTTTTGTTTTAGGCAACCAAGTGGGAAAACCCTAAGGGTGCTTGTGTGCAAGTGTATCATTTTCATGCTTTGATTTTGTCTTGTATTTAGGGTTTTCTATTTTGCTTTGTTTTGTTCTTATCATACAAACCCTAATTACTAATCATGGCATATAAAGCGATAAATTGCGTAATGTAAATATTTCTAAGCTATTACAATAATTTATGGCAGGGGAAATACAAATTTGAATGGGGATTTGCAAGAATATAAACCTAAATAAATTATTACAACCAAATCGAATTTGTACGAATTAGAACAAATACAATACAATATTAAAAAGGAAATGCAATGCAATGTACATGTAAAAAAAGATTTTTGTGTCTTGTTTTTATGTAAAATAAAATTTAATCTAAACCTAAAAATATAAAGAAAAGGAATTAATTTTTAAAAGGGGTTTAACCCTAATTATTATTTAAGAGAAAATAAAGTATTTATAGGTATTATTTTGTGTATTTTTTGTATAAAAATAATAAATAATATTGTATATAAATATAAAATTAAATATATGCAAAAATAAGTATTTATAAGTATGAAATGAAAAATAAATTGAACTAAATATGTTTAAATGTATTTACAAGTTTATTAAGAAACTAAAGGATATCCTATTAAAATAAAATATATTTTTATGTGAGAAACAAAATAAAAATACAATAAAAGTGCAATATTATTAATTTTACATTTTTTGGGATTTTTATGCATTAAAGAAAATATTTAAAATATTAAATATGAAAATAAAACAAATAAAAAATAAAAATATAAAAGTTGGCAAGGGGGGGGGGGGGGGGGGGTAATGTAGCAAAGCTGGTGGTAATGTACTAGCAAAAACTCCTGGCCCAAAAGACCAAGCCCAACCTGCAAAAATGTGAAAATGGAAAAGGAAAAAATGTGAAAAATATAAAAGTAGCGCGCAGGTTCGAACCCAGGACATGAGTGTCACCAGCGCGTTACTTTGTCACTAGGGTGGCTATACTTCCACTGTCTTAAGGAAAACAAGAACAATATAATCCAAAACAAGCCCTTGCCCTGTACTTCATCTCCTTCCTCACACTTGGCCAGACACCCTGTAACTCTCTCATACTTCCATAAAAATAAAAATTCATAACATGAAAATTGTAGTGCTTGAACTCACGATTCCAACCATATAAGTTATGTGAACTATTAATCAAAGAACAAAGAGAATTTTAAAAGCCCTAAATTTTAACCTAATATTTTCAGAAACTTCAAGTTCCAAATTCTCTTAGCTCAAGTAAAATCAATGCAAGATAAAGATATGTACATTTTTGTTATGATGAGGACTACATTTTTTATTCACAAATCGTGGCCTAAGGTTGCCTGTACAAGGAGATAGAGTTTTAAATTTTACCTCCTTCAGTTAGAATCGTGAATGGAACTGGGACGAGTTTGATGGAGGCCTGATGCTTGCTTGAGCTTCCTTGAGCTTCCCTGAATATATTCCAACCCTTGCCTTGCTCTGAAAGTAGCTGGAACTCCTTGGCCAAGTCAAACTGCAAGCTCTGAAGTCAAAAATGGCAGATGGTGGAAGATTGGTTACAGAACAAGGATGAAGTCCTGGATTGGCTAGGTATCAAGTATGTAAGATGTTTGAATGATCCAAACTCAAAACGCACGAGCCAAAGGGAAGATGGATGTGCTTATGCAAAATCTACAATTTTGGATAGATTTTTGGTGTTTTGCTGGTTGGGAGTGTTTCAGGTCTTTGCCAAAATGTGTATTTTGTTGTATATGTTTGTATATTAGTATGGAAATGGTTTGATGTCAACCCTCTAACAGATATGCTTGTTTTCACCTTTTTGCCACTTTTCTTGTATTTGAAGTAAAGTGATAAGACAAAACCTCACATGCTTGTACTGGCTGGCTTAGGGTTGGTATTTCTTCTCTACAAGTTGCCTTAGGTCTGTGGTACTTGTATGTGTCAAGGGGACAGGTCCAATGCTCAAGATTGTAAAGTTTGCAAAAGTTGACCTTTTTCAAAATGGCAATGGTCCCTTTTTGCCATAAATAGAATTGCAAGTTGGATAATGGTTCTAAGGCATGGATAAAAGCTTTGTCAACTGAGTAAACATTTAATTACGGAGTATGGAACAAGTTTGGGACCTGTAAAGCATGGATTAGGCAGTATAGGTACTGATTGCATCTTTATTCTTCATGAAATGGCTTGGACAAAAAGTGAGAAATTGCCAACTTCATCTCTTCGATTCTCCCTACTCAAAAATGATCTTGAGGAGTTCTTGGACATCTTGGAAATCTTGAAATGTGCTCTATAATTCATCTTTGAAATGTATTTTGAGATACCTCTTGGAACTAGGTGAAAAATTTCCATGAAGTTGGGTCCAAAACCTGCCTAAATTAGGGCAAAATTTCACTAAGTTAACAAGTTCATGACCATGTATTCACAAATTTATATCTTGATATACAAGAATCTTTAGGGAAAAGTGTGTGAAGAAAAGTTGTAGATTTCATGGAGGTCTAAAACTTTCATGTTGATAACTTTCCTTGAATCATTATGCATCATGGTGAAAAAGTGGCTTAAAGTTTAGAAAAAATAAGAAAATTTTCTATACTTAGAAAATTTCTAAGTTAGGAAAATTTTCAAATTCAAACCCTAACTTTAAAATTTAGTTTTCTTGATAAACAAGTTTCACATTTGGGCATGTTTTGATGAATTATGACCCTTGGCACTTGATTTTGACTAAAAAGTCAAAGTTTGACTTTTCAATGTACAGTTGACTTTTGATCAGTTAACTGTAAATTTTATCTGTCAATCCAATGAATTTGAAATGTTTTGAGCCATGTATTTAAGCCAAGATGATGTAATTGAATCCTTGAACTCATTCTTTAACTCAATTGGTCATTTTCTAGGTTAAAAATCAGAAATTGCCCTTCCTCAGTCAAAACCCTAATTTTGACCATTTTGCCCTTTTTGTGATTTGACCAAATTCCTTGAGGAATTGTGATCCAAACTTGACAAAATGACACATGTAAGTTCAAAATGTTGATGTGGATCAAAAATTATGAAGTTTGACTGTAAATTGGCCATGGTTGACTTTTTCCCCAATATAGCTGATTTTTTAGGTCAACTGTCCAATTGACTGGTAAAAATTGCGGTTCAAGGCTTGAAACTTATCATGAGTGATCTTAGGGGTCCATAATGATTTTTGAAAGTAATATGAAGCATTGATAGTCCAAAAATACTTGTGCAAACTCAAACCCTAATTTTGGGATATCAGTGCAAGATGAGATGTCCTGAGCTGACCAAACCTTAATCCAGTCTTGAGTCAAAGAGATCTTGTGAGAAAAGTTTTGATAAATGAGAGGGAAAATTTTGGGGTACAACACCTTGGAACTCCAAAGAATGTCTGTATGGGCAAGTGATATTATCCTGTAAGACCAACCCAAACCTTCTTCATTCTTCAACATGGACTTAGGGACGTGCGAAATAAACCACCTCGACAACAATGTAATACAACAAATAAGAGTACCTCTTCTACACACAGTATGAGTGTAGAGGGCATGCAAGATATCACCTAATAGAGTAGGCACTAGATTGCGAGACAGGAAGATCTTAACCGCATTCACATCTATAAAGGAATCTGGATTTGGGAAGAGAACCAAACCATATATAAGGAGAGCCAAGATTTCTTCGAAAGCCTGAAAGTAATTATTATCCCAGAATAGTGGAGTTTGTTCTATCAGAAACTTGGCTAAGAAACCTTCAACCCCGCTTCGTGTTTCCCAATTGGATACTACATCAATCCTTTTCAGATGCAGAGCTGAGGCAATGTCTTCTGGTCTTGGAGTCTCTTCCAAACCTGTGAAGGGAATCTGCTCGAGGATGGCATTACCCAATAAGTGAGAAAATTCTTCCAAAGTGGGAACTAGCTGATAATCTGGGAACGTGAAGCAATGATGTACAGGATCGAAGAACTGGAAAAGCACACTCATCATCTGCTCATCAAACTTTGAGGTAACCAGGCTAAGAAGCTGACCATGTCTCTTAATAAAGGAAGAATTCTCAGACACTCTCGAGGCTAACTCATTGAGTTGAGCAGGTATTGGCACAAAGTTAATTCAGATGGTGTTTTTGCGCATGGAAGCTATAATCTGCAAAACAGAACAAAGATAAATCCCCTCGGTCTTTAAAATGGTTAGTATAATGAAGTATGCATGCTATGTTATGATGCACGATGTCATGATAAAAACAAACAACAGGTATAACAGATAATAGACATGGCAAAGGCAAACAAGTAACACAAAAGCCCTTAAGTTTAAGGCTTGCATGGGGTCAAAGGTATTACCCTCTTGAAGTTCAGTTGGTTTCAACCTGTCCTAGCAAAAGTAACCGGGTTCTAGAGGTTCTCAATATCACTGACCATCCTCCATCGGTCATGGTTTCAGCTCACACAATCTTTTCTTGCGGCCAGAACTATCTCGAGAGTATGGTCTCAATGAGTGTAGTATCGAGTATCAACCATTTCTCAGCTTTACACCGAGGCCGGCTATCTCACTACTTCCTAATGGCCAAGTTGGTCTATTAAGGGTTCTAAGGTCAGTTGATGCTTAACGACACACATAGCGGCCCTGTATTCTCCTCGTTTCTCCACAAGGGATACCTGTACCAACCAATGTGCCACATCAACGTAGCTACTGCTTCAACCATATCGGTCTACGCCGTACAGTTCCCTCAAAGTTTATTGCTACTTACCTAAAAGGTGTCCCCAGATCCAGGTTAGGATCTATAACAACTCCCAAAAAAAACCCTTAAAACTAAAGCAACCAAAACAAACAAGAGAATAAAATATGATGAACTAGATCCTAAGGTATACCCCACTTATTAAGTCCCCAACAGAGTCGCCCGTTCTGTGATACGGTGGCAGAACCGACTGTTTTGGAAAATGCTGGTTTGCATTTTGCATTTGTGTTTACAAAATGTCGCGGTAAGCAAGAGTCGCCATTGACTTTTATTTTATCCAACTGGAAAGGACAAAAGCACATAAAAATTCCTTTTTAGAGATTTTGAGTATGGAGGGTAGATTATAGAAAGGGAAGGTATTAGTACCCTTTGTATTCGTAGTTTTCTACGGGCTCTTAGGTACTTGCTCATCATTTTAAAAATTGCTTCCGTGTTTGTGTGTTTTGAAAAGTTTTTGTTTTACTTCGTTTTAACCCTTGTATCAGTCCTCAAGAGTGTTATGAAGTTGTTTTTGAAAACTTTGTTTGAAAGGAGTGTAAGTGTGGAAAAAGTTTGTTTTGAGCAAGTACCTACTAGCATCTACCTACTCGGGAAAAAAATTGTTTCTGTTCTCGTTTCATTTAGACAATGCTATCCTACTATTGAGAGGTAGGTAGCACCGTCATTGGAGTTGTAAGGGTCAATTCGAAAGGGACGTACAATCATTAAAGCAATGTTAGGACGTCTTAGTAATAACCCTAATGTCTTAAGATCATATTCGAGGCAACATTTCCGAGGCAACCTTTTCGAGGCAACATTTCCGAACGGGACTTTTGATCTTTATTTAGACAGGAGGACGACCACTAAAACACCCTATACTTAATGATTGTTTACTGAAGGCAACCGAAGTGAGAGTATACCCTAGGAGTACGCATGTGCGAGTGATTTGATTTCAGTTATTATCTTTGCACATTTAGGGTTTTCTAGCCATTTTAAATTGTCATGCAATCTCGTCATACAATCCTATTAACATACATCTAACAATTAATATTTGCGAGAATTAAAATGCGAGAAATAAAAACTACGCTATTACAAGGCTTCAGGGAGGGGGATTAATTACATAGCCAAAAACCCGTAAAAACGATAAATAAAGAAAATCCTAATTAAACTATTACATATTGTGAGCAGTTACATTAATATTGTAAAATAATAAGCGCGCCCGATGAATCGAGTGGAAAGAAAAATTAGGGTTTTGACCCCACTATCCCTAATTGCAATTTAAAAGAAAAAAAATCATTTTTTTTGTTGTTTTTTGATTATTTTGATAAGAAATAGAGTTTAATTGAATAAATAAAGAAACCTAATTACTAATTAATTTAAGTTAAGAAAAATAATTAATTTAATCTATTTTTGTATTTTTTTTATTTTATGAAAAGAAATAAAAATTAAATCAATAACAAACCTAATTTTTCTAATTTGATTTTACTTATTTACAAAAAAAGTTAAAATTAAACCTAAATTAAAACTAATATAAAATTGATTTTGATAAAATAAAATAAAACCTAAATTCTAAATTGGTGAAATTTATTTTATGGTTTTTTTGTAAAAAAAAAGAAATTAATTTGTGATTAGAAAATAAATTAAACTAATTAAATTTAAAGAAATAAAATGAATAAAGAGAAAGAAAAATGGGCCTGGTTGTAGTGAGAAGGGGGGGTCTGAATTGCAATTTCTGAGCCCAATAGCGCCTATCCCATTTGACTTTTCCAGATCCCATGTACACGCTTGACTGATGTCCATGGTAGACCTTCATTGGGACTCCTTGGATCTAGCATGTGGATGATCTGATTGGTTGGACATTGAGGACGCATGGTGGACTTATGGGGCGCCTATGTACCTGATCATATGATGTAAAATAATATGGAATAATATGGAGACCTGGGAATCGAACCCAGGTCCTTTAGCATTCATCCATTGCGCGCTTGCCAGCTGAGCTAGTTGTATTAGTTGTCATAATAATAAACAACAAATATTATAAGATAGAACAATAAAACAAAATTTGAAGCGCACAAATTTTGAATTGGCCAGTCACCAATTGCCACGCCATCGTCTTCCTCCTGGCTTCTGTCGTCTTAGACAAGAACGTTTACCTACGGACACAGGGCGTAGGTACAACCCTCGTCCTCTCCAAAATCTTATCCCTGCATGATAAATCAATACCAGTGGTACCAATCAACTCGTTGCAACCTCACGAGCATCATGGTACCACTATCTATGGCTAATTGTTCCTGTGTGCAAAACCCCTAAAAACTAAACTAAAACCCTAAACATGGCAACTTGCTGTATATCCAATAAAAATACAATTGGATATTACCATTAGCTTGCAAACAGATCAAGGATTAAGAATATATAAATGAATCATGTTAAAGATGCCAGAATTGATGGATTCAAAATCAAGAAAATATGAAAACTGCGTGGTACTTATAGTATGTTTCAAGGCTTGAGGGAGCTTGTTAAGGGTTGCAATGTGATCCTTGGATGTCCAGCAAACGAATGGTGTGCCTGGAATGGCTTGAGGAAGCCTGGAACTAGGAAATCAAATTGCAACTTTTCCTTGAAATTTTGAGATTTGTTCTCTTCTTTTCACGCCTCCAATCCCCTTGTTTATGGTCTGAACACGTTCCTTATGTACCCAAGAATGAATTAGGGTTGCAATTTGGTTTCAAATCTTCTCCAATTATGATCATTGATTCAAGATTTGATCCTTTGTGCAAATCTTTCCAAATTGAGAAAATCCAATCTTTTTGTGTCCATTTGAAGCTTGCACGATTTGATTCCATCTCTAGTTGTATAATAGACCTAAACATGCACAAAATCTCAAGCTTTGATTAGTTTTTGATATTTTCATGATTTTATTTTGATTTTATTTGATTTAATTGAAATAAAATCAAAATAAATGATAAAAATAAAATAATGACAAATGGAAAGAATCATGGGTCGTGGGTCATGTTACAAACTCAATGCAAGCATAAAAAAATTGGGCCCATTTGACAAAAATTGCAATTTTGGCCACATTTGACTTTTGGCAATTTTGCAAAAAGGGTCAACTTTACCAATGCATAACTCCCTCAATTTGGACCCTAGAGAGGTGTTCTTGGACTTTTTAGAAAGCTTAAGATGTCCTCTAAGTAACCCTTTTGGTATCATCTCATTTGAGTCTTCCATGTTCATGTATGAAGCTTTGACAAAAAAGGTGTTTTTGTTGACTCTTCAAAATGAGCTTTGGATGGGTCATTTTTGATAAAGTATGAGAAAGTTATGCTTGGTCAAAGTTGAGTTGACTTTTCCTACAAAACCCTAATTTAGTAACTTTTAGGTTTTGATGAATTATGAGCAATCCTTGAGGAATCATGATCAACCCTTGATCAAATGATGAATAATACTTCAAAATGAGGATGTTGACCAAAAATATTGAAGTTTGACTGTATGTAGGACACAATTGACTTTTGCCCTAACATAGTCGATTTTCAAGCCTTTGAGCAATTGACTGAGCAAACTTCCTCTGAAAGGATTGAAACTTGACATGGATGATCTTGAGAACATATTAGGACAATGGTGAGCATTTGGGATCCTTTGGACTCAAACATCTTGATGCAAACTGAAACCCTAATTTGAGGTAGGTTGCTTTAGGAGAGAGTTTGTCTGGTCAACCCTTGGACTTCCTTGAGAAATTTGAGGACCTCATTTGAAATGTTTTGAGAAATATGGGAGGGAAAATTTTAGGGTATAACAGTGCTGATATGTTGCCCCGAAGTTCTTCAAACAAAAAGGCATAACTTTGTAACATAAAGTGCCCCACTGTGTGACAAAAGTAGTCTTCTCCATGTCTTCAGGTGCCATCTTGATTTGATTATAACCAGAAAAACCATCCATGAAGGAAAATAATTTATGCTGAGCGGTGTTGTCAACCAGAACATCAATATGAGGAAGCAAAAAAATCATCTTTAGGGCTTGCCCTATTCAGATCCCTATAGTCTATACACATACGCACCTTACCGTCCTTTTAGGTACTGGAACCACATATGCAACCCACTGAGGATATTATGTAAGGGCTAAGAAACCTGCAATGAACTGCTTCATAACCTCAGCTTTGATCTTTTCAGACATCTCGGGACGCATACGACGAACCTTCTGCTTTATAGGAGGACAATCTTCTTTCATTGGTAGACGGTGAACCATAATGTTAGTATCAAGCCCTGGCATGTCTTCATAAGATCAAGTAAAGATCTCAACATAGTCATGTAACATCTGGATTAATCTCCTCTTGACGCTTTCTAGGTCATCACCTATCTTGATTTCTTTCCTGTCCTCTTTGGTACCGAAGTTCACAACCTCGACTAGATCTTCACGTGGTTGTATGGCTCTTTCTTCTGTTCTAATAGTCTAGCAAGTTCTCCAGGAAATTCACAATCTTCCTCACCTTCATCCTCGGCTTGGTAGATCAAATTTTCAAAATCATAATCAACAATAGCAGAATTGTTATCAATGGGATCTAGAATGGAGGTGGATCTGCAATTTATTATACGGGTGTGTGTAAGAACACATAACTATTTTGAAAGCAGTAAAGTAAAAAAGAAAGACAAATAGCACAAAGTTTGAATGGAAACGTCCAATGATTTATTGAATGAAAATATGCGAATGAAACATGACAACCCTAACAAATGAACCATTGTGCCCCGTTTAAGGCACAAGGCTTAAAGTTTTTGTTCAAATTACATAACCAAAATTAGAAACCAAGAAAACAGAAAATAACATTTACTCCTGACTAAAGGAGATTAGTATAAAGTCTTCATCCTTCCAATTTTTGGGCCCATTGTCGATAGTAGGGAAGATCGAACTGTCTATGTCACATTCGCTATCAGCATCTTCCACAGTGCTGATTTGACTTTTGTGATCTCCATTGTTGTTGATGCGGAATGGCGGTCTTCCAGAATTAGCACGAGTACGACGAACAGCCCTATGAGCCTCTGAGGTGAAACCTAAACAAAATTTGTCGGACTTGTAAGGATTTTTGGGAAGTTGTCCCCAAATAGTGCAGCCACCTTCTTCTACCACAACCTTAGTGTCTTTCAGAGAAGTCATTCTTGGTGGAACCCTGGTAACCTTAGGAATAGTAGGAGCAACTTTAGCAACAGGAATTGTCTGAGGAATAACTTCAAAGGTCTGGCAAGGAGTCTCGAAGAATTCACCATCCATATTAACATACTTGAAGGAGTTCAAGTAGATCACCATGCATTCTTCTCCACCACAAATTGTAATGATTTTTCCTTTCACGGGATACATCAACTTTTGGTGTAAAGTAGAAGTAACAACATCTGCCCCATGAATCCAAGGGCGTCCAAGCAAACAGGAATAAGCTGGACAAATGTCCATCACATAGAAAGTAGAATTGAAGACCTGAGAACCCACTTTGATTGGAAGATCAACCCCTCCAAGCATCATTCTCTTTGAACCATCAAAGGCTCTCACCACAACATCACTGGGTTTCAGCACAACCCCTTCACAATGAAGTCTGTCTAGAGCAACTTTTGGTAATAATTTCAATGAGGAACCCGTGTCCACCAATGCATGAGATAAGGTAGTTCCCTACACTAAACAGAGACATGTAGGGCCTTATTATGGTTCCTTCCCACGGGAGTCAAATCAGCATCAGAAAAGCTTAGCCCATTATCAGTTGTCAGGCTAGCAACACAACTTTCGAACTGATCAACAGAGATTTCCTGCAGTACATAAGAAGATTTCAGAAACTTTACCAAAGCCTAAGCATGGGCTTCAGATAACAACAACAGAGATATCATAGATATGTTGGAGGGGTTCTTCCCCTACTGTTCAACAATGTTAAAGTCATGCATCCAGGTTCATTAGGTCATTCACAATAGCCTCTATCTTTCTTATCTTTTCAGGGTTCCGATTCTTGATTAAAATCTTCTTAGTTCCTTTACCACCAGACGGTTTAAAAAACTATGATATTATTCCTAACCTCTCCAGCTTCCTTGGCTTTGTTCAACCACAACTATAGCATATCAATAACCTCCTTTTAAGCCTCAATCTCTTGGACAAGTTTACTCCCACCAGCTTGATTTTGATTCATGTTGCGAGAATGATTTGTAATCTGAGAGTAGGATAAGGAAAAATGTCTCTTTTTATTCCTTGTAACACCAGCCCAGATATACCACACCTGATATAACCAAGGAAACTTCCTAATTTGGAGTACTAAAATGGTCTTAGGGGAGAGAAATGAGTTTTCTATTCTGACACAAATCCCCAACATTGATTGCTAGAAACTCTAAAAGATGCAAATACCAAGGACACACCTTAGTATTTAAAATTTATTTCCATGCAAATATTTAGTGACAATGTCCCATATTGATGTCATAACATCTTGTTCCACATTAAATTCCTTCAACATCTGACTCATCCTGATCAAGTCATTTACATTTCTTCCTGCAGAACTGTATTCAGCCTCGTTAAATGTCGAGATTACACATAATTGCTCCTTAATTGTACTAGATATCATGTTGTAGACAGGAGGAAGTAATTTATCCAAAGATCTCTTCCTATTATATACATTGTCATCAATGTAACTCATCATGATGTTTTTCATGCTTGTTACACATATTTCTTTCAACAGTTGTACCACTTCTTCAAATGTCAATACTTTTATTACCAACTTCCTTTGAAGACCTATTCTCTCATGACATAAGCATTTACTCTTCAGAATAGTTTCCTTGTAATTGTAGGAATCACTAGCTTGGTTAAGCATACTTTTCTAAATGATGGATATAATGTCCAAGAAATTTGCTTCAACATCTGTCTCTGGTTCAAATTCTTTATGTTCTTTATAACCAACTGAGGAAACTTGCACATCCTTCCATTGATTTGTGATATCAGTAACCACCATGTCATCTACTATGTCTTGGAAATCACAGAAGCGTTCTTTTGTTTGTTTCTCTTGACAATTAATAATATAGATAGCATCTCTAATCATGCTCAATTTAGAATTGAACTGCATTTGTTAAATAAGACTTTCTAACATCTTGATTGATATTCTGCATAGCACAATGTCTTCTATAAAATGAGAATTATCACATTCTCTCTGTATACCATGTGATAACTTTTCAATTTATTGACATTCATACTCACACAACTGATATCTTCGAGCCCCTGATCACTTTCTTTAACTGGCGCAACTTCTCTTGGAATCTTCCTTTCACTAGCTATCCACTTAGAATTCTTTATTTCCCACACATATTTGCATGGATAAGTATCTTCAGTAGCGTATTCCATAACTTGTTCAACCCCAACATGAACTCAATCATTCATAAGGATTGAGCCATAAACAACACTATCAATGTTGTCATTCGCCTTCACCACATGATCCATATCATGAGTATCCTTGGTTGATTTCTCCATGAATCTTTTCATTAAGTTGGCACAAGGAAGGTCTTCGGTTTCCATATTCAAGTACCTATTGAGAGATGTACTTGTTACATCCGTATCATTATGGGTGGTCATATCACTTATAGATTATATGTTCTTTGAAATCAATCTATACTTCTTTCCATTCGTAGTACAATGGATTTCATTCACGCCTTCATATAGAGTCTTCACATCTTCCAATGCATTATTATGGTTGTTAGTAACACCACCATTAGCTACAACAATAACAATCTCAGCATCTTCATGAACTTGATCTTCATTCTCTTTATGAACTTGAGACTCTTTCAACTTGTCGTATAGGATGTCTGCCACATCCATATCACCATCAAGATTTCTCAATTCTCCACCAGTATCTAGATTAAACTTAATACCATGTATATTGCACCTAGACTTCAATACCACAGTTTCAGCTTCACCAAACAACCAATCATGTGTTTGGTTAATCATACCTCCAGACTTATAACCACCATTCTTCTTCAGAACCAAAGTAAGTTATTCAAAGTTTTAAGGACCTCTAGCATGACCATCAAACTTCCTTACAATGAAACTGTTGTACCCCAAAATTATCCCTCTCATTTTCTCAAGACATTTCGCAAAAGATCTCCAATGCTTAAGGATTCTCAAGGAATTGATCAAACAAAATCACCTTCAAAACACTGAGACCACAAATTAAGGTTTTGACTGAAAACGACTGATCACTGACTTTTGACCTAATACATGACTTATTGGTTTGAAACGGGATCTCAAGAATTCAAATGCATCATTTTTACCTATTTGAGTATCTCAAGTCATTTCTCAAGATCAGTGGATTGATAGATGAAATTTGGTCAACTGATGAAAAAGTCAATTGTACACTGAAAAGTCAAACTCTGACTTTTTGGTCAACATTGAATTTTAAAGATCAAAATTCATCAAGACATTCAAGAATGTCAAGCTTGATCATCAAGAAGTCAAGAAATTCAAAAGTCAATTTGAAAAATCAAACTTTTCAAGACTTAGAAATTTTTCTAAGTGTTTTATACATGATAATTTCACTACTTCATGCCAATTTTTCACCAAGATGCATGATGATTCAAAGGAAACTTTAAACATGAAAGTTGTAGATATTTATGAATTCTACAACTTTGTATTAGAGGGTTGATGTCCAAAAAAACACTTAGATTTGAATATATAAGCCCATGAAGTCATGACATTTTCATCTAACACTAAGAGAAATTTCTAACAAATTTTGCTCAGGATTTTATCCCAACTACTTGGCACTTTTTCACATAGTCCCAAGATTATTTTATCAAAATGGCAAACGTGAAAGTTATAGAGGATGTTTCAAGCTTTCCAAAACATCCAAGAGCATGAATTTATCATACTTGAGCTAGGAGATTCAACGACCTAAAGTTGGACATCCATTCTTGATTGCAAGTCATTTTGTTGAAGAACAAATAATCTAATTTGCATGATGTGCTGCATAATCTTACTTTGCAGGCCTTGTGACTTGAAAATATATCCATAATCAGTTGTTTACACAATTGATTGAACCATTATCCAAGTGATTCAAGTATTGTCCATTGCATAATTCCATTTATAGCACAAAGGCACCATTGCCATTCACATAAAGCAAGCTTTATGCAATTGTCAACTCCTTGAGCCTCTCAATTGTTTTCTCTGCTCATACGTAATGCTAAAGTAAGAAGCAACATGCCTAAAAGTCTCTATCAACTTCAGACCATGCTTGTACCATGCATTGGAACACCAATTTTCACATGACTTGGTTGTTTCATCTCAACCAAACCAGAATTTTGACAATTTGTAGAACAAACTCTCTCATTCTCTTAAACATCCTCTATAAATAGAGAGGCCATTTTTAAGATAAAAGGGTAGAATTTTTGGTTGTGTAGACAAGTTCTCAAAATCCCCCCATACTCTCAAAAACCATAACTATCCACAAAACTTCCACTCTTGAGCTTTGAAGTGCAAATCTTTGAAACTCATACCTTACAAGTTTTCCCCAAACAAACCATCTAAATACCTCACATATATCATATAGAAGTTGCCTAAACATAATAATAACTTCTGTAACATCATTATCATCACCTTCCAAATTCAAAAACATTGTCTTGCAGGTTGACTTGGTTGGAGAAATTCGAGCACTTTCAGTATAAAGTAAGGATTGGAATAACTTCAAAAGGGTCCGAAGGAGATCAATTAATCATCAAATTGCAGCTGGAAACATCGATACACGTTTTGAGTTTTCACTTCAAGAGGTAAGTTTTCTCAAACTATGATATCCTTGTTCATACATCATTTTACTTTCGTTTCCAAAAGAATAAAACAAGGAAAATCAAAGTAGAAGAGTTGCAAACCCTCAAAATTGTAGAAAAATGCTTCTGGAAGTCTGAAACCGACGACCGTGTCACCTGACACAAGCCGTATCAGGAAGAAAACGGGAAAAATGGCAAGACAAGGCTCTGACACGGGTGCCCGTATCACAGAACACTGCCCGTGTCCCACTTACTGGAATTAAAACTTGACAAAATGGCAGGACATGGTCGTGACACGGGTCCCTGAGTCACAGGACACTGCCCGTGTCAGCTCAGCTGGGACTAAAAAAGACATGCATATTTATTACAGGGTCCTAACATGGTTGCCCGTGTCACAGGACGCGGCCCGTGTCAGCTTCAACACCAAAAATTCTTATTTTTTGAGACTCTTTTGCTATTATTTTCATTCTATTTGGTTTTAATAGTAATTATGTTTTAATTGCTTTCATTCCCCATTCATAAATTTGTATCCTCATCCCCTAAGAGATGTAATAGCGTAGGATATTTACTTTCCGCAATTTACCGCTTTCAAATATAAATGCTAGTAATTAGGGTTTGTATGGAAAGATAAAATCAATACTAGAAAACCCTAATCCAAGATAAATCAAGCATGAAATACAAAACACTTGCACCTCTAGGGTTAACTGCACTTTGTTGCCTTAAATAAATGGTCATGATATGCATGTGAGACACTTCAGCAAAAATAATAAAAAATACAAGATCATAGTCCCTCGATGATGCTTCGAATGTTGCCTTATAAATGATCTTAGACCCTTAAGGAAATGCTAAGGTATCTCACAACATTGCATTTTATGACTATACGGTGATCCACGCCCGTCCCTTTACATCCAAAGATAGGGCTTCTTACCAATCAATGGTAAGATATCAATGTCAAAGGAAGAGAGAAATGAATAAAAGACTTTTTGAGTAGGTAGAACGTTTTTAGTTTCTTGCTCACAACCCATCTTAAAAAAACAAAACATCTTTTCAAACATACCAAACACTTTCAAAACATGAAATATTTTCAAAAAGTCCAACACTTTGTATGCATTCTTATAGAGACGAGAATCATTACAAAGTTTTCCTAAACGAAGGCACTTTTCAAAAATACTTTCAAAAACCACCACAAACACATTTCAAACAAAGCAATTTCAAAAGTGATCTAGCAAGAAACTAAGAGCCCATAGATAACTATGGACGAAAAGGGTTCTAACACCTTACCTTTTCATAACCTACCCCCCGAACTCAAGAAAATATCTCAAAGGTCTTTCCTGTTCTTTTCACCCTTTCCTTTATTGGATAAAATAAAAGTCGATGGCGACTCTTGCTATCCGTAACAATTGCGATCAAACGCAAAACACCCAAGTCAGTTCTCCCACTGTATGACAGAACTGGCGACTCTGTTGGGGTGGCTTAAAAGTGGGTTTACCATAGAGACTAGATCATCTTTAAATGCTTTCATTATTTGATTTGCTTTCTTTATATTATGGGTCCTTATTTGGGTTTGTATTAATCCTTTACCCGAATCTGGGAACATCATTAGGTAAGTAGCAATAGATCGTAGAGACTGTGCGAGGTATACCGACATGGTTGAAGCGATGGCTACATTAGTGTGACACATTTGTTGGTACCGGTAACCCTTGAGTCCAATCAAGGAGAATACGGGCCTCCTGTGTGGTATCATGAAGCACTAACTGACCTTAGAACCTTTAATTGAACAACTTGGCCATTAGGAAGTAGTGAGATAGCCGGATTTGGTGAAGTCCAAAGTTAGTTGATACTCGATATTATGCTCATTGAGATCGGACTTTCAGGATATTTTGGTCGTTAATAGAGGCTTACGCTGAAACAATGCCTGATGAAGAAAGATCAGTGATATTGAGATTCCCTTGAACCCGGTTACTTTCTAGGACAGGTTGATCCAACTAAACTTCAAGAGGGTACTTACCAATGAAACCTCATACAAGCCTAAACCTAAGGACTTGTTTGCTTTGCTTGGGTATATACTTGTACATAACATCATGACATCATACCATGGCATTTTGCACTAACCATTTCAAGGACCTAGAGATTTATCTTTGTCTTGTTTTGTAGGACATTGCTTCCACTCGCAGGAAGACTATCCAAATTAACCTCATAAGAGTGCCTCCTCAACTCAAAGAGTTAGCGTCAAGGGTTCCTGATAATTCTCTGTTCATCAAAAGATATGGTCGACTTCTCAATCTGGTTACCTCGAGCCTTGATGAAGACATGATGAAGGTTCTCTTTTAGTTCTTTGACCCTTTACACCACTGCTTTACCTTTCTTGATTACCAACTTGTGCCTACTATGTAATAATTCTCTCAACTCTTGGGAATTCCTATTCTTGATCAATTATCCTTCAACAATATTGAAAGAGACCCAAGACCTGAGGAGATTTCTCGAGCTCTACAATGATCCGACATTGTGGCAAATTGGGAAACAAGAAGTGGTATCCAAAGGTTTCTAGCCAAGTTTTTGTTGGAGAAGGCTCAAGATTTTTGGGATACTCTTGATTTACAAGCCTTTGAAGAAGTGTTGGCTCTTCTCATCTATGGGATGGTGCTGTTTCCCAATCCTGACCAACTCATATATGTGAACGCAATCAAAATTTTTCTATCTCGCAATCCTATGCCTACTTTACTTGGGGATATCTTGCATTCTCTTCACTCTTTCACCATGAAGAGAAGAGGACTTCTTATGTGTTGTATTCCTCTGTTGGCTAGGTGGTTTATTTCACACCTACCCCGATCTGTTGTGAAGAACGAGCAAGGCTTAAGATGGTCTAGTAGGTTGATGTCACTCACACATTCTGATATTTATTGGTGTTCCCGATCCATGGAGGATATTACTATTATTGACCGTTGTGGGGAATTCCCTAATGTCCCTCTACTTGGCATTAGGGGAGGTATTACCTACAATCCTTGTTTGGATTTGCGAAAATTTGGGTATGCTAGGAGGGATGACCCTCATGATGCACTTGTCCAAGGAATTGCATTCAACTACGAGAACGATGTACAAGGTTATCATCAGAGATTCATACGAGCTTAGGGCATGGTTAACAAGGTTAATAGCAATACGTTGGGGCATAAGAACTCCATTCCTTTGGAGCCTTATCTCAAGTGGGTGCGAAATCGTGGCTAAAACCTCATGATGCCTTATGAAGCCATCCTACCTATCATCATGGAGCCTGTTACCGAGGGAGATGTTCCACATACTATCCTTTATCCTTATATGCCTACTTCTTTTAAAGATTTGAAAAGAGCTTGGATTCAGCTAAAGGGAGAGCGAGACACCTTTGAAGCCCAAGTTTTATGCAAGTGAGAAGAAGACATTGGACCTCACGAGACAACTTCATGAGGAGAGGAACACGGATGCCTATATTGCTCCAAAGAGGAAGCATCCATAGGAAGCTTGAGCCATTTTTATTGTATTTTAGTTCATTTTGTTTCTTTTGTTTCAATGTAACCCCAAGAGGCATGTTGTAATCAATTTGAACTTATTAATACAATTAATGTTTATTCCCTTTTGTCTAAACAAATTTAAATCTTCTAAGTCCTTGAAATCATTTGCATATGCATTGTCATGCATCATAACATAAACAGGTTTTCCACAACAGGTTTCCTTATCTTTCTACTTTTTATTTCAGTAAGATGGATATCGAACAAACAGTGAAGGACTTGCAAGCGTAGAATTCCCAGTTCCAAGCAACCTTGCTGACCCTGTCCAAGGGACAACAAGAGCTGATGACACTGCTGGCGGCCAAAAAGAAGACTAAGAAGAAGGCCCTCATCAACATGGGGAAAAGGTTTAAAGGCCCAGTCTGTCTAGTGAAGATAGTTGAAGAGTCATCCGAGGAAGACGAGAACCAGGTGGAAGAAGCAAAAAGCACCTGTGCTGGGGGTGCAAATGATCAAGATTCTGAGGACGAAGATTACTTTGATGAGAAATATCCTCTGGCTGATGGTAAATACAAGCAGTTGGAGGATAGACTAAAGGCTGTTGAAATTCAAGCCGTGTCTGGCTTGGATTTTGGTGAGTTGGGTTTAGTACATGGGGTTGTCATTCCCCATAAGTTCAAAATACCGGTCTTCGCCAAGTATGACGGGGTTTCCTGCCCGAAACTTCATCTAAGGTCTCACGTGAACAAGATACATCCGCACATTACCGAGAAAAATCTCTGGGTCCATTTCTTCCAAGAGAGTTTGGATGAGACTCAACTAGAATGGTTCTATCAATTGGAGGGTTCCCGTATACACACATAAGAAGATCTAGCCACTTATTTTTATCATCAGTATCAATACAATGCCGATCTGGCACCAACCAGAGTCCAACTTCAAGGTATGACAATGGGTACTAATGAGGGGATTAAAGAGTACGCACAAAAATGAAGGGATCTTTCTGGTAGGGTCCAACCACCACTAACTGACAGAGAACTAGTTGACATGTTCATGGGTACATTAACTGGCCCATTTTAAAGGAAATTCAAATTTCTACAACTTTGTTTTAATGCTCAAGTCTAAAAAATGCATTATTTGAAAGATATGAACCCATATATTACAGGTCATTTCAAAAGTCAACAAAAAGACACTTTTTGTCAAGGCAAATTACATCAAGATAATGTCTCCAAATACAAAAATGACAAAAGGAGAAAGTGTAGAGGACATCTTGAGCTTTTCAAAAAGTACAAGATCACCTTGAAAAGATGAAAATTTAGCAAGTTATGAGTTGCACAAATTTGGAAAATTTGAGGAAATTCATGAAATGCAAAATGAGCAAACTTGAGATTTTGAACTAGTGGGCCTAATTTTTGATGTTCAAACATGTCCATAAGATGTTAGAGGACCTCTAAATCCATTCACATATTTTTCATAATTTTTATTTCTTTTATTTGAATATTATTCATTTAAATTCAAATAAAATCAAATAAATATGAAACCATGGTATAAGGGCTTCGGCCTTTTGATTTCAAACACCTACATGCCCATTACAACTTGTGACAACCTGTAAAATTCGTGCAAAGTCTAAGAAGGCAAAAATATCTTTAAAATGGAAAGCTTTCAAAGTGTTTGATTTTGGTTTTGATCATGGCTTGATGGCTTGATCTCATGCCATATTTGTTGAGGTATTCATCCGTCTATATAAAGACAAGCATAAACAGATCCAAGGAAAAAGCATCTCCCTCTAAAAACCTGAATCTTGTTCACCAAATTTCCAAAGAAAACCAAGAAAATTGTATCTCATATTTCCAGTGGTTTCAATCCAAACTAAGCCTTGAAACCATCTCCTGAACATTCATAGGGTAAGTAAGGGTATGTCTCAACAATTCCCCAGGCCCGAGTCGTGTTATCCATCATCTCCGTTTGCATTTTTTTCATCCTTCATATTTTTTTAATTCGTGTGGTGTTGTTTGTTTCTAACCACATAGATTCTCATATATTGTTGTTTAGAACATATCTGGATCAAAAGCATGAAGCTTTAATGTAAGAATTGAGTTTTGCCATGGTTAGGGAAAAACGCTTGTGTATCTTAGTATCCCTACTTCCAGGCCATTTTAGACAAACTGATATTACCATTTGATTCGCAGCATACAATTTATGGGGGGTTAGGGTTAATTTGGGGCTTTAATTCTTATTATTTTACAAGTTTGAGATTTAGGGAAATCAGAGAAGAAGGAGTTGACCACCGTGAGGGGTGGTCTGACTCGCATAAAAGCATGCATGGTAGATAGCAGCGTCCTAATTGGCTCGTTCAAATAACCAGGGCCCACTTACACGCGTGTTTTTTGTTTATCCAGGATTAGCATTCATTTTATATTATAACGTTTTGTTTGAAATTATATACTGGATGTAATATCCGTCCCATCGGCAAGCGCATGTATCTTAAGGTGTTTGTGTGCCAGGGCAGGGGTTTGATCCTTGCCTCTAGCATATTATTTTTCCATGTTTTCATTCACAGATCCAATGCAAGAAAATCCAGCGTGCAATGATGCATCTCCTCTTCAACACCATCAGATCCCATGCTCCAAATCAGCGCCCTCACCCTGAACCTTCATGGATCCTCCTCATCAAATCCAACGCAACTGGGCTCATTGATTTGGGCCTAAGGAGTTTCCTACACCTCATATATTTCCTTTTACAACGCCAGGCCCATTAAATCTTTTTTTTTTGTTTTAAATTAATTATTTTTCTTTTTAATCATTTTATTTAAATCATAAAATCACAAAAATCATAAAAAAATAGATTTAGGTTTTGATTAATTAATTTAAATTATTTTTTATAAATAAAAATTAATTTAATTTAATCACTTTGTTTTATTTTATTAATTAATTTCTAAATTAATTAGAATTAGGTTTTGATTATCATATTTACATTATAAATTATTTTTCTAAATAAAAACACCAAAAAAATATTCTCTAATCTTAGAAATTCTTTAGGTTTTCTTAATATCTTTTCCCTCTTCAATCTCCGCGCGCTCATTTACTTCTTTTTGCGTTTATTTTCCAACATTGTAACTGTCAAAAGCTGGTAATAGATAATTATGACTCCTTTACGTTTTCCCCAAATTTATGGTTTGTACTCCCCATCCCCGAAGCGATGTAATAGCGTAGATTATTTTCCCGCATTTTTACTTTTCACACTCATATGTATTTAACTGCTAGATTAATTAGGCGTGCATGGAAAGAGTAAAATCAAACGTTAGATAACCATAAATCCAAGACAAAAGTAACTGAAACAAATCACTTGCACACGCGCACCTCTAATGTAACCTCCCTTGTTGCCTCAAATAAAAACAATCATGTCCTTAGAATGTGGGATGCTTTAGCAAAGACCCTTCGGTTAAAGGATCATAGTCCCTCGATGACCCTTTCGATGATGCCTCGGTAAACGATCTTAGTCCCTTCTGACAATTGCTAAAGCATCCTACGAGTTGCCTTTGTGACTGTACAATGACATGCGTCCGTCCCTCAAAATATCCAATGATAGGGCTTCCTACTAACTTATGATAGGGTAGCACTATCTAAAGAGGAGGAAAAGAACAAAGACTTTTTGAGTAGGTATATAGTTCTTAATCGCTTGCTCGCGAACATTTCAAAAATATTTTTCACACAAACACTTTTCTGAAATATTTTCAAAAACAAACACTTTATATGCGTTCTCAACGATACGAGAATCATTACAAAGTTTGCCGAACTTAGGCATTTTTCAAAGTATTTTAAAACTTACACATTCACAAAGCATTTTCAAACGTGAGCTAGTGATTAAGAGCTCATAGATAACTACAGATGAAAAGGGTGCTAATACCTTCCCTTTTCATAACATACCCCCTTACTCAGAAAAATCACAATTTCACCCTTTCCTTTTTTGGATAAAAGAAAATTCGATGGCGACTCTTGCTATCCGCAACATTTGCGATAAAATGCAAAACACCCAAGCCAGTTCTCCCACCGTATTACAGAAATGGCGACTCTGCTGGGGAGAATTTAAAAAAAGGGGTTACCTTAGAGCTTAGGATCACTTTACTTGTTTTTACTTGCTTGTTTTGTTTGCTTTACATTTGAGGGTTATTCGGGTTTATTTTCTTGCAAAGATCCTATACCCGGATCTGAGGACATTTTTAGGTAAGTCTCAATATTTTATACCCCAAAATTTGCTCTCTCATTTATCAAGAATTTTCTCACAAGATCTCCTGGGGCTCAAGGCTGCACTAAGGTTTGATCAGCTAAAGTCATCTCCTTAAGCATTGATGACCAAAATTAGGGTTTGGGATTGCACAAGGATATTTGAACTTCCAATGCCCCATATGACTTTCATGGATCATTATGGACCCTCAAGATTACTCATGTCAAGTTTCAAGCTTTGGATCACACTTTTACTCAGTCAATTGAACAGTTGACCTAAAAATCAATTGTATTGGGGAAAATGTCAACCATGGCCAATTTACAATCAAACCTCATAATGTTTTATCCAAATCAACATTTTAAACTCATATGTATCATTTTATGAAGTTTGGACCATAATTCCTCAAGAAATTTGATCAAATCTTCAAAAGGGCAAAATGGTCAAAATTAGGGTTTTGACTGAGAAAGGGAAATTTCTGATTTTTGACCTAGAAAATGATCAATTGGTTTAAGGAATGATCTCAAGAGTCCAATTGAATCATTTTTACCTAATGACATGGCTCAAAACATTGCAAATCCAATGGATTGACAGATGAATTTTGCAGTCAACTGATCAAAAGTCAACTGTATACTAAAAAGTCACACTTTGACTTTTTGGTCAAATTCAAATGCCAAAGATCACAATTCATAAAAACATGTCAAAATATGAAACTTATTCATCAAGAAATCCAAAATTCAAAATTTCATTTTTGAAAGTGAAAATTTCTAAACTTAGAAATTTTTCCAAGTGTTGGAAATTTCTTATTTTTTCACAACTTTGAGAAAATTTTTCACCATGATGCAAGATGATTCAAGAGAAACTTCCAACATGAAAGTTATAGATATCCATGAAATATACAAATTTTCTTCACACAACTTCTTCCAAAAGTGCTTGGATCTCAAGTTATAACTTTAAGAACATGTGGTCATGAAACAAAATACTTAGTGAAATTTTATCCTAATTTGGTCAGGATTTTGGCCCAATTTCATGACATTTTTTCATATAGTTCCAAGGTGAATTTTCAAAAGTTATTCAAATATGGGTTGTAGAGAACATTTCAAGCTTTCCAAAATGTCAAAGAACTCCTTGAGATCATTTTTGAGTAGGGAGAATCGAAGAGATGAATTTATGGTTTTATCACTTGAATTACAAGTCATTTTGGTGATGAACAAAATTCAAATTCAAAGTTGTGCTGCATAACCTCTACTTTGCAGGCCTCAAACTTATTAGGCACTTAATAATTAATTGCTTGCACATCTGTTAGAGGTCTCATTTCAAGCATTCAATGCAAGGCCATGCTTTATATCCATTTTTGGAAGAAAGTGTACATTGCCATTTTGCACAAAACTTGTTCTTGAGCCTTGCACTTGTTCTCTTCTGATCATACATGTCCCATAACACATGAGAAATGGTTTAGACACTTACAATCACCCATCCCATTATTGTACTTCACATTGAAACTTGGTTTCTCACTTTTCTTAAAAATCAAGTAACATAACAAATATCTTGTAACTTGTACTTCTGACTTGCCAATGCACTCAAGACCTTTTGTTTATAGATACACAAACCATTTGCCACAAAATACACGCATGCTTGACCCCTAAAAACACCAAGAGCTCTGAATCACATCTCATACCTCCATTTTCACATAAACTGACCAAAAACTTAAAACTCATAACTCCCTCGTGTGTTTTCAAGCCTTTTGGTTCCTAAAGTTTCTAAACATCATTTAGAACTGATCTCACACCCAGTTACAAGCATGTAACACCATTAAAACCATCCTCTATTTTCAAAAATAGAGCTTTGCACTTGGACTTCTCCAGAACTCCTTAGGTACTTTCAGCTCAAGCTAAGCATCCCATTAGCTTCCTAGGAACTTGAGGAAGCTAACCCAATCATTGGAACTCACCGAAAGCTTCTCAAAATCCAAACCCGATACCCTCTTGCAAGGTAAGTTTTATAACTTTGGAACTTTTCATACAGGCATCATCAATGATTTATTTGTGAACAAAACATGTAGATATCATTGCCCTAAAGCTAACCATGTCCATAGTTTCCATTAATTTTGCTTGAGCTTAGAGAATTTTAAGATTCAAGTTTTTGAGATTATTAGGGTTCAGATTAAGGCCAATGAAATTTATGTTTGTCTTTGATCTATAGTTTTAATGCTTTACATTTCTGAAACCATGAGGAAATTTGCTACAAGTTTCATGTTTATAGTTTTCATTTTTGTTGAGTGTGATACGGTGGGAGAACTGATATGAGGGTTTTGAGTTTTATCGCAAATGTTGCGGTTAGTAAGAGTCGCCACCGACTTTTCTTTTATCCAAAAGGAAAGGTGAAAAAGCACAGGAAAGACCTTTGAGATGTTTTCTTGAGTTCAGGGGGTAGATTATGAAAAGGGAAGGTATTAACACCCTTTTTATCCATGGTTTTCCATGGGATCTTAGTTCCTTGCTTAGATCACTTGCTTTTGTTTGTTTGAAATTGTGTTTGGTGTGGTTTTGAAAATATTTCGTAAAAGAGGTCGTTCGTTTAGGCATTTGTAATGATTCCCGTTCGTAAGAATGTATACAAAGATGTTTGTCTTTTTGAAAATGTTTTTAATGTTTGTAAAAATGTTTTTGAAATGTGTGTGTTTGTCTAGGAAAATAGCAAGGATAGTTGTTTGAAATAGAGCAAGTAACTAGAAATAATCTACCTACTCAAATGTCTTTCTTGTACATTTTCTATTCCTTTGACATTTTTGTCTTACCATTTAATTTGGTAAGTAAACCCATCTTTGGATGTAAACGGGACAGGAATGGGTCATCGTATAACCATGATTAGCAATGTTTGCAGAGTATCTTAGCATTTTTGAGGAACTAAGATCATTTTTTGTAAGGAAACTTTGAATAGCGTCATCGACGGACTATGATCTTATATTTGTTTATTTTGCCAAGATACTTCGCATGCGTAATATGGCCATTTTTGTTTTAGGAAACCAAGTGGAGAAACCCTAAGGATGCTTGTGTGCAAGTGTATCATTTTCATACTTTGGTTTTGTCTTGTATTTAGGGTTTTCTATTTTTGCTTTGTTTTGATCTCATCGTACAAACCCTAATTACTAATCATGGCATATAAAGCGATAAATTGCGTAATGTAAATATTACTAAGCTATTACAACAATTTTATGGGAGGGGGGATACAAATTTGAATGGGGATTTGCAAGAATATAAAACTAAATAAATTATTACAACCAAATCGAATTTGTACGAATTAGAATAAATAAAATACAACATTTAAGTATGCAATGTAATATACATGTAAGAAAAGATTTTTTTGTCTTGTTTTTATGTAAAAGAAATTTTCATCTAAACCTAAAAATGTAAGGAAAAGAAATTAATTTTTTAGAAGGGTCTTTAACCCTAATTTCTATTTTAAAAGAAAATGAAGTTCATATGTATTATTTTTCATGTATTTTTTTATATCAGAATAATAAATAATGTTGTATAAAAAGATAAAGTTTTTTATATATGCAAAAATAAATATTTATAAGTATGAAATGAAAAATAAATTAAACTAAATATGTTTTAACTATATTTCACAAATTTATCAAGAAAATATATGACATCTATTAAAATAAAATATATTTTTATGTGAAAAATAAAATAAAATAAAATGCAATATTATGAAATTTACATTTTTTAGGATTTTTATGTATCAAAGAAAATATTTAATATATTAAAAATAAAAATAAAAACAAATAAAATAAAAATATAAAAAAGTTGGCAGGGGGTGATATAGCAAAACTGGCAGCAGTGTTAGTAAAAAATGCTAAGCCCACAAGACTAAGCCCACAAGACTAAGCCCAAACCTGCAAAAATGACAAAAACTGGAAAAATGGAAAAATATGGAAAACAAAAGTAGCGCACAGGTTCGAACCCAGAACATGGGTCTTACCAGCGCGCTACTTTGCCACTGGGGTGGCTATACATCCATTGTCTTAAGGAAAGCAAATATAATATAACATAAAACAAGTCCTTGCCCTGTACTTCATCTTCTTCCTCAAGCTTGGTCAGACATCCTGTAACTCTCTCATACTTCCATGAAAATGAAAACTCATAACATGAAAGTTGTAGTATTTGAACTCACGATTCCAACCATATAAGTTATGTGAACTAACAATCAAGGGTCATAAAGAATTTTAACAACCCTAAATTTAAACCTAATATTTTCAGAAATTTCAAGTTCCAAATTCTCTCAACTCAAGCAAAATTAATGCAAGATAAAGATATGTACAATTTCATTATGATGAGGACTATATTTTTTATTCACAAATAGTGGCCTATGGTTTCCTGTACAAGGAGATAGAGTTTGAGATTTTACCTCCTTCAGTTGGAATCGTGGATGGAAATGGAGTGAGTTTGATGGAGGCCTGATGCTTGCTTGAGCTTCCTTAAACTTCCCTGAATGTATTCCAACCTTTGCCTTGCTCTGAAAGGGCCTGAAACTCCTTGGCCAAGTCAAACTGCAAGCTTTGAAAGCAACAATGGAAGATGATGGAGAAGTGGTTACAAAATAGGGATGAAGGTATGTATTTGTTTGATATCAAGTAGGTAAGATGTTTTGATGATCAAGAATGGAAACGCACGAGCCAAATATGAGATTGACATCCTTATTCCAAAACTGCAAGTTTGACAGTTTTCTGGTGTTTTTCTGCTTTGGAGTGTTTCAGGCCTTTTCTCATCGTGTTCTAAGTTGTTTAATGTTTGTATATTAGTATGGAATTGGTTTCATGTCAACCCTCTAACAGCTGTGCCAGTTCTATCCTTTTTGCCACTTTTCTTGCATTTGAAGTAAAGTGAAGGGACAATGCTTGCCATGCTTGTACTTGCTCTCTTAGGGTTGGTATCAGCTTGTACAATTTACTTTAGACCTGTGAGACTTTTATGTACCAAGGGGACAGGTCCAATGCTCAAGATTTGTAAAGTTTGCAAAAGTGGAACTTTTTCAAAATGGCAATGGTCCCTTTATGCCATTTATGGAATTACAACTTGGGTAATGGCTCTAGGGCATGGATGAAAGCTTTGTCAACTGAGTAAGCGTTAAATTAAGGAGTGAGGAACAAGTTTGGGACATGTAAAGCATGGATTAGGCAACATAGGTATTGATTGCAACTTTGTTCTTCATGAAATGGCTTGGACAAAAAGTGAGAAATTGCCAACTTCATCTCTTCGATTCTCCTTGCTCAAAAATGATCTTGAGGAGTTATTGGACATTTTGAAAAGCTTGCAATGATATAACTCATATTTGAAATTAGTTTTGAGATACCTCTTGGAACTAGGTGAAAAATTGCCATGAAGTTGAGTCCAAAACCTGCCTAAATTAGGGCAAAATTTCACTAAGTTATTTAGTTCATGAGCATGTATTCATAAATTTATATCTTTAGATCCAAGCATCTTTATGGAAAAGTGTGTGAAGCAAAGTTGTATATTTCATGGAGGTCTACAACTTTCATGTTGGGAACTTTCTTTGAATCATTATGCATCATGGTGAAAACATGGCCTAAAGTTGAGAAAAAATAAGAAATTTTCTATACTTAGAAAATTTTCTAAGTTAAGAAAAATTTCAAATTCAAACCCTAATCTTCAAACTTGGATTTCTTGATGAACAAGTTTCACATTTTGACAATTTTTGATGAATTATGACCCTTGGAACTTGATTTTGACCAAAAAGTCAAAGTTTAACTTTTCAGTGTACAATTGACTTTTGATCAGTTGACAGCAAATTTCATCTGTCAATCCAATGAAATTGAAATGTTTTAAGACATGTAATTAGGTCAAGATGATTAAATTGAATCCTTGAAATCATTCTTTAACTCAATTGGTCATTTGCTAGGTTAAAAATCAGAAATTGCCTTTCCTTAGCCAAAACCCTAATTTTGACCATTTTGCCCTTTTGGTGATTTGATCAAATTTATTGAGGAATTGTGATCCAAACTTGACCGAATGACACATATAAGTTTAAAATGTTGATGTGGATAAAAAATTATGAATTTTGACTGTAAACTAGCCATGGTTGACTTTTTTCCCAATACAACTGATTTTTAGGTCAACTGTCCCTTTGACTGATAAAAAATGTGGTTCAAGGCTTGAAACTTGTCATGGGTAAACTTAGGGGTCCATAATGATGTTTGAAAGTCACATGAAGCATTGATAGTCCAAAAATCCTTGTGCAACCTCAAACCCTAATTTTGGATGATCAGTGCAAGATGATATGCCTTGAGCTGACCAAACCCTAATCCAGTCTTGAGTCAAAGAAATTTTGTGAGAAAAGTCTTAATAAATGAGAGGGAAAATTTTGGGGTACAACAGCTGCCCCTGTTCAATATTCTTAAACCTGAAGAGTTAGATTGGCGAGTCTTGCCGTTCGTGACTCGAAGGTGAAAGATGATTGGACACTAGAGTGCCCATAAATTTGCACTCGACAATGTGTAATTGAGGGAATGGGATTAAAGATGCCAATTGGAGAAGTAATAGATCCTTGTTGGATATGGGCTTGTAGATGCCATCCAAGAATGTTTGTTGAATTGTAAATCGTAAGCTGAAAGAATGAGTATCAGAATGGCATCCGTGCCTAGAGCGTATCTGAACTATTTCTGAAGTCTGAATCTGAATAAGTATCAGAATGGCATCCTTGTCTGGAGCGTATCTGAACTGTATATGAAAGCTGAATCTGAATGGGTAACAGAATGGCATCCGTGTCTGGAGCACATCTGTACTGTATCTGAATTTGAAATCTGAATTAGTAACAGAATGGCATCCGTGTTTGGAGCGTATCTGAACTGTATCTAAAAGCTGAATCTGAACGTGTAACAGAATGGCATCAGTGTCTGGAGCGTATCCGTACTGCATCTAAATTTGAAATCTGAATGAGTAACAAAATGGCATCCATGTCTGGAGCGTATCCGTACTGTATCTGAATTTGAAATATGAATGAGTATCAGAATGGCATCCGTGTCTGGAGCGTATCTGTACTGTATCATGATTGCATATTGTTAATGGTAGTTGTTAATCTTATCCTGAAAGGGTAAAATGTTAGCTAAAACACAAAATTATATTGCATGGAAAGGTATGATGCAATGTATTTGTTTTATCAATGTTCATGATATATGGATGTAATGTATGCACATGTAAGCTGATTTGCTGTATTGCTGCCTGATTGAGGAAAATAAATCCATGAATGCTGCTGAAGATATGTTGAATTTTCATGTCTTGAAATTTGAGGTACTGACAAAATTTTGTTGTGAGAGCAATACCACATATTGCTTTGAGGAATCCTGAGAAATTTGACGATCTCTACTGGGGATTAATAGTTTGAAGTTTTAGTTCCGCTGGGGATCTAAATGACGTACTACGGGGATTGCTTATGGAATAGCCTAGAGATGTTTTCCGGTCCTTTCAACCTATCAGTAATTATCTTTCGCATTTTGTTTACTTGTAAACAGTAATTATTTTCAAATGCATATGTTCATTAATGAATCGTTGGACGTTTTTTTGCAAATAAAACCAAGTGTAAAGAAAAAGACAAATAGTTTTATGTACTTTCAAAGAGATATCTTTGTATTTTGACTTTGAATAAGTATTTTTTACAAAGGAGACAAACATTCTAGTAAGAGAATGGCGCCATAAAACAAGAAAAATTTATACAAAGAAAGATAGCTATGTGTAATAATCCCATGGGGTTTCCATTCTGCTATAGTCTTTGTGTCTCTGAATATCTTGTCTATTTGTTGCTTCATCCGAAGATGATTGAGTTGATCGGAAACTCCGAGTTTGTCAGTGGAAGTCAAAAGGTTGTCCTTAAAGTGATCCGACGGGACATAGTCATACGCTTTAATTCCCTAACTTTTTCCTGGACCGCCCTTTCGGGTTTTCAGTCCACCGGGAAACCCTTTTTTGTCCAAGTCGCCCTTTCGGGTTTTCAACTTGTCGGGTGTACATATTTTTTTATTTTTTATCCCTAATTTTTGGCCGAACCTTTTTGGTTCGCCGGGATGCCCTTGTTTTGCCTAGGTGTGTCAACCTAGCGGGTCTCTTATGCGTAGTATCTTTTGACCATGTCTGCGTTCGCAGGGTGTGGCAGGTCGTCGCCATCCATGGTGGTTGAGATCATTGCCCCACCGGAGAAGATGTTCTTGATTACAAATGGTCCTTCATAGGTATGAGTCCATTTTCCCCTGGGATCACTTTGTGGCAAGATGATGCATTTGATCACTAGATCTCCAACTTGATATACTTGGCGTCTGACTCTCTTGTTAAAGGCCTTGATCATCCATTTTTGATACATCTGACCATGGCAGACAACAGTGAGTCTCTTTTCATCAATTAAGTTTAGTTGATCAAGTCGAGTCTGGATCCAATCGTCCTCATTTAAACCTGCATCCTTCATAATTCTCAAAGAGGGGATCTGAACCTCAATAGGAAAGACAACCTCCATGCCATAAACTAAAGAATAAGGTGTTGCCCCAGTTGATGTGCGAGCCGTGGTACGATACCCGTGGAGAGCAAACGGTAGCATCTCATGCCAGTCCTTGTAGGTGACTGTCATTTTCTGTATGATCTTTTTAATGTTTTTATTTGCAGCTTCAACGACACCATTCATCTTCGGCCGATAGGGGGATGAATTGTGATGCTGAATCTTGAACTGCTCGCACAAGGCGGTGATCATAGTATTGTTAAGATTTGTACCATTGTCATTGATGATCCTTTCTGGGATACCGTACCAGCAAATGAGATTCTGCTTGATGAAGCGGGCAACAACATTCTTAGTAACAGAAGCGAAGGAAGCTGCTTTGACCCATTTTGTAAAGTAATCAATGGCCACTACGATGAAATGGTGTCCATTGGAGGTTGTTAGCTTGATCTCCCCAATCATATCAATTCCCCACATAGCAAAGGGCCAAGGAGCCGTTAAGATATTCAGAGGAACCAGAGGTACGTGCACCTTGTCAGCATAAATTTGACACTTATGACAGATCCGAGAGTGTTGATAGCAGTCTGCTTCCATGGTAGACCAATAATAGCCTGCCCGTAGGATTTTCTTCGCCATCGTATGCCCACTAGAGTGAGTGCCAAAAGTACCTTCATGTAACTCAGCCATGATCTTTTCAGCCTCAATCTTATCCACACATTAGAGCAGAATGGAGTCATGGTTGCGTTTGTACATGATGCCATTACTTAGGAAGAACTTAGCAGAGAATCTCCTTAAGAACTTTTTATCATTGATTGAAGATCCTTCTGGATATTCTTGAGCCTTAAGATACCTCTTGACTTCATGAAACCAAGGCTGGTCCACTACCTCTTAAGTATTGATCTCGTGACAATATGCTGGTTCATCCATTCATTTGATGGTGATCTGGGGAGCCTCATTATCCTAATTAAGTTTAAACATGGATGACATTGTGGCTAGAGCATCTGCTAGCTGATTTTCTTCTCACGGGAAATGCTCGAAGGTAATCTGCTCAAAATGTGGTAGCAATGTCAAAACATGTTCTTTGTAAGGTGTTGTACCCCAAAATTTGCCCTCCCATATTCTTCAAGAGTTGGCAAAATCAAGCTTCAAAAACTCTCAAGGGTTGCACAGTCCAATTGCCTCCTAACACAGTCAAAATTAGGGTTTTGGTTCTTGCAAAGAAATTGAGGTTTCCAAGGGTCCAATCAAGGCCCACATGCCTACATACATGGTCAAGCATCCATATGTCAAGTTTCAAGACTCACAGCATCAAATTGCATAGTCAAAAACCCTAAATGCTTCACAGTCAACTGTAGGGGCAAAATGGTCATTTGACAGTCAAAAGTCAAAATTTTTGGTCAACATCTTATTTTGAAGCCACAATCATCATTTGATCAAGTCTTGATCATGATTCTCAAAGCATGGCTCAAAAAGTCTCAATATGCAAAAGTTTCTATTTTTGGACAACTGAAAAGTCAACTGCAAATTGACTAGGGCATAACTTCTTCATGGTTTATCAGAAAAATTCCATCCAAAGCTCATTTTTAAGGGGATGACATTTCCTACAACTCATCTTCACACTTCAAGTCCAAGAAATGCTCTCACAAAAAGTTATCAATTTCAACATTATAGGTCATTTTCAAAAGTCAACAAAAAGGCACTTTAAGTCAAAGACCATAACTTGAGATTGGTAAATCAAAATGACATGGGACCAAAGACATTGGTTATAGGACTTCAAGACCTTTCCAAAATGTCAAAGAACATGTTCATAGCTTCAAAATTGAGCAAGATATGCATTGGAGAAGTTGGGAAATTTTTGGGAATTTTCAAAAGTCAACTTTGCCTAAAACACTTCAAAATTGCTAATGGGACTCAAATTATTCCTTGAATCATTACCCAAAGACTATGCACGACCCATTGAGCTCAAAGGGATTTATTTTCTTATTTTTAATTAATTAATTGAATTTTTATTCTTATTAATTCATTTAATTAGATTTAATTATGAGAAAATATCAAATAATGCTTTTTCAAATCTTTTTGTGCAGCAAATCAAACTAGGGCAAGCTAGCAAATCGTTTCTCATTCAAAAAGGGAAGATTTTCCATGATTGGCAAGGGTTTTCAATGAAAAAAGATTGGGAATACATAATTGAAAATCAAATCATCAAATCATAAATTCAATGGATTCATGGGCTTGTTTTTGACCTAGAATGCTTCACATACATATGCACAAGGAAACCTAATTCAGACACACACGAAAAGCTGCTCACAAACTCATAACAAAATTGAAAATTTTCAACAAAAAGCTTGAAACTGATTTCATATTCGAAGGGCGATTCAAGGCTTAAAACTTGTTCCATTGCATTACTGACATTGCTAGGAGTCGATTGCAATCAAGAACAAGTCCCCATACTCCAAGAATCGGTAGAACAGAATCACCTTTTTCATAAATATGTCCATAATCGAATTTCAATTTCTATGCATCATTCATGTGTTTTGATCATTGATTTGCATTACTAACATCTCCCTGAAACTTTTGGTATGGTTTAATTGTATTAAAACTGTTTGGAACGAAATCTGCCATTGATGAAACCTAGGGTTTCAGAACTTCAAAATTGGGGGTTCTCATATATGGTAAAATTAGACCACCAAACCTGTATGGACATATTCGTGGCAACAAGACGAATCGTTTGAAACAATCGCACCCTTTTTATATTAACCCCTCTTCTAATCGCTATTTTTACAGGTTTCAGTTTGTGGGGGTTTAAAACCCCCGCTACTTGTTTTGTATTTTACAGGAAGATGAAGAAGAAGGCTAGCGTGTCATCACGTGGTTGGATAATTCAAACCTTGGCGTGGTTTTTCAACGTTTCAGCATAATTATATTTTTTCATATATTATGATTCTTTGTTATATTATTTACAAACGCGCATAACAGCTCACTTGGCAAGGGACACGCTTGGTAAATGCTGGGACCTGGGTTCGATTCCCAGGTCCCCCCACATATTGCATAATTTTTGTTTTAACGTATTCCCATGCAGCTTCCATCAAACGTTCTACCATACACGCTCATACGCTAGCCTGCCAAGTGGCTCCAAGATCCAATCCAGTGGCCTCAGAAGGAAGTCCATGGTAGAGCTCAGTCAATGGATGAACACACAAGCGTGAAAAGTCAAGCATGGCCTATGCTGATGGGCCAGATTACTCCAATTTACCTCCCATTTGGGCCTGAAAACCCCCCTTGGTTTGTATATTTTTCAATTCTATTTTCTTTTCTTTTCTAAATTCTTTTCAATTGTTTTTTTTAAAATTATTTTCATTAATTCACCATTAATTAATTTTCATAATAAAAAATCAGAAACTAAAAAATGTTTTATATTTAATTATATTTAATTTCACCATTAAAATGTTTTTGTAAATAAATTTCAATAACTAATTTAGTTAATTTAGGTTTTAATTTTAACACTTTTTTTAATAAATAAAAATGCATAGAATTAGGGTTTTTTTTGACATTTTCATCTTTTTCTCAATTAAATCATTTTTCTCATTATTTATTATTATTGTTAATTACTATTTATTTTTGTAAATAAACATGTACATTAATTAACTAGTAAATTAGGTTAACTTTAATATTTTTCATTAATAATTAAAATAGACTTAGAATTAGGGTTTCTCTTGATTTTAATTTTCTTTATTTTTCATAAATGCCAAAAACATAAAAAATACTTTATTTTCTTTAATTAAATAATAATTAGCTTTAATTTAATTTAATTTCAAGCAAAGGGTCAAAACCCTCGGACGTTCAATTTTAATTTCTATTTCGCGCATTATTTTCTTTTTGAATATTATGTAACTGCTCAAGGATGTAATAATAATTAGGTATTTATTTACTTTCCTCACTTTTATCAAAAACGGGTCTTTGTACTTTGGCGATGTATAGACCCGCGCCTTGTAATAGCGTAGCTTTTATCTTTCTGCAGTTAAATTTCCGCACTCTTAAATTCTAAATTGCATGAAAGAATGTATGGTTAATCAAAAACAAGCGTAGCTCACAATGCCCTGACCAAAGATAACTGTTAACATGAAAACAACACACAAATACACATACCACTTCTAGGGTACGCCTCACCTGTTGCCTTCGAAACGTGGTCGTCAAGTATAGGACGTCTTAGTAAGTCCTTATGTCCATGATCCACTTGCCTCGGAACAGTTGCCTCGAAATAAGTTGCCTCGAAACGGTTGCCTCGGAATAAAAAAGGGGTCAAGGACATAAGGGTAGCTTCTAAGGTGTCCTAACTATTGCTTCGGTGACCACACTGTCCCTACACTCGAATTGACCCGAACACCTCCAACGGTGGTGCTACCTACCTCTCAGTGGTGGGATGGCACTACCTTAAGGACATTTACACAGCCTAATTCCTTAGGGTAGGTAGATGACTCATAGATACTTGCTCTCTAAAAAAACAAATCAAAAATCTTTTCACACTGACACTTTCAAAAAGCTTTCAAAATAATTTTTCAAACACTCTTGAGGACTGATACAAGAGTTATTCAGAAATCTTTCAATGAAACTTTTTTTCAAACCCACTCACAATTAAAAAGCAAATATTTTGAAAACATAGTGAGCAAGTATCTAAGAGCCCATGGATAACCATGGATAGAAAGGGTGCTAACACCTTCCCTTTCTATAAATCTACCTCCCGAACCGAGAAACTATCTCATAAGGAATTTTGCTGTGCTTTTGTCCTGTCCATGTTGGAGAAAATAAAAGATGGTGGCGACTCTTGCTTCTGTGACATTTCGCGAACCAGCGTTAAACAGTCAGTTCTAAATCCACCGATCACAGAACTGACGACTCTGCTGGGGACACTTTAAAGTGAGGTGTACCTTAGGACTAAGATCACTTGTGTTTTCAATTGTCTGAATTGTTTGCTTTATTATTGTTGGTACTGTCTTGGGAGTTCTATAGATCCTAACCTGGATCTGGGGGATACCTTCTTAGAAAGTAGCAACAAGGCTGTGAGGGAACTGTGTGGGGTATACCGACATGGTTGAAGCAGTCTGCTACGTTGATGTGGCACTTTGGTGAGAACCGGTAACCCTTGAGTCCAGTCAAGGAGAGTACGGGGCCGCCACGTGGTGTCGTGAAGCATCAACTGACCTTAGGAACCTTAATTGAACCATCTTGGCCTCTTTAGGATAGTGAGATAACTGACTTTGGTGCAGTCCGAGGTTGGTTGATACTCGATACTACACTCAGTTGAGGGTTGTTTTCTTGGAATATTTCGGTCGCCAGTTCAGTGGCTAAATCGAAACGATGAACACAGAAAACAATCCAATGATATTGGGACCCTTAGAACCCGGTTACTTCTGATAGGACAGGTTTTAAGCCCACCAACTTCAAGAGGGTAGTACCCCAGACCCCATGCTGGCCTATTCTCTAAGGGCTGTCTTGTGTGACTTGTGTGCTTTACCATGTTTGCTTTTGTGGATACTTGTGGTGTGTTTAATCATAGCATCATAACATCATACAGCATCATATGCATTGACTAACCATTTCAGGGGTTCGGATCTTCATCTTTGTTCTTGTTTTGTAGGACATGGAAACTATCCGCAGAAAGACAATTCAGATCAGCCTTGTAAGGGTCCCTCCTCAGCTTAAGGAACTTATATCCAGGATTCCCGAGAGCTCTTCTTTCAGTGAGAAACATGGAAGACTCATCAGTTTGGTCAACACCAATATTGAGGAAGATATGATAAAGGTCCTCTTCCAGTTCTTTGACCCTCTGCACCACTGCTTTACTTTCCTGAATTATCAACTGGTGCCTACATTGGAAGAGTTCTCCCGGCTTCTGAAGATCCCTATCCTTAGTCAACTACCCTACAACGGTACGGAAAGGGAACCCCAACTTGAAGAGATTGCTAAAGCATTACACCTACAACCATCTGACATCAAGGGACATTGGGAAGCTAGAAGTGGTATCAAAGGGTTCTTGGCCAGGTTTCTGTTTGAGAAGGCCCAAGAATGTTGGAATTCCCTTGACCTACAAGCCTTTGAAGAAGTTGTGGCCCTCCTTGTCTATAGATTGGTTTTGTTCCCGAATCCCGATCAGCTTATAGATATCAGTGCTGTCAAGATCTTCATGTCCAGGAATCCTATACCTACGTTGCTTGGGGACATCCTTCACTCATGTTACACTCGAACCATGAGAAAAAGAGGTGTTCTTATGTGCTGCACTCCTCTCCTGGGAAGGTGGTTTATTTCGCACCTTCCACAATCAGTTTTGAAGAATGAGCGAGGTTTGAGATGGTCACAATGACTGATGACTCTTACACATGCTGATATACATTGGTGTTCTCGGTTCAGAGAAGACGTCACTATCATTGATCGTTGCGGGGAGTTTCCTAATGTTCCTTTACTTGGAATCAGAGGAGGTATTACTTACAACCCGTGTCTGGCTTGGAGACAGTTTGGTTATGCTCGGAGGGACGACCCTCATGACATGTTAATTCCTGACATAGTTTTTGACTTCGACAACGATGCACAAGGACTTCGCCAGAGATTTATCAGAGCTTGGAGGATGCCCAACAAGGTAGACAGCAAGACACTGGGGCACAGGAACTCCATCCCCTTGGAGCCTTATCTCAAGTGGGTACGAACCCGTTCCCAGAAGTTAGTGATGCCATATCCTCATGTTCTCCCTGTGATCAAAGAGCCAGTCTTGGAAGGAGAGGTGCCCTACACCATTCAACATCCTGACATGCCTACATCCTGGGAAGAAATGCAGAAGAGCTGGATCCAGCTTAAGGAAGAACGGAATTCTCTTGAGTCCAGTCTACATGCTAGTGAGAAGAAGGTCTTGGAGCTCACCCGCTTGCTGCACGAGGAAAAGACTCACAACACTTACATAGCTCCAAAGAGGATGCGCAGTGTCTTTTGGGATTGATTCACCTTTGTAATTTTTGCCCATGAGGCTTTGATGTACTGAACAAATATTTCTTAATGATAATGTGTGTTCCTTTTTGTCTACAACAAATCTGAACTTTCGAACCCTTGAATGCATTGCATAAATACATATCATGCATCATGTGCATAGCAGGTACTCTTCTTTTTCAGGTTGCTTAATGTTCTTCGCTGTTTATTTCAGCATCATGAACCCTGAATCATCTACTGAGCAATCCATCAAGGCCCTTCAGGCTCAGAACGCCCAGTTCCAAGAGCTGATCATGAGTTTGGCCCAAGGTCAAGAGGAGTTGAAGGCTCTGCTGGTCAAGAAGAAGAAGAAGAGAACGGTACTATTCAACACTGGCCGGAGGTTTGGTAACACACTGCAGAATGAGGTTGATCAAGCTGGTTCTTCTGTAGGAAAAGGCAGTCCCCAGGGGGGAAGGGTTCCTAGTCCGGTGGTCTCTGACAACGAGACTGATTTTAATGAGGAACAATATCCTCCAGCTGAAGACAAGTACAAGCAGTTAGAGGATCGTCTGAATGCCATGGAAGTTCAACAAGTGACTGGGTTGGATTTCAGAGACTTGGGTTTATCTTCTGGGGTGGTAATCCCACACAAGTTCAAAGCACCATCTTTCGCAAAGTATGACGGGGCGTCCTGCTCTAAGCTACATCTCAGATCTTATGTGCGGAAGATCCAGCCGTATACTGTGGACAAGAACTTGTGGATCCATTTCTTCCAGGAGAGTCTTTCATGGACTCATCTCGAATGGTTCTATCAGCTGGATGGAACCAAGGTTCGTAATTGGGAGGAATTGGCTACTGCTTTTTACAAGCAGTATCAGTATAATGCCGACCTCGCTCCTACACGTACCCAACTCCAGGGTATGTCGCTAGGATCGGGAGAAGGTTTTAAAGAGTATGCGCAGAAGTGGAGGGACCTGGCTGGCAGGGTGTAGCCACCGTTAACCGACCGTGAACTTGTGGACATGTTCTTAGGGACCCTATCCGGGCCATTATTAAATCATCTCATTGGCAATTCGTCTGCAGGGTTTACAGATCTCATTCTAACTGGGGAAAGGATAGAAGCTGGTATGAAATCAGGGAAAATACAGAAAGGTACGTCCTGAAGTTCTGAGAAAAAGCCTTTCAAAAAAGAAGCCAGTGCTGTGTATGGGCCTAGGAGGCAAAATAAACCAGAACGCCGCCAAACTGTCAACGCGGTGGTAATTGCAAAGCCTGCTGCCGCTCCTCGGCAACCTAACCAACCAAGGGCTGAGAGACCCAAAAGAGAATATACTCGGCTTAGTATGAACTTGTCGCAGATCTTGCCGCAACTGCTATCGACCAACTTGGTAACCGTCAGAGAAGCTCCGAAGGTGGTAAATATAACCTCTCCGAAGTATAATCCCAATGCCCGCTGTGCTTATCACTCTGATAGCCCGGGGCATTCTACTGATGATTGCTGGGCCCTAAGAAATAAGGTTCAAGACCTTATTGATGCTAAGGAGGTTCAGTTCGAGGCACCCAAGAAGCCTAATGTGGTGACAGCTCCCCTACCTGACTATGGAGTGAATGCTATCAGGGGTGGTGACGAAGTGGAAGAATCTGAGTTCAACAGCTGGATCTGCCTGACGACTGACGGTGGATTGAATAATTGGACTGCAAAAGACCATATACCTGTTACTTTTGTTACGTAGTAATGAATTCCTTTGTTTTTTATTTGTAGTGAACAATAAATTGAAACTTTATGGCCCGGTGCCTCACCCGGGGCACCGTGGCTTCATTTGTGAGGGCTTATTACTTGTCATTTCCATATATCATGAATAAAGACATTGGACGTTTTTTTGCATTTCAAATCTTGTGCTCCCTTTCTTTCCTTCTTTATATATTGCAAAACAGCTATATTTACACACACTCACTCATACAGGTTTCAATCCACTCTGGATCTCACTGGTAACGACTCTGCTACTGCCAGTTATGACTTTGAAAATCCGATCAACTTAGCCGAAGACGAAGGTGAAGATGATTGCGAAGTGCCTGGCGAGCTTGCAAGACTGTTACTCCAGGAAGAGAGGGCCATTCAACCACATGAAGAGCCAGTGGAAACGGTAAATCTGGGTACTAAGACAAATAGAAAGGAAGTTAAGATTGGTGCCAATCTGGAGCTCAGCGTGAAACAACAGTTGATTCAGATGTTGCATGATTATGTGGAGATCTTCGCCTGGTCTTACGAAGACATGCCTGGGTTGGATACCGACATTGTGGTCCATCATTTGCCTACCAAGGAAGAATGCCCTCCGGTTAAACAAAAGGTCCGCCGTATGCGTCCAGAGATGTCCGAGAAGATCAAAGCTGAGGTTATGAAGCAATTTGATAACGGGTTTCTAGCAGTGACTTCTTACCCTCAGTGGGTTGCCAACATGGTGCCGGTACCGAAGAAAGATGGTAAGGTCCGAATGTGTGTTGATTACAGGGATCTGAACAGGGCCATCCCTAAGGATGACTTCCCTCTGCCTCACATTGACGTTCTGGTTGACAATATTGCTCAGCACAAGGTGTTCTCCTTCATGGATGGCTTTTCAGGTTATAATCAGATCAAGATGGCTCCTGAAGATATGGAAAAGACTACCTTTGTTACTTAGTGGGGCACCTTTTGTTACAAGGTCATGCCATTCGGGTTGAAAAATGATGGGGTAACCTACCAACGTGCCATGGTTGCTTTGTTTCATGACATGATCCACCATGAGATTGAAGTGTATGTCGACGATATGATTGCAAGGTCCCAAACTGAGGAGGAGCACCTTGACCATCTACAGAAGTTGTTTGACCGTCTGAAGTTGTACAAGCTGAGATTGAATCCAAACAAGTGCACCTTTGGGGTAAGATCTGGGAAGTTGCTAGGCTTCGTCGTGAGCGACAAAGGTATTCAAGTGGACCCTGCCAAGGTTAAAGCCATACAAGAGATTCCAGTGCCCAAGACAGAGAAAGAAGTCAGAGGCTTTCTAGGACGCCTGAATTAAATTGCCCGATTCATCTCGCATCTAACTGCTACCTGTGAACCAATCTTCAAGCTGCTGAAGAAAGATCAGGTAATACGTTGGAACGATGAATGTCAGGCCGCTTTTGACAGAATCAAAGAGTATCTTCAAGAACCACCCATTCGTATGCCACCGGTTGAAGGGAGACCTCTAATACTATACTTGACAGTACTTGACAGCTCAATGGGGTGTGTGCTGGGGCAGTATGACGAGTCTGTCCGAAAAGAGCACGCCATTTATTACCTTAGCAAAAAGTTTACTGACTGTGAGATCCAATACTCACTGCTCGAGAAAACTTGCTGCGCTTTGGTATGGGCTGCTCACCGGCTGAGACAGTATATGCTGACTCACACTACTCTGTTGATTTCAAAGATGGATCCAATAAAGTACATATTTGAAAAGCCTGCCCTGTCTGGAAGAATAGCAAGATGGCAGATGATCTTGACAGAATACGACATCTAGTACACGACTCAGAAAGCCATCAAGGGAAGTGTATTGGCAGACCACTTGGCACACCAGGCAGTAGACGACTACCAGTCAATGAACTTTGAATTTCCTGACGAGAGTATCATGGTAGTGACTGATTGTGAAGTACCTGGACCGGATGAAGGACCTGAGGAAGGATCCCGATGGTCTATGCACTTTGACGGAGCCTCCAACGCTTTGGGTAATGGTATCGGCGCTGTGATCATATCCCCCAAAGGCACTCATACTCCACTTACTGCCCGGCTATGTTTCAACTGCACTAACAACATGGCGGAGTATGAGGCATGCATCATGGGTCTTCAAGCTGCGATTGACTTAAGGATCAAGTTTTTGAGTGTCTTCGGAGATTCCGCTCTCGTGATCAATCAGATCAAAGGCGAGCGGGATACGAAACACCCAAACCTTATTCCTTACAAAGAGTGTGTGTTGACGTTGATTCCCCATTTCACAGAGATAACTTTTGAACACTTCCCAAGAGAGGAGAATCAGTTGGCGGACGCGTTAGCTACGATGTCTTCTATGTTCAAAGTCAAGTGGGACAATGAGGCTCCCAGGATCATTATCTGGAAATTGGACGAACCTGCATATTATTGTGATCATGAGGCTGAGACAGTAACTGAAAAACCTTGGTATCATGAAGTGAAAAGGTACTTGGAAGCTCAAGAATACCCCGAAGGTGCATCCATCAATGATAAAAAGTTTCTAAGAAGGTTCGCATCGAAATTCTTCCTCAGCAACGACATTCTATACAAGCGAAACCATGATTCAACCTTACTGCGTTGTGTGGATAAGACTGAAGCAGAAAAGATCATGGCAGAGCTGCATGAAGGTACCTTCGGAACACATTCCAGTGGACACACCATGGCCAAGAAAATCCTTCGGGCAGGATATTTCTGGTCCACAATGGAAGCTGACTGTTACCAACATTCTCGGACATGTCATAAGTGCAAGATCTATGCAGACAAGGTGCACGTTCCTCCGGTTCCTCTGAATGTCTTGACTGCACCTTGGCCTTTTGCAATGTGGGGCATTGATATGATCGGCGAGATTAAACTTACGGCATCCAATGGGCATCACTTCATCCTGGTGGCGATCGATTACTTTACAAAGTGGGTTGAAGCAGCTTCCTATGCCACTGTAACCAAGAATGTCGTGGCACGGTTCATTCGGCATAACCTGATCTGTCGATACGGCGTCCCGGAAAGGATCATTACGGATAATGGTACCAATCTTAACAACAAGATGATCACTGAGCTCTGCGAGCAGTTCAAGATACAGCACCACAACTCTTCTCCTTACCGGCCGAAGATGAATGGGGCTGTAGAAGCAGCGAATAAGAATATTAAAAAGATTGTGCAGAAGATGACAGTGACTTATAAAGATTGGCACGAGATGTTACCGTTTGCTCTTCATGGGTACCGTACCTCAGCAAGAACGTCAACTGGGGCAACTCCCTTTTCCTTGGTCTATGGCATGGAGGCAGTCTTGCCGATTGAAGTCCAAATACCCTCTCTCTGGATAATGAAGGATACAGGCTTGAGCGAAGATGACTGGATCCAGACTCGACTTGACCAGTTAAAGCTAATTGACGAAAAGAGACTCACCGCTATTTGTCATGGTCAAACGTATCAAAAACGGATGATCAGGGCATTTAACAAGAAAGTCAGACCACAAGAGTATCAAGTTGGGGACCTGGTAATCAAACGCATCATTCTTCCTCAAAGTGATCCCAGGGGAAAATGGACCCCTACATACGAAGGGCCATTTGTGGTTAAACATGTGTTCTCAGGAGGAGCCATGATCCTAACCACCATGGATGGTGACGAACTTCCTCACCCCGCCAATGCAGACATAGTAAAAAGATACTACGCATGATAAAAGACCCGCTAGGTTGACATACCTAGGCAAAAATTAGGGCTTCCCGGCGAACCAAAAGGGTTCGGGAAAAATGAGGGATGAAATGAAAAAATCTGTACACCCGGCAAGTCGAAAACCTGAAAAGGCGGCTTGGGCAAAAAATGGGTATCCCGGTGGACTGAAAACCCGAAAGGGCAGTCCAGGCAAAAGTTAGGGATTAAAGTGTAATACTATGTCTCATTGGATCACCTTGCATCCAGAATCCGACATCGACATCAAGTTCAGACGGCATCGATCAATCAGCTTCATCGTCAACTGAGCAGCAAAGTGATGAGACGCTCGAAGATATAAAGGCGATAGCAGAGTTGGAACCCAGTGGGATTATTCTTTTCACATAGCTGTTTTGTTTTCCTTTTTCACAAAATTGTATAAAATCTGTTGTTCGGCGGCGTTCTCTTACTAGGACGTCAGCCTCTTGTACATAAACGCCTATTTACAGGCAAATTCAAAAAAAAATCAATACAAATTCACTCTTTCAGACCAATTGCCAAATGTTTTTCCTTTTTCTGTTTTGCTTTGCGAAGAACGTCCAATGTTCAATTGTGATATATGCATTTGACACTAATTGCTAACTCATAAATATTTGCATGCGAAACAAAGGATTAATTACAGGTAACATCAGAAACAGGGGCAATAATGAGTTGTCTAAGCAATCTAATTGATCTGTCCACCAAGGTACCAAGGTAAGTTCGGCTGAAGAATATAACCAAGATGCCTTAATTCCCCAGAGAGTGAGCCAAGGTTCATCCATACTCCCCCAAGGAGTTGGTCTCCAATCAACCCTAACAAAGGCACAGTATCTCCAGCAAGTCAGCAACACTCTCCCCAAGCATAGTTAGGCTATTGTCAGCCCTAAGGAAGTTGGATTATCCCCAGCAGATCTCAACATTCCTCAACGGAGTCTACAAACATTCCCCTACAAGCATCCCCGACAATCTTAATCTAAGATTGTTCCCCGGCGGTATACCGAACATCAAATGGAGCCACTTCCCCAGTGCAATCTCAAAAGTTTCCCCAAGAAAGTGGAATCCATATTCCCAGTAGAAAGCTTATCCCCAGTAGATTCTGGAAGCTTATCCCCTACAGAGTACGAACGCTCCCCCGGATTTATTCAAAGGTTATTTCCCCACCAGGATATAACTGGGTTATCCTCAGCCATTTGCCACAGAAAGATCGTCCTCGGCGAAGTCTTCCTATCCCCAGCAGAGTTCATCAAATCTTCCAACATAACTCAACAATGGTATCCCCAGCGGAGTTCATCAAAATCCTCAACAAAGCTTATCAACGGAATCCCCAGCGGAGTTATCGTTAAAGTCTCAGTGAAGCATCTCTTCCCCACAAAGTAGTTCCCCGCAGAGTAATCTCTCCAACAAGTTTATTCACCAACGGAGTCATCTCCTCCTACCGGTATTCTTGCAACCATCACCCCAACGGAAACAAAGAACGCTACTCTTCAACATCAGCCCAGGATTCAAATTCCCGGCACCCGTCAAGGATTTACTCTCCTAGACAAAAATACATTCACGAACGTCACATCTTAATACATTATAGCATGCATATACGCATCATGAAAATACAACCTCAGTCATCTCATGACATCACGCATGTCATACATCATGACATTACATACAACTAACTTTTTGTCTTTTCAGGACAAAGGTCAGTACAAAGATAATTGCTATCAGCTGTCGCAACTAAAGATCCGATTCCTGTATCTTGCCAGGGTGTATCTGTTGACGACTATATTCCAGACTCGATTCCTGTATCTTGCCAGGGCACGTCTGAAGAGTTCGAAGATCCGATTCCTGTATCTTTCCAGGGTGTATCTGTTGACGACTAATTCCAGACTCGATTCCTGTATCTTGCCAGGGCACGTCTGAAGAGTTCGAAGATCTGATTCCTGTATCTTGCCAGGGTGTATCTGTTGACGACTAATTCCAGACTCGATTCCTGTATCCTGCCAGGGCACGTCTGAAGAGTTTGAAGATCCGATTCCTGTATCTTGCCAGGGTGTATCTGTTGACGACTATACCAGACTCGATTCCTGTATCCTGCCAGGGCACGTCCGAAGAGTTTGAAGATCCGATTCCTGTATCTTGCTAGGGTGTATCTGTTGACGACTATATTCCAGACTCGATTCCTATATCTTGCCAGGGCACGTCTGATGAGTTCGAAGATCCGATTCCTGTATCTTGCCAGGGTGTATCTGTTGACGACTATACCAGACTCGATTCCTGTATCCTGCTAGGGCACGTCTGAAGAGTTTGAAGATCCGATTCCTGTATCTTGCCAGGGTGTATCTGTTGACGACTATTCCAGACTCGATTCCTGTATCCTGCCAGGGCACGTCTGAAGAGTTTGAAGATCCGATTCCTGTATCTTGCCAGGGTGTATCTGTTGACGACTATATTCCAGACTCGATTCCTGTATCTTTCCAGGGCACGTCTGAAGAGTTCGAAGATCCGATTCCTGTATCTTGCCAAGGTGTATCTGTTGACGACTAATTCCAGACTCGATTCCTGTATCCTGCCAGGGCACGTCTGAAGAGTTCGAAGATCCGATTCCTGTATCTTGCCAGGGTGTATCTGTTGACGACTATACCAGACTCGATTCCTGTATCCTGCCAGGGCACGTCTAAAGAGTTTGAAGATCCGATTCCTGTATCTTGCCAGGGTGTATCTGTTGACGACTATTCCAGACTCGATTCCTGTATCCTGCCAGGGCACGTCTGAAGAGTTTGAAGATCCGATTCCTGTATCTTGCCAGGGTGTATCTGTTGACGACTAATTCCAGACTCGATCCCTGTATCTTGTCAGGGCACGTCTGAAGAGTTTGAAGATCCGATTCCTGTATCTTGCCAGGGTGTATCTGTTGACGACTATACCAGACTCGATTCCTGTATCCTGCCAGGGCACGTCTGAAGAGTTTGAAGATCCGATTCCTGTATCTTGCCAGGGTGTATCTGTTGACGACTATATTCCAGACTCGATTCTTATATCTTGCCAGGGCACGTCTGAAGAGTTTGAAGATCCGATTCCTGTATCTTGCCAGGGTGTATCTGTTGACGACTAATTCCAGACTCGATTCCTGTATCTTGCCAGGGCACGTCTGAAGAGTTTGAAGATCCGATTCCTGTATCTTTCCAGGGTGTATCTGTTGACGACTACTTTCTGGACTCGATTCCTGTATCTTGCCAGGGCACGTCTACATAAAGAGTTTGAAGATCAACCCCTGTAACAGGCCAGGTAATTACCTTTCTTTTCAGGTACACAAGTTCTCGCTAAGGAATCTCTTACGCGATCAACACCTAGAGGGCATCTATAAGCCCATCCACATATCAACAGTCTCCAAATGGCATCTGTAAGCCCATTCCCCACATCACATTGCTGATACTCTACTATGTGAGTGCAAATTTCTGGGCACTCTAGTGTTCAATCATCTTCCACCTTCGGATTACGAAAGGCACGCCAGCCAATCTACATCCTCAGGTCTAAGAATATTGAACAGGGGCAACTGTTGTACCCCAAAATTTGCCCTCCCATATTCTTCAAGAGTTGGCAAAATCAAGCTTCAAAAACTCTCAAGGGTTGCACAGTCCAATTGCCTCATAACACAGTCAAAATTAGGGTTTTGGTTCTTGCAAATAAATTGAGGTTTCCAAGGGTCCAATCAAGGCCCACATGCCTACATACATGGTCAAGCATCCATATGTCAAGTTTCAAGACTCACATCATCAAATTGCATAGTCAAAAACCCTAAATGCTTCACAGTCAACTGCAGGGGCAAAATGGTCATTTGACAGTCAAAAGTCAAAATTTTTGGTCAACATCTTATTTTGAAGCCACAATCATCATTTGATCAAGTCTTGATCATGATTCTCAAAGCATGGCTCAAAAAGTCTCAATATGCAAAAGTTTCTATTTTTGGACAGCTGAAAAGTCAACTGCAAATTGACTAGGGCATAACTTCTTCATGGTTTATCAGAAAAATTCCATCCAAAGCTCATTTTGAAGGGGATGACATTTCCTACAACTCATCTTCACACTTCAAGTCCAAGAAATGCTCTCACAAAAAGTTATCAATTTCAACATTATAGGTCATTTTCAAAAGTCAACAAAAAGGCACTTTAAGTCAAAGACCATAACTTGAGATTGGTAAATCAAAATGACATGGGATCAAAGACATTGGTTATAGGACTTCAAGACCTTTCCAAAATGTCAAAGAACATGTTCATAGCTTCAAAATTGAGCAAGATATGCATTGGAGAAGTTGGGAAATTTTTGGGAATTTTCAAAAGTCAACTTTGTCTAAAACACTTCAAAATTGCTAATGGGACTCAAATTATTCCTTGAATCATTACCCAAAGACTATGCACGACCCATTGAGCTCAAAGGGATTTATTTTCTTATTTTTAATTAATTAATTGAATTTTTATTCTTATTAATTCATTTAATTAGATTTAATTATGAGAAAATATCAAATAATGCTTTTTCAAATCTTTTTGTGCAGCAAATCAAACTAGGGCAAGCTAGCAAATCGTTTCTCATTCAAAAAGGGAAGATTTTCCATGATTGGCAAGGGTTTTCAATGAAAAAAGATTGGAAATACATAATTGAAAATCAAATCATCAAATCATAAATTCAATGGATTCATGGGCTTGTTTTTGACCTAGAATGCTTCACATACATATGCACAAGGAAACCTAATTCAGACACACACGAAAAGCTGCTCACAAACTCATAACAAAATTGAAAAATTTCAACAAAAAGCTTGAAACTGATTTCATATTCGAAGGGCGATTCAAGGCTTAAAACTTGTTCCATTGCATTACTGACATTGCTAGGAGTCGATTGCAATCAAGAACAAGTCCCCATACTCCAAGAATCGGTAGAACAGAATCACCTTTTTCATAAATATGTCCATAATCGAATTTCAATTTCTATGCATCATTCATGTGTTTTGATCATTGATTTGCATTACTAACATCTCCCTGAAACTTTTGGTATGGTTTAATTGTATTAAAACTGTTTGGAACGAAATCTGCCATTGATGAAACCTAGGGTTTCAGAACTTCAAAATTGGGGGTTCTCATATATGGTAAAATTAGACCACCAAACCTGTATGGACATATTCGTGGCAACAAGACGAATCGTTTGAAACAATCGCGCCCTTTTTATATTAACCCCTCTTCTAATCGCTATTTTTACAGGTTTCAGTTTGTGGGGGTTTAAAACCCTCGCTACTTGTTTTGTATTTTACAGGAAGATGAAGAAGAAGGCTAGCGTGTCATCACATGGTTGGATAATTCAAACCTTGGCGCGGTTTTTCAAAGTTTCAGCATAATTATCTTTTTTCATATATTATGATTCTTTGTTATATTATTTACAAACGCACACAACAGCTCACTTGGCAAGGGACACGCTTGGTAAACGCTGGGACCTGGGTTCGATTCCCAGGTCCCCCCACATATTGCATAATTTTTGTTTTAACGTATTCCCATGCAGCTTCCATCAAACGTTCTAGCATACACGCTCATACGCTAGCCTGCCAAGTGGCTCCAAGATCCAATCCAGTGGCCTCAGAAGGAAGTCCATGGTAGAGCTCAGTCAATGGATGAACACACAAGCGTGAAAAGTCAAGCAAGGCCTATGCTGATGGGCCAAATTACTCCAATTTACCTCCCATTTGGGCCTGAAAACCCCCCTTGGTTTGTATATTTTTCAATTCTATTTTCTTTTCTTTTCTAAATTCTTTTCAATTGTTTTTTTTAATTATTTTCATTAATTCACCATTAATTAATTTTCATAATAAAAAATCAGAAACTAAAAAATGTTTTATATTTAATTATATTTAATTTCACCATTAAAATGTTTTTGTAAATAAATTTCAATAACTAATTTAGTTAATTTAGGTTTTAATTTTAACACTTTTTTTAATAAATAAAAATGCATAGAATTAGGGTTTTTTTTTTACATTTTCATCTTTTTCTCAATTAAATCATTTTTCTCATTATTTATTATTATTGTTAATTACTATTTATTTTTGTAAATAAACATGTACATTAATTAACTAGTAAATTAGGTTAACTTTAATATTTTTCATTAATAATTAAAATAGACTTAGAATTAGGGTTTCTCTTGATTTTAATTTTCTTTATTTTTCATAAATGCCAAAAACATAAAAAATACTTTATTTTCTTTAATTAAATAATAATTAGCTTTAATTTAATTTAATTTCAAGCAAAGGGTCAAAACCCTCGGACGTTCAATTTTAATTTCTATTTCGCGCATTATTTTCTTTTTGAATATTATGTAACTGCTCAAGGATGTAATAGTAATTAGGTATTTATTTACTTTCCGCACTTTTATCAAAAACGGGTCTTTGTACTTTGGCGATGTATAGACCCGCGCCTTGTAATAGCGTAGCTTTTATCTTTCTGCATTTAAATTTCCGCACTCTTAAATTCTAAATTGCATGAAAGAATGTATGGTTAATTAAAAACAAGCGTAGCTCACAATGCCCTGACCAAAGATAACTGTTAACATGAAAACAACACACAAATACACACACCACTTCTAGGGTACGCCTCACCTGTTGCCTTCGAAACGTGGTCGTCAAGTATAGGACGTCTTAGTAAGTCCTTATGTCCATGATCCAATTGCCTCAGAACAGTTGCCTCGAAATAAGTTGCCTCGAAATAAGTTGCCTCGAAACAGTTGCCTCGAAACGGTTGCCTCGGAATAAAAAAGGGATCAAGGACATAAGGGTAGTTTCTAAGGTGTCATAACTGTTGCTTCGGTGACCACACTGTCCCTACACTCGAATTGACCCGAACACCTCCAACGGTGGTGCTACCTACCTCTCAATGGTGGGATGGCACTACCTTAAGGATATTTACACAGCCTAATTCCTTAGGGTAGGTAGATGACTCATAGATACTTGCTATCTAAAAAAACAAATCAAAAATCTTTTCACACTGACACTTTCAAAAAGCTTTCAAAACAATTTTTCAAACACTCTTGAGGACTGATACAAGAGTTATTCAGAAATCTTTCAATGAAACTTTTTTCAAACCCACTCACAATTAAAAAGCAAATATTATGAAAACATAGTGAGCAAGTATCTAAGAGCCCATGGATATCCATGGATAGAAAGGGTGCTAACACCTTCCCTTTCTATAAATCTACCTCCCGAACCGAGAAACTATCTCATAAGGAATTTTGCTGTGCTTTTGTCCTGTCCATGTTGGAGAAAATAAAAGACGGTGGCGACTCTTGCTTCCGCGACATTTCGCGAACCAGCGTTAAACAGTCAATTCTAAATCCACTGATCACATAAGGGATAAGGTTTGGGTGCTTAGTATCCCATTCTCCTTTGATCTGATTGACGACCAAAGCTGAATCTCTAAACACATCTAAAGATTTGATTCCCAAGTCTATGGCAGCCTTGAGACCAAAGATGCATGCTTCGTATTCCACCATGTTGTTCGTACAGTTGAAGCAAAGTCTGGAAGTAAAGGGAGTATGACACCCTTCCGGAGATATGAGTACAACACCGATACCATTACCAAGTGCATTGGATGCTCCATCAAAGAACAGGGTCCATCGAGATCCTTGTTCAGGTCTGTCATATGGTCTAATTTCTTCACAGTTGTCTAATGTCATGATGTCTTCATCTAGGATTTCAAATTTCATGGACTGATAATCTTCTACAGCTTGATGAGCAAGATGATCAGCTAGCACACTGCCCTTTATAGCTTCCTGGGTAGTGTACTGTATGTCATATTCTGTTAAGATCATCTGCCATCTAACTATCCTCCCAGACAGAGCAGGCTTTTCGAAGATGTACTTTATCGGATCCATCTTAGATATCAGTAAAGTGGTATGAGTTAACATATACTGTCTTAGCCGGCGAGCAGCCCATACCATAGCGTAACAAGTTTTCTCGAGCAGTGAATATCTGGTTTCACAGTCGGTGAAATTTTTGCTCAGATAATAAATAGCGAGCTCTTTTCGGCCAAACTCGTCATGCTGCCCCAATACACACCCCATTGAGTTCTCTAAAACGGTCAGATACATGATCAATGGTCTTCCCTCGACTGGTGGCATCAAAACAGGAGGCTCTTGTAGGCACTCTTTGATCTTGTCAAAAGCAATCTGACATTCATCATTCCATCTGACTACTTGATCTTTCTTCAATAGTTTGAAAATTGGTTCACAAGTAGCTGTTAGGTGAGAAATGAATCTGGCAATATAGTTCAAGCGTCCCAAGAATCCTCTGACTTCCTTCTCAGTACGAGGAGCAGGCATTTCTTGTATTTCTTTAACCTTGGTAGGATTAACCTCGATGCCTTTGTTGCTGACAACAAATCCTAAGAGTTTACCGGACCGGATTCCGAATGTGCATTTGTTTGGATTCAACCTTAGTTTGTACTCCTTCAACCTCTCAAACAGCTTTTGCAAATGATCAATGTGTTCTTCCTCGGTTTGTGATCGGGCTATCATATCGTCTATGTAGACCTATATTTCATGGTGTATCATATTATGAAACAAATCTACCATGGCGCGTTGATAGGTTGCCCCAACATTCTTCAGTCCGAATGGCATCACTTTATAGCAGAATGTGCCCACTGTGTGACAAATATAGTTTTCTCCATGTCCTCAGGTGCCATTTTGATTTGGTTATAACCTGAGAATCCGTCCATGAAGGAAAATACTTTATGCTGGGCTGTATTGTCAACCAGGATATCGATGTGGGGAAGTGGAAAACTATCTTTAGGGCTGGCCCTGTTTAAATCTCTATAATCCATGCGCATTCGTATTTTGCCGTCCTTTTTAGGCACGGGGACAATGTTGGAAACCCGTTGAGGATAGGAAGTGACAACCAAGAATCCAGCATTGAATTGTTTCATGACTTCCGCTTTGATCTTCTCTGACATGTCAAGTCTCTAGTGACAGACTTTTTGTTTCACCGGTGGACAGTCTTCTCTTGTGGGAAGACGATGTACCACGATGTCTGTATCAAGTCCTGGCATGTCTTCGTATGACCAGGAAAAGATCTCAACATAATCATGCAATAGCTGAATTAGACGCTCCTTGACACTAGGCTCTAGGTTGGCATCCACCTTGATTTCCTTTTTATCTTCCTTGGTACCCAAGTTGATTGTATCCAACGGTTCCTCATGAGGCTGAATAGCTCTTTCCTCTTGTTGTAGTAGTCTGGCCAATTCCCCTGGTACATCACAATCTTCCTCACCTTCGTCTTCAGCTTGGTAGATTAGATCTTCATAGTCACTAAAGGCCATAGTAGTATCGTTACCCATGGGATCCGGGATGGAGGGGTACCTGCATTTGTGAGTGTGGGTGTGTGTAAGGGTATAGCCATCTTTAAACAATAATATAAAAGAAAGACAATGAGCACAAAAGGTTTGTATGTGAAAAACGTCCATGATTCATTGAATGTCATCTGAAGATGAAATAAAAACCCTTACAAATGGACCATTGTGCCTCGGGTAAGACACAAGGTTTTTAATGTGCGAATTGTTTGTGAATATTACAAGTCCAACAGAAATTTAAAAGATAAATTACTGAGAGATGAAAGTTATTGGGACAAAGTCTCTGGCTTCCCAATTGCAAAGTCCTCCGTTGACAGTAGGAAATATCCAATCCTCCAAGCTGCCATCTTCTTCACCATCTTCCACTTTGTTGACCTCTTGGTTGCTAATCTTCAGAGGTGGCCCTCCAGCATGGGCACGACGCATATCCTTCTGAGCATTTGAAGTAAACCCCAAGCCAAACTTGTTAGATTTATACGGAATGTCTGGAAGCTCCCCCCAGATGGTGCATCCACCCTCCTCTACTACTGCCTTGGCGTCCTTTAGAGATGACATCCGAAGCGAAGGTCTTGTGTTCTTGGGGATCGGGGATACCGCCTTGGTTGCTGCTACCTCTTGAGAGACTTCTTCAAAATGTTGAAAAGGAGTTTCAATGAACTCTCCATCCAACTCCACATACCGGAAAGAATTTAGATGGCTAATCATGTACTCTTCCTCTCCGTGGACAGTGATAATCTTTCCATGGACCGGGTACTTCAGCATCTGGTGTAGTGTAGAGGTGACAACACCAGCATTATGGATCCAGGGTCGTCCTAGCAGACAAGAGTAAGAGGGGTGGATGTCCATTACATAGAAAGTTGAGTTGAAAGTTTGAGTTCCCACCTTTATGGGGATGTCCACCTCCCCGTGGACCATCCTCTTTGAGCCATCAAATGCTCTTACGACTATGTTACTGGGTTTCAATGTCATTCCTTCGCAATCCAACCTGTTGAGAGCTTTCTTCGGTAAAATGTTCAAAGATGAGCTAGTGTCCACCAAGACATGGGCCAGAGTTGTTCCTCTACACTCCACAGAGACATGTAATGCCTCGTTGTGCTTTCTCCCTTTTGGTGTCAAATCAGCATCAAAGAAGCCTAGGCCATTATCAACTGTCAAACTGGCCACACAATCTTAGAATTGGTCAGCAGATGTCTCTTGTGGCACATGGGCTGTCTTCAGAAACTTCACCAGAGCTTTCGCATGTGCCTTAGAACACAACAACAATGCCAACATGGAGATCTTGGAGGGAGTTTTCCCCAACTGTTCAACCACATCATAATCACTCTTCTTTATTATTCTCAGGATCTCCTCCATTTCTTTCTTGGAGGTTTCAGGGATAGTCAGTGGTTGAGCCTTCGTCCAGACATGCTCTTCTTGAATACCTTTTCCTCTATTTTCAGCAGTAGAAGTGTTGGTAGGGATAACAGCAGGGGTTGTGTTATCTTTGTCAGTAGGAGCACTTGCAGATATGATTATTGGTATGGAGGTAACCTTCGGAACAACCACGGGTCCAAAAACTGCCTTTGGAGGGGAAATTTCTGGAGAGAAGATTCTACCGTTATGGGTACTCTTACTGGTTCTGGCAATATTGATAATGTCAGAGTCTTCTTCTTCGGAGTTCACTTTTTCGGCGGCCAGCCCATCTTGTTTGATACCATGGTAGTAGATTTCTCCACCGTAATTCCACAGTACTGTTTTGTCTGATTCATACGGGACCGGCCCGGGCATTGTGATTATAAGAGGAGTAGTATTTGGAACCGATGTAATCCTAATGGATCTTTTGGGGACCCTGGAAGGATTGGCGTAGATGGTTATGATTGAAATGTCTTCAACAGGAACAAGTGAAACATGAGCACTTTCAAACAAAATCTCTTGGTTGTCTATCAAGCGTTGAATGCTTGTCTTCAACAGAGGGAAAACAGTTGGTGAGGATAAGCAAAGGTGGCAATCTTCATTACAACCTGGGAATATACCAACTTTTAACAAGTTTATCTTAATGATTGGGAGCGGAGTCAAGAGTTCATCCATTGTAGTAACAAATAAATCTTCTTCAATAGCATTGGCGTTGTGACCATGCCTATGCATAGGAGCGGAAATGACGTTTGGTTTCTCGGGCGCCTCAAACTCAATCTCTTTTGCATCTATAAGGTCTTGAATTTTGTTTTTCAAAGCCCAACAATTGTTAGTGTCGTGACCCGGACTTTCGGAATGATATGCACATCTGGCATTCGGGTGATAATGAGGGGACGTCGTGTTGGGATTCTTTGGAGCTTCTTTTAAAGTTGCTAGATTAGATTTCAGAAGATGTGGTAAAATCTGGGCTAGAGTCATATTAATTCTGGTGAATTGTCGGAATGGCCTTTCCACCCTCGGTTGATTACTCCTTGGTTAATCAGATGTAAGTTTTGGGATCATAACGGCCCCTACCATTGGTCGGCGTTTAACTCTCCCTTGGTTCCTTTGTGGATAAACAGCAGATACCTCCTTCTTTCTAGTGAAAGGCTTTCTCACAGCTGTAGAGGCAGACGAATCTTTCTGAATCTTTCCACTTTTTATACCAGCTTCCACCCTCTCCCCGGTTAAAATTAACTCAGTAAACCCAGCAAATGAGCTCCCAATCAAATGGTTGAAGAAAGGGCCTGATAAAGTGCCTAAGAACATATCCACCAACTCCCTTTCAGACAGAGGGGGTTGCACTCTCCCAGCTAGATCCCTCCATTTCTGCGCATAATCTTTGAAACCCTCATTTGAAGCCATAGCCATACTCTGAAGTTGAGTATGGGTAGGCGCCAAATCTGCATTATACTGGTATTGTTTATAGAAAGATGCGGCAAGATCTTCCTAGTTGTGGACGTCAACCCTTTCTAATTGGTAAAACCAATCGAGTTGCGTTCCGGATAAACTATCTTGGAAAAATGGACCCATAAGTCTTTATCGGCAGAGTGCGGATGAATCTTTCCCACGTATGATCAGAGGGGCATTTTAGGACATGACATCCCATCATATTTTGCAAACAACGGCACCTTGAACTTTGGTGGGATCACAATTCCCGACACTAGCCCCAATTCTTCAAAGTCTAGACCTGGTACCCTTTGTATTTCCATAGCGCTCAAACGCTCTTCAAGATGTCTGTATTTATCATCAGCCAGAGGATATTGTTCCTCATAGTAGTCTTCCTCTTCTTCCTCCTCTTCAGAGTCTGACGAAACTGTTGTTTCTTTCCCTTTCCCTTCGTCAGATGTTGCTGCGAAATTCAAGGTTCTCCTAGTTTTCCCTTGAAACCTTCTCCCCATGATTACAACACCAGTTGATTTCTTTTCTTTCTTCTTTTTCTCCTTTTCCAACAGAGTCTTCAACTCCTCTTGTCCTTTGGCCAGGGTTGTGAGTAACTGTTGAAACTGCATGTTTTGAGTCTGAAGGTCTTTGACTGTCTGTTCGAGATCCATCTTACTAAAATAAAAAGTAGAGAGATGAGGAAACTTGTTGCAAAAGACCTGTTTATGTTATGATGAATGATATGTGCATATGTAATGTTTTCAAGGATTTTAAAAGATTCAAGTTCGTTTTAAACAAAAAGAAACACACGTTATATTAATAAGATAGAGTTTGAGTACATCAGTGCCCCTTGGGCAAAATAATACAACACCCTAAGATAAAAAAGTAGTGTGCATCCTCTTTGGTGCTATGTAGGCATTTAGAATCTGCTCCTCATGAAGTAGCCTAGTAAGTTCCAAAACCTTCTTCTCGCTTGCGTAGAATTGGGCTTCGAAAGTATCTCGCTCTCCTTTGAGTTGTATCCAATCCCTTTGTAGATCTTCAAGAGATGTGGGCATGTCAGGATGTAGGATAGTGTATGGAACTTCTCCTTCCTTAACAGGCTCAATGATCACCGGGAGAATGGAAGGATAAGGCATCATAAGACTTTGAGCGCGGGTTCGTACCCACTTGAGGTAAGGATCAAGAGGGATGGAATTCTTGTGTCCCAAAGTCTTACTATCTACCTTGTTTACCATCCTCCAAGCTCGGATGAATCTCTGGCGAAGACCTTGATCGTCGTTGTCGTAGTCGAATACCAAGCCTTGAATCAGCATATCATATGGGCCATCCCTTCGGGCGTAACCAAACTGTCTTAGAGCCAAGCATGGGTTGTAGGTGATGCCCCCCTAATGCCAAGTATAGGTACATTAGGGAATTCCCCACAATGGTCAACAATGATAACATTCTCTTTGGATCGAGAGCACCAATGAATATCTGAATGTTTGAGCGTCATTAACCTTTGTGACCACCTTAATCCTTGCTCATTCTTTAAGACTGATTGGGGAAGATGAGAAATAAACCATCTTTCCAGGAGGGGAGTGAAACATATAAGGACACCTCTTTTCCTCATTGTACGAGTGTGAAAAGAGTCCAGGATATCCCCTAGTAATGTAGACACCGGATTGCATGACATAAAGATTTTGATGGTACTCACATCTATGAGTTGGTCAGGATTGGGAAACAAGACCATCCCATAGATAATAAGATCCACAATCTCCTCAAAATCTTGCAAGTCTAGGGAATTCCAACAGCTTTGAGCTTTCTCAAACAGAAACTTTGCTAAGAAGCCTTTGACACCACTCCTAGTTTCCCAATGAGTTGTGACATCAGATGAGTGCAAGTGCAGAGCTTGAGCAATCTCTTATGGCTTTGGATCTCTTTCTGTACCGTTGAAAGGTAGTTGATTGAGAATGGGAATCCTCAAGAGTTGAGAGAATTCTTCCAAAGTGGGCACAAGCTGATAGTCAGGAAATGTGAAGCAATGATGCAAAGGATCAAAGAACTGGAAGAGTACTTTCATCATATCCTCCTCTGTGTTGGAGGTGACCAAGTTGAGTAGACGACCATGCCTCTCGGTGAATGGAGAGTTCTCAGGGATCCTTGAAGCTATCTCCTTGAGTTATGGAGGAATTTTTACAAGGTTGATTTGGATAGTTTTCCTGCGGAGTGAATCCATATCCTACAAAACAAAAACAAACATGAATCTCCAAAATCCTTGAAATGGTTAGTGGATTCATATGATGCTTACGATTTCCATGATGTTATGTACAAGTATGCATATACAAGCAAAACAAACAAGTTCTTAGTTTAGGCTTGCATGGGGTTTTATAGGTAAGTACCCTCTTGAAGTTTAGTTAGCTCAGCCTGTCCTAATAATAGTAATCGGGTTCTAAGGAGCTCAATATCACTGGACTGTTTCCTTGGTCATTGTTTCAGCTCAAGCCTCTTTAATGGCGACCGAAATATCCCAAGAAACCAACCCTCAATGAGTGTAGTATCTAGTATTTACCAACTTAGGACTTCACCAAATCCGGTCATCTCACTACATCCTAAAGGCCAAGTTGGTCAAGTAAAGGATTCTAGAAGTTCATTAGTGCTTCATGACATCACTCAACGGCCCCGTATTCTCTTTGATTGACTCAAAGGCTACCGGTACCCACAAATATGTCACACTAACATAGCTATTGCTTAGACCATGTCGGTATACCCCGCACAATTTCCATAATGTATTGCTATTTCCCTATAATGTTTCCCAAATCCGGGTGGAGGATTCAAACCCAAACAAAGAACCATAATGTAAAGCAAACAAGTCAAACAATGTAGGCAAATAAATGTGATCTAGCCCTAAGGTAACCCCACTTTCATTTAGAGTCCCCAACAGAGTCGCCAGTTCTGTGATACGGTGGGAGAACTGACTTGAGGGTTTTGCATTTTATCGCAAATGTTGCGGTTAGCAAGAGTCGCCACCGACTTTTCTTTTATCCAAAAGGAAAGGTGAAAAAGCACAGGAAAGACCTTTGAGATGTTTTCTTGAGTTCGGGGAGTAGATTATGAAAATGGAAGGTATTAGAACCCTTTTTATCCATGGTTTTCCGTGGGCTCTTAGTTACTTGCTTAGATCACTTGCTTTTGTTTGTTTGAAATTGTGTTTGGTGTGGTTTTGAAAATATTTCGTAAAAGAAGCCGTTCGTTTAGGCAATCTTTGTAATGATTCTCGTTCGTAAGAATGTATACAAAGATGTTTGTCTTTTTGAAAATGTTTTTAATGTTTGTAAAAATGTTTTTGAAATTTGTGTGTTTATCTAAGAAAATAGCAAGGATAGTTGTTTGAAATAGAGCAAGTAACTATAAGTAATCTACCGACTCAAATGTCTTTCTTGTACATTTTATATTCCTTTGACATTGTTGTCTTACCATTTAATTTGGTAAGCAACCCTTTCTTTGGATGTAAATGGGACGGGCGTGGGTCATCGTATAGCCATGATTAGCAATGTTTGCAGAGTATCTTAGCATTTTTGAGGGACTAAGATCATTTTTTATAAGGCAACTTTGAATATCGTCATCGAGGGACTATGATCTTATATTTGTTTGTTTTGCCAAGATACTTCGCATGCATAATATGGCCATTTTTGTTTTAGGCAACCAAGTGGAGAAACCCTAAGGATGCTTGTGTGCAAGTGTATCATTTTCATGCTTTGGTTTTGTCTTGTATTTAGGGTTTTCTAATTTTTCTTTGTTTCGATCTTATCGTACAAACCCTAATTACTAATCATGGCATATAAAGCGATAAATTGTGTAATGTAAATATTACTAAGCTATTACAACAATTTTATGGGAGGGGGGATACAAATTTGAATGGGGATTTGCAAGAATATAAAGCTAAATAAATTATTACAACCAAATCGAATTTGTACGAATTAGAATAAATAAAATACAACATTTAAGTATGCAATGTAATATACATGTAAGAAAAGATTTTTTTTGTCTTGTTTTTATGTAAAAGAAATTTTCATCTAAAACTAAAAATGTAAGGAAAAGAAATTAATTTTTTAGAAGGGGGCTTTAATCCTAATTTCTATTTTAAAAGAAAATGAAGTTCATATGTATTATTTTTCATGTATTTTTTTTTTATATCAGAATAATAAATAATGTTGTATAAAAAGATAAAGTTTTTTATATATGCAAAAATAAATATTTATAAGTATGAAATGAAAAATAAATTAAACTAAATATGTTTTAACTATATTTCACAAATTTATCAAGAAAATATATGATATCTATTAAAATAAAATATATTTTTAAGTGAAAAATAAAATAAAATAAAATGCAATATTATGAAATTTACATTTTTTAGGATTTTTATGTATCAAAGAAAATATTTAATATATTAAAAATAAAAATAAAAACAAATAAAATAAAAATATAAAAAAGTTGGCATGGGGGTGATATAGCAAAACTGGCAGCAATGTTAGTAAAAAATGCTAAGCCCACAAGACTAAGCCCAAACCTGCAAAAATGACAAAAACTGGAAAAATGGAAAACAAAAGTAGCGCCCAGGTTTGAACCCAGGACATGGGTCTTACCAGCGCACTACTTTGCCACTGGGGTGGCTATACATCCATTGTCTTAAGGAGAGCAAAAATAATATAACATAAAACAAGTCCTTGCCCTGTACCTCATCTTCTTCAAGCTTGGCCAGACATCCTGTAACTCTCTCATACTTCCATGAAAATGAAAACTCATAACATGAAAGTTGTAGTATTTGAACTCACGATTCCAACCATATAAGTTATGTGAACTAACAATCAAGGGTCGGAAAGAATTTTAACAGCCCTAAATTTAAACCTAATATTTTCAGAAATTTCAAGTTCCAAATTCTCTCAACTCAAGCAAAATTAATGCAAGATAAAGATATTTACAGTTTCGTTATGATGAGGACTACATTTTTTATTCACAAATAGTGGCCTATGGTTGCCTGTACAAGGAGATAGAGTTTGAGATTTTACCTCCTTCAGTTAGAATCATGGATGGAACTGGAGTGAGTTTGATGGAGGCCTGATGCTTGCTTGAGCTTCCTTGAACTTCCCTGAACGTATTCCAACCTTTGCCTTGCTCTGAAAGTGCTTGAAACTCCTTGGCCAAGTCAAACTGCAAGCTTTGATAGCAACAACGGCAGATGATGGAGAAGTGGTTACATAACAGGGATGAAGGTCTGGATTGGTTTGATATCAAGTAGGTAAGATGTTTTGATGATCAAGAATGGAAGCACACGAGCCAAATATGAGACTGGTATCCTTATGCCAAAATTGCAAGTTTGGACAGTTTTCTGGTGTTTTTCTGCTTGGGAGTGTTTCAGGCCTTTTCTCATCGTGTGCTAAGTTGTGTTATGTTTATATATTAGTATGTAATTGGTTTCATGTCAACCCTCTAACAGTTGTGCCAGTTCTAGCCTTTTTGCCACTTTTCTTGCATTTGAAGTAAAGTGAAGGGACAATGCTTGCCATGCTTGTACTTGCTCTCTTAGGGTTGGTATCAACTTGTACAATTTTCTTTAGACCTGTGAGACTTGTATGTACCTAGGGGACAGGTATAATGCTCAAGATTTGTAAAGTTTGCAAAAGTGGAACTTTTTCAAAATGGCAATGGTCCCTTTATGCCATTTATGGAATTACAACTTGGATAATGGCTCTAGGGCATGGATTAAAGCTTTGTCAACTGAGTAAGCATTAAATTAAGGAGCGAGGAACAAGTTTGGGACATGTAAAGCATGGATTAGGCAACATAGGTATTGATTGCAACTTGGTTCTTCATGAAATAGCTTGGAGAAAAAGTGAGAAATTGCCAACTTCATCTCTTCGATTCTCCCTGCTCAAAAATGATCTTGAGGAGTTCTTGGCCATTTTTGAAAGCTTGCAATGTGCTATATAACTCATCTTTGAAATGAATTTTGAGATACCTCTTGAAACTAGGTGAAAAATTGCCATGAAGTTAAGTCCAAAACCTGCCTAAATTAGGGCAAAATTTCACTAAGTTATTTAGTTCATGAGCATGTATTCATAAATTTATATCTTGAGATTCAAGCATCTTTAGGGAAAAGTGTGTGAATATAAGTTGTAGATTTCATGGAGGTCTACAACTTTCATGTTGAGAACTTTCTTTGAATCATTATGCATCATGGTGAAAACATGGCCTAAAGTTTAGAAAAAATAAGAAATTTTCTATACTTAGAAAATTTTCTAAGTTAAGAAAAATTTCAAATTCAAACCCTAATCTTCAAACTTGGATTTCTTGATGAACAAGTTTCACATTTTGACATGTTTTGACGAATTATGACCCTTGCCACTTCATTTTGACCAAAAAGTCAAAGTTTGACTTTTTAGTGTATAGTTGACTTTTGATCAGTTGACTGCAAATTTCATCTGTTAATCCAATGAAATTGGAATTTTTGAGCCATGTAATTAGGTAAATATGATGAAATTGAATCCTTGAAATCATGCTTTAACTCAATTGGTCATTTGCTAGGTTAAAAATTAGAAATTGCTTTTCCTTAGCCAAAACCCTAATTTTGACCATTTTGCCCTTTTGGTGATTTGATCAAATTTCTTGAGGAATTGTGAACCAAACTGGACCAAATGACACATATAAGTTTAAAATGTTGATGTGGATCAACAATTATGAAGTTTGACTGTAAACTGGCCATGGTTGACTTTTTTTCCCAATACAGCTGATTTTTAGGTCAACTGTCCAATTGACTGATCAAAAATGTGGTTCAAGGCTTGAAACTTGTCATGGGTAATATTAGGGGTCCATAATGATGTTTGAAAGTCACATGACGCATTGATAGTCCAAAAATCCTTGTGCAACCTCAAACCCTAATTTTGGATCATCAGTGCAAGATGATATGCCTTGAGCTAACCAAACCCTAATCCAGTCTTGAGTCAAAGAAATCCATGTGAGAAAAGTCTTGATAAATGAGAGGGCAAATTTGGGGGTACAACATTGAGATTCAAACAAGTTACAGAGGTTCTGGCTCAGCGTGAGGTTGAAGATGAAGTTGGCCTCAAGAACGTGTTTGCCATATGTATTTATTGTTTGATTTCTATAAACAGATGTATAGCCACCCCAGTGGTAGAAGCGCGCGCCTGTAACCAGAGGGACCTGGGTTTGAGCCCCAGTGGTACCCTTTTGTTTTTTTACATGTTTTTTCATTTTTTGACTTCTTTTTTGGCAGGCGCTGGGCCTCCTTGGGCCTTGTTGTTTTTTGTTTTTGCTTGCTAACCCCCCTGCTTCATTTACACACCCCTGGCCCAGTTTTATTTTCTTTTTCTTATTTTTTATTTATTTATTTCTTAAATATATTTTTTAACATTAAAAAAAATCATCATAAAAAACATAAAAATAGTAGACTTATATTTGGACATAGTTTATCTATTTTTTCTCACACAAAAATTATTTTATTTTATCATACTTCATTTATTTCACTAAATATTTTGTAAATTTAATTAAAAACTAGGTTTTTATTTATTTCTTTTACACCAATTAAAATATATTATTTTAATATAAAAAGACCAAAAATATTTTATAGTACTATGAATTATTTTTAAAGACAAAAATACCAAAAATACTTTTCTTAAACTTAATTTCTTTTTAATCAATTAATATATTTAGGGTTTTATTTAAAATATTTTCTTAGTAAATTTAGGTTTAATTAATTATTTTCTTCTAGTTAATTAGGTTAAAATCAAAACCCCTTTTCTCATAAAAAATCCAAACAAAAATATCTATTTTCTTCACACTTGCATTCTTGTATACTTATTCATTTTGTACATTATATTAATTTAATTCCTTGTACATTTATACCAATTCAATATGGTTGTAATAGATTAAGTAGGTTTATTTTCTTGCAATCCCCATTTATAATTTGTACACCCCCTCCCACAAGTATTGTAATAGCATAGTAACTTTAAATTCCGCAATTTATCGCTTTTATATACAAATGCTAGTAATTAGGGTTTGTATGGAAAGACTAAAACCAATCAAGTAGAAAACCCTAATCAAAGACAAAATCAAGCATGAAAATAATACACTTTCACACAAGCACCCCTTAGGGTAAATCCACTTGGTTGCCTTTACAAAATGGCCATATTACGCATGTGAGGTATCTTAGCAAAAATAAGCAAAATATAAGATCATAGTCCCTCGATGACGCTATCTAAGTTTCCTTTCAAATGATCTTAGTCCCTAAAAGAGAATGATAAGATACCTTGAAACATTCCTAATAATGGCTATACGATGACCCACGCCCATCTCGTTTACATCCAAAGATAGGGTTACTTACCAAATCAATGGTAAGATAACAATGTCAAAGGAAAAGAAAATGAACAAGAAAGACTTTTGAGTAGGTAGAATGATCTTATTTACTTTCTCCATTTCAAAAAAAAAATCCTTTCTATTTTCAAAACAAACACCGACACTTTCAAAAAAACATCTTACAAAGTTGAAAACATTTTCAAAAGATCAAACACTTTGTATACATTCTTACGAACGAGAATCATTACGAAGTTTTCCTAAATAGTGGCCTATTTACAAAATACTTTCAAAAACCACACAAAGCACAATTTAAAACAAAAGCAAGTGATCTAGAAAGTAACTAAGAGCCCATGGAAAACCATGGATGAAAAGGGTGCTAATACCTTCCCTTTTCATAATCTACCCCCCGAACTCAAGAAATAATCTCAAAGGTCTTTCCTGTGCTTTTTCACCTTTCCTTTTGGATAAAAGAAAAGTTGGTGGCGACTCTTGCTAACCGCAACATTTGCGATAAAATGCAAAACCTTCAAGTCAGTTCTCCCACCGTATCACAAAACTGGCGACTCTGCCGGGGAGAATTCTAAAAGTGGGGTTACGTTAGGGTTAGATCACATTTACTTGCTTTCTTTGTTTGTCTTGTGTGCTTTACATTATGGTTCTTTGTTTGGGTTTGAATCCTCTACCCGGATTTGGGATACCTTATAGGTAAGTAGCAATACGTTGTGGAAACTGTGCGGGGTATACCGACATGGTCTAAGCAATAGCTACGTTAGTGCGACATATTTGTGGGTACCGGTAGCCTTTGAGTTAATCAAGGAGAATACGGGGCCGCTGAGTGATGTCATGAAGCACTAATGAACTTTTAGAACCTTTACTTGACCAACTTGGCCTTTAGGACGTAGTGAGATAACCGTCTTTGGTACAGTCCGAAGTTGGTAGATACTCGATACTACACTCATTGAGGTTTGGTTTTTTGGGATATTTTGGTCGCCATTAAAGAGGCTTGTGCTGAAAAAATGACCAAGGAAACAAACCAGTGATATTGAGCTCCTTAGAACCCGATTACTATAACTAGGACAGGTTCGAGCCAACTAAAATTCAAGAGGGTACTTACCTATGAGATTCCATGCAAGCCTAAACCTAAGGACTTGTTTTATTTGTTTGTATATACATACTTGTACATAACATCATGAACATCATAATATCATACTCATTCACTAACCATTTTAAGGATCTTGGGATTTATCTTTGTTCTGTTTTGTAGGACATGGATTCCAGTCGCAGGAAAACTATTCAAGTCAACCTTGTAAGGATCCTTCCGCAACTTAAGGAGTTAGCTTCAAGGATTCCAGAAAATTCTCCATTCACTGAGAGACATGGTCGCCTACTCAACTTGGTCACTTCCAACACTGATGAAGACATGATGAAGGTGATCTTTCAGTTCTTTGATCCTTTACACCATTGCTTCATATTTCCCGATTATCAACTTGTGCCAACTTTGGAAGAATTCTCCCGACTCTTGAGGATTCTCATTCTCAATCAACTACCTTTCAACAGTACGGAAAGAGATCCAAAGCTAGAAGAGATTGCTCAAGCTCTACACTTGCAATCATCTGATGTCACAAATCATTGGGAAACAAGGAGTGGTGTCAAAGGTTTCCTAGCAAAGTTATTGTTTGAGAAATCCAAAAACTGTTGGAATTATTTGGACCTGCAAGCTTTTGAGGAAATTGTATCTCTCCTCATCTATGGGATGGTTTTGTTTCCAAACCCTGACTAACTCATAGACGTGAACACCGTCAAAATCTTCATATCCCGCAACCCGGTGCCTACTTTGCTAGGGGACGTTCTACATTCTTTTCACACTGGCACTATGAGGAAAAAAGGTGTCCTTATGTGTTGCACTCCTCTTTTGGCAAGATGGTTTATTTTGCATCTTCCCCAATTTGTATTAAAGAATGAGCAAGGTTCAAGGTGGTCACAAAGTTTGATGACACTCAAACATTCAGACATTCATTGGTGCTCCCGATCCATAGAGAATGCTACTATTGTCAACCGTTGTGGAGAATTTCCTAATGTCCCTTTAATTGGCATTAGGGGAGGTATCACCTACAACCCCTGCTTAGCCTTAAGGCAGTTTGGTTACACCCGAAGGGATGGCCCTCATGAGATGCTCATCCAAGGTTTGGTATTTGACTATGAGAACGATGATCAAGGTCTTCGCCAGAGATTTATCCGAGCGTGGAGGATGTTAAACAAGGTAGATAGCAAGACATTAGGGCACAAGAATTCCATCCCTCTCGAGCCTTACCTAAAATGGGTACGAGCTCGTGCTTAGAGTCTTATGATGCCTTATCCCTCCATTCTCCTGGTAATCATTGAGCCTGTTATGGAAGGAGATGTTCCATACACTATCCTACATCCTGACATGCCCACCTCTCTTGAAGACTTACAAAGAGGATGGATACAACTCAAGGGGGAGCGAGATACTTTCGAAGCCCAATTCTACGCTAGCGAGAAGAAGGTTTTGGAACTCACTAAGCAACTTCATGAGGAGAGGAACCTGAATTCCTACATCTCTCCAAAGAGGATGTATACTACCTTTTTATCTTGGAGTTTTTGTATTGTTTTCCCAAAGAGGCATTGGTGTACTCAAGCTTTAATTTATTAATATAACGTGTGTTTCCTTTTTGTCTAAAACAAATTTGAATCTTTAAAATCCTTGAAATCATTGCATATGCATTTACCATTCATCATAACATAAGCAGGTTTCTTGCAACAAGTCTCCTCATCATTCTACTATTTATTTCAGTAAGATGGATCTCGAGCAAACGGTGAAGGACCTCTAAGCTCAAAATGCTCATTTTCAATAGATGTTCTTAACTCTAGCCAAAGGACAAGAAGAGTTGAAGACCTTGCTGGTTGAAGAGAAGAAAAAGAAAGCGAAGAAAATAACTTGAGTTCTAAATGGGAAGAAGATTCCAAGGACAAGCAAGAAGGACCCTAGACTTTGCAATGTCATTCGGTGAGAAAGACAATCAAGATGGGAAAGGAAAGGAAGCAGTTGTCCAGCTAGAGTCAGAAGAGGAAGAAGAAGAAAAAGATTATTCTGAAGAACAATATCCTCCAGCCGACGACAAGTATAAGCATCTGGGAGAACAGTTAAGTGCAATGGAAATCTAAAAAGTGCGTGGATTGGACTTTGAGGAATTGGGGTTAGTATCTGGGATTGTCATTCCTCCAAAATTAAAAGCACTTGTGTTCGCCAAATATGACAGAGTTTCATGTCCCAAAATGCATCTTCGGTCCTATGTGAGGAAAATCTAGCCTCATAACACTGACAAGGATTTATGGGTACACTTCTTCCAAGACAGTCTGTCTGGAACTCAACTTGATTGGTTTTATCAGTTAGAAAGAGCCAATGTTCATAACTGGGAAGATCTGGCCGCTGCCTTTTACAAACAATACCAATACAATGCTGATCTTGCACCCACCCGTACTCAACTCCAGAGCATGGCCATGGTTTCAAGTGAAGGCTTTAAGGACTACGCGAAAAAATGAAGGGACTTAGCAGGAAGAGTCCAGCCTCCCCTATATAAAAGAGAATTAGTAGACATGTTCTTGGGCACCTTGTCTGGTCCTTTCTTCAACCACTTAATTGGGAGTTCATCGGCAGGTTTTTCTAAATTGATATTGACCGGAGAAAGGGTGGAAGCCGGGATAAAAAATGGAAAAATTCAAAAAGATGCATCCTCTGCTGCTGTAAGGAAACCATTCATCGGAAAGAAAGAAGTGGTGGTTGTATATCCTCAGAGAAATCAAGATAGGGATGAGCACCGTCCAATGGTGGAGGCTGTCATAATTCCTAAACCAGCGCCTGCTCAGCAAAGAAGAAACCAACCAAGAATGGAAAGACCAGTCAGAAAATTCACCCGAATTAATATGACACTATCCCAAGTATTACCATATTTTTAAAGATCCAATCTAGTGACTTTTAAAGAAGCTCCAAAGAATCCTAACACAACCTCTCCTCACTATCATCCTAATGCCCGCTGTGCATACCATTCTGAGAGTCCCGGCCATGACACTAACACCTGTTGGGCTCTGAAGAACAAAGTAAAAGACATTCTTGAAGCCAAAGAGATTGAATTCGATGCGCCAAAAATCCCAATGTCATTACTGCCACTATGCCCAAGCACGACCATAATACCAATGCCATTGAGGAAGATATGTTTGTTACTTCAGTTGATGAACTTGTGACCCCACTCCTGACTATTAAAAAGAACTTATTGAATGCCGGTATATTCCCAGGATGTGATGAAAGCTGTCATTTCTGTTTGTCCTCACCAACCAGATGTCCTTTGTTAAAAGCAAGCGTTCAGTGCCTAATAGATAACAAGGACATTTTGTTCGAAAATATTTCTGTTCCAACTGTTTTTTATAATGATGTTTCCATCGTGACCATTTCTGCCAATTCTTCCAGGGTCTCTACCAAAAGACCCGTTAGAATTACATCAGTTCCTAAAGTAGCTTCGTTGATAATTACAATGCCTGGACCAATCCCGTATTCGTCAGACAAAACCGTCCCATGGAATTATGGAGGTGATGTCTACTACCACGGTCTCAAGCAAGATTGGCCAGCTGCTGAAGATTCAAGTTTTGAGAAAGTTGACTCTGATATCAGTAATATCGCAAGGACTAGTAAGATTACCCAAAGTGGAAGGGTATTCTCTCCAAAAATTGCTCCTCCAAAAGTTGTTTCTGGACCCATAATCATTCATGTTGGTGTTTCTCCCCCAAAGGCTATTCCCAGTCCTACAATCATCTCCGCTAATACTCCTGTTAACAGAACTGTTACAATCCCTATTATCACCCCTAGTGACGTTCCCACTGACGAGTCAATCGAGACTCGAGGTAAAAGTATTCTGGTTGAGCCTGTTCGAACAAGGGCACAATCAGTAGCTATCCCTGAGACCTCCCGAAAAGAGATGGAGGAAATTCTAAAGATCATAAAAAGAAGCGACTACAATGTAGTTGAGCAACTGGGGAAAACTCCATCAAAAATTTCCAAGCTGTATTTATTACTATGTTCCGAGGCTCATGCAAAGGCCTTGGTAAAATTTCTCAAAACTGCCCATGTACCTCAAGAAACATCTGTCGATCAGTTCCAAGACTGCGTAGCTAGCTTGATTGCAGATAATGGTTTAGGCTTTTCGGATGCTGATTTAACGCCAAGAGGAAGGAAGCATAATGAGGCATTACATGTCTCAGTCGAATGCAGGGACACGATGTGGGCTCATGTCTTGGTTGACATCGGTTCATCTCTGAATGTGTTGCCTAAAAAGGCTCTTGATAGGCTTGACTGTGAAGGATTGACATTGAAATCGAGCAACATAGTAGTGAGGGCCATTGACGGCTCAAAAAGGATGGTGCATGGGGAAGTGGACATCCCCATAAAAGTTGTAACCCAAACATTTGATTCAACTTTTTATGTAATGGATATTCTCCCTTCATATTCCTGCTTATTAGGTCGTCCGTGGATTCACAATGCTGGTGCCATTACTTCTACGTTGCATCAAATGCTGAAATATCCAATTCAAGGAAAGATCATTACTGTTCATGAAGAAGAAGAGTATATGGTCATCCATCTAAATTCCTTCAGATATGCGGAGTTAGATGGTGAATTTATTGAAACTCAATTCCAGCACTTTGAAGAAGTCCCGCAGACTGTGGTGGTAACTAAGGCTGTGTCGCAAGTCCCCAAGATTACAAGGCCTCCACTCAAGATGTCATCTCTGAGGGATGCCAATGCAATGATAGAAGAAGGTGGGTGCACTATTTGGGGATAACTCCCAGATATCCCATACAAATCTGACAAATTTGGTCTAGGTTTCACTTCAGGTGCCCAGAAGGTTGTATGCCGTGCTCGTGCCGGAGGACCACCCTTGAAGATTAGCAACCACGAAGTCAACGCCTTGGAGGATGATAAAGACAACTATAACCTGGAGGATTGGATTTTACCAACTATCAATGGAGGGCTCAGCAACTGGGAGGCTAGATATTTCGTCCCGATCACTTTTATCCTGTAGTAATTTGTCTTTAAATTTTGTAGGATTTGTAATATTAAAACAATTCAGATTCTTAAAACCTTGTGTCTTACCCGAGGCACAACGGTCCATTTGTAAGGGTTATTATCTCATTTCCATATGACATCAATGAATCATGGACGTTTTTGCATACAAACTTTATGCTCATTGTTTTTCTTTTTACATTTTCATTTCTTTCAAAGATAGCTATACTCATACACACACTCACACTCACAATGCAGATCTACATCCATTCAGGATCCCATGGGTAACAGTTCTACTATGGCCTTTTGTGACTCTAAAAATCTAATCTACCAAACCGAAACGAAAGTGAAGAAGATTGTGAAGTACCAGGGGAACTCACCAGGTTACTACAACAAGAAGAGAGGACCATTCAGCCCCACGAAGAACCAGTGGACACAATCAACCTAGGTACCGAAGAAGACAAAAGAGAAGTCAAGGTGGGTGCCAATCTGGAACCCAGTGTCAAAGAGCGTCCAATTCAGTTTCTACACGAGTATGTTGAGGTCTTTACCTAGTCGTATGAAGACATGCCAGGACTTGATGTAGATATCGTGGTACATCGTCTACCAACAAAAGAAGACTGTCCACCAGTAAAACAAAAGGTCTGTCGCATGCGACCAGACATGTCAGAGAAGATCAAAGCAGAAGTCATGAAACAATTCAATGCCGGATTCTTGGCCGTCATCTCCTATCCGCAATGGGTCGCCAATGTTGTTCCCGTGCCTAAAAAGGACGGCAAAGTGCGAATGTGCGTGGACTACAGAGATTTGAATAGGGCGAGCCCTAAGGATGATTTCCCACTTCCCCACATTGATATTTTGGTTTACAATACATCACATCATAAGGTGTTTTTCTTCATGGATGGTTTCTCAGGTTACAATCAAATCAAAATGGCGCCTGAGGACATGGAGAAAACAACCTTTGTTACACAATGGGGCACATTCTGCTATAAGGTTATGCCATTCGGGCTGAAGAATGCTGGGGCAACCTATCAGCGTGCCATGGTAGCTCTATTTCACGACATGATACATCCTGAAATAGAGGTATATGTGGACGACATGATAGCTAGATCTCAAACAGAAGAAGAGCACCTTGATCATTTACAGAAACTATTTGAGAGACTAAAGAAATACAAGCTGAGGTTGAACCCAAATAAATGCATGTTTGGGATAAGGTTTGGTAAACTCCTAGGCTTTGTTGTCAACAATAAAGGTATTAAAGTCGATCCCGCCAAAGTGAAAGAGATACAAGAGATGCCTGCTCCTCGTACTGAGAAGGAAATCAGAGGATTCTTGGGACGTTTAAACTACTATTCCAGATTCATTTCTCACCTGACAGCTACTTGTGAACCAATCTTCAAATTATTGAAGAAAGATCAAGTAGTCAAATGGAATGAAAAGTGCAAAACTGCTTTCGACAAGATCAAAGAGTACCTGCAAGAGCATCCTTTTTTGATGCCACCAGTCGAGGGAAGACCATTGATCATGTATTTAATTGTTTTGGAAAATTCAATGGGGTGTGTGCTGGGGCAGCATGACGAGTCTGGCCGAAAAGAGCATGCTATTTATTACCTGAGCAAAAAGTTTACCGACTATGAAACAAGATATTCACTGCTCTAGAAAACTTGTTGCGCTCTGGCATGGGTTGCTCATCGGCTAAGACAGTATATGCTGACCCATACTACCTTATTGATATCTAAAATGGATCCAATAAAATACATCTTCGAGAAACCTGCTCTCTTTGGGAGAATAGCGAGATGGAAGATGATCCTGACAGAATATGACATACAGTATACTACCCAGAAAGTAATAAATGGCAGTGTACTAGCTGATCATCTTGCTCACCAAGTTGTGGAAGACTACTAGTCCATGAATTTCGAATTCCCAGATGAAGACATCATGATGGTAAACAACTTTGAAAAATTCAGACCATATGACAGACCTAAACAAGGGTCCTGATGGACCCTGGTTTTTGATGGGGCATCCAACAAACTCAGCAATGGTATTGGTGTTGTACTCGTATCTCCTGAAGGGTGTCATACTCCCTTTACTGCTAGACTCTGCTTCAATTATACAAAAACATGGCGGAATACGAAGCATTCATTTCTGGTCTCAAAGATGCCATAGATTTGGGGATCAAATCCTTAAATATATTTGGAGATTCAAATTTGGTCATCAGCCAAATCAAAGGGGAATAGGACACCAAACACCCTAACCTTATCCCCTACAAAGAACATGTGTTGACATTGAACCCACATTTTGAGAAGATTACCTTCGAGTATTTCCCACGAGAAGAAAATCAGCTAGCAGACGCACTAGCCACAATGTCATCCATGTTTAAACTTAAATGGGATAACGAGGATCCCCATATCACCATTGAACGAATGGATCAACCAGCTCACTTTCACGAGATTAATATTGAAGATGTAGTGGAACGGCCTTGGTTTCACGAAGTCAAGAGGTATCTCGAGGCTCAAGAATATCCGGAAGGAGCTTCAGTCAATGATAAGAAGTTCTTAAGGAGTTTCTCTGCTAAATTCTTCCTTAGTAATGGCATTCTCTACAAACTCAATTGTAACGCCCGTAATTTAATTAATTATTTAATTAAATTATTTTTGAAATATTTGTGAAGGTGTGTTATAATTAATTGGATTTAATAATTTTATTAAGTGGTGAAATAATATTAGAAGTATAATATTATTTGCTGTGGGCTTGTTTTTAAAGGAATAGAAGTAATAAGGGGGTGTATTGGTTTTAAGCCCAATAAGGAATAAAGAATAATAGGGTTACTTTATTGTTTTTGGAATAGAATAGAAAGAAAGAAGCAGTAGAAGAATAAGGATTGAGAGGAGAACGTGCAAGCTGCTGGAAAAAGTGGAAAACGACAAGAACGAGAATTCAACCGGAAATTGTAGAGCGACCTTCAATCCAAGGTAAGGGTGGGGTTCTGACTCTATAGTTGGGTTATGATAATTGGTATGTGGGGTTAGAGATGATTGTTGTCTTGTTCTTGAATTGAAAATATATGATTGTTGTATGATGAGAATTGAGGAATTTTAGATGAATATTGATGCCATGACGTCGTTTGAATGATGTAGTATTATAGGATGATTATAGGTGATGAATTGTCATGATTATGTTAAGCTTTAGGGCTTTAAGTATGAATTCTGTAGTGAGATGCAGGGAAGAACAAAATGCAGAATTAGGCCAGAAGGATATCAGAAGTTGTTATATTAGAACAATGAATTAATTAGGGATAGAGTTAGTTGTACTATTCCTAGTTAGGTTGATATCAGGCTAAGAATTAAAATAGTAGGATTGGTAAAAAGTAGCAGTTCTGATGGTAGAAGTTCCGATGTTAGAAGTTGCATTGGATTAGTAAAAAGTAGAAGTTTTGATGGTAGAAGCTATGTTGGTTAGAAGTTACGTTGGATTAGTGAAAAGTAGAAGTTCTGATGGTAGAAGCTATGTTGGTTAGAAGTTGAATTGAACTATTAGAAAGTAGAAGTTCTGATGGTAGAAGCTGTGTTGGTTAGAAGTTAGGTTGTCAGAAGTTGCATTTTTAGAAGTTGTATTGGTCAGAAGTTGGGTTAGTCAGAAGTTGGGTTAGTCCGAAGTTGTATTGGTTAGAAGTTGTATTAGTCAGAAGTTGTATTGGTCAGAAGTTGTATTGGTCAGAAGTTGTATTGGTCAGAAGTTGTGTTGGTCAGAATTTGTGTTGTCAAAAGTTGTGTTGTCAGAAGTTGAGTTGGTCAGAAGTTGTGTTGTCAGAAGTTGTGTTGTCAGAAGTTGTGTTATTAGAAGTTGTGTTGGTTAGAAGTTGTGTTGGTTAGAAGTTGTGTTGGTCAGAAGTTGTGTTGATCAAAAGTTGTGTTGGTCGTTGCGTAAGTTTTGTACAGAATGATGAGGGTTAGACACTTAGAGGCTGTTGTTTGAACTATAACAATAGGAATAGTGACGGTAATGACGTAAGAGTTACAGAATAGCAGAATGAATTACTGTGGAATTAATGTGCAGCTGAGTTGTTAGTGAGAAGTTATTAATGATGTTGTGTTGATGTTTTATAATAAATAAATGTTGTTTGATGAATTATTATGATGATGTGAGATGTTGATGACGAGACGTTGAGATGCTTTTGAGATGTTGTTAATTTGAGATGCTTTTGAGATGTTGTTAATTTGAGTTGTTGCTAACTTGGGTGTTATTACATTCATGGTTGTGTCGCATACATTTCATTTTTGAGATGGAGCTTATGCTCGTTGAGATGGCCTGTCTTGGTGAATTTTGAGATGAAGGCTATGCCTTGATGATGCCTATATTAATTGGCAAATTTTTGAGATGGGAGTTCTGCTCCAATGGTACCATAAGCATTTGCATAGTATTGAGTCGCATTATATGATTGCCTAAAGTGTATTTTGATGTTGATGAATGTGTATATACATTGTAATTATTGATGATTATGAGATGAGAAGTGGCGATGTTATTGATCTAATTTAATATATTAATTATCATGCGCTTTATTATATTGTTAGATATCTCACCCCTTCTGTTTGAATGTTGCCCTTATGTTGGTAACATGCAGGTAATCGAGAGTGAAGGCTGTATTCCTTCAGTAGTTCGAGTCGGTGTCATTGCTCTGATATGTAACACTCGGGGGATGAACACTTGCTGTTTTTGATTGTTGATTTTTCAGTTGTTGAATGTTAAATTGATTATTATTAAATATGTGCTGTTTCGAAGTTGCTGTTTTGTTGTTAGAGATGTTATTGAGAACTCCGCTGCGTAGATGTTGAGTTATTTAACTAAAGATGTTATGATGATGGTTCATCTTATGTTTTGAAAGTGTTATATATCCACGATGAATGCATTGAATTTGATAGAAGAATTTGTGATGTCCCGATTCGTTTGCATGAAAGATTTTTATAACTCTGATTTATTTATATAATTGCTTGGGGTAGAATTGTGGTGTTACGAAGTTGGTATGAGAGAAAAAGGTTGGTCCGACCTTGTCGTCGAGTCGTAGTTGTCTAACAAATGAGTATTGTTATTTTGAGTTCTAACCGTTGTTTATGTTGTAGTGAGAAGTTGAGATGGCTGGAAGGAATGATGCTGCACTTGCTACTGCTTTAGAAGTAATGGCTCATGCGATGGAAAATCAGCCGAATGCTGACGGGAATGCTGGATCTCATAGCTTGGCGACTTTCCAGAGAGAGAATCCACCTACGATCAAGGGAAAGTATGATCCTGACGGAGCATTAGAGTGGTTGAAAGAGATTGAGAGAATCTTTCGCGTGATGGACTGCACTCCAGCGCAGAAGGTTCGTTATGGTACTCATATGCTGGCAGTCGAGGCTGATGACTGGTGGCTAGAGACTTGTCAGAAATTGGAAGCTGCAAGTGAGAATATCACTTGGGCTGTGTTCCGTAGGGAATTTTTGAGAAAGTATTATCCTGAAGATGTCTGTGGTAAGAAGGAAATTGAGTTCCTTGAACTGAAGCAAGGAAGTATGTCAATTGTTGAGTATGCTGTCAAGTTTGCTGAGTTGGCTAAGTTTTATCCGCACTATGCTGAGGAAAATGCTGAATTTTCGATGTGTATTAAGTTTGAGAACGGGTTGCGCCCAAAGATTAAGAAGGCAGTTGGATACCAGAAGATCCGTGTCTTTACTGATTTGGTTGATAATTGCAGGATTTATGAAGAGGATAATAATGCTCATTACAAGATTATCAGTGAGAAGAGGGGTAAGCCCCAACTGAATCATGGTAAGCCTTATGATGCCCCAGCTGGTAAAGGTAAACAGAAAGTTGCTCAGAGTCAGAGGACTAGTGGGAGATATTCTCCTGCTGGTGTGGTTTGCTTTAAGTGTGGAAAGTCTGGGCACAAGAGTAATGTGTGCACTACTGAAGTGAATAGGTGTTTCCGTTGTGGTAAGAACTAACATGTTGTATCTGAGTGTGAACATAAATATGTGGTTTATTTCAACTTTAAAGAAGAAGGGCACATTGGTAGTCAGTGTCCGAAATCGAAGAGGGCTCAGTCAAGTGGTAAAGTGTTTGCTTTGGTTGAGGATCAGACAGCTGTAGAGGACGGACTTATTAGAGGTACATGTTTCATTAATAGTACTCCTTTAATTACTATTATTGATACTGGTGCTACACATTGTTTTATTGTTGATGATTGTGTTGAGAGATTCGGTCTTATGTTGTCTTCTTTGAATGGAGAAATGGTCGTCGACACTCCAGCCAAGGGGTCGGTGACTACTTCTTTTGTATGTTTGAAGTGTCCGTTGTTGATCTTCGACAGAGACTTTGTTGTTAATTTGGTTTGTTTACTGTTAAGAGGTTTGGATGTAATTTTGGGTATGAACTGGTTAGAGCATAACTGTGTTCATATTAACTATTATGACAAGTCTGTGAAGTTTTCTACTCCTGAAGAAGAGGAAGATGGTCTGCTGTCTGTTAGACAGTTGAGAAAGTTGATGCAAGAATAAGTACAAATGTTCTCGTTGATGGCGTCGCTATCTATAGAGACTCAAGCTATAATTGAGGAATTGCAGGTGGTGTGTGAATTTCCTGAAGTTTTCCCTGATGAGATTCCTGATGTACCGCCAGAGAGAGAAGTTGAATTTGCAATTGATCTTGTACCTGGTACCAGACCAGTGTCTATGGCACCATACATGATGTCTGCGTCTGAATTGTCAGAGTTAAAGAAGCAATTGGAAGAGTTACTTGAGAATAAGTTTGTAAGACCAAGTGTATCGCCGTGGGGTGCTCCAGTGTTGTTAGTAAAGAAGAAATATGGAAGTATGAGGCTTTGTGTTGATTATAGACAACTGAATAAAGTGAAGATTAAGACCAAGTATCCGCTTCCAAGAATAGATGACTTAATGGACCAATTGGTAGATGCTCGTGTGTTTAGTAAGATTTATTTGAGGTCGGGTTACCATCAGATTAAAGTGAAGGATGAAGATATTCAGAAGACGGCTTTCAGAATGCGTTATGGACATTACGAATATTCAGTGATGCCTTTCGGTGTTACTAATGCGCCGGGAGTATTCATGGAATATATGAATCGTATCTTTCATACTTATTTGGATTGGTTCGTAGTGGTGTTCATTGATGATATTTTGATTTACTCTAAGTCAGAAGAAGAGCATGATGAACACTTAAGAGTAGTATTGCAAGTTTTGAAAGAGAAGAAGTTGTATGCAAAGCTGTCCAAGTGTGAGTTTTGGTTAAAAGAGGTTAGTTTTCTTGGTCACGTGATTTTAGGTAGTGGCATTATTGTAGATCCATCGAAGGTTGGTGCTGTGTTGCAATGGGAAACTCCAAAGTCAACAACTGAGATTAGAAGCTTCTTGGGATTAGCTGGTTATTGTAGAAGGTTTATTGAAGGGGTTTCTAAGTTGTCACTTCTGTTGACTAAGTTGACATGTAAAGGTAGAGCATTTGTATGGGATGTTTAATGCGAAGAAAGTTTTACAGAATTGAAGAAGAGGTTGACGTAGGCTCCGATTTTGACGTTGCCTAATCCAGGAAAGCCTTTTGTGGTGTATTATGATGCTTCTATGATGGGTTTAGGAGGTGTGCTTATGCAGAATGGTAAGGTAGTTGCTTATGTGTCAAGGCAGTTAAGGACTCATGAGAAGAACTACCCTACACATGATTTAGAGCTTGTTGCAGTTGTTTTTGTGTTGAAGATTTGGAGGCATTATCTTTATGGTTCTAGATTTGAAGTGTTTAGTGACCATAAGAGCTTGAAGTATTTATTCAATCAGAAGGAGTTGAATATGAGGCAACGAAGATGGTTGGAATTGTTAAAGGATTATGATTTCAGTTTGAATTATCATCCAGGAAAGGCAAATGTGGTAGCTGATGCGTTAAGTCGAAAGACTTTACATATGTCAACAATGATGATTAAAGAGTTGGAATTAATTGAGCAGTTCAGAGATATGAGCTTAGTTTGCAAGGTTACGCCGCAGAGTGTTATGTTAGATATGCTGAAGATTAATAATGAATTTCTAGACAGTATCAGAGAAGCCCAGAAGTTAGATGTGAAACTGGTAGATTTGATGGTTGGGATTGATCAGTCTGAGAATAGTGATTTTAAGCTAGATGTGCAAGGTGTGCTGAGATTTCGTAACCAGATTTGTATTCCTGACGAAGCTGAGATGAAGAAAGTGATACTTGAATAGAGTCATAGAAGTAAGTTGAGTATTCATCCAGGAGCTACAAAGATGTATCAAGATTTGAAAGGATTTTTTTGGTGGCCTGGAATGAAGAGTGACATGGCTCGGTTTATGTATGCATGTTTGGCTTGTCAGAAGTCGAAAGTTAAACATCAGAAGCCTGCAGGATTGATGCAATCATTGGAAGTTCCAAAATGGAAATGGGATAGCATTTCAATGGACTATGTGACGGGGTTGCCTAATACTTTAAGAGGACATGATTCTATTTGGGTGATTATTGATAGGCTTACGAAGTCAGCTCATTTTATTCCTATTAACATCAGTTTTCCAGTGCCGAAGTTGGCTGAGATTTATACTAGTGTGATTGTGAAGCTGCATGGTGTTCCTTTGTGCATTGTGTCAGATAGAGATCCAAGATTTACTTCTGATTTTTGGAAGAGTTTGCAATAAGCGTTGGGTTCTAATTTGAGGTTAAGTTCAGCATATCATCCCCAGATAGATGGTCAGACTGAACAGACGATTAAATCGTTGGAAGATTTGCTGAGGGCATGTGTTCTCGAGTAGGGAGGTTCATGGGATACTTATCTTCCGTTGATAGAGTTCACTAATAATAACAGTTACCATTCTAGTATTGGGATGGCACCTTTTGAAGCGTTGTATGGTCGAAGATGCAGAACTTCATTATGTTGGCATAAATCTGGAGAAACTGTAGTACTTGGACCTGAACTTGTTCGTGAGACTACCAGAAGGTGAAGTTGATTCGAGAAAAGATGAAAGCTTCACAAAGTAGACAAAAGAGTTATCATGACAAGCGAAAAAAGGATTTAGAATTCCAAGCTGGTGACCATGTGTTTTTGAGAGTTACACCTGTGACCGGTGTTGGGCGAGCATTGAAGTCTAAGAATCTCACTTCTCGTTTTATTGGACCAATCAGATTTTGGAGAGAGTGGGGAATGTTTCTTATAGAGTGGCTTCACCGCCTAATCTTTCGAATTTGCATGATGTGTTTCATGTGTCGCAACTTCGGAATTATATTTCAGATCCATCTCATGTGATTCATGTGGACGATGTGCAAGTACGAGATACTCTTACGGTGGAGACGATGCCTGTATGGATCGCGGATCGTGAAATGAAGACTCTGAGGGGCAAAGAGATTGCCTTGGTTAAAGTGGTTTGGCTAGGAGCTGCTGGTGAAAGCATGACTTGGGAGTTGGAGAGCAAGATGCGAGAATCCTATCCTGAATTGTTTGATTGAGGTAAATTTTCGAGGACGAAAATATTCTAAGTGGGGGAGAGTTGTAACGCCCGTAATTTAATTAATTATTTAATTAAATTATTTTTGGAATATTTGTGAAGGTGTGTTATAATTAATTGGATTTAATTATTTTATTAAGTGGTGAAATAATATTAGAAGTGTAATATTATTTGATGTGGGCTTGTTTTTAAATGAATAGAAGTAATAAGGGGGTTTATTGGTTTTAAGCTCAACAAGGAATAAAGAATAATAGGGTTACTTTATTGTTGTTGGAATAGAATGAAATTCTGGCTGCAGATACTCAATGTCACGTTCAATGTTATGACACCGTATCTGACTTACTATAAGACAGTAAATACAAAAATAGTAAAGAACACAGTCAATTGTTTACCCAGTTCAGTGTGCAACAACACCTACTCTGGGGGCTACCAAGCCAGGGAGGAAATCCACTATAAGAGATATTAGTTAAGGAATAAACCAACCAGTTTATCTCCTTCACTTAAGACCTACCCAATGCAACTTCAATCTAAGTACAACTTAAACCTGAGTTCCTACTCACTCCCCCTCAATCACAACAGTGATACATAAAACAATTTGACTAATGAATTGTTGAAGACACTCTTCAAAACATACACTTGATTATGCTTCACAGCTTTTTAATCAAGCAACACAAACACTCTTGCTTCACAGCTTTGAGTGATACACAAACCTAACTTGACTTTGCTTCACAGCTTTAGTCAAGAGACATACAAACACTCTTGCTTCAAAGCTTTGAGTGTTACACAACCCTTACAATTAAAACCTATTCCAAGTCACTTATCACAATGATAATTGCTTGGATTACAATAGTTAAAACTATACAGCTTCTAAATGATCTTCTGTCAATAAGGGATACATTCCAAGACAGCAGCTCTGTTGAATATATAGCAGCTGCATCTTCAGTTAGGGTTTCCACAAAAAGCTAGGGTTAAATCCGTTTGACCTTAAGACTAGGTCACAGGACTTTATCAACCAGGTTGGGGTTGAGCTAGGTTAACCCAAAGAAAACGCAGGATTCTGTTCTGGAAAGACTGAGTCATTTTCCTGAAAAAACTCAGAATTAATCAAACTGCATACCTGTTAGTTCAGAACAGGATCTTAACATCTGTTATGACATCTGAAAACCTGTCTACTGATTTAGGAAAATGTGATCATTTTGCAAAATGCTCAGATACACACTTATAAACATCAGTACCTGTATGACAATATTTTTCTGCAAAGGTACCTAATGAATCAGTACAAACTAAACTAGAATGTTATGACATCAGTCATGACATTCACGCATACACTTGGATTTTACCAAAAATGAAAGCCAATAACTAAACAACTATAAACTCCCCCTTTGGCAGATTTTTGGCTAAAGACCCTAAGCAATCAGAGATAGATAGCAGCAGAAAGAAATGACTGCAGAAAAATAGAATGTCTAATTAAGTAAGTACCAAAATATATCTCCCCCTCTTTAGCCACAAATGGGCCAAAGATACATGTTAATAAAAATTATACAGTCATCCAGAAAAAGTAATAAGAGCAGCAACTAAAAACTGAACACACTTCCAAACTCCACCAGGGACCAGCATCAACTCCACCAAACAACAACCAACCTTTAAGCACTGTCATCAGACTCATAGGAGCTAGTTTCTTCAGTATTGAGATGACCTTCAGCTTCTACACCCTCTTCCCTTCTGTTTCCTTCAGCTTCCTCCTTTTCTAACCTGGCAATTAGGATTTCTAGGGTCTTTTTCCTAGCTTCCAGTTATTTGCAGGTGTCTTTTACTACAGCTATGACATCAGATGTCTTGGACTGGGTCTTCACAGACGATGTCTCAGCTGATGTTATGACAATATCAGGAGCATGAGATCCCTGAAACAGTTTGTAGTGCAACCTAAGGGCAGGAGCTCTTTTGCAAGCAGTATCTCTTGCCACCAGGATATCAGGGTATTGTGCAAGGATAATTCCACAAAGGAGGGAGGGAAAGGCAATTGGTCCTTTGACAGCATAACTACCAGCATGTTTTAAAGTTTGTTCAAAAATATACCTGCCATAGTCAAAAGCAGTCTTGGTTCCCACAACATAAATAAATCTCCCCAATCCTGTGGAGATAGTTGATTTATGGTTTGTAGGCACCCAGTTGGCTGCACCAATCTTGTGCAGGATGGCAAATTTCATGCTAAGTTTGCTGGCATTCAGCTTGCCTTTCAAGGGCCAGCACTTCACTTGCCTTGCTGTGATGGTTTGACAAACTTCATTGTCAGTGACTTCCAGATCAGGACAATCCTCATTTGTTCTTCCAAGAAATTTGTTAATTTCTGATGGAGAGAAATTAACCCTTCTTCCTCTAACAAAAACACTTTCAAAGTCAGCTGACCTTCCATCAGCATAATCATTAGACAAGTTAACTATGAACTCCTTGACCAGATTTTCATAACACTTGTTAAATTTTATCACTGTCTTCATCAGTCCAGCATTCTTGATCAGGTCCATGATGTCTTTGCACTCCATGGCATCATTGTTGAGTTCTCTTTATAAAGCTATTCTCTTCAAGCAAACATACTTCCATCTGTTTGCATTGTCAGGGTGGTGGAATGAGATGTTGTCTGTTGGGACTTCAGGAACTCTAGCAATCTTGCTGGAGGGCAGTTTCCTTCTGATGGGAATTTCTTCAGCATCAATCTCAAACTCTGATTCCTCATCAGAATCAGAATATTCAGGATCTTTTCTCTTCTTTGTAATTGGTTGTCTACCAGCATACATCTGGGCTTTCACCTTCCCTTTGGACTGACCAGTTTTCACAGATTCTACCCCAGCCTTGCCTTCAGCCTTGGATTTCTTAACAGCAGGTTTATCTTTGGACACACATTTTGCATCATTCTGATTACCCTTTCTTTTCATCAATCTCCTAGCTATGCTAGGGTTTACATTGGCAATCAGATCATTATCTGAGTAATCCTCATCCACATCAATGATAGGTGGATCAGCAGTCTTTTCTGAAGGGTTCTGAATGTTGTCATTTTGTGTCACAACATTCTCAGAGACATCTACATTTTCAGAGACGTCCATATTTGGGCTTCCTGATTGATTTAAAGGGACAGAAATCCCCGGTACAGGTTGGTTTCCGCTTAGTATACTAGTAACAAGCCTAGCAATAGCTTGATGAACTTGAACAAATCCTTCTCTATTTGGTACAGAAGAAGAAGGATGAGAAGGATTACCAGAGGATGCAGCTTGAGCTCTTCCTGCATGTCTAGTTCTCAGCTTTTTGACTTTGGCGGGGTCAGTTGCCATCTCTCTGAGAGGAGTGACCTCAAGAACTTGATTCTATGCATGTGGTGATTGCTCTAGAGTCTTGGTCAGATGATGAAGATGATGAGGATGATGAAGTCGCCTTGGTTGAAGATGATGTCTGAGACATTTTGATTGACTTAGAGCACCAGTAGCAATTTGAGAGAAAATTTTGATTGAGAGAAGGGAACAGGTTGCAAAGTCGAGAGATGTAGGAGGCAAAAGAGAGTCTTTTCAACTTCTTAAGTATTTTGAAAGAATTTGGAAAACATATGATTAACCCACTAAAAATAGACTTAACAAAATTAACTCCTTCAACCCTTGTTTTAAGCAAAATTAATTGCTATAATTTCTCATGTTGGCAAATACCCAACCTGCCCCTCAAGTTTTCAAGTTTATTTCCAACAAGAGCCTTGGTAGAAGAATCAGCCAGCTGAAGCTTAATGATACCATGTTCCAGTTTAATTGACTTCTTCTCTACAAAGTCAATGTGCTTGGTCCTGCTATGCTGAATAGGGTTCATGGAAATATTGATTGTATTCAGATTGTCACAATATAATGTCACAACATCTTGTGAGACATTATACTCAGTGAGCATCTGTTTTGTCCAGATATTTTGAGAACAGTTACTCCTAGCTGCAACCATTTCAGCACAGAGTTGGAAAGGCATTCTTTTGACATGAATCATAGTTCTGGTTGATTCTTGAATGATCTTATTTTTCTTTTTGTCCACTCCATTTTGATGGAGAGTTATAGGAGAAGAGACTTAACGACTCATTTCTTCAGGGAAACAGAATTTATTAGACTTGTTGTTTCCAACATCCTTGTCATGATTACTTCTGGTTCTGAAAACACATCCTTCTTCAAGTTTATTCACCACATCATAGACATGTTTCTTTTTACCAAGCCTTTCAATTTTAAGTTCACCACAAACCCTTCTTTTATCAGTCTGTAGTTTTGGAGTCCTTCTGACTGCTTCCATAGAGATAACTCTTTTCATTCTTCTTAGATGAAGATGACCAAGCTTATGGTGCCACAGTTTCATCTCTTTTTCTTCTTTGGTAATTGGACACATAGTGGAGTTATTAGTGTTCTCAGGCTGCCACAAGTAACAGTTATCTTTGGATCTGATTCCTTTTATTACAACTTCTAGTTTTTCATTAATTACTAGACATTCAGATTTTGAGAAGTTGACCTTGAATCCTAGATCACACAATTGACTGATACTAATGAGATTAGCAGTCAACCCTTTTACCAGCAGTACTTCACTCAGACTTGTAACTTCAGGGCAGTCCAAATTACCAACTCCTTTGATTTCACCTTTAGCACCATCTCCAAAGGTCACATAACTAGTGTTGTGAGGTTTAACATGATTGAGAATGTTCTTTATTCCAGTCATGTGTTTAGAACACCCACTGTCAAAGTACCAGCCTTCCTTTGCAGACACTCTCAGGGAAGTGTGGGCTATCAGGGCAGTAGCCTTTTTCTTCCAGTGAGGAGTATGTGGTACCCTTTTTGACTTAGGTTTAACACCTGAGTTTTGATTAGGGTATCCATGCAATTTGAAGCAGAAGGGCTTTATGTGTCCATACCTCCCACAATGATGACATCTCCATCTTTGGTATTTTTTCTTCATATATTTCTGTTTCTGATGTTGAGAGTTGTGTTGAGACATCTGCTTTGACAATTGTTTAACAGGCCTGATCTTCTTGTCTGCACCAGATTTCTTAGCTTCCATAAATCCTAGTCCAGATTTGTTTCCCACATTTTGTCCAACTTGAAGAATCTCTTCCAATTTATCTGTTCCATTGGTCAGCATCTTGACAGATTTGGTCATTTGGTTCAGTTGTGAGTTCAGCAATTGAACTTCCCTTTCTAGATGACTTATAGTTTCAAGATCTGCCCTTTTTTCAGCCTCCAGCTTTATAATGAGTTTTGATTATTTCTCATTCTGCACACAGACTTCAGCACTTCTGATACATAATTTCTTGTAGGTATCAGCCAGTTCTTCAAATGTCACTTCTTCATCACTGGTGTCACTTTCAGATGTACAAACACCAGTTAGAGCAGTAACTAGTTTGGCAGATTCTTCTTCAGAATTACTTTTTGAATCACAGTCAGACCAAGTAGCAGTCATTCCTTTCTTTTGTTTCTTAAGAAAGGTTGGACATTCAGCTCGAATATGCCCATATCCTTCACAGCCATGGCATTGAATTCCTCTCCCTTGGTTTCCCTTCTCTTCTGACCTTGGTCTTCTGCTGGAACTGTCAATGTCAGAGGGAATGTTATGAACATTAGACCTTGACTTTGGATCTATTCTTTTGATGAGTTTGTTGAACTGTCTTCCAAGCATGGCTATAGCTTCTGAAATATTTTCTTCTTCATCATCAGTGTTGGATACAAGTGCTATGCTCTTGTTCTTCTTGTCACCATTATCAGTGATCCCCATCTCAAAAGTCTGAAGAGACCCAATAAGTTCATCCACTTTCAACTTGCTGATGTCCTGGGCTTCCTCTATGGCAGTTACCTTCATTGCAAATCTTTTAGGCAAGGATCTGAGAATCTTTCTCACCAGTTTTTCTTCTGACATCTTTTCTCCCAGTGCTCCTGAGGTGTTGGCAATCTCCAAGATGTTCATGTGAAACTCATGAATGGTTTCATCTTCCATCATTTTTAGATTCTCAAACTTGGTAGTCAACATCTGAAGCCTTGACATTTTTACTTTGGAAGTGCCCTCATGAGTAGTTTTGAGAGTGTCCCAAACTTCCTTGGCCAGTTCATATTGATGTACTAGTCTAAAAATGTTTCTATCAATTCTATTGAACAAGGCATTTAAGGCTTTGGAATTTCCCAGGGCTAACTCATCTTCTTCTTTACTCCAATCTTCCTCAGGCTTCAAACTGATTGTCCCATCTTTCTCAGTTATGGTGGGATGGATCCATCCTTTGTCAGCAGCTCTCCAAGCCTTTTTGTCCAGAGATTTTAAGAAGGCAATCATACGAGGTTTCCAGTAGTCATAATTTGTTCCATCCAGAATGGGTGGTCTATTTCCAAAAACTCCTTCTTTGTCCATAGTGCCAGAAAGTGATATCCCTAGATCTCACCCAGTAATATAGGCAGGGTGCCTGCTCTGATGCCAATTGAAATTCTGGCTGCAGATACTCAATGCCACGTTCAATGTTATGACACCGTATCTGACTTACTATAAGACAGTAAATACAAAAACAGTAAAGAACACAGTCAATTGTTTACCCAGTTCAGTGTGCAACAACACCTACTCTGGGGGCTACCAAGCTAGGGAGGAAATCCACTATAAGAGATATTAATTCAGGAATAAACCAACCAGTTTATCTCCTTCACTTAAGACCTACCCAATGCAACTTCAATCTAAGTACAACTTAAACCTGAGTTCCTACTCACTCCCCCTCAATCACAGCAGTGATACATAAAACAATTTGACTAATGAATTGTTGAAGACACTCTTCAAAACATACACTTGATTATGCTTCACAACTTTTTAATCAAGCAACACAAACACTCTTGCTTCACAGCTTTGAGTGATACAAAAACCTAACTTGACTTTGCTTCACAGCTTTAGTCAAGAGACATACAAACACTCTTGCTTTAAAGCTTTGAGTGTTACACAACCCTTACAATTAAAACCTATTCCAAGTCACTTATCACAATGATAATTGCTTGGATTACAATAGTTAAAACTATACAACTTCTAAATGATCTTCTGTCAATAAGGGATACATTCCAAGACAGCAGCTCTGTTGAATATATAGCAGCTGCATCTTCAGTTAGGGTTTCCATAAAAAGCTAGGGTTAAATCCGTTTGACCTTAAGATTAGGTCACAGGACTTTATCAACCAGGTTGGGGTTGAGCTAGGTTAACCCAAAGAAAACGCAGGATTCTGTTCTGGAAAGACTGAGTCATTTTCCTGAAAAAACTCAGAATTAATCAAACTGCATACCTGTTAGTTCAGAACAGGATGTATTAACATCTGTTATGACATCTGAAAACCTGTCTACTGATTTAGGAAAATGTGATCATTTTGCAAAATGCTCAGATACACACTTATAAACATCAGTACCTGCATGACAATATTTTTCTGCAAAGGTACCTAATGAATCAATACAAACTAAACTAGAATGTTATGACATCAGTCATGACATTCACACATACACTTGGGTTTTACCAAAAATGCAAGCCAATAACTAAACAACTACATAGAATAGAAAGAAAGAGCAGTAGAAGAATAAGGATTGAGAGGAGAACGTGCAAGCTGCTGGAAAAAGTCGAAAACGGCAAGAACGAGAATTCAACCAGAAATTGTAGAGCGACCTTCAATCCAAGGTAAGGGCGGGGTTCTGACTCTATAATTGGGTTATGATAATGGTATGTGGGGTTAGAGATGATTGTTATCTTGTTCTGGAATTGAAAATATATGATTGTTGTATGATGAGAATTGAGGAATTTTAGATGGATATTGATGCCATGATGCCGTTTGAAAGATGTAGTATTATAGGATGATTATAGGTGATGAATTGTCATGATTATATTAAGTTTTAGGGCTTTAAGCATGAATTCTGTAGTGAGATACAGGGAAGAACAAAACGCAGAATTAGGCCAGAAGGATATCAGAAGTTGCTGTATTAGAACAATGAATTAATTAGGGATAGAGTTAGTCATACTGTTCCTAGTTAGGTTGATATCAGGCTAAGAATTAAAATAGTAGGATTGGTAAAAAGTAGCAGTTTTGATGGTAGAAGTTCTGATGTTAGAAGTTGTGTTGGATTAGTAAGAAGTAGAAGTTCTGATGGTAGAAGCTATGTTGGTTAGAAGTTGCGTTGGATTAGTGAAAAGTAGAAGTTCTGATGGTAGAAGCTATTTTGGTTAGAAGTTGCGTTGAACTATTAGAAAGTAGAAGTTCTAATGGTAGAAGCCGTGTTGGTTAGAATTTAGGTTGTCAGAAGTTGCATTGTCAGAAGTTGTATTAGTCAGAAGTTGGGTTAGTCAGAAGTTGTATTGGTCAGATGTTGTGTTGGTCAGAAGTTGTATTAGTCAGAAGTTGTATTGGTCAGAAGTTGTATTGGTCAGAAGTTATATTGGTCAGAAGTTGTGTTGGTCAGAAGTTGTGTTGTCATAAGTTATGTTGTCAGAAGTTGAGTTGGTCAGAAGGTGTGTTGTCAGAAGTTGTGTTATTAGAAGTTGTGTTGGTTAGAAGTTGTGTTGGTTAGAAGTTGTGTTGGTTAGAAGTTGTGTTGGTTAGAAGTTGTGTTGGTCAGAAGTTGTGTTGATCAGAAGTTGTGCTGGCCGTTGCGTTAGTTTTGTACAGAATGATGAGGGTTAGACGCTTAGAGGCTGCTGTTTGAACTATAACAGTAGGAATAATGACGGTAATGACGTAAGAGTTATAGAATAGCAGAATGAATTACCGTGGAATTAATGTACAACTGAGTTGTTAGTGAGAAGTTATTAATGATGTTCTGTTGATGTTTTATAATAAATAAATGATGTTTGATGAATTATTATGATTATATGAGATGTTGATGATGAGACATTGAGATGCTTTTGAGATGTTGTTAATTTGAGATGCTTTGGAGATGTTGTTAATTTGAGATGTTGTTAACTTGGGTGTTGTTATTACATTCATGGTTGTGTCGCATACATTGCATTTTTGAGATGGAGCTTATGCTCGTTGAGATGGCCTGTCTTGGAGAATTTTGAGATGAAGGCTATGCCTTGATGATGCCTCTATTAATTGACAAATTTTTGAGATGGGAGTTCCGCTCCAATGGTACCACATGCATTTGCATAGTATTGAGTTACATTATATGATTGCATAAAGAAGTGTATTTTGATGTTGATGAATGTGTATATACGTTGTAATTATTGATGATTATGAGATGAGAAGTGGTGATGTTATTGATCTAATTTAATATATTAATTATCATGTGCTTTATTATATTGTTAGATATCTCACCCCTTCTGTTTGAATGTTGCCCTTATGTTGGTAACGTGCAGGTAATCGAGAGTGAAGGTTGTATACCTTCAGTAGTTCGATTCAGTGTCATTTCTCTGATATGTAACACTCGGGGGATGAACGCTTGCTCTTTTTGATTGTTGATTTTTCAGTTGTTGAACGTTAAATTGATTATTATTAAATATGTGTTGTTTCGAAGTTGCTATTTTGTTGTTAGAGATGTTATTGAGAATTCCGCTGCATAGATGTTGAGTTATTTAATTAAAGATGTTATGATGATGTTTCATCCGATGTTTTGAAAGTTTTATATATCTACGATGAATGCAATGAATTTGATAGAAGAATTTGTGACGTCCCGATTCGTTTGCATGAATGATTTTTATAACTCTGATTTATTTATATAATTGCTTGGGATAGAATTTAGGTGTTACAGCAATCATGACTCTGTGTTACTTCGGTGCATAGACAAGGTTGAAGCAGAAAAGATCATGGCTGACCTACATGAGGGAACTTTTGGCACCCGTTCCAGTGGGCATTCGATGGCAAAGAAGATCCTACGGGCAGGCTATTACTGGTCTACCATGGAAACAAATTGCGAACAATACTCTCGAACCTGCCACAAGTGTAAGATCTATGCTGATAAGGTGCACGTACCTCCGGTTCCTCTGAATTTCTTGACGGCTCCTTGGCCCTTTGCTATGTGGGGCATCAATATGATTGGGGAAATAAAACCAACAACCTCAAATGGACACCACTTCATCTTGGTGGCCATTGACTACTTCACAAAGTGGGTTGAGGCAGCCTCTTTCGCTTCCGTTACCAAGAATGTTGTAGCCTGGTTCATTAAATAGAATCTCATCTGCCAATATGGTATCTTGGAGAGGATCATCACAAAAAATGGTACGAATCTAAACAATACTATGATCACCGCCCTGTGCGAACAATTCAAGATCCAGCATCATGATTCTTCCCCTTACTGGCCAAAGATGAATGGTGTTGTCGAAGTTGCAAATAAGAACATTAAAAAGATCATACAGAAAATGACAGTCACATACAAAGACTGGTATGAGATGCTGTCATTCGCTCTCCACGGGTATCGTACCACAACACGCACAACAACCGGGGCAACACCCTACTCTCTGGTATACGGCATGGAGGCTGTCTTGCCTATTGAGGCCCAGATCCCCTCTCTGAGAATTATGAAGGACACTGGGTTGAATGAAGACGATTGAATCCAGACTCGACTTGATCAACTAAACTTGATTGATGATAAAAGGCTTACTGCTGTCTATCATGGTCAAATGTATCAGAAACGGATGATCAAGGCTTTCAACAAAAAGGTCAGATGCCAAGTGTATCAAGTCGGGGATCTGGTGATCAAGCGCATCATACTTCCGCAAGGTGATCCCAGGGGTAAATGGACTCCTACATGCGAAGGACCATTTGTGATTAAAAGCATATTCTCTGGTGGAGAAACGATCTTGACCACCATGGATGGCGATGACCTGCCTCACCCTATGAATACAGACATAGTCAAAAGATACTACGCATAAGAGACCCGCTAGGTTGACGCACCTAGGAAAAACAAGGGCATCCCGACGCACCAAAAAAAAGGTTCAGGCAAAAATTAGGGATAAAACAAAAAAATATGTACACCCGGTAAGTTGAAAACCCGAAAGGGTGAGTTGGGAAAAAAAGGGTATCCCGGTGGACTGAAAACCCGAAAGGGAGGTCCAGGAAAAAGTTAGGGAATTAAAGTATATGACTATGTCCTGTTGGATCACCTTATGGACAACCTGAAAACTCGACGGTTCTGATTAATCCAATCAGCTTCAGATAAGGCAACAAATAGATAAGATGCTCAAAGACACGAAGGCTATAACAGAATGGGAACCCCATGGGATTATTGCACATAGCTATATTTTCTTTGTATCAAAATTTTCATTTTTTACGACGACATTCTCTTACTAGAATTTTTGTCTCATTGTACAAAAATACTTACTCAAAGTCAATACAAAGATATCCCTTTGAAAGTGCAAAACTATCTATTTTTCTTTACTCTTGTGTTTTGTTTACAAAAACGTCCAATGATTTATTTTTGAAAATATGCATTTGAACATAATTACTGTTTACAAATGAACAAAATAAAAAGACAATCACTAATGGCTTTAAGGGATAGGGAAATCTCTCTAAGTTATTTCCATAGAAATCCCCCGTAGTGGGCAGTTTAATCCCTAGCAGAACAAAACTTCCAACTATCACTCCCCTGTAGAAGTTGCCAAATTTCTCAGGATTCCCCAACAGGATTTTACAAGCAGTACACGAAATTTCCCTTGCAACAGAGTTTATTTCTCTAAGCGGAAATTCATCAACACTTCAACTTCACAACATGAAGACTTTCACTCTGTATCCTCAGCAACAATCAGGGATTTATTTTCCCCAATCCAACAACAGTGCAGCATATTAGCTCACATATGCATACATCGCATCCATATATCATAAACATTGATAACACGAATGCATGTATCACAATCTCATTATACCAGGAATTTCATACAACATGACATTGCATATTAGCTAACAATTTTACCCTTTTCAGGATAAGGTTAATCAATAGCTGCCATTAACAATGTTCAAATACTTTTCAGATACAGTTCAGATACGCTCCAGACATGGATGCCATCCTGATACTCATTCAGATTCAACTTTCAAATACAGTTCAGATACGCTCCATACACGGATGCCATTCTGATACTCATTCAGATTCAACCTTCAGATACAGTTCAGATACGCTCTAGACACGGATGCTATTCTGATACTCATTCAGATTCAACTTTCAGATATAGTTCAGATACGCTCTATACACAGATGCTATTCTGATACTCATTCAGAACCAACTTTCAGATACATTTCAGATACGCTTCAGACACATATGCCATTCTGATACTCATTCAGAATCAACTTTTCAGATACAATTCAGATACGCTCCAGACACGGACGCCATTCTGATACTCATTCATAGTCAACTTTCCGATACAGTTCAGATACACTCCAGACACAGACGCTATTCTGATACTCATTCAGTTTCAGCTTACGATTCAACAATCATTTCTAGATGGCATCTACAAGCCCATCTCCAATAACTTTCCATCATCCCTCCAAATGGCATCTTTAAGCTCATTCCCTATACCATCAACAAAATGGCTAATACCTCCCCTTTTCATAACCTACCCCCCTTACTCAGAAAAATCTCAAAAGGTCTTTTCTGTTCTTTTCACCCTTTCCTTTATTGGATAAAAGAAAATTAGATGGCGACTCTTGATATCCGCAACATTTACGATAAAATGCAAAACACCCAAGCCAGTTCTCCCACCGTATTATAGAACTGGCGACTCTTCTGGGGAGAATTTAAAAAAGGGGTTACCTTAGAGCTTAGGACCACTTTACTTGTTTTTACTTGCTTGTTTTGTTTGCTTTACATTTGAGGGTTGTTCGGGTTTACTTTCTTGCAAAGATCCTATACCCGAATCTGGGGACATTTTTAGGCAAGTAGAAATATTTTATACCCCAAAATTTTCCCTCTCATTTATCAAGAATTTGCTAACAAGATCTCCTGGGGCTCAAGGCTGCACTAGGGTTTTATCAGCTCAAGACACCTCCTTAAGCACTGATGACCAAAATTAGGGTTTGGGATTGCACAAGGATATTTGAACTTCCAATTCCCCATATGACTTTCATGGATCATTATGGACCCTCAAGATTACTCATGTCAAGTTTCAAGCTATGGATCACACTTTTACTCAGTAAATTGACCAGTTGACCCAAAATTCAACTGTATTGGGGAAAAAGTCAACCATGGCCAATTTATAGTCAAAAATCATAATTTTTGATCCACATCAATACTTTAAACTCACATGTATCATTTGAATTTTGGACCATAATTCCTCAAGAAATTTCATCAAATCTTCAAAAGGGCAAAATGGTCAAAATTAGGGTTTTGACTGAGAAAGGGAAATTTCTGATTTTTGACCTAGAAAATGATCAATTGCTTTAAGGCATGATATCATGAGTCCAATTTCATCATTTTAACCTAATTCCATGGCTCAAAACATTGCAAGTTCAATGGATTGATAGATGAATTTTGCAGTCAACTGTATATTGAAAAGTCAATTGTATATTGAAAAGTCAAACTTTGACTTTTTGGTCAAATTCAAATGCCAAAGATCACAATTCATCAAAACATGTCAAAATATGAAACTTATTCATCAAGAAATCCAAAATTCAAAAATTCATTTTTGAAAGTGAAAATTTCTAAACTTAGAAATTTTTCTAAGTGTTGGAAATTTCTTATTTTTTCACAAGTTTGAGCAAAATTTTCACCATGACGCAAGATGATTCAAGAGAAACTTCCAACATGAAAGTTGTAGATCTCCATGAATTATACAAATTTTCTTCACACAACTTCTTCCAAAAGTGCTTGGATCTCAAGTTATAATTTTAAGAACACGTGGTCATGAAACAAAACACTTAGTGAAATTTTGCCCTAATTTGGTCAGGATTTCGACCCAATTTCTTGGTACTTTTTCATATATTTCCAAGGGTAATTTTCAAAAGTAATTCAAATATGGGTTGAATATATCACTTCAATATTTCCAAAATGTCCAAGAACTCCTTGAGATCATTTTTGAGTAGGGAGAATCGAAGAGATGAAGTTAGGGTTTTATCACTTGAATTACAAGTCATTTTGTTGATGAACAACATTCAAATTCAAAGTTGTGCTGCATAACCTCTACTTTGCAGGCATCAAACTTGTTAGGAACTCCATAGTTAATTGCTTGCACAGCTGTTAGAGTTCTCATTTCAAGCATTCAATGCAAGGCCATGCTTTATATCCATTTTTGGAAGAAAGTGTACATTGCCATTTTGATAAAGTGCTTTTTTGCACAGAACTTGTTCTTGAGCCTTGCACTTATTCTCTTCTGATCATACATGTCTCATAACATATGAGAAATGGTTTAGACACTTTCAATCACCCAACCCATGCTTGTACTTCACATTGAAACTTGGTTTCTCACTTTTCTTGAAAATCAAGTAACATAGCAAATAGCTTATAACTTGTACTTCTGACTTGCCAATGCACTCAAGACATTTTGTTTATAGATACACAAACCATTTGCCATAAAAGACACTCATGCTTGACCCCTAAAACACCAAGAGCTCAGAATCAAATCTCATACCTCCATTTTCACATAAATTGACCAAAAACTTTAAACTCATAACTCCCTCGTGCGTTTTCAAGCCTTTTGGTTCCTAAAGTTTCTAAACATCATTTAAAATTGATCTCACACCCTGTTACAAGACTGTAACACCGTTAACACCATCCTCCATTTTCAAAAAACAGAGCTTTGCACTTGGACTTCTCCAGAACTCCTCAGGTACTTTCAGCTCAAGCTAAGCATCCCATTAGCTTCATGGGAACTTGAGGAAGCTAACCCAATCATTGGAACTCACTGAAAGCTTCTCAAACTCCAAACCCGATACCCTCTTTCAAGGCAAGTTTTCTAACTTTGGAACTTTTCATAAAGGCATCATCAATGATTTATTTATGAACAAAACATGTAGATATCATTGTCCTAAAGCTAACCATGAACATAGTTTCCATTAATTTTGCTTGAGCTTAGAGAATTTTAAGATTGAAGTTTCTGAGATTTTTAGGGTTCAGATTAGGGCCAATGAAATTCATGTTTGTCTTTGATCTATAGTTTTAATGCTTTACATTTCTGAAACCCTAGGGAAATTTGCTACAAGTTTCATGTTTATAGTTTTCATTTTTGTTGAGATTTGAACAAGTTACAGAGGTTCTGGTTGGGCGTGAAGTTGAAGATGAAGTTGGCCTCAGGAACGTGTTTTTCGTATGTATTTATTATTTGATTTATATAAACAGATGTATAGCCACCCCAGTGGTAGAAGCGCGCGTCTGTAACTAGAGGGACCTGGTTTCGAGCCCTAGTGGTACCCTTTTGTTTTTTTACATGTTTTTTCATTTTCTGACTTCTTTTTTGGCAGGTGCTGGGCCTCCTTGGGCCTTGTTGTTTTTTGTTTTTGCTTGCTAACACCCCTGTTTCATTTACACACCCCTGGCCTAGTTTTATTTTCTGTTTCTTATTTATTTATTTATTTATTTCTTAAATATATTTTCTAACATTAAAAAAAATCATCATAAAAAACATAAAAATAATAGACTTATATTTGGACATAGTTTATCTATTTTTTCTCACACAAAAATTATTTTATTTTATCATACTTCATTTATTTCACTAAATATTTTGTAAATTTATTAAAAACTAGGTTTTTATTTATTTCTTTTACATCAATTAAAATATATTATTTTAATATAAAAAGACCAAAAATATTTTATAATACTATAAATTATTTTTAAAGACAAAAATACCAAAAATACATTTCTTAAACTTAGTTTCTTTTTAATCAATTAATATATTTAGGGTTTTATTTAAAGTCTTTTCTTAGTAAATTTAGGTTTAATTAATTATTTTCTTCTAGTTAATTAGGTTAAAATCAAAACCCCTTTTCTCATAAAAAATCCAAACAAAAATATCTATTTTCTTCACACTTTCTTTCTTGTATACTTATTCATTTTGTACGTTATATTCATTTAATTCCTTGTACATTTATACCAATTCAATATGGTTGTAATAGATTAAGTAGGTTTATTTTCTTGCAATCCCCATTTATAATTTGTACACCCCCTCCCACAAGTATTGTAATAGCGTAGTAACTTTAAATTCCGCAATTTATCACTTTTATATACAAATGCTAGTAATTAGGGTTTGTATGGAAAGACTAAAACCAATCAAATAGAAAACCCTGATCAAAGACAAAATCAAGCATGAAAACAACACACTTGTACACAAGCACCCCCTAGGGTAAATCCACTTGGTTGACTTTACAAAATGGCCATATTACGAATATGATGTATCTTAGCAAAAATAAGCAAAATATAAGATCATAGTCCCTCGATGACACTATCTAAGTTTCCTTTCAAATGATCTTAGTCCCTAAAAGAGAATGCTAAGATACCTTATAACATTGCTAATCATAACTATACGATGACCCACGCCCGTCCCGTTTACATCCAAAGATAGGGTTACTTACCAAATCAATGGTAAGATAACAATGTCAAAGGAAAAGAAAATGAACAAGAAATACTTTTGAGTAAGTAGAATGCTCCTATTTACTTGCTCCATTTCAAAACAAAACATCCTTGCTATTTTAAAAACAAACACCTACACTCTCAAAAAACATCTTACAAACTTGAAAACATTTTCAAAATATCACACACTTTGTATACATTCTTACGAACGAGAATCATTACGAAGTTTGCCTAAACAATGGCCTCTTTACAAAATACTTTTAAAAACCATACAAAGCACAATTTCAAACAAAAGTAAGTGATCTAGCAAGTAACCAAGAGCCCATTGAAAATCATGGATGAAAAGGGTGGTAAAACCTTCCCTTTTCATAATCTACCCCCCGAACTCAAGAAATAATCTCAAAGGTCTTTCCTGTGCTTTTTCACCTTTCCTTTTGGATAAAATAAAAGTCAGTGGTGACACTTTCTAACCGCAACATTTACGATAAAATGCATAACCTTCAAGTCAGTTCTCCCACCGTATCACACAATAAATCATGGAAACTGTACAATGTAGACCTTTATGGTTGAAGTGATAGCTATGTTAGTGCGACACTCTGGCTTGTACTAATGTTCCTTGAGTCATTCAAGGATAACATTAGGCTTCCATATAGTGTCATTAAACACTAACTGGCCTTTAGAACCTTAGTTGACTCAACTTGGCCATTAGAAGGTAGTGAGATAGTCAGCTTTGGTGCAGTCCGAAGTTAGTTGATAGTCGATGCTATGCTCATTGAGATTAAACTTTCGGGATATTTCGGTGGCAAGTCAGTTGCACTGCTGAAACAAAGAAAGATTGGTGATATGAGATCTCTAGAACCCGATTACTATCTTTAGGACAGGTTAAGCCAATTGAAACTTCAAAAGGATACTTACCTATGGACCTCATGCAAGCCTTTAAACCTAAGGCTCTGGATGTGATTTGCTTGTGTTTATTATTTATTTAAAATTGACATCATAACATCATACCATCTTGGCATTTGTACTGACCATTTCAAGGGCCTAGGGATTTATATTTGTTTTGTTTTGCAGATCATGGCTCCCGCTCGCAGAAATACTATTCAGATCAACTTCATGGGAATACCTTCCAAGCTTAAATAATTGGTCTCAAAGGTCCCCAAAAGCTCTCAGTTCAATAGAAGGCACGATTATCTGCTCATCTTGGTTACCTCTGGTTTTGAAGAAAGCATGATGAGTGTCATGTTCCAGTTCTTTGATCCCAAACATCATCGTTTCACCTTCCCAGACTATCAGTTGGTACCTACAATGGAAGAGTTCTCTAAACTACTTGGGGTACATATTCGTGATCAAATACCCTTAATTGGTTTAGAGAAAGATCCAATACCTAAATATATTGGAGCAGCGTTACATCTGAAATCGTCCGACATCACATCTAATTGGGAAACAAGAAGTGGAGTTAAAAGTTTCCTCACAAAATTCTTGGTGGGGAAAGGTCAGTTATTCCTGAACTCCTTGAGTTTTCATGCTTTAGAAGATATTTTGGCTTTACTAATCTATGGATTGGTACTTTTCCCTAATCCAAACCAACTCATAGATGTAAACGCCATTAAGATATTCCACACTCACAACCCGATACCCACGATGCTTGGAGATATTCTGCACTCTCTCCACACTCGTACTATGAAGAAACGAGGAACCATCATATGTTGCATATCACTACTGTCCAGGTGGTTTATTTCACACCTTCCCTGATTAGTTATAAAGAATGAACAGGTCTTGAGATGGTCTCAAAGGTTAATGTCACTCTCTCATTCAGAAATTCATTGGTGTTCCCGATCCCAGGAAGGAATCTTTATTATTGACCTTGCCGAGAGTTCCCTAATGTTCAACTCCTGGGCATAAGGGGAGGAAATAGTTACAATCCTGCTCTAGCTTTACATCAATTTGGTTACGCTCGAAGAGACGTTCCTCATGATATGCTTATCCAGGATATTGTCTTTGATTATGACAATTATCTTCAAGGTTACCGACTGTTGTACCCCAAAATTTTCCCTCTCATTTTCTCAAGATTTCTCTCACAAGATGTCCATTAGTTCAAGAAGGCACAAGGATGGATCAACTCAAGACACCTCCTCAAGCACTGATGACTCAAAATTAGGGTTTGAGTTTGCACAAGTACAATTGGACTTTTAAGGCCCCATATGACTTTCACGGATCATTTTGGGCTCTCAAGATTGCTCATGTCAAGTTTCAAGCTTTGGATCACATTTTTGCTCAATAAATTGATCAGTTGACCTAAAATCAACTATATTGGGCAAAAAGTCAATTGTGGTCACAGTCAAACTTCATAATTTTTTATCCATATCAACATTTTAAACTCATATATGTCAATTGGTCATGTTTGGATCATAATTCCTCAAGAAATTTGATCAGATCACCAAAAGGGCAAAATGGTCAAAACTAGGGTTTTGATTGAAGGCTCAATTTTTGACTTTTGACCAAATATATGCCTTATTGGTTTGAGACATGATATCAAGGATTAAAATGCATCATCTTGACCTAATGGCATGGTCCAAAACACTTCTCAAGATCAATTGATTGATAATTGAAATTTGGTCAACTGATGAAAAAGTCAATTGTATACTGAAAAGTCAAACTTTGACTTTTTGATCAAAATCAAGTTTCAAAAATCATATTTCATCAAGACATGTAAAAATATGAAGATTGTTCATCAAGAAACCAAAAAGTCAAAATCATCTTTGAAAAGTCAAAATTCTAAGACTTAGAAATTTTTCTAAGTGTTGGAAAGTTAACTTTTTTCATAACTTCATCTTAATTTTTCACCAAGATGCAAGATGATTCAAAGAAAACTTTCAACATGAAAGTTGTAGATATTGATGAGATATATAACTTTTAGTTGATGATCAAGTCCTATAAGTTCTTGGATTTTAAGTTATAAATTCATGAAGTCATGATATTTTCATCTAACACTTAGAGAAATTTTCTAAGTGTTGGAAAGTTAACTTGTTTTCACAACTTTATCTCAATTTTTCACCAAAATGCAAGATGATTCAAGGAAAACTTCCAAGATTAAAGTTGTAGATATCAATGAGATCTAAAACATTGTAGGTCAGACCTTTTTCTAGAAATGCTTGGATTTTAAGTTATAAGTTCATAAAGGCATGCACTTTTTTCTTAAACACTTAGTGAAATTTTTCCCTAGTTAGGCAGATTTTGGACCAAACTTCATGGAAACTTCTCACCTAGTTCCAAATTGAATCTTCAAAAATGTCCAACATGAAGGTTGTATAGGATGTTACAATATTTCTAAAATGTCCAAGAACTCATCATGACTATACTTGAGCTAAGAGAATCGAAGGCAAAAAGTTAGGGTTTTAAACTTGTTTTGCAAGATAGATTTTGTGATGAACATGAACCAAATCCATAGCCATGCTGCATAATCCTCACTTTTCATGCCTCAAACTTGTTTATCTCTCCATAGTTAATGGTTTACATAACTGATAATTCCCTTATCCAAGTGTTTCAAGCTTTGTCTAAACCAATTTTCCATTTTGGGAAGAAAGTTCACACTTCCATTTTGGAAAAGTGGCTTTAATCATAAAGTCCACTCTCCTTGAGAATTGGACTTATTCTTTCTGCATAAAATTCATATACAAGATCAGAAGCAAGCATGTTTAAAGTTCAACCACTCTACAATAGCATGGTACAAGCTTTGGGAAGGTGTTTGTCACTTTGCTTGAAAAACAAGTAAAGTTGCCAAAACATGGAAATTCAAATTCTGAGTTGTTGTAACACACAAAACCTCTTGCCTATAAATGCATACACATTTTGTAAGCCAAGACACGAATGAAAAAGCCTTGAAACACTCCCAAACATAGAACCACCAAAAACACCTCAAAACTTTCCATTTCTGAGTTTTAAATCCAATCTCCAATTTTACTCGTGCGTTTCCTGGCCTTTTGCTTTCAAAATATTCTAAACATCATATACAAACAACCCCAACACCTTTTAAAGTTCTGTAACACCATTTTCCTCAACCTCCATAACCAAAAAACAGAGCTTGCATCTTGACTTCTCTAGCATGACTCAAGCACTCCCAACATCAAGTAAGGGTTGTATTAACTTCCTGGGAACTTGAGGAAGCTAACCTGATCATCACCATCACTTGAAACAAGCCAAACTCATTTCATGATTTCCAGTTTTTGAGGTATTTTTCTGAACTTTCATCTCTTCATTTAAGCATTGTTAGGCTTGCATTTTCAAAGACAAAATGTAGACACCATTGCTATGAAATTAACCATATCCATAGTTTTCATTTATATTGCCTGATCTTAGAGAATTTTGAGATTAAAATTTCTGGAAAAGTTAGGGTTCAAATTAGGGCCAGCAAAATTCTCATTCATATTTGATTTATAGTTTTAGTGATTTATATTTCTGGAATCGTGATAGAATTTGCTACAACTTTCATGTTTGCATTTTCCATTTTTGTTAAAAAATAAATGAGATACATATGGTCTGGCTGGCGCAAGGTTGAAGACGAAGTACAGGACATGAACTTGTTTTGTGATATATTGTGTTGGTTTTTTTTATACACCGGATGTATAGCCACACCCGTGGTAAGGAAACATGCGTTTATTGCTCAGGGCGTGGGTTCGAGCCCTAGCGCTGCCACTTTTTTCATATTTTTCTAACATTTTCTTTTGTTTGTTTCCAACTAGCACGCATGGGCCTCCCTCAATTGGGCTATCATATTTTTCTTCTCCTCACCCCTGGTTACTCACAGACACGCTGACCCATTTGTTTTACTTTATTTTTTTCTGATTAAAAATACTAATGGGCCTAACATTTAAAACCAGTTTTACTTCTAAACCATCCAAATCATTTTCACACCCCTGACTCAATTTCACTTTTATTTTATTATTTTTCTTTATTTTTCTTTTTGTTATCATCATTATTATTATTATTATTATTATTATTATTTTTTTTTTATTAATAAAAATCCAAAGAAAAAGTTTGTATTTATTATTTATATATTAATATACTTTTGTTAAAACAAAGACAAAAAAAATACTTTTTAAAATAAATTCCATTCTTTTCTAAAATAAATTAATTTAGACTTAAGACTTATTTTCTTTAAAAATTAATTTAGAACTTAGGACTTTCAATTAATTAAATTTTTATGCTAGTTTAACTAATATAAAATCTTTTTCATACAAGACCCCTAAAACTTATTTTCTTTGATAAATTAATTTCTTTTACTTAACTTAATTTTAATTTCTTTGTGTTAATTAATTATTATTTTTTAGTTAATTAGGTTAAAACCGTTCTCTTAAACAAAATTCAAAACAAAAACATTTGCCTCTTTCTTTATACATCATATTTATTTCCTTGACCATTTATTTCCTTGTACATTATATATTCCAATTCTTGTACATTAATTCAATATGGTTGTAATAGATAATTAGGTTTTAAATTCTTGCAATCCCCATATTTTATATTTGGATCCCCCATTCCCAAAATGATGTAATAGCGTAGGACATTTATTTTCCACAAATTATCGCTTTCATATAAATGCTAGTAATTAGGGTTTGTATGGCAAGATAAAATCAATCTTAAAAAACTTTAATTCAAGATTAAACCAAGCATAAAATACAAAACACTTGCACACTTTACACCTCTAAGGTTAACTGCACTTTCTTGCCTTAAACAAATAGTCATGATATGCATGTGAGACATCTTAGCAAAAACAATCAAAAATACAAGATCATAGTCCCTCAATGACGCTACGAATGTTGCCTTACAAATGATCTTAGTCCCTTAAGAGAAATGATAGGATATCTCATAAACATTGATATCCATAACTATACGATGACCCACGCCCGTCCCTTTACATCCAAAGATAAGGCTTATTACCAATCAATGGTAAGATAGCAATATCAAAGAAAGAGAGAAATGAATAAAAGAATTTTGAGTAGGTAGAACATTCTTAGGTGCTTGCTCACAATCCATTTTCAAAATAAAACATCTTTTCAAAACACACAAAACACGTTTAAAAAAAACATGAAATATTTTCAAAAAGTACAACACTTTGTATGCATTCTTATAAAGACGAGAATTATTACAAAGTTTGCCTAAACGAAGGCGCTTTTCAAAAATACTTACAAAACCCACCACAAATGCATTTCAAACAAAGCAATTTCAAAAGTGAGCTAGCAAGCAACTAATAGCCCATATATAACTATGGATGAAAAGGGTGCTAACACCTTCCCTTTTCATAACCTACCCCTCGAACTCAAGAAAAATATCTCAAAGGTATTTCCTGTTCTATTCACAATTTCCTTATTGGATAAAAGAAAAGTCGGTGGTGACTCTTGCTATCCGCAACAATTGCGATAAAACGTAAAACTACCAAGTCAGTTCTCCCACCGTTTTACAGAACTGGTGAATCTGCTGGGAAATATTGAAAAGTGGGGTTACCTTAGAGATAGATCATATTTAATTGTTTTCATTGTTTGATTTGTTTGCTTTACATTTATGAGTCCTTGTTTGAGTTTGTATTGATCCTCTACCCGAATCTAGGAATATCTTTAGGTAAGTAGCAATAGATCGTGGGGACTGTGCGGGATATACCGACATGGTTGAAGCGATGTCTATGTTAGTTTGACACATTTATTGGTATCGGTAGCCCTTGAGTCTAGTCAAGGAGAATATGGGTCCGATGTATTGTGTCATGAAGCACTAACTGACCTTAGAACCTTTAAATGAACAAATTGGCCATTAGGAAGTAATGAGATAGCCGAATTTGGTGCAGTCCGAAGTTGGTTGATACTTGATGCTATGCTCATTGAGCTCGAACTTTCGGGATATTTCGGTCGCTAATAAATAGGCTTGCGCTAAAAGAAAGCCCGATGAAGAAAGATCAATGATATTGAGATTGCTGGAACCCTGTTACTTTCTAGGACAGGTTGAACAAACTGAAATTCAAGAGGGTACTTACAATGAAACCTCATGCGAGACTAAACCTAAGGACTTGTTTTCTTTGTGTATACTTGTATATAACATCATGACATCATACCATGACATTTTTCACTAACCATTTCAAGGACCTAGAGATTTATCTTTGTTTTGTTTTGTAGGACATGGCTTCCACTCGCAGGAATACTATCCAAATCAACCTCGTAAGAGTGCCTCCTCAACTCAAAGAGTTAGCGTCAAGGGTTCTTGAGAATTCTCCATTCACCAAGAGACATGGTCGAATTCTCAATATGGTTACCTCAAGCCTTGATGAAGACATGATGAAGGTGCTCCTTCAGTTCTTTGACCCTTTAAACCATTGTTTTACCTTTCCCGATTACCAACTTGTGCCTACTATGGAAGAATTTTATCAACTTTTTGGAATTCCTATTCTTGATCAACTACCCTTTAACGGTATTGAAAGAGACCCAATACCTGAGGAGATTGCTCAAGCTCTATATTTGCAACGATCCGGCGTTGTGGCAAATTGGGAAACAAGGAGTGGTGTCAAAGGGTTTCTAGCCAAGTTTTTATTGGAGAAGGCTCAAGATTTTTGGGATACTCTGGATTTACAAGCCTTTGAAGAAGTGTTGGCTCTTATCATCTATGGGATGGTTCTATTTCCTAATCCTGACCAACTCATAGATGTGAGCTCAACCAAAATTTTCTATCTCGTAATCCGATGCCTACTTTACTCGGGGATATCTTGCATTCTCTTCACTATTTCACCATGAAGAGAAGATGACTTCTTATGTATTTCACTCATTTATTGGTTAGGTGGTTTATTTTGCACCTACCTCGATCTGTTGTGAAGAACGAGCAAGGCTTAAGATGGTCTAGTAGGTTGATGTCACTCACACATACTGATATTTATTGGTGTTATCGATACATAGAGGATATTACTATTATTAATTGTTGTGGAGAATTACCTAATGTCCATCTACTTGGCATTAGGGGAGGTATTACCTACAATACTTTTTTAGATTTGCGACAATTTGGGTATACTAGGAGGGATGGCCCTCATGATGCACTTGTCCAAGGAATTGCATTAGACTACGAGAACAATGTCCAAGGCTATCGTCAGAGATTCATACGAGCTTAGGGCATGGTTAACAAGGTTGATAGCAAGAAGTTGGGGGCATAAGAACTCCATTCCTTTGGAGCCTTATCTCAAGTGGGTGCGAACTTGCGCCCAAAACCTCATGATGCCTTATGAAGCTATCCTACCTATCATAATGGAACCTGTTGCCGAAGGAGATGTTTCATATACTGTCCTTTATCCTGATATGCCTAATTCTCTTGAAGATTTGCAAAGATCTTAGATTCAGCTAAAGGGGGAGCGAGACACCTTTGAAGCCCAGTTTTATGTAAGCGAGAAGAAGACATTGGAGCTCACGAGACAACTTCATGAGGAGAGGAGCCTGAATGCCTATATCTCTCTAAAGAGGAAGCATCCATAGGAAACTTGAGCCATTTTTATTGTATTTTAGTTCATTTTGTTTCTTTTGTTTCAATATAAGCCCAAGAGGCATGTTGTAATCAATTTTAACTTATTAATACAATTAATGTTTGTTCCTTTTTGTCTAAACAAATTTAAATCTTCTAAAGTCCTTGAAATCATTTGCATATGCATTTCATGCATCATAACATAAGCAATCTTTCCACAACAGTTTTCCTTATTGTTGTAACCCAAAATTTTCCCTCCCATTTTACTCAACATGTGTTCATGGAGACCCTTAACTTGCTCAAGGATGCTCAAGAGTTAACCAGACAAACTCTCTCCTAAAGCAATGAACCTCCAACTAGGGTTTCCATTTTCATCAAGAAGGGTGAGCTCCAAAGGCCTCATATTATCTCCACAATACTAATATGTCCTCAAGATCATCCATGCTCAGTTTTATGCCTTGCACAAGAAGTTTGCTCAGTCAAACTGCCCAGATGCTTGAGAATCGACTATATTAGGTCAAAAGTTAAATGTGGCCCACATACAGTCAAACTTCAATATTTTTGGTCAACATCAACATTTTTAAGTGATATTCATCATTTGATCAAGGGTTGATCATGATTCCTTAAGGAATGCTCCTAATTCATCAAAACTCAAAACTTGCTAAATTAGGGTCTCTTTAGAAAAGTCAACCAAACTTTGACCAAGCATAACTTTCTCATACTTTATCAGAAATTTCTCATCCAAGGCTCAATTTGAAGGGAATATAATTTCCTACAACTCATCTTCATCCCTCAAGTTTAAAAACTGCACTCATAAAAAGATATGAATTTCTACATTATAAGTCCTTTTGAAAAGTTAACAAAAACACCTTTTGGGTCAATGCTTCTTATATGAACATGGAAGGCCCAATTGAAATGAGATCAAAAGGGTTGTTTAGGGGACATCCTAGGTTTTCTAAAAAGTCCAAGATCACTTCTCCAGGGTTAAAATTGGAAGAGATATGCATTGTCCAAGTTGACCATTTTTGGAAAATTGCCAAAAGTCAAATGTGCTCAAAAGTGCATTTTTTGTCAAATGGGCCTAGCATTTTAGGAATGTATCTTGTTAAGGACATGGTCCACGACCCAAATCAGCAGCCATATCTTATTTTCCCTATTTATTTATTTCATTTTGATTTTTATTTATTAAAAATCACATTAAATCAAATAAATAACAAAAAATATCAAAGATTGTTATGATGATATGATTTTGATGAAAATCAAATCTAATTAAGATGGCCTAATCAGATCAAATTGAATCAAGCCAAGTTGAGGCAAAAATAACATAATTTGGATGATTTTGGAAAGATATCATATGGCAAGCAAACCACATTCAATCTCCACAATTCCAAAGGATTCAGGTCATTTTTGTTACCCTAGTTCATCATACTAGATATAATGGACAAAAACAAGGCAAGAGAACAAGGTTTATAGTCGTGAAAACAGAGAAAGAAACCTCAATTTTTGGCAAAAAAGCCGTGGAATGTTTTCTTACATAGAGGGTGATTCAAGACATTCCAAGGCTTCCAATCGCTTCCTGGATATATCCTGAAGCTAGCACGATTCATTGCAAGCCTTCCCAAGCCCAGAATCACACCTGATAAACTCATAGTTTGCACATATAAGCATGACTTTGATTTTACAATTTACGCACGGTTAACCACTTTTAAGCATAAAATTGTGTTTGTATCATCATTTGGAATGTTTTGGTTTATTTAATTTTGTGTTTTGATGACTATCTTGATAATTGCCATGGCTAGGGTTTAAGAGGCTGTTTTAGGGCTTCTCTGTACAGGTAAAATTAGGCCAAGAAAAGGATGCCATGATGCTCGCGGGATCAAGACGAATTGATCCATGTATTCACTTTTAATTTATCATGCATTGTGTGGATTTTTGAAGCTTGCAGGGCTATGGCTATGGAGTACTGTCAGTAGGAAAAAGCTTGAAACCTAAAACGACGGACAGGGAAGAAGATGATGATTTGTCACCCTCCCACTGGGCCATTTGAATTACGCTCGTGTTTTTCCAGCCCATCTATTTTGTTTCATATATTATGATTTAATTTCATTATTATTACAACAAAACCACATAGCGCAGATGGCCAGGGTAAGCGTGTAATTAGTGGGAGGACTTGGGTTCGATCCCAGGTCCCAGCATAATTTTCTTTATTTTCTTAACACTCTATGCAGGATCCCATGCGCCTCATGATCAAACGTCCATCTTGCTCCCTCAGATCCAGCCCTCGGATCTTTGTTGATCCAGATCCAATGCGCCTAGCAATGATTCCCCACGGTAGACCTTCAAGCACGCTCAGCATAGGATCTGGCGCAGGCAAGGGCTCAGTATGCATGGGCCTAACAAATTCAGAAATACACCCCCCATTTGCGCATCCTACAGGCCCAAATTCTTACCTTTTTTATTTTAATTTTTTTTCTTATTATTTATTAATTATGTTTTTTTAATAACACCAAAAAATCATATTTTTTTTATTTAATCAAAGAAATCATAAAAACATCAAAAAACCATTTTTCATAAAAAATATTTTATTAATTAATTAGTTTAATTAAATTTAGGCAATTTAGTTCTCTTTTTTGTTATAATTTAAAATAATTAGAATTAGGGTTCAATTTTGTACATAACCTAGTTTTTCCTTAAAAATAACATAAATATTTTCTCAAATTAGATTTTAGGTCGTCTAATTATTTCTCGCATTTAATTTGTCATGAGCTTTTAATTTTCCTTTTATTATTATTTGTAACTTCTCCGAGTTTGTAATAGGTTTAAATAGGATTTTAATTCCGCATTTTATTTTCAGTCAAAAATAATTATGTATCTGCCCAAAGCCATATAATAATTAGGACTCTAACTTCTCGCATTTTTTCCCGCAAACTATAAACTGCTTAGATGTATATATAGGATTGTATGGAAAGACGAATTGAAATTAAAACAGTAGAAAACCCTAATCGTGTAAAGATAATTAATTGAAAAAATACACTTGTACATGCTCACTCCTAGGGTTTACTCCACTCCGGTTGCCTTCGGTAAACGGTCATGAAGTATAGGAAATGTTAGTGGTTGTCCTCTAGTCTCAAAAGATCTAAAATGACCCAATCGGATGTTGCCTTGGAAAAAGATCTTTAAGGCTTTAGGATGATTACTAAAATTTCCTAACATTGCTTTTGTGACCGTATTTGTCCCTTCAAATGTCCCTTAAAACTCCAACGATAGGGCTATCTACTCACTAATAGTAGGATAGCATTGTTTAAAGGTTAGGAGGAAAAGAATGACCTTTTCGAGTATAAGTAGATAAGTTCTTAGATGCTTTCTCAAAACAACTTTTTGCACCTACACAAAAATATTTCAAAACACTTTCAAAAACATTTGCTTTGTCAACACTCTTGAGGACTGATACAAGAGTTATCACAAAGAGAATCGCCGCACTAAGGCATTTTCAAAATAATTTTCAAAACACACAAAGCATAAATTTTTTTTAAGAAATGAGAAAGTACCTAAGAGCCCATGGAAAACCATGGATAGAAAGGGTGCTCACCTTCCCTTTCTATAATCTACCCCCTTACTCAGAAACATCTCGAAAAAGTTTTTTTCTGTTCTTTTTCCTTTTCCTTTGTTGGATGAAATAAAAGTCGATGGCGACTCTTGCTTACCGCGACATTTGCGAACAAAAAATGCAAACCAGTATTAACAGTCAATTCTGCCACCGCATCACAGAACTGGCGACTCTGCTGGGGAGATTAAATAAGTGGGGTATACCTTAGGATCTAGGTCACTTTTAAAATTGCTTTCTTGTTTGCTTTTCCTGATTTATATTCAAGGGTTTTGTTTGGGTATTATTAAAGATCCTACACCCGGATCCGGGAACACCTTTTAGGTAAGTAGCAATAAACTATGAGGGAATTGTGCGGGGTATACCGACACGGTTGAAGCAGTAGCTACGTTGATGTGGCACTTTGGTTGGTACCGGTAACCCTTGAGTCAATTAGGGAGAGTACAGGGCCGCCGCGTGGTATCGTAAAGCATCAAATGACCTTAGAACCTTTAATTGCACAACTTGGCCAGTAGGACGTAGCGAGATGACCGGCTTTGGTGTATTCCCAAGGTTGACAGATACTCGATGCTACACCCATTAAGGTTTGACTCTTGAGTTTTGTTTGGTTGTGAGTTAATCGCCTATTGAACGAAGTTGGGTGGAAGATCGGTGATATTGAGATCCCTTAGAACCCAGTTACTATTTATAGGACAGGTTGAACCAATCCAGCTTCAAGAGGGTATGACCTTAAAACTCATGCAGGCCTTAAACCTAAGGCTACTTGTGTGACTTGTTTGCTTTCTTTTCCTAACAATTTGAACTCATTGCAGAGCTTTGTTTGTATTCCTAGCAGGATCTTGTTTGTATAAATCTAATAAATTGGTTTCTTACCCTGCATTATTGCTTGATGCATAGCATACACATCATAGCATCATACCACAACATTTCCTTAACCATTTCAAGGACCTCAAATGTTTGTGATGCAGGTTATGATAAATTGTACGTCTAGCAAGGGGCAAGGGAATTTATTTTCCTCTAGCCAATGTTGTCAAAAGATCAAAACACGAAAACTTGAGTCAGGGGCTATGACCCACTTGATATGGTGAGCTTGACTCTCGTAGAAGGACATTCGACGATACGAAGTTTTTCAATCAAAGCTGCAAATCTCAACTTCTGACATTTTCTTGTTTACCCCGCGAGATCCTCGAAAACATTGCATACATATACCATACATATCATTGCATAAACAGGTTTCAAAGTAGGTCTCTCATATTCTCACTATTTATTTCAATAATGGCTCTCAAATAAGACAACAAAGATCTCCAAATTCAAGAGGCTCAGTTCATGGAAATGTTCCTAAATCTATACAAGGGGCAGGAAGAGTTAAAAGCACTCCTCGCTGGGAACCTGGCCAAGAAAAATCCTGAAGACAATAAGGACAAACGGTTGGAACAACTGCAAGCTGAGGTTGAAGCAATGAGAACCCAGATGCTGGGGCATATGGCTCTTATCCAAGGCCTAGCACGGGGACAAGAAGAGCTGAGAACCATTATCAACAAACTTCATCAAGATGGATACAACCGTATGAAGCAAGTAGTCGAGGTTGGGGACCAAGTCATTGATCAACCTCCAAGAAGACAAGAGTTTGGTTGGTGAAGAGTGGACCTATCCAAATTGCTACTACCTCACGGGTCCAACAACAACCTCGCCAAAAACAACAGGTTAATCAGAGTAAGCCAGATACACCCAAGAGGCAGTTTACCAAACTCTACATGCCGCTGTCTCAAGCTTTATAACATATGTTAAGGATGAATCTGGTTACGTTGATAGGGCCTCATCCGAATCCCAAGACTTCTTCGCCTAACTACAATCCTGATGTAATACGTGCATATCACTCCAACAGTCTGGGGCATGACACTGATAGCTGTTGGACATTGAAATACAAAATTCAAAACCTGATCGATGAAGGAGTACTGGAGTTTACACAATATGGTCAGGCTGAGTTCTTCTGCCATCCTTCAAAGGCACAACATCTGAAGTGAGAAGATCAGACAAAGAGGCCTTTTTTCATTAGAATTTTCAATTTGTAATTTTCTTTTGATTTGTTCGAACATTTATTCATATCAAACCTTGTCATTTATTCAATGTATTGCGTATGTTTGTCTTGAGTCAATTCATTCATATTCACTATTTCAAAACTGCGTTCTTACTTCCTTTTTGTGATATTCGACTCTTGATTAAAAGCTGTAATCCTTTAGAGGGAGGATGACGGAAATGATACCATAATCTCTACAGTATGCTTTTGAACAAACCCCACTAACGATGTACAGGCGTTGTTTCAAATCCCAAATATTAGAGTTATAAGGAAGATAATTCCTAGTCAACCCCTTTGAGCCTAAGAAGTAGGAGTTTTATTTTCACACAAATTAAAACCCTTAATCATAACCTGGGGCAGGGTAGTTTCTCAGTTAATTCAGATGCGCATTCAGTCACAATATTCTACTTCATACATAATGAATGACATCAAAGATGTCCTTCCAAATCAAAAGACGGTGATGGTTCCACATAGTCATTAATAACAGGACGTCATTATCTCTCAAAATGAAAGCCCACTAATTCAAAACCTATGAAGGAGACTTAAGAAAAAAACTAGGGAATCCCGCTGGCTGTAATCACAAAAGAAACAGTTCAGGCAAAAGAAGGGATAATAATAAAAAAAAGAGGTCCTACCAATCCTCGACAAAAAAAAGATTACAAAATGACAGCCTCTTCCAAATAAACTTTCAGTATCCGAACCATCATCGGAACATCAAGGACAAGATGCCAGACTCAATGGGATTCAAAATGCGCAATTAGCTGAGCATAGGACTGAAGAACATCACAAAGGGTGGGTTGGGTAAAAATTAAATTTGAGCCTTTATCCTTTGTTTCTTGAACCGTGAACGAGGCCATGTTACAACCCTTAAAAGTCCTAGCTGGAGCATGGGTTAGTTCAAAAGCATATTGTTACAAAAGGTATCCTGACTCCTGTAGGGTTCGCTATAAATCCCGAGTTGATATCACACTTTTACAAATTTTTTTTATTTTACTAAAAAATTAATTTTCAAACTTCAAGGCAGACATAAGCTTTGCATTCTTAAAATACCATTGTTTGCATATGACTATTTGTTCAACAGCAGAGAAATTCGCACGACGGATATTCAGTGAACAAAGATCTTCTTAATGAACAAAATCACCTCAGATGGAAAGACATTCCAATAACAGGCCTTTCATAATCAAGGGGCATGACATGGTGTCCAGCTGACCTGGGGCAGTTAAGCCAAGGTTCAAGGAATCGCTCAAAGATGCCAAATAGCCAGGGGCAGATCTCCTTCTGAATCACTTGGGGCATTGGATATGAATTCCAGCAACGAATCCTGTACGATTAAACAAACATCTTCTGGTAGTGTGGCAACACTTACTACTAGGGACAGTGATAATTCTCCGTACCCGGTGAACATGGACATGGTCGAAAAATACTACGCATGAACAAAGACCTGCTAGGTTGACTGGCCTAGGCAAAAATAAGGGCATCCCGACGAACCAAAAAAGGTTCGGGCAAAATTAGGGATAAAAACAAAAAAAATCTGTACACCCGGAAAGTTGAAAACCTGAAAAGGAGGCTTGGGCAAAAAAGGGTATCCCGGTGGACTGAAAATCTGAAAAGACAGTCTAGGCAAAAGTTAGGGATTAAAGCGTACAACCATGTCCCAAAGACTTATCATTCTGATCGGCAGTTACCAAGCACCTCATGAGTTGGGATAACACTCAAGATATCCACAAAGCCTTTGCAGCTACTTTCTCCAGGAAGTACAGGGGCAGAAAAGTCTTGATGCGAAGTCATTGTCGTATCCTCAGCATGCGTCCCAGTAACATCTACACTCCCCGCAGAGTAGAGGAAACTAAAGTTTTTACATCGGCTTCCCCAGACAGGAGTTACTATCCCTAGCCACGTTCCTTCAGAAAACTGACATCCATATTCCCCGGACGAATTTCATCATCGCAAGCGGGTCATAAAGTTTTCTCCCGAGCAAAGTTTATTTCTATGAATACATAATCTCAATCCCCGACAGAGTTTATCCTTTCAGCTACAGAAGTTCATCCTCCAATAGAGTCTCTCCCCCGGAAGAGTAGCTGTAAACAAAGAGTAAATCTCCAACAGCAGTCATGGATTTATTTTCCCAGACTCGGACATACCCCGATAACATTTCATGTACATACATCATGACATACACACGCATATCATATACAACATAATCTCATTTATTTTGAGAACATCATCCCACCATGCATTTCATGCATCGCATATAATTAACCCTGTTATCTTTTCAGGAAAGTCGATTATCTTCAACAATCCCAGCAGTTGTACAGGTCATGTCTGCAGACGACTAATGGAAACTCAGTTCCCGAAGTCGAACGGGTCAACTAATCTACACAATCACCTTGAAGTAACCCTACTACCCAGGTTCCTTCCCATAATCCCTACTATCCAGGCTTTCATTTTGAAGTAACCCTACTATCCAGGTTCCTTCCCATAAGCCCTACTGTTGTACCCCAAAATTTGCCCTCCCATATTCATCAAAGATTTGTCAAGTCAAAGTCACAAAATTCCCCAAGGGTTGTGCAGTGCAACAGTCTCTCATACAATCAAAACTAGGGTTTGTGTTCTGATCAAGAATTGGAAGTTTTCAAAGGCCCAATCAAGTCTCATATGCCTACAAAGATGGTCAAGCATCCTCATATCAAGTTTCAAGGCATTCAGCTCAAAATTGCACAGTCAAAACCCTAGATTGCACTACAGTCAACTGTAGGGGCAAAATGGTCATTTGACAGTCAAAAGTTCAAATTTTTGGTCAACATATCATTTTGAAGCCACAAACATCATTTGATCAATGCTTGATCATGATTCTCAAAATTTGGCTCAGAAAATCATCAAGATGCAAAAGTTGCTATATTTGGACAGCTGAAAAAGTCAACTGAAATTGACCAGGGCATAACTTTCACATGGATTATCAGAAAAATTCCATCCAAAGCTCATTTTGAAGAGAAAGACATTTCCTACAACTCATCTTCATATTCCAAGTCCAAGAAATGCTCTCACAAAAAGTTATCAATTTCAACATTATAGGTCATTTTCAAAAGTCAACAAAAAGGGACTTTAAGTCAAAGGCCATAACTTGAGATTGGTAAATCAAAATGACATGGGACCAAAGGCATTGGTTAGAGGACTCAAATACCTTTCCAAAATGTCCAAGAACATGTGAAAAGCTTAAAAATTGAGCAAGTTATGCCTTGTGGAAGTTGGGAAATTTTTGGGAATTTTGAAAAGTCAACTTTGATGCAAATGATCCAAAATGCAAATGGGCCCATTTTTCTTCCAAGTTTCTTCATGCCAAGCCTATGCACGACCATTAGGCCCAAAAGGAAGTTTTTCTCCATTTTTATTTATTTATTTGGATTTTTTATCATTTATAATTCATTTAATTAAAAAATTTGCATGAAAAATACAAACCTAATGAAAACAAATCTTTTTATGCATGATTTGAACTTAATATTTCGTGCACATGCTAATATAGAAGGTTTTGGCTTGATTGAAACCTAATTGACACAAAAACCATGAAAAAAGATTCAAAAAGATATTAAGGAAATCAAATATTGAAAACAATGAATGCCTTGGATTTGGATCAATTTTTCCAACCTAATTGCTTCCTTACATATACAGGAATGTAAACCTAATCAAGGAGACTGAAAGCTGCGCAGAAAACCAATACACAAACTTGAAAAAATTGCCTTAAAGCTCAAATCTGATTTCAAGGTTAGAGGAGGATTCAAGCCCTAAAACTTGGTTCAATAGCTTCCTTGTGATCTCCTGAACGGGTGCCAATCAAAAACCACAGCCAAAACGCCCTGAATCGGTATCATGAACTCAGACTGTGTCTCAAAATTTTTGAAATCGTGTTCTCAATTCTAAGCATGATCATTGCATTTTAATTGTATATTCATGTTCCTTACAAAGTTTCAAAGCTAACCTTTATATTCAATTTGATTTTTGCATCGTGTATGGGATTTCACCATGATCGAAATTTAGGTTTTCAGAGTTCTTGAATTGGGGTTTCTCACCCAAGGAAAAATTGGGACTCAAGATCACTACCATTGCAATCAGCGTGCTCCAACGAACAAGAAACATTGCTCGCGATGAATTTATGTCCAACAGGATCCTATTCGCTATTTTCTGACATGCCTTCTATAGCAACGGGTTAAAACCGTTGCTTATTGCTTTTATGTTTCAGAAAATAAAAAAGAGAATGAAGAAGAAGACTAGGTGGCAAGACGTGGTTCGCTGATTCAAACTTTTGCGCGCCCTCCACTAATGCATTTGCTTTTTCCTTTTATTGTTTGTTTGTTATAATGTATTAAACATGATTCAAGTGGTTCAGTGGTGCACGTGATGGTTTGCAACATGAATGACCTGGGTTCGATCCCAGGTCTTCTTCCTTTCCAATATTATTTTTCCTTTATTAATCATATGCAGGCACACCTTCGTGGATCACCATATGTCCCCTCATCCAAGTGTACACATGCCTAATGGACACAGATCAAGGGCTGAGGTTGAAGGTCCACTATAAGCCCAGGTCAACGCGCTGGTACACAAACTGGAGAAGTCAACAAATCTCAGGCTTAATAGGCCAATGTTCTTGGGCCAACACCTCCACAATGGGACAGAACACCCCCCTGGTTCTATCTTTTTTTTTCTAATTTTCTTTATGTTCTATTATTTTTAATCATTTACTTGTGTATTTTATTTTCTGATTTAATTAATTTTTACAAAAAAAAACATAAAAACATTAAAATTCAGAAAAGACAAAAAAATTTAATAATTATTTTATTATAGTTATTTTTCATAAATAAATGCTTGTAATTATTTAATTTAATTGGGTTATAACCTTAATTCTTTTTTTAATAAAAAAAATCCAAAAATATGTAGAATTAGGTTTAATGAATTCTTTTTATCTTTTTTTTTTATTTTTTCCCTTTTTACAATAATAATATTTAATTTATTTATTTTCATAATTAAATTGTATATAAATTAACTTAGGTTTAATTTAGGTTATATTTTAATTCTTTCATAATAAATAAAAATATTAGAATTAAGGTTTGCCTTTTAATTTAATTTCAATTAACTCCTTTTTCTCATTAAATCTAAAAAACACAAAAATACCATTTTCATTTAATTTTAATTTTAATTTCCTTATTAATTTTAAATATTTTTGTAAAAGGGTCCAACGCCCATTGTTTTAATTTAATTGCGCATATTTACTTTATGTCGTTCATTATAATTATGTAAATCTCCCAAAGCCATGTAACTTTACTTTTCGCACTTTTATTTACTCGCTTTATTTATTTTCCGCTAAATCGGGTCCGGTTTAATTTTGGCGATGTGGACCCGCGCCATTTGTAATAGCCTTAGATTTATTTTTCCGCAAACTTATAACTGTTAAAAAGCATGCAAGAATGAATGTCTTAATTAAAATCAAGCGTAGATCACAATGACATGACAAAAGACAAATATCAAATGAAAACGACACACGAGTCGCACACACCACCCCTAGGGTACGCCTCACTGTTGCCTTTCGAAAGGTGGTCGTCGAGTAGAGGACGTCTTAGTAAGTCCTCATGATCCGGGAACCTGGCATGAGGGTAGCTTCTAAGGTGTCTTCCCATTGCTCTGGTGATCACCACGTCCCTAAAACTCGAATTGACCCGAACACCTCCGACGGTGGTGCTACCTACCTCTCAATGGTGGGATGGCACTACTTCAAAGGACATTTACACAGACGAATTCCTTAGGGTAGGTAGACAACTCTAGATACTTGCTCTAAATTTCAAAACAAATTCAAAATCTTTTCACAAACACATTTTCAAAAGCTTTCAAAGCAAATTTTTCAAACACTCTGACGTATGAGTCGATCTGAAATTTTTTCAAAGAAACTTTTAAACCCACATTGAAAAGCAAACAATTTTGAAAACACATTGAGCAAGTACCTAAGAGCCCATGGATAACCATGGATAGAAAGGGTGCTAGCACCTTCCCTTTCTATAATCTACCTCCCGAACCGAGAGCAATCCCTATAAGGAATTTTTCTGTGCTTTTGTCCTTTCCATTTGGAGAAAATAAAAGACGGTGGCGACTCTTGCTTCCGCGACATCTCGCGAACCAGCGTTAAACAGTCAGTTCCAGATCCACCGATCACAGAACTGGCGACTCTGCTGGGGACTTAACTTAAAGTGAGGTGTACCTTAGGGTTAGTTCATAACGGTGTTTTCAATTGCTTTCCTTGTTTGCTTTAAATTGTGGGACTGTCTTGGAAGTTATATAGATCCTAACCCGGATCTGGGGATACCTTCTTAGAAAGTAGCAACAAGGCTGTGAGGGAACTGTGCGGGGTATACCGACATGGTTGAAACAGTCTGCTACGTTGATGTGGCACTTTGGTGTGTACCGGTAACCCTTGAGTTCAGTCAAGGAGAGTACGGGGCCTCCGCGTGGTGTCGTGAAGCATCAACAGACCTTAGGAACCTTAATTGAACTATCTTGGCCTCTTTAGGGTAGTGAGATAACTGACTTTGGTGCAGTCCGAAGTTGGTTGATACTCGATACTACACTCAATTGAGGGTTGCTTTCCTGGAATATTTCGGTCGCCAGTTCAGTGGCTAAATCGAAACGATGAACAATGAAAGCAATCCAGTGATATTGGGACCCTTAGAACCCGGTTACTTCTAATAGGACAGGTTGAACCCACCAACTTCAAGAGGGTAGTACCCCAAACTTCATGCTGGCCTAAACTCTAAGGGCTCTTTTGTGTGACTTGTGTGCCTTCGTACTTGACTATTTGCATGCTTGTTATCTAACACATGAACTACTTGCAGGTTTTGTTTATAGTCCTTAATTGGGACTCATAACAGGGCTTACTAAGTTTCTTGCAGGCTTTGTTTATAGTCCTTAATTAGGACTCATAACGGAGCGTATTGAGTTTCTTGCAGGTTTTGTTTATAGTCCTTAATTAGGGCTTATAACAGAATGTACTGAGTTTCTTGCAGACTAGTTTTTTGCAGGTTTTGTTTATGTCCTTAATTGGGACTCATAACAGGGCTACTCACATTACCCCATGCATACCATAACATCATACCATTGCATACATCCTAACTCATTTCAAGGATCTCAAGGGCTTGTGATGCAGGTCATGGTGAATCAACTATCCCAGCAAGGGGCAAAGAGGATTTATTTTCCTCTAGCCAAGGTTGTCAGGGGCTATGACCCACTTGATATGGTGAGCTTTGACTCCTGAAGAAGGTTCCCCTAACCAAGGTTGTTTGGAAATCAAAACCAGACATGATGATTAAAGTCAGGGGCTATGACCCACTTGATATGGTGAGCCTTTGACCCTTGGAGAAGGACTCTCAACAACATGAAGTACCTTCAATCAAGTTACCAGTTTTCAACTCTAACAAATTTTCTTGTTTACCCCGCGAGGTCCTTGAAAACATTGCATGCATGTCATACATATCATTGCATAACAGGTACCCTTTCTCTGCAGGTTACTTACCTTCTTCGCTGTTTATTTCAGCCGATCGTCATGAATCCTGAATCATCAGCCGAGCAGACTATCAAGGCCCTCCAGGCTCAGAATGCCCAATTCCAAGGGCTAATCATGAACTTGACCCAGGGGCAGCAAGATCTGAAGGCTCTTCTCTTGAAGAAGGAAAAGAAGAAGAAGAGGACTGTCTTGTTCAGCCCTAGACGCAGATCTGGGAATACACCGCAAGTCGAAACTGAGAGGACTACCCCATCTGTGAGGGAAAGCAGTCACCATGAGAGAGAGGTTCCCAGTCCAGTGGTCTCCGACAACGAGACAGATTTTGATGAAGAGCAGTACCCTCCTGCTAATGACAGATATAAGCAACTGGAGGACAGAATGAAAGCTATGGAGGTTCAACAGGTACCTGGGCTGGATTTCGGAGATCTGGGTTTGTCAACTGGTGTGGTCATTCCTCGGAAGTTCAAAGCACCGTCCTTTACTAAGTATGATGGGGCGTCTTGCCCCAAGCTGCATCTAAGGTCCTATGTTCGGAAGATTCAACCATATACGGTGGAAAAAAACTTGTGGATCCACTTCTTCCAGGAGAGTCTTTCAGGGACTCATCTCGAATGATTCTATCAGCTGGATGGGACCAAGGTTCGTAACTGGGAGGAGTTGGCTACTGCTTTCTACAAGCAGTATCAGTATAATGCCGACCTTGCTCCTACGCGTACCCAACTCCAGGGTATGTCGTTAGGATCAAGTGAAGGTTTCAAAGAATATGCGCAGAAATGGAGGGATCTCGCTGGAAGGGTACAACCACCTCTGACTGACCGTGAACTTGTGGACATGTTCTTGGGGACCCTGTCTGGTCCATTCTTCAACCACCTCATTGGTAACTCATCTGCTGGATTTACCGACCTCATCCTGACCGGCGAAAGAATTGAAGCTGGTATCAAGAGTGGGAAAATTCAAGAGGCCACACCTTCTGATATTCATAAAAAGCCTTACACGGGAAAGAAGGAATCTAATGCTGCATACGGTCAAAAGGGTCGCCGTGATCAACATGCAGGGGCAGTCATGATCTCTGGTTCTACACCATGCCGCCAACCACAGAGGGGAAACCAGCAAAGGCTGGACGGGCCTAAAAGGCAATTCACCAACATTAACATGCCATGGTCACAAGCACTGCAACACATGTTGAAGATGAACCTGATTGCAGTAATCAACCCTCCTGCCAATCCTAAGACCTCCTCTCCTAGCTACAATCCAGAAGCCAGATGCGCTTATCATTCCGATAGCCCGGGGCACGATACTGAGGACTGTTGGGCACTGAAGTACAAAATTCAGAACATGATCGATGCCAAAGAGATCGAATTCGAGCCTGCCGAGACTCCCAACGTGATCAATGCTCCACTGCCAAAACACGGCTAGGATCTAGAGATTTTTGTTCATTTGAATTCAAGTTGTATTTTTCTTTTCTTGTTCAGATAAACAATTATCATGTTAAGCTCTTTTATTTCATGAATGCATTACACATGTCTGTCTTGATTTAATTATGTTTACTATGCTTAAAACTGCTTTCACATTTTGTGATGATCAACTCTCGACTGAAAATTCTAAACCTCTTGAGGGAGGATGACGAAAATGATACCACGATATACAGTATGCTTTTGAACAGACCCTGCTGATGAGGTACAGGCATTGTTTCAACCCCTAAACACTGGAGTTATAAGGATGATAATCCCTCGTCAACCCATCAGAGCCAAAGAAGTAGGAGTTTTTCTTTTCGCAATTTAAAACCCTTAATCATAACCTGGGGCAGGGTAGTCTCTCAGTTGATCCAAGTGCATAACGAATGGCACCAAAGAGATCCTTACGAAAAGAGAAAGACAGTGATGGTTTAGAACAATCAAAAAGACAGGCAATCATTATCAAAAAAAATCATAAACAAAAAGCCCAAAAGAGTCAAAACCTATGAAAGAAGACTTACCAAACTGGGACATCCCGCTGACTGTAATCCCAAAAAAGGAAACAGTTCAGGCAAAAAAAGAAAGGGATAACAAAAATCAAGAAAGAGGTCTTACAAACCCTCAACAAAAAAGGAATGACTGCCTATTTCAAAATAAGTCATCAACATCTGAACCATCATTGGAACATCAGAACAAAGACTCAAACAAGGTCTAACGCACGATCAACTGAGTTTAGGTTTGGAGAACATCACGAAGAGCGGGTGGGTACAAATAATTTGAGCCTTTATCCTTTGTTTCTTAAACCGTGAACCAGGCCACGATATAACCCTTAAAAGTCCTAGCTGAAGCACGGGTTAGTTCGAAAGCATACTGTTACGAAGGTATCCCGACTCCTGAAGGTTTGCTGTAAAATATTGAGTTGACATCGCATTGTATTACAAAAAATGCATTTTCAAAATTCAAGACAGACATAGACGTTTGCATTCTTAAAATAACCTTGTTTGCATATGACTATTTGTTTGAACAGCAGGGAAATTCGCACGATGAACACCTTGTGAACAGAAGTACCTCCAATCAAGGGGCACAGTAGGAGCATTGCCCATTACCTGGGGCATGGCAAAATACTTCCAACAGGGGCAACTCCCTACATTCTGAGAGCGTGGACATAGTCGAAAAATACTACGCACAATCAAAGACCCGCTAGGTTGACACACCTAGGCTAAAATAAGGGCTTCCCGGCGAACCAAAAGGGTTCGGGCAAAATGAAGGGGTGAAATGAAAAAAAAACATGTACACCCGGCAAGTCGAAAACCCGAAAAGGCGGCTTGGGCAAAAATGGGTATCCCGGTGGACTGAAAACCCGAAAGGGCGGTCCAGGCAAAAGTTAGGGATCAAAGCGTACGACTATGTTCCGGTATCTCGTCACTTGTCTACCCGAAGATTTGTCAATTACCCACACAGGTATCCTCTTCTCTCACCTCCGAAGCAGGGGCAATAATGAGTTATCCAGGCGATCCAATTGCTCTGTCAACCAAAGTACAAAGGACAGATCAATATAAGAATGATTACCATCTACCCTTACAAATTCCAGATCGTGGGTTAACGTCCGAGACCAAACAGGACAATCATCCACTTAATCAAAATCATGCGACCCAACACCGGTTTCCTCTCAACCTTCAGACAAAGTCATACACAGACTCCTCCTCCACAAGATGACCTAACCCCGGTTCATCAAGAAGTTTTTACACGAACTTACCCAGGTAACCTAACCCCGGTTCCCCCAGAAGTCTCACATGGACTCGCTTCCAGTAACCTTACCCCGGTTCCTCCAGAAATCTTACACGGATTTATCCCAAGGTAACCTAACCCCGGTTCCTCCTGAAGTCTTACATGGACCTATCTTAAGATGACCTAACCCCGGTTCATCAAAGTTTTTACACAAACTTATCCAAGTAACCTAACCCCGGTTCCTCCTGAAGTCTTACATGGACCTATCTCAAGATGACCTAACCCCGGTTCATCAAAGTTCTACACAAACTTATCCCGAAGCAACCTTACCCCGGTTCATCAAGAAATCTCACACGGATCTATCTCAAGGTAACCTAACCCCGGTTCCCCCAGCAGTCTCACAGGGACTCGTCTCCAGTAACCTTACCCCGGTTCGTCAAGAAATCTCACATGGATTTACTCCAAGGTAACCTAACCCCGGTTCCTCTAGAAGTCTTACATGGATTTAGTTCAAGATAATCTCACCCCGATTCATCAAAAAGTTTTACATGAACTTACCTCACCAAGCAACCCTACACCGGTTCTCTCTCTTCAAGATGCAGTTTTACATGGACTCATCACCCAGAAACCCTACACAGGTTCTCCCTTTCCAAAAACGAAGTTTTACACGAACTCATCATCAAAGTAACCCTACCCAGGTTCCTTCTCCATTTCAGATGCGGTTTTACACGAGCTCATCAGCAGGCAACCCTACATAGGTTCCCTCTTTCAACCTACAGCATTACAGTTCAAAATCTCCCCAGGAGAGTCCAATCCAGTTTCCCGAGGAAAGATGGAATTCATATCCCCAAGCAATAAGCTTATCCCCAGTAGATTCTGGAAGCTTATCCCCTCGCAGAGCACGAACGCGTCGTCCGGCTTGATTTAAAGAGTTATTTCCTTAACAGGATATAACTGGGTTATCCTCAGCCAAAAGCCACGGAAAGAGCGTCCTCGACGAAGTCTTCTTACCCCAGCGAAGTCTATCAACACTTCCTATACAACAAGGGTATCCTCAGCAGATTACTATCAACACTCAGCAAGGCATCTCTATCCCCACAGAGTATTGCTTCCCAGCATGGTCGCTAGAGTATCTTTTCTCCCCGCAGAATCTTTCATTTGCCAAGTTTATTCCGCAACGGAGTCATCTTCTCCTACCGGTATTATTGCAGTTATCATCCCCAGCGGAAGCAAAATCCATTCTTCAACGTCAGCCCAGGATACAACTTCCCGGCACCCGTCAAGGATTCACTTTCCTAGACGAAAAAATACATAAAACTTCACATACATCATTATAGCATGCATAACGCACTGCATCATATCATACGAATCTCATTTATGTTGAGAACATCATCGCTTGATCCATATCATGCATTGCATATGACTGACTTTTACCTTTCAGGAAAGATGCAGTTTAAAGTCTCAATCACATTTCAAGACCTAGACCGGTTCAGTTAAATCGACCCTAAGATTTTCCTGATGCTTATCCAGTCAAAGGCCTTCTCTTGGTTCAGTCAGATCGACCCTAAGATCTCCCTGATGCTTATCCAGTTGAAGATGTTTCAAGACCTAGATCGGTTCAGTTAAATCGACCCTAAGATTTTCCTGATTCTTACCCAGTCCAAGGCCTCTCTGGTTCAGTCAGATCGACCCTAAGATCTCCCTGATTCTTATTCCAGTAGAAGACACCCAAGATTTTTCTCAACAAGCGTTGTTGAAGTTAAAGACACCCAAGATTTTCTCGACGAGCGTTGTTGAAGTTAAAATCGCCCAAGATTCTCTTACCATTCATGCTAAGGCAGCAACCAGCTCTGGTTCATTCATCAAGCGTTTGAAGCTCCAGATTCAGCTCCTGTAACCAGTCAGGACACATCTATACCAAGCATCTAAAATCAGCTCCTGCAACGTGTCAGGTACTCATTTTCTCTTTTGCAGGTATGCAGGTTCTCGCTAAGGAATCTCCTACGCGATCAACATCCAGATGGCATCTATAAGCCCATCGTCCTATCCAGCAATCTCCAAATGGCATCTATAAGCCCATTCCCCCATCACTGTCACTATGTGAGCACAAATTTCTGGGCACTTTAGTGTTCAATCATCTTCTACCCTCGGATTACGAAAGGCACGTCAGCCAATCTGCATCCTCAGGTCTAAGAAGATTGAACAGGGGCAACTGTTGTACCCCAAAATTTGCCCTCCCATATTCATCAAAGATTTGTCAAGTCAAAGTCACAAAATTCCCCAAGGGTTGTGCAGTGCAACAGTCTCTCATACAATCAAAACTAGGGTTTGTGTTCTGATCAAGAATTGGAAGTTTTCAAAGGCCCAATCAAGTCTCATATGCCTACAAAGATGGTCAAGCATCCTCATATCAAGTTTCAAGGCATTCAGCTCAAAATTGCACAGTCAAAACCCTAGATTGCACTACAGTCAACTGTAGGGGCAAAATGGTCATTTGACAGTCAAAAGTTCAAATTTTTGGTCAACATATCATTTTGAAGCCACAAACATCATTTGATCAATGCTTGATCATGATTCTCAAAATTTGGCTCAGAAAATCATCAAGATGCAAAAGTTGCTATATTTGGACAGCTGAAAAAGTCAACTGAAATTGACCAGGGCATAACTTTCACATGGATTATCAGAAAAATTCCATCCAAAGCTCATTTTGAAGAGAAAGACATTTCCTACAACTCATCTTCATATTCCAAGTCCAATAAATGCTCTCACAAAAAGTTATCAATTTCAACATTATAGGTCATTTTCAAAAGTCAACAAAAAGGGACTTTAAGTCAAAGGCCATAACTTGAGATTGGTAAATCAAAATGACATGGGACCAAAGGCATTGGTTAGAGGACTCAAAGACCTTTCCAAAATGTCCAAGAACATGTGAAAAGCTTAAAAATTGAGCAAGTTATGCCTTGTGGAAGTTGGGAAATTTTTGGGAATTTTGAAAAGTCAACTTTGATGCAAATGATCCAAAATGCAAATGGGCCCATTTTTCTTCCAAGTTTCTTCATGCCAAGCCTATGCACGACCATTAGGCCCAAAAGGAAGTTTTTCTCCATTTTTATTTATTTATTTGGATTTTTTATCATTTATAATTCATTTAATTAAAAAATTTGCATGAAAAATACAAACCTAATGAAAACAAATCTTTTTATGCATGATTTGAACTTAATATTTCGTGCACATGCTAATATAGAAGGTTTTGGCTTGATTGAAACCTAATTGACACAAAAACCATGAAAAAAGATTCAAAAAGATATTAAGGAAATCAAATATTGAAAACAATGAATGCCTTGGATTTGGATCAATTTTTCCAACCTAATTGCTTCCTTACATATACAGGAATGTAAACCTAATCAAGGAGACTGAAAGCTGCGCAGAAAACCAATACACAAACTTGAAAAAATTGCCTTAAAGCTCAAATCTGATTTCAAGGTTAGAGGAGGATTCAAGCCCTAAAACTTGGTTCAATAGCTTCCTTGTGATCTCCTGAACGGGTGCCAATCAAAAACCACAGCCAAAACGCCCTGAATCGGTATCATGAACTCAGACTGTGTCTCAAATTTTTTGAAATCGTGTTCTCAATTCTAAGCATGATCATTGCATTTTAATTGTATATTCATGTTCCTTACAAAGTTTCAAAGCTAACCTTTATATTCAATTTGATTTTTGCATCGTGTATGGGATTTCACCATGATCGAAATTTAGGTTTTCAGAGTTCTTGAATTGGGGTTTCTCACCCAAGGAAAAATTGGGACTCAAGATCACTACCATTGCAATCAGCGTGCTCCAACGAACAAGAAACATTGCTCGCGATGAATTTATGTCCAACAGGATCCTATTCGCTATTTTCTGACATGCCTTCTATAGCAACGGGTTAAAACCGTTGCTTATTGCTTTTATGTTTCAGAAAATAAAAAAGAGAATGAAGAAGAAGACTAGGTGGCAAGACGTGGTTCGCTGATTCAAACTTTTGCGCGCCCTCCACTAATGCATTTGCTTTTTCCTTTTATTGTTTGTTTGTTATAATGTATTAAACATGATTCAAGTGGTTCAGTGGTGCACGTGATGGTTTGCAACATGAATGACCTGGGTTCGATCCCAGGTCTTCTTCCTTTCCAATATTATTTTTCCTTTATTAATCATATGCAGGCACACCTTCGTGGATCACCATATGTCCCCTCATCCAAGTGTACACATGCCTAATGGACACAGATCAAGGGCTGAGGTTGAAGGTCCACTATAAGCCCAGGTCAACGCGCTGGTACACAAACTGGAGAAGTCAACAAATCTTAGGCTTAATAGGCCAATGTTCTTGGGCCAACACCTCCACAATGGGACAGAACACCCCCCTGGTTCTATCTTTTTTTTTCTAATTTTCTTTATGTTCTATTATTTTTAATCATTTACTTGTGTATTTTATTTTCTGATTTAATTAATTTTTACAAAAAAAAACATAAAAACATTAAAATTCAGAAAAGACAAAAAAATTTAATAATTATTTTATTATAGTTATTTTTCATAAATAAATGCTTGTAATTATTTAATTTAATTGGGTTATAACCTTAATTCTTTTTTTAATAAAAAAAATCCAAAAATATGTAGAATTAGGTTTAATGAATTCTTTTTATCTTTTTTTTTTTATTTTTTCCCTTTTTACAATAATAATATTTAATTTATTTATTTTCATAATTAAATTGTATATAAATTAACTTAGGTTTAATTTAGGTTATATTTTAATTCTTTCATAATAAATAAAAATATTAGAATTAAGGTTTGCCTTTTAATTTAATTTCAATTAACTCCTTTTTCTCATTAAATCTAAAAAACACAAAAATACCATTTTCATTTAATTTTAATTTTAATTTCCTTATTAATTTTAAATATTTTTGTAAAAGGGTCCAACGCCCATTGTTTTAATTTAATTGCGCATATTTACTTTATGTCGTTCATTATAATTATGTAAATCTCCCAAAGCCATGTAACTTTACTTTTCGCACTTTTATTTACTCGCTTTATTTATTTTCCGCTAAATCGGGTCCGGTTTAATTTTGGCGATGTGGACCCGCGCCATTTGTAATAGCCTTAGATTTATTTTTCCGCAAACTTATAACTGTTAAAAAGCATGCAAGAATGAATGTCTTAATTAAAATCAAGCGTAGATCACAATGACATGACAAAAGACAAATATCAAATGAAAACGACACACGAGTCGCACACACCACCCCTAGGGTACGCCTCACTGTTGCCTTTCGAAAGGTGGTCGTCGAGTAGAGGACGTCTTAGTAAGTCCTCATGATCCGGGAACCTGGCATGAGGGTAGCTTCTAAGGTGTCTTCCCATTGCTCTGGTGATCACCACGTCCCTAAAACTCGAATTGACCCGAACACCTCCGACGGTGGTGCTACCTACCTCTCAATGGTGGGATGGCACTACTTCAAAGGACATTTACACAGACGAATTCCTTAGGGTAGGTAGACAACTCTAGATACTTGCTCTAAATTTCAAAACAAATTCAAAATCTTTTCACAAACACATTTTCAAAAGCTTTCAAAGCAAATTTTTCAAACACTCTGACGTATGAGTCGATCTGAAATTTTTTCAAAGAAACTTTTAAACCCACATTGAAAAGCAAACAATTTTGAAAACACATTGAGCAAGTACCTAAGAGCCCATGGATAACCATGGATAGAAAGGGTGCTAGCACCTTCCCTTTCTATAATCTACCTCCCGAACCGAGAGCAATCCCTATAAGGAATTTTTCTGTGCTTTTGTCCTTTCCATTTGGAGAAAATAAAAGACGGTGGCGACTCTTGCTTCCGCGACATCTCGCGAACCAGCGTTAAACAGTCAGTTCCAGATCCACCGATCACACCTACCATCCAGGCTTTCACCTTGAAGTAACCCTACTATCCAGGTTCCTTCCCATAAGCCCTACTATTCAGGATTTCATTTTGAAGTAACCCTACTATCCAGGATCCTTCCCATAAGCCCTACCATCCAGGCTTTCACTTTGAAGTAACCCTGCTGTGATACGGTGGGAGAACTGACTTGAGGTTTTGCGTTTTATCGCAAATATTACGGTTAGCAAGAGTCTCCACCGACTTTTCTTTTATCCAAAATGAAAGGTGAAAAAGCACAGGAAAGACCTTTGAGATTTTTTATTGAGTTCGGGGGGTAGATTATGAAAATGGAAGGTATTAGCACCCTTTTCATCCATGGTTTTCCACGGGCTCTTAGTTACTTGCTAAATCACTTGCTTTTGTTTTGAAATTGTGCTTTGTGTGGTTTTGAAAGTATTTTGTAAAAGAGGCCATTGTTTAGGAAATCTTTGTAATGATTCTCGTTCGTAAGAATGTATATAAAGATGTTTGTCTTTTTGAAAATGTTTTCAATGTTTGTAAGATGTTTGGAAATGTGTGTGTTTGTCTTTAAAATAGCAAGGATATTTGTTTGAAATGGAGCAAGTAACTAAAAGTAATCTACCTACTCAAATGTCTTTCTTGTTCATTTTCTTTTCCTTTGACATTGTCATCTTACCATTGATTTGGTAAGTAACCCTATCTTTGGATATAAACGGGACGGGCGTGGGTCATCGTATAACCATGATTAGAAATGTTGCAAAGTATCCTAGCATTTTTGATGGACTAAGATCATTTTGTAAGGCAACTTTGAATAGCGTCACCGAGGGACTATGATCTTATATTTGTTTTTTTTTTTTTGCTTAGATACTTCACATGCGTAATATGGCCATTTTTGTATAAGGAAACCAAGTGGAGTAACCCTAAAGGTGCTTGTGTGCAAATGTGTTATTTTCATGCTTGATTTTTTTTGGATTAGGGTTTTCTATTTGATTATTTTCATCTTGCCATACAAATCCTAATTACTAGCATGTTATGTTAAAGCGATAAATTGCGTAATTTAAAGATTACTACGCTATTACAACATTTTATGGGAGGGGGTATACAAATTATGAATGGGGATTTGCAATAATATAAACCTAATTAATCTATTACAACCAAATCGAATTTGTACAAATATTTGAATAAATAACATACAATATAAATTAAATATGCAAAGACATGTATATGCAAGAAAAAGATTTTTGTTTTGTTTTTTATGTGAAAAAGAGTTTTGAACTAAACCTAATAATTTAAGAAAAGGAAATTATTTCTTAGAAATTGATTAACTCTAATTCTAATTTGTTAAAAAAAAATAAAGTTCTTTAAGTATTATTTTTTTGTATTTTTTGTCTTGAAAATAATAAATAGTATTTATGAAGTATTTTGGTCCTTTTATATATTAAAATAAATATTTACAAATGTGAGAAAAATAATAAATATTTAAACTTATTCTATTTTTAATTACAAGTTTATTAAGAAAAATAATTAATATATAACTAAATAAAAAATATTTTTTATGAGAAAATAAAATAAAATAAACAAAATATAATATTTATCATTTTTATATTTTTATGATTTTTATAATATTTAAAAAAAATATATTTAATGAAATAAAACAAAATAAAATAAATAAACAAAATAGTTGGGCCAGGGGTGCCCTGAGTAATCAAGAGGTAGCATGTTAGAAAAAATCACAAGGCCCAATGGAACAAAAAGCCCAGCACTGCAAAGTGACAAAAAATGGAAAAAATGTGAGAAAATATGCAAAAGGCAGGCGACAAGGCTCGAACCCATGACCGATGGCAATTTTGCGTGCTGCCTTACCACTAGGGTGGCTGTACATCTGTTTATAGAAACACAAAGATAAGTATATATTAGGAAATGCCTCCTGAAGGCAACTTCATCTTCAACCTTGAGCCATGGCCGGACCACCTGTATCTCTCTCATTTCTCCATGAAAATGGAAACTTCAAACATGAATATGATAGTACTCCTTCCCAAGATTTCAAACATGTAACTCATGTAAACTAAAAGTTAAATATCAAAGCTAATTTTATTGGCCCTAATTTCAAACCTAATTTTTATAGAAATTTCAAATCTAAAATTCTCTATACACAATGGATATAAATGAAATCTATGAACATGGTTGGCTTTAGTACAAGGATATCTACATTTTATTTTCACAAATCGAGACCAAAGGATGCATGTATGAAGAGATAAAAGTTAGAGTTTTTACCTCTTTCAGTTGAGATCGTGAATGGAGTTTGAGTGAGCTTTGAGAAGGCCTGAGGATCTGTTTAGCTTGCCTGGACCTCCCTGAGTGTGTTCCAATCCTTACTTTGCCTTGAGAGTTCCTGAATCTCCCTACTCAAGTCAACCTGCAAGCTTGAAATGCAAAAATGGCAAATGGAGAATGAGGAGTTACGGTGAATGGATGATGGTCTGGAATACTTAGATATGATATAGGTTAAGTGTTTAGGTTATTAGAACTTGAAACACACGAGTGGTTTTTGAGATTGCTATGCAAGATACAAAACTGCAAGTTATGGCAGGTTTTTGGTGATAGAGAGTTTGGGAGAGTTTCTTAGCTTTAGCAATCGTGTTTTAAGTCACAATATGTTTGTGTATAAGTATAGAAAAGGTTAGGCCTCAAGCTTCCTCCAGATTTCTGAGTTATAGACTTTTTGCTCTATTGCTTGCTTTTGAAGAAAAGTGAGGAGACAACTCTCTATGTGCTTGTACAAGCCTGGTCTGAGTTGGTACAAGTCTTAGACACATTGCTTTTGGTTTATAGGATTTGTGTGTTTAGAAAGAACATGTGCGAAGCTCAAGGAGTTGACAAATGCAAAAGTTGTGCTTTACTAAAATGGAAATGGCAACTTTGTGCCATTTATGGAATTATAGCTTGGACAAAGGCTCTCATGCTTGGATTAAAGCTTTATCAACTGTGTAAGCATTTAATTATGGAGTGAGAAACAAGTTTGAGACCTGCAAAGCAAGGATTATTCATCCTAGGTTTGGATTTGAATTTTGTTCTTCATGAAATGGCTTGAAATAAAAGTGAGAAATTGCCAACTTCATCTCTTCGATTCTCCCTACTCAAGAATGATCTCAAGGAGTTCTTGGACATTTTGGAAAGATTGAAATGTGATATATAACTCATATTTGAATTGCTTTCCAATATTCCTCTTGGAACTAGGTAAAAAGTTGCCATGAAGTTAGGTTAAAAACCTGCCTAAATTAGGGCAAAATTTCACTAAGTTATTTTAGTTCATGAGCATGTATTCTCAAAATTATATCTTGAGATCCAAGCATCTTTAGGAGAAATTGTGTGAAGAAAATTTGTATATTTCATGGAGATCTACAACTTTCATGTTGGGAGCTTTCTTTGAATGATCTTGTATCATGGTGAGAATTTGACTTAAAGTTGAGAAAAATAAGAAATTTTCTATACTTAGAAAAATTTCTAAGTTAAGAAAATTTCAAATTTCAAAACAAAATCTTCAATATTTGATTTCTTTATGAACAAGTTTCACATTTTGACATGTTTTGATGAATTGTGATCCTTGGCATTTGATTTTGACCAAAAAGTCAAAGTTTGACTTTTCAGTATACAATTGACTTTTGATGAGTTGACTGAAAAATTCATCTGTCAATCCAATGGGCTTGCAATGTTTTGAACCATGTCATTAGGTCAAGATGATGCAATTGAACTCTTGAAATCATTATTCAAACCAATTGATCATTTTCTAGGTCAAAAATCAGAAATTGCCCTTTCTCAGTCAAAACCCTAATTTTGACCATTTTGCCCTTTTGATGATTTGATCAAATTTCTTGAAGAATTGTGATACAAACTTGATCAAATGATACATATGAGTCTAAAATGTTGATTTGGATAAAAAATTATGAAGTTTGACTATAAATTGGCCATGGTTTGATTTTTCCCCAATACAAATGATTTTTAGGTCAATTGTCCGATTGACTGGTAAAAGATGTGATTCAAGGCTTAAAACTTGACATGAGTAATCTTAGGGGTCCATAATGATACTTGAAAGTCATATGAAGCATTTATAGTCCAAAAATCCTTGTGCAATCCCAAACCCTAATTTTGGGTTATCAGTGCTTGATGAGATGTCTTGAGCTGGTCAAACCCTAATCCAGTCTTGAGTCAAAGAGATCTTGTGAGAAAAATCTTGATAAATGAGAGGGAACATTTTGGGGTACAACACCTACTATCTAGGTTCCTTCCCATAAGCCCTGCCATCCAGGCTTTCACTTTGAAGTAACCCTACTATCAAGGTTCCTTCCCATAAGCCCTACCATCCAAGCTTTCACTTTGAAGTAACCCTACTATCCATGTTCCTTCTCATAGCCCTACTATCCAGGCGTGCATCTCGAAGTAACCCTACAACCCAGGTTCCTTCTCATAGCCCTACTATCCAAGCATGCATCGAAGTAACCCTACGGCCCGGGTTCCTTGTCATAACCCTACTATCCAGGTTCCTTCCCATAAGCCCTACTATCCAGGCTTTCATCTCGAAGTAACCCTACGATGCAGGTTCCTTCCCATAAGCCCTACTATCTAGGATCTCATTACGAAGTAACCCTACGACCCAGGTTCCTTCCCATAAGCCCTACCATCCAGGCTTTCACATTGAAGTAACCCTACTATCCAGGTTCCCTCTCATAGCCCTACTATCCAGGCTCTCATTTCGAAGTAACCCTACAATCCAGGTTCCTTCTTATAACCCTACTATCCAGGCTCTCATTACGAAGTAACCCTATGACCCAGGTTCTTTCCCATAAGCCCTACTATCCAGGTTCCTTCTCATAGCCCTACTATCCAGACTTTCATCCCGAAGTAACCCTACTATCCAGGTTCCTTCTTATAACCCTACTATCCAGGTTCCTTCTCATAGCCCTACCATCCATGCTTTCATCTCGAAGTAACTCTACTATCCAGGTTCCTTCTCCCTTATCTCAAGAAAATAGTTTACAACACCGTAAGACCTGGACCCGACTTGATACGGTCAATTTCACAATTCCCCAGTAAGTCACTGTGCAGTCTGGACCCTGACCAGATATGCAGTTTATCTCTATTTCCTCAATCATGAGTTAATTCCCTGGTAGAGTAATGGACAACTGAAGCTCCTATACTCTATTTCCCAGGACATAAATCAACATTCCCCGGCGAAGTCCTCCTCAGCGGCAGGTCCAGGAATTCTCGCAAAGGAATCTCTTATGCAACCGATATCTTTTCTGGATGGTATTTTTAAGCCCATCTCTGACGATTCTCTGTCGAATTCCAAATGGCATCTGTAAGCCCATTCCCGATATCACTAATCACCAGGCACTGCATGCGAGTGAAAATTTATGGGCACTCTAGTGTTCAATCATCTCCCACCTTCAGATCACGAAAGGTAGACAAGCCAATCTATATCCTCAAGTCTAAGAAGATTGAACATGGGAGCTTTTGTACCCAAAAATTTTCCCTCCCATTTTAATCAACATATGTTCATGGAGACCTTTAACTTGCTCAAGGATGCTCAAGAGTTGACTAGACAAAGTCTCTCCTAAAGCAATGAACCTCCAACTAGGGTTTCCATTTTCATCAAGAAGGGTGAGATCCAAAAGCCTCATATGCTATCCATAATCCTAATATGTCCTCAAGATCATCCATGCTCAGTTTTATGCCTTGCACAAGAAGTTTACTCAATCAAATTGCTCAGATGCTTGAGAATCAACTATATTAGGTCAAAAGTCAATTGTGGCCCACATACAGTCAAACTTCAAGATTTTTGGTCAACATCAACATTTTGAATTTATATTCATCGTTTAATCAAGGGTTGATCATGATTCCTCAATGAATTCTCCTAATTCATCAAAACTAAAAAGTTGCTAAATTAGGGTTTCTCAAGAAAAGTCAACCAAACTTTGACCAAGCATAACTTTCTCATACTTTATCAGAAATTTCTCATCCAAGACTCATTTTGAAGGGAATCTAATTTCCTTCGACTCATCTTCATCCCTCAAGTTCAAAAAATTCACTCATAAAAAGATATGAATTTCTACATTATAGGTCCTTTTGAAAAGTCAACAAAAACACCTTTTGGGTCAAAGCTTCTTACATGAACATGAAAGACCCAATTGAAATGAGACCTAACTTATTGTATAGGGGAAATCCTAGGCTTTCTAAAAAGTCCAAGAACGCCTCTCAAGGGTTAAAATTGGAAGAGATATGCATTGTCAAAGTTGACCATTTTTGGAAAATTGTCAAAAGTCAAATGTGCTCAAAAGTGAATTTTTTGTCAAATGGGCCTAGCATTTCAGGATTGTATCTTGTTAAGGACATGTTCCACACACAAATCAGCAACCATATCTTATTTGCCCTATTTATTTATTTTATTTTGATTTTTATTTATTAAAAATCACATTAAATCAAATAAATAACAAAAAATATCAAAGATTGTTTTGATGATCTGATTTTGATGAAAATCAAATCTAATTAAGATGGCCTAATCAGATCAAATCGAATCAGGGCAAATTGAGGCAAAAATAGCATAATTTGGATGGTTTTGGAAATATATCATATGGAAAGCAAACCACATTCAATCTCCATAATTCCAAAGGATTCAGGTCGTTTTTGTTACCCTAATTCATCACACTACATATAATGAACAAAAACAAGGCAAGAGAACAAGGTTTACATTCGTGAAAACAGAGAAAGAAAACTAAAATTTTGGCAAAAAAGTCGTGGATCGTTTTCTTACATAGAGGGTGATTCAAGACATTCCAAGGCTTCCAATCGCTTTCTGGACATCTCCTGAAGCTAGCATGATCCATTGCAAGCCTTCCCAAGCCCAGAATCGCACCTGATAAACTCATGGTTTGCACATATAAGCTTGACTTTGATTTTTTAATTTACGCATGATTAACCACTTTTAAGCATAACATTGTGTCTGTATCATCATTTGGAATGTTTTGGTTTATTTAATTTTGCGTTTTGATGCCTATCTTGATAATTGTCATGACTAGGGTTTAAGAGGCCGTTTTAGGGCTTCTTTGTACAGGTGAAATTAGGCCAAGAAAATGATGCCATGATGCTCGTGGGATCAAGACGAATTGATCCATGTATTCACTTTTAATTTATCATGCGTTGTATGGATTTTTGAAGCTTGCAAGGCTACGGCTATGGAGTACTGTCTGTAGGCAAAAGCTTGAAACCTAAAACGACGAACATGGAAGAAGATGATGATTTGTCACCCTCCCACTGGGCACATTGAATTACGCACGTGTTTTTCCAGCCCATCCATTTTGTTTCATATATTATGATTTAATTTCATTATTATTACAACAAAACCACATAGCGCAGATGGCCAAAGCAAGCGTGGAATGAGTGGGAGGACCTGGGTTCAATCCCAGGTCCCAGCATAATTTTCATTATTTTCTTAACACTCTATGCAGAATCCCATGCGCCTCATGATCAAACGCCCATCTTGCTCCCTCTGATCCAACCCTCAGATCTTTGTTGATCCAGATCCAATGCGCCTAGCAACGATTCCCCACGGTAGACCTTCAAGCACGCTCAACATGGGATCTGGCGCAGGCATGGGCTCAGTATGCATGGGCCTAACAAATTCAGAAATTCACCCCCCATTTGATCCTACAGGCCCAAATTCTTACCTTTTTTTATTTTAATTCTTTTTCTTATTATTTGTTAATTATGTTTTTTTAATAACACCAAAAAATCATATTTTTTTTATTTAATCAAAGAAATCATAAAAAAAATCAAAAAACCATTTTTCACAAAAAATATTTGATTAATTAACTAGTTTAATTAAATTTAGGAAATTTAATTCTCTTTTTTGTTATAATTTAAAATAATTAGAATTAGGGTTTAATTTTGTACATAACCTAGTTTTTCCTTAAAAATAACATAAATATTTTCTCAAGTTAGATTTTTAGGTCGTCTAATTATTTCTCGCATTTAATTTGCCGTGCACTTTTAATTTTCCTTTTATTTTCATTTGTAACTGCTCCGAGTTTGTAATAGGTTTAAATAGGATTTTAATTTCGCATTTTATTTTCAGTCAAAAATAATTATGTATCTTCCCAAAGCCATGTAATAATTAGGAATCTAACTTCTCGCATTTTATTTCGCAAACTATAAACTGCTTAGATGTATATATAGGATTGTATGGAAAGACGAACTCAAATTAAAATAGTAGAAAACCCTAATCGTGCAAAGATAATTAATTGAAAAAATACACTTGCACATGCTCACTCTTAGGGTTTACTCCACTTCGATTGCCTTCGGTAAACGGTCATGAAGTATAGGAAATGTTAGTGGTTGTCCTCTAGTCTCAAAAGATCTAAAATGACCCAATCAAATGTTGCCTCGGAAAAAGATCTTTAAGGCTTTAGGATGATTACAAAAATTTCCTAACATTGCTTTTGTGACCCTATTTGTCCCTTCAAACGTCCCTTAAAACTCCAACGATATGGCTACCTACTCACTAATAGTAGGATAGCATTGTCTAAAGGTTAGGAGGAAAAGAACGACCTTATCGAGTATAAGTAGATAAGTTCTTAGATGCTTTCTCAAAACAACTTTTTTCACCTACACAAAAATATTTCAAAACACTTTCAAAAACATTCGCTTTGTCAACACTCTTGAGGACTGATACAAGAGTTATCACAAAGCGAATCGCCGCACTAAGGCATTTTCAAAACAATTTTCAAAACACAAAAAGCACAAGAATTTTTTTAAAAAATGAGCAAGTATCTAAGAGCCCATGGAAAACCATGGATGGAAAGGGTGCTAACACCTTCCATTTCTATAATCTACCCCCCTTACTTAGAAACATCTCGAAAAAGGTTTTTTCTGTTCTTTTTCCTTTTCCTTTGTTGGATGAAATAAAAGTCAGTGGCGACTCTTGCTTACCGCGACATTTGCGAACAAAAAACTCAAACCAGTATTAAACGGTCGGTTCTGCCACCGTATCACACTTATCTTTCTACTATTTAATTCAGTAACATGGATATTGATCAAACCGTGAAAGATCTGCAAGCACGAAATTCCCAGTTCCAATAAATCTTGCTGACTCTGGCCAAGGGACAACAAGAGCTGATGACACTGCTAGCAGCCAAAAAGAAGATTAAGAAGAAGGCCCTCATTAAAATGGGGAAAAGGTTTAAAGGCCCAGTCCGTCAGGTGCAGATAGTTAAAGAGCCATCCGAGGAAGACAAGAACCAGGTGGAAGAGGTAAAGAGCACCTGTGCTAGGGGTGAAAATGATCAAGCTTCTGAGGATGAAGACTACTTTGATGAACAGTATCTACCGACCGAGGATAAATATAAGCAATTAGAGGATAGACTAAAAGCTGTTGAAATTCAAGCCGTACCTGGTTTGGATTTTGGTTATTTGGGCTTAGTACCTGGGGTCGTCATTCCCCATAAGTTCAAAATACCAATCTTTGCAAAGTATGGCGGAGTTTCATGCCTAAAACTTCACCTGAGGTCCTACGTCCACAAGATACAACCACATACTATTGAAAAGAAGCTTTGGGTATATTTCTTCCAAGAGAGTCTGGTTTGGACTCAGTTAGAATGGTTTTAAACTTTATGGCCTTGCGTCTTACCCGAGGCACGATGGTTCTATCTGTGAAGGTTATTATATGTCATCTCATATATCATCAATGAAGCATTGGATGTTCTTTGCATACAAATTTTGCACTCTCTGTTTTTCTTTCCTGTCTTTACTCTATCAATACAGCTATGCTCTTACACACACTCATGTATCAAACTGCAGATCCATATCCACTCTGGATCCCATTGATAACAATCCTGCTATTGCCAGTTATGACTTCAAAAATCCGATCAACCAAGCCAAGGATGAAGGTGAGGATGATTGTGAGGTACCTGGAGAAATTGCTAGACTATTACAACCGGAAGAGAGGGCTATACAACCTCATGAAGAGCCAGTTGAGACAATAAACTTGGGCAAAGAGATAGACAGAAAAGAGGTTAAAATAGGTGCAAATATGGAGCTTAGCGTCAAATATCGACTGATATAGATGTTGCACGACTATGTTGAAATCTTCGCCTGGTCTTATGAAGACATGCCTAGTTTAGGAACTGATATCGTGGTGCACTGTCTGCCGACTAAAGAAGATTGTCCTCCGGTTAAACAGAAGGTCCATCGTATGCACCCTGAAATGTTAGAGAAGATCAAGGCAGAGGTCATGAAGCAATTCTACGCAGGGTTCTTAGCTGTCACCTCCTATCCACAGTGGGTTACTAATGTCATTCCGGTACCTAAGAAGGACAGAAAGGTACGGATGTGTGTGGATTACAAAGATTTGAACAGGGCAAGCCCCAAGGATGACTTCCTGCTTCCCCACATCGACGTTCTGGTTGACAACACCGCGCAACATAAAATCTTCTCCTTCATAGATGGTTTCTTTGGCTACAACCAGATCAAGATGGCTCCCGAAGACATGGAAAAGACAACTTTCGTTACACAATGGGGCACCTTCTGTTACAAGGTGATGCCTTTCGGGTTGAAGAATGTTGGGGCAACCTACCAGTGAGCCATGGCCGCTTTGTTCCACGATATGATTCACCATGAGATCAAAGTTTATGTCGATGACATGATAGCCAGGTCTCAGACTGAGGAAGAGCACCTTGATCATCTCCAAAAGTTGTTCGATAGGTTGAAGACATACATGCTAAGGTTGATTCCGAACAAGTGCATCTTCGGGGTAAGGTCTGGTAAGCTTCTGGGTTTCATCGTCAGTGACAAAGGTATTCAAGTAGATCCTACAAAGGTGAAGGCTATACAAGGAATGCCAGCTCCCAGTACAGAGAAGGAAGTTAGAGGTTTCTGGGGACGCCTGAATTATATCGCCAGGTTCATTTCGCTTTTGACTGCTACTTGTGAGCCCATCTTCAAGCTTTTGAAGAAAGATCAAGTGGTAAAGTGGAATGATGAATGCCAGACCGCTTTCGAAATAATCAAGGAATACTTGCAAGAATCACCAATTTTGATGCCTCTAGTTGAAGGAAGATCTTTGATATTATACCTGACAGTGCTAGACAATTCGATGGGGGTGTGTGCTGGGGCAGCATGACGAGTCTGGTCGAAAATAGCATGCAATATACTACCTTAGCAAAACGTTTCCCGACTGTGAGACAAGATACTCACTGCTCGAGAAAACTTGCTGCACTCTGGCATGGGCTGCTCGCCGACTGAGACAGTATATGCTGATCCACACTACTTTGTTGATATCTAAGATGGATCCAATCAAATACATTTTCGAGAAGCCCGCTCTCTCCGAAAGGATAGCGAGATTGAAGATGATCTTAAATGAATACGATATACAATATACAACCTAGAAAGAAATAAAGTGGAGTGCATTGGCTGATCATTTGGCTCATCATGCCGTGGATGACTACCGGTCTATGAATTTTGAGTTCCCGAATGAGAACATCATGTTAGTAACCAACTGCGAAGAACCTGGACTGGATGAAGGACCTGAGGAAAGATCCCGATGGTCTATGTATTTTGATGGAGCCTCAAATGCATTGGGTAATGGCATTGGCACTGTAATCATATCTCCCGAGGGCTGTCATACTCTGTTCACTGCCCGATTATGTTTCAACTGCACCAACAATATGGCAGAGTATGAAGCATGCATTATGGGTCTTCAAGATGCTATCGACCTAAGGATCAAGTTCTTGAGTGTATTCTAAGATTCCGCTTAGGTGATAAGTTAGATCAAAGGAGAATGAGATATAAAACATCTGAATCTCATCCCGTGCAAAGAGCATGTACTGACGTTGCTCCCACACTTTGAGGAGGTAACTTTTGAACATTTCCCGCTAGAAGAGAATCAATTAGCTAACACGCTAGCCACCATGTCTTCCTTGTTAAAAGTCAAGTGGGACAATGAAGATCCTCGAATCACAATTGAGAGGTTGGACGAACCTGCACACTGCTGCGAGATCGATACTGAAGAGGTAGTAGACAAACCATGGTTTCACGAAGTCAAAAGGTATCTCGAGGCTCAATAGTATCCTAAAGGGGCATCTATCAATGATAAGAAGTTTCTGAGAAAGTTCACTGCAAAATTCTTTTTCAGTCATGGAATCCTCTACAAGCGTAATCATGACGCTACCTTACTGCATTGTGTAGACAACAGCGAAGCAGAGAGGATTATGATAGACCTACATGAAGGCACCTTTGGAACCCATTCCAGTGGACACACCACGGCTAAGAAGATCCTACGGGATGGATATTACTGGTCCACTATGGAAGCCGATTGTTATCAGCCCTCTCGAACTTGTCATAAATGCCAAATCTACACTGATAAGGTGCATGTACCTCCGGTTCCCTTGAACGTCTTGACAGCTCCGTAGCCCTTTGCAATGTGGGGCATCGACATGATCGGATAATTCAGGCCCACCGCTTCTAATGGACATCGCTTCATCCTAGTAGCCATTGATTACTTCACGAAGTGGGTTGAAGCAGCCTCTTTTGCCACAGTAACCAAGAACATTGTGGCGCGGTTTATCCGACATAATCTGATCTGTCGGTATAGTGTACCAGAGAGAATCATTACTGACAATGGTACGAATCTCAACAACATAATGATCACCGAGCTCTGTAAACAATTCAATATACAACATCACAACTCTTCTCCCTATCGGCCGAAGATGAATGGTGCTGTTGAAGCATCTAACAAGAACATCAAGAAGATTGTACAGAAGATGACAGTGACATACAAAGACTGCCATGAGATATTACCATTTTCTCTTCATGGGTACCGTACCTCAGCACAGACGTCGACAGGGGCAACACCCTACTCTCTGGTATATGGCATGGAGCCAGTCCTACCCATTGAGGTCCAAATCCCTTCTTTAAGGATTATGAAAGATGCAGGTTTAAACGAAGACGATTGGGTTCAGACTCAACTTGATCAACTAAATCTAATTGATGAAAAGAGACTTACTGTTATCTGCCATGGTCAGACGTATCAAAAGCGGATGATCAAGGCTTTCAACAAAAAGGTCAGACGCCAAGAGTATCAAGTCGGGGATCTAGTGATCAAGCGAATCATACTACCGCAAGGTGACCCCAAGGGAAAATGGCCCCCACTTACGAAGGGCCATTTATGGTTAAAAACATTTTCTCGGGTGGAGCCATGATTTTAACCATCAAGGACGATGCCGACCTTCCTCACCCTGTCAATGCAGACATAGTGAAAAGATACTACGCATGATAAAAGACCCGCTAGGTTGACTGGCCTAGGCAAAAATAAGGGCTTCTCGGCAAACCAAAAGGGTTCGAGCAAAAATAAGGGATGAAAATGAAAAAATCTGTACACCCGATAAGTCGAAAACCTGAAAAGGCGACTTGGGCAAAAAAGGGTATCCTGGTGGACTGAAAACCCGAAAGGGCGGTCCAGGCAAAAGTTAGGGATGAAAATCATATCACTATGTCTCATTGGATCACCCTACGATCTGACCGCATTATCAACTATCAAGCTCAAACAGCATCAATCAATCTAATCAGCTTCAGACAAGCAGCAAAGTGAGGAGACGCTCGAAGGCATAGTGGAAATAGCGGATTTGAAACCCAATGGGATTCTTGCACATAGCTATTTCCTTTTTGTTGTACAAAATACTGTATATATTTCATTTTTACAATGGCGTTCTCTTACTAGAGCATCAACTTCCTTGTACAAAAACGCCTGTTATAGGCCAACTCCAACAATCAATACAAGTCATTTTACAAAACTATTTGTTTTTCTTTTTGTTTTATTTTTGCAAGAACATCCAATGATTTATTCTTGACATATGCAATTGAATATGACTTTTGTTCACAAATATTTGCATAGGAAAAGAAAGACAATTGTTCATAACTTAAGAAACAGGGACGGAAAACTAAATTCCCGACAGTAACTCTATCCAGCATGTAACAGAGGCAGAGACAGCTTTGGAGCACAGTCATCAGTACATGCAACCTTATAACATCTATACTCCCCACAGAGTAGAGGTAACCAAAGCCTTGATATCAGTTCTCTCAGAACGGGAAGTGATCTCCCTAGCCAGGGTCATCCAGAAACCTGACATCTATGTTCCCCAGTCGTATTTCATAATCACGAGTGGATCATCATAAACTCCTAACTCCGCAAACAGAGTTTATTTCTTTGGATACAAGAGCTCAATCCCCGACAAAGCCCATTACTTCAGCTATGGAAATTCACCTTCCAAGTTGTTCCCCAGAGTTATTCTCAAAATAGAATCTCCCCCTGACAGAAGTACAGTCACTTCCATTCATCATCCCCAGCGGAAGTAGAAGATCCATGTTTCTCTACAACAGTCAGGAATGTTATTTTTCTCCAGCAGCAGTCAGGGATTTATTGTCCCGGACTCAGATATGTCACAACTAACATCTCATGATCATACACCATGACATGCACATACATATCACATACATCATAATCTCGTTTATTTTGAGAACATAATCTCACAATGCATTTCATGCATCGCATATAACTAACCCTGCTATCTTTTCAGGAAAAGACAGTTATCACCAACAATTCCAGCAGTTATACATGTCATATCTGCAGGCAACCAAGGGAAAATCAGTTCCCGAAACCAAACGGGTCAACTAATCTACATGATCAAAGGAGGTTCCTTCTCACAGCCCTAATATCCAGTCTTTCATCTCGAAGTAACCCTACTCTCCAGGTTCCTTTCCACAAGCCCTATTATCCAGGCTTTCATTTCAAAGTAGCCCTACTACCCAGGTTCCTTCTCATAGCCCTATTATCCAGGCTTTCATCTCGAAGTAACCCTACTATCCAGGTTCCTTCCCACAAGCCCTACTATCTAGGATTTCATTTTCGAAGTAACCCTACTACCCAAGTTCCTCCTCACAGCCCTACTATCCAGGCTTTCATCTCAAAGTAACCCTACTATCCAGGTTCCTTCCCACAAGCCCTACTACCCAGGATTTCATTTCAAAGCAACCCTACTATTCAAGTTCCTTCTCACGGACCTACTATCCAGGCTTTCATTTCGAAGTAACCCTACTATCTGGGTTCCTTCTTATAAGCCATACTACCCAGGCTTTCATTACGAAGAAACCTTACTATCCAGGTTCCTTTCCACAAGCCCTACTACCCATGCTTTCATTTGGAAGTAACCTTACTATCCAGGTTCCTTCCCACAAGCCCTACTACCCAGGATTTCATTTCAAAGTAACCCTACTATCTAGTTTCCTTCTTCCTTATCCCCAGACAACAGTTTACAACACTGTAAGGCCCGGACCCGACCATATACGGTCGATTTCACATTTCCCCAGAGAGTCGCTATACAACCTGGACCCTGACCAGGTATACATTATACTTTCACCTCTTCAATCAAGAGTTAATTCCCTAGTAGAGTAATGGACAACTGAATCTCCTAGACTTTACTTCCCAGTGCATAAGTCACCATTCCCCGACAAAGTTCCCCTCTCGACAATAGGTACATGAATTCTCACTCAGGAATCTCTTATGCAACTAATCTTTTCTGGATGGCATCTTTAAGCCCTTCTCCTTTAATTTCCTGTCGTCTTCCAAATGGCATTGGTAAGCCCATTCCCGACATCACCGATCAGTATTACTTCATGCAAGTGCAAATTTTTGGGCACTCTAGTATTCAATCATCTTCCACCTTCAGATCACGAAAGGCATATCAACCAATCTACATCCTCAGGCTTAAGAAGATTGAACAGGGGCAACTGTTGTACCCCAAAATTTGCTCTCTCATTTCTCAAAGGATCATCCAGGACTCCCAGGTTTGCTTCTATCAAGTTCCATGTCTTGAATTATCACTTTTCAAGGAAATCATCCATAAGGGCAAAATGGTCAAAAGCACACTTAAAAAACTCAAACTTTGACTTTTAAATCAAAATTCATGTTTCAACAATTATATTTTATCAATACATGAAACTAGTTCATCAAAATCAGAAGTCAGAAATTACTTTGAAAAAAAATCAAATTTCTAAACATTTGGAAAATTTTCTAAGTGTTAAGAGAATGTGATACTTCAGAACTTCTGAGTCAGCCCCCATGCAAGCACAGTCAGAAGTTGCAAGCATGGTTCAGAATATAGTCTTCAATCAGAACATGACTCTTCAGCCTCCACGCAAGCACAGTTAGAAGTTGCAAGCATGGTTCAGAACATATTCTTCAATCAGAACATGACTCTTCAGCCTCCACGCAAGCACAGTCAGAAGTTGCAAGCATGGTTCAGAACTTAGTCTTCAATTGGAACATGACTCTTCAGTGCATAGAGGTTACATTTCTGATCTTCTGTGATCAGAACATCACCAAATCCCAAAACCTCGTTTAAGTAACCTACAACCCTGTTACATCACAGTCCTGCAGTCAGCTGCTGACCCAATCCACGCCTGCACTTTATGAAACCCCATATTTGCATCAAATTAGCATATGAAAATTGAAATTAAAAAGCAATGGAACAGTATACCAAAAATGTTTGAATCCCATTTGTTTTTCCCCCCAAAACCACAACAAACCCATCTATAAATAAGATGCTCCATCACACGTTCAAGGGGCTGGCTTTTGGAGAGAGAGAACTATCAAAAAGAGAGAAGAGAAGACTGTGAAAACTTCATAAAAGATCCAGAAATCCCAAACAGAAAACCAAACCTTTGTTCTTCCTTTTGAACCAAAGGACTTGGCATTTTCTTTTCCATTGCTCTTACTGATTCCAGAACATCTGAAGGCAGCATCTCAAGTTCCAAGCACAAACTCCAGGTTCAAGGTAAGTCTTTCTGACTTTGCATTTTTTTAGAACATCATTAATATGTAAATATCATAATAAATGTTGTCCATATCATTGCATAAGTAAAAAAAACTATGGATCAGAGCTTCTTGATTAAGGCTAGACTCAGATTTAGGATTAGAACTTCTATACATTGTTGTGCCGTTAAGCTTCTGATTTCCTGTTTAACAAGAACTAAATAAGTTGTTGATGTGCTGATTGGGAGTTGAAATATGGTATAGAACTTCTGATGTTCATTCACAGTTTTAGCACAACACAGAATTTATGAGTTCCCCTCATTGTTTTAACATAAAGAACTTCTATGATTTTTCTCACTGGTAACACACACTGAACTTCTAATTTTTACATGCTGATAACGCACTAAACTGCTAATATTCGCTCACTGTATTAACACACTACAAAATTTGAGTTCTTCTCACTGTTCAAACACATACAGAATTTCTGAATTTCAGTCACTGCTTATCACAACACAGAACTTCTGACTTTTGGCTCACTGTCTGAATACCACCCATAATCTATGTGTTTTCCCTCTAACGTTTCATGTAGGACCTCAGAGTTTACCAATCAGAACTTCTGATGCCCACTGACGTTTCTTTGAGTCACCACGTGTCTGGCTTCAGAACTTCTGATCCTTGTCATTTTGCTTGCAGCAGCACGCTGTTTCTATCTTTTATTTATTTTCCTTTTTTATCACTTTTAATATTAATACTTTTTTACCAACATAAAAAGGACATAAAAATATTTTCCTTTTACCAATAAATTTATTTTTTAAGACGAAAACCTTTTTATAACAAGTCCTTCTTCTTTCTTACTTTATCATTTTAATATGGTTGTAATAAACAATTAGGATTTATTTTCTTGCAAAACCCCCATTCATAAATATGTACCCCCATCCCTAAAATATTGTAATAGCGTAGGACTTTACATTTCTGCAACTTATCGCTTTCGAATGTAAATGCTAGTAATTAGGGTGTGTATGGCAAGATATGAAAATCAACAAATAGATCACCCTAATCAAGACTAAAATGCATTCAATCAAACACACTTGCACACTAGCACCTTTAGGATAATCCCACTTTGTGGCCTACAGGAAAAAATTGTCATGTCCCTCGAATATGGGACGTTTTAGCAAAAACCCTTCGATAAAAAGGATTTTAGTCCCTTGATGACCCTTGATGTTGCCTTCGATAAAACGATCTATTCCCTAAAAATGACATTGCTAAAACGTCCCATAGGTTGCCTTCTAGGACTATACAAACGTCCCAACGCCCGTCCCTTCACATCCAACGATGGGGCTTCTTACCAAAACAATGGTAAGATATACACATCTAAAGGAGAAGAAAAAGAACATCTAAGACCTTTCGAGTGGGTAGATTTTCTCCTAGTTGCTCGCTTACTCACAAGAAAAACATTTTTATACACCCACACTTTCATTTTGAAAACATTTATGAAAGACAACACTTTGCACGCGTTCTTATAGAGACAAGAACCGTTACAAAGACACCTTTTTAAATCACTTTAAAAAAACACACATATTTGAACTATTTTCTAAACAAACACTTTGTACGCGTTCTTATAGAGACGAGAGCCATTACAAAGACGTTTTCAAAATACTTTGAAAACCCACACCACAAGCACATTCAAACAAAAGCAAGTGATTTAGCGAGTAACTAAGAGCCCATGGAAAACCATGGATGAAAAGGGTGCTAATACCTTCCCTTTTCATAATCTACCCCCCGAACTCAAGAAAACATCTCTAAAGGTCTTTCCTGTGCTTTTTCACCTTTCCTTTTGGATAAAAGAAAAGTTAGTGGCGAATCTTGCTAAACCGCAACATTTGTGAACACAAACGCAAAACCTCAAGTCAGTTCTCCCACCGTATCACAATAGGCTTTATATAGAGTGTGGAACGAGAGTGAGGAGAAATAAGAAAATGAGGGAAATGATAGTATGTTGCATTTTTGAGTGAGTAAGAGTGCAAATCACGCGCCTTTGGATAAGTGAACAAGGGTTGGAGTGTGAGCTAGCAAAGGGAGTTTGTATTGGCACAAAAAATTTCATGCATTTTCATGCAACTTTGCTATTTCAAGATCACCTCTTTACCTCCTTATATCTCTCTCCACAATGCATGAAATGTGACAAACTTTGAATAAAAAATGTAGAGGACAGTTCATACTCCAACTTTCATGTTCAAAAATTTTCAAAATGAAGCTTGAATCAATGTGATATTTAGCCATGAACACGTGCTTACAAACTGTTGGACAAAATGCCTTGTCTTCCCGGGCTTGCTGCGCGCGCGACTTGCCTTGCTGGGCAGAAAGTTCAGCATGCGTAATGCCTACTTCTCACAATTATATCTCAAAATGCAGGAAGAATTTGGAGAAACTTTCTGAAGCAATGTTGTTCCTCACATTTAGGGCTTGAACTTTGATGGTGGACATTTTTCAAAATAATGTATATTTCTCATAGAAAATGGGTGATGAATGCGCGTCCATAACATGTTTGACAAAATGCCTTGCCTGCCTAGGCTTGCTACCCGCGTGCCTTGCCTTGTGCTGGGCAAAAATTCAGTTTTCAGCTCAAAATCCTAATCACCATATCTTTCTAGGCATATAAAGTTTGCATATTTTCAATAAAAATTGAGAAAGTTGTAGCCAATCAAAATCAAGCATAGTGTATTTAATATTTTCATGTGACTAAAAAGCCCTTGAATGACAAAAATAAAATAAAAACCTGAAAGTATAAAAAATAACTCAGTTTAAAATAATTTTTTTGAATTTTTTTTTGAATAAAAAATAAAGACTTAAAATGACTGAAAACGATAAATAACGGACAAAAATTTATCCGAAAATAATAAAATGAACACATTAAAATAAACTACATGTCACAAAGATTAAAGAGAAAATATTCAAAAAGTCAAAATCAGAATAAAATGATAATAAAAATATCAGGTTGAGCAGACGTTTACGATTAAAAACGAGACTTCAAACTGTACCATAAAAATAAAGCGAGCATACCGTCATAATCTACGTGAAACGCAGATTCATAAAATGATCGGTAAAAGCTGAAAACTTGAAATATTTTTCTCGCTAATTTTCTGCACAGTGTCGAATCGCTTTTAACAATTTGTCTATAAAACCGGAATATTTTTATTATCGACATATAAACAACTTGGAGAAATGCAAGAAAATAGTAAAGAGATAAAAATGCATGAAGTGAAATGTCGGGTATTTTTCAACTACAGAATTATGCAAATATCGATTTAAATTGACTTTTGGTCAACTTAAACACGATTAAATGATGCAAATGTGATGAACGAAGCTATTTACTAATGATTGTAACCAAATGACAAAATATGATATGAAAGTGCGACTGAAAAAATTAGGGGCGAAATTTAGGGTACAACAGCTGCCCCTATTTAATTATCTTTTAGCCAGATAGGCGGAAAGTAATTAAATACAAACAGACCCGAATTTCATCCTTGATGCGATGAGATGATAGCACATGTTATGAGTGAATGCATGGGCTCTTTTTTGACATATATGTTTTTAATAGTGTATGAGATGAGACAGACTCTGTGGGAATATAGAAAGAATTGAAACTGGAAACTTATGGTAGTTTAGGTGAAATGACGTGGGAAGACACGCTAGGAAAACAATAATATATTTCTGGATATCTGTCAGGGTGACAAAAAGTAACCATCAATACTTGGAAAAAAGAGAGGTAAAACCCGAGAAGGAAAGCAGCGACATCCAAGAATGGAATTGAATGAGGCGAGCAACTCTCTGGAAAAGAAAATCAGAAGCATCTAGAAGAACATTAGATGTGGGATGAGACCAAATCTGAATCTACATCAGAGTCGTCCAGGAAAGAAACTGGACAGAAAAGAAATATGATATCCAGTATTAGATTTGGATGAAGGGAAAGCTCAGCGTCTAATAATGGCTTTAGACGAGGGAAAAGATCACAACATCCAATATTGGCTTTGGACGGAAACAAAAGATAACAACATCCAATATTGGCTTTGGATGGAAGGAAGGATAACAATATCCAATATTAGCTTTGGATGAATGGAAAACTCAATGTCTAATAATGGATTTAGACGAGAGGAAAGATCACAACATCCAATATTGGCTTAGGACGACAACAAAAGATAGAACCATCCAATATTAGCTTTGAATGAGTGGAAAACTCTTTGTCTAATAATGGCTTTAGACGAGGGAAATAGATCACAACATCCAATATTAGCCTTGGATGAATGGAAGACTCAACTTCTAATAATAGCTTTAGATGAGAGAAAAGATCACAACACCCAATATTGGCTTAGAATGAAGAGAGACAAATCATGGCATCCAATAATGGCTTTGGACATCAACAAAGATAACAACATCCAATATTGGCTTTGGACGGAAACAAAAGATAGCAACATCCAATATTGGCTTTGGATGGAAGAAAAGGTAACAACATCCAATATTGGCTTTGGATAGCAAAAAGGGTTACGACATTCAATATTGGCTTTGGACGGCAACAAAAGATCATGGTATCCAATATTGGCTTTGGAAGAAAGAAGAGGGAAAAACATCCAATATTGGCTTTGGATGGAAAGAAATGATCCTGACATTCAATATTGACTTTGAATGAAAGGAAAGATGGTGGCATCCAATATTGGCTTTGGACGACAACAAAAAGTAACAACATCCAATATTGGCTTTGGATGGAAACAAAAGAGATAACATATCCAAGATTAGCATTGGTAGAAAGAGAAAAATAACTCATCCAAGATTAGAATTGGAAGAAAGAGAGACAACTGAACAGACATTTGTTTTGGTAGGTGCCAAGTAAGTTGGACTTTGATCTCAAGGTGACATGTCAACTGGAATAAGACCTCGGAAAATGGAAATAAGGATGAAACACTCTTGTTATACATTATGTATGAATTTTGTTATGCATGATAGGTGAATGACCTATGCATGTAATGCATACGTTCACGAGAACATAGTTTGACTCTTTTGTGGATGTAAGATTGGAAGTTTGATTCCTTAACACGAAGAACTCTACCAAATTTGCTTGGAAAGAAAATATCCTAAACCCAAATTTGTCACATTTGTAAACTGTATTGAATTGATGATCTTCTGAGGAAAGACATGGAGTGCTGCTTGGGGATTTTTCCCAGATTAGCTGACTGTTAAGGATAAAATGATCATGGCTTCAATCAAAAGTTGCTGGAAATAAGCTGATCATGGCTTCAGCTCTAAAATGAATGTTGGGGATAAACTGATCATTGCTCCAGCTTTGTAATGATTGTTAGGAAGGAATTCCCTAGTATGAGTCTTGAAAATGATCTTCTTGCTAACAAATTCTGAGAAAACTTGTATTGAGCAATAATTCTTGAACTGATTCACAAATGGATCTGGAGGATACTTGCCTCTGATAGGGTCACTGACCAAGTTTCTCAGCTGTTTGTAATTCCTTGATGAGGAAATCTTGTTTGCAAGCAAAATTGTTTATTCAAACATGGTAATTTTAATGAAAAGTTCATGCAAACGTTTTTGAATTCAAAAACCATTTTTGAAATGATTTTATTGGTGTAGGGAAAATGCATCACTGGTTAAAACACAGTGGTTTATACTTTTAAAGTGAAAGAGAAAGCAAAGTCATGAACATACCAAGACAAATGATTTGCAAAAGATCTTAGGAGTCAGTTTACGCAACCTTGTTATAGTAAGCATTCAAAAGAAACCTGGCTTCAATTAGGTCTTTTGAGGGTTGTAAGTTGGTCTGGTTCACGGTTTAAGAAATAAAGGATAAAGGCTCAAAGTTTATTTGTACCCAACCCAATCTTCGTGATGTTCTTCAGTCCTACGTTCAGTTAATTCAAAATATGCATTCAGGTTCCAAGAGATTTTAGAATTGCACTGATGGTAGCAATGACGATGGCTCAGAAGCTAAGGGATTTTTGAGACGACAGTCATTTCTTCTTACACCATTTTGCTGTTTTCAGGACTTTTGTCAACTCTGGTGGAGAACTTTAAGGATTTGAAGACCTCTTCTGATTGAATTTATTATTCCCAACTTTTGCCTGAACTGTTTCATTTGAGATTACAGTCAGCGGGATGGCCCAATGTTTTTACCTAAGTCTTTTTCCTAGGTTTTGAATTAGCGGGATTTTTCTTTTGATTTTTCTTTTAATTTCATTTTTCTTTTTGGAAAGATAATGACTGCCTTGCTCAATGATTACGGGGAACCATCTTTGTCATTTTTTGTTTGAGAGCGTCTTTAACAATTCTTGTTGTGTGCAAAGGAAAGCTTGATCGCGACCTTTATTGAAAGGTGTCTTGCATGATTTCTCTTGTAATTGAAATGCACAACCAATATTGGCATAAAAAGGGGTGAACAAGCGATTAACTTCCTTATTGCTCCAGTGTTTGGGAGTTGAAAAAATGCATGTATATCCGCAGTAAAGTTTTATTCGAAAGCATACCAACAACAATTATGGGTATTTATTTTTCATCATCCTCCCTCAAATCTTTGCATAAAGAAAAGCTTGATAAAGGGAGAAAACAAGAGAAATATATTTGAAAGCAGTAAATGAAAATCATTTGAATCAAAACATTGCAATTCTCATTTCATTAGAATTAACATGGAAGTACAAACAGAATGAAAGCAACAATTTTAACATAAACAAGGGAAAAAATGCAAATAGAAAGAAGGATGGCCTAGTGACTAATCAATAATATGGATGAGATGTCATGTCTGAAACACTGGCTTTAGGAAGTAACTTGAGGGTACCCCGACTCAGTCTTCATCCACTTTGTTTTGGAAAAGGATTGTTGATAACATTAGGACCCGCCGCTTTGAAAATGATAATATTTGATTTCACTAATTCTTTCACTCTATTTTTCAATGCATAACAGCTCTCTAAACCATGATCGACAGCTCCTTGATGAAATTTACAGTGAAGGTCATATCTGAACCCGGCTGGAGGAGGATTTCGATGAATCAGAGGCCTAGTCGTAATCAATCCCTTCTACACTAATGCAGGATACAATTAAATGTATGTCATAGGGAAGGGATCAAATTGAGCCCTATTCTGATTTTGATTCTACATAATATTCTGTTGTTGAGGAACCTGAACTAGTTTAGCATTACTCGTAGGAGTAACAACCGCTACTTGTGGTTGATCAGTGTACTGAGGCCTACGAAGAGGTCCTCTTCTCTCAGTCGAGATAGCATTGGCTTCTACCTCTTTCTTCTTCTGAAAGTTCCCAAGGTATTTCTTTGCACCATTAGAAGATTCAGCAGCTTTAGACACTTTACCATTCTTGATTCCTTCTTCTAATCTTTGGTCGATAGTCACCAGGCCTGTGAAGCTGGAGGACACACTACCAATCATCTTCTCTCAAAATAAATGGGACAAAGTATCCATGAACAAACCAGTTAGCTCTTTCTCAGCCAGAGGTGGTTCAATTTGAGATGCCAGTTCTCTCCATCGTTGAGCATATTCCTTGAAAGATTCTTTCTCATTCTGAAACATATTTTGTAGTTGACGACGATTAGGTGTCATGTCAAGGTTGTATTTGTATTGCTTTATAAAAGCATCAACAAGATCTTGGAAGCATTGGATACAACCTTTCTCAAGTCCCATATACCATTTCAATGAAGCTCCACTCAGACTATTTTGGAAAAAATGGATAAGCAGCTTGTCAGTCTTTGTGTAAGCAGACATCTTTGAAAAGTACATCACCAAGTGGCTTCTTGGACAAGTGTGCCCCTAATATTTCTCAAACTCGGGAGTCTTGAACTTTGTAGGCATAACCAGATCAGAAACTAGGCACATGTTGTTAGCATCAACACTGAAGAACTCATTTCCTTCCATAGCTCGGAGTCTCTTCTCCAAAGTCTGATATTATTCTTTGAACTCTTCAAACTCACTAAAGTCTCCTTGAATCAAACTTCGAGGACTGGAAGCATGGTACTCAAAGAAAGGGTTCCTAAAAGCAGCTTGTGCAGCAGGTTAACGACAAGCAGTATGAATAATGGGCTGAGGTTCAGTGAAAACCAGAGCTTGAAAAACTGGTCGGGAAGACTGGCCAACCATTGAGGTGATTTCAACAGGTGGAGAGTAATTAGGGGGTAACCACAATCTGGCCATGTTGTACGTGTATTTTGGATAGGTTGAGTGTCAACAACAATAGTTGGGATTTCAGATATCATAGTCCTTTGAGGTGGCTCTCCTCTGGAAATCAGGACTTGCATCATCTTAGTAAGTTTGGCCATGCCTAACTTCAGCTCGTCGATTTCCATTCTGACTTCCATGTTGTGTGGTTCTTGGTTTTCCATTCTTAATCTGACAACAGCTCTAGTCCCGTAGTTATGTTGAGGAATCAACTTGACGGTAGACGACTAACTAGAAGAAAGAAGAAACTAGGAATAAGATCCTGAACAACCTGGGTGTATGTCGAATGATGCAAAGGATGCAAATGATAGGTAATGTTATGCAATGCACTGCACAGTAACAGGATCACACGGTTTAGAGTCACGAGCCTGGAGTCAAAGGTATAACCCATAAGGTATGGACTAACAGTTATCACCTGCCGAACAAGGGTTCTAAGAGGTTCCCATAGTCTACATCCTTCCTTCGGATATTACCAACGTCCCGATTAACTCGATAATTAGCAATATTCTCAGGAAAAACTCATCCGAGCGTAGTATCGCGTGATAACTATTTTCGGATTACTCCATCATAGCTTCCGCACTACACCTAAAAGGCCAAGATGGGTTAGGTAATCTACAGTCCCCAGCTTCAGTAGGATCCCAAGTTGAAAGCAGTACGTCTTCCCGATTACTCGGTAAACGACACTACAGTCAAAGGGGCCTCAATTGAGTGGGGGATCTCATGTCTCCTTTTTTAGGATTACTCCCTCAAAGTTAACATGACTATATCGCCCGTCCTATCTTAAGTTTTCCCAAAGTCCAGGTAGAAGACTTATAAGAAATCACCAAGCCCCTGAAAACTAGGAAAATCTAGACAAACATATATACAACATAATGGGAAGTAATAAACATCAAGTAAAACAATATATAAACACTCATAGAAAAGAAACAAACAAAGCTAGGATTGACCCACTTAGGAATGGACCAGCAATAGGTCAATCTGTCCCCAGTGAAGTCGCCACTTTCCGTCGCACGCGTAAATTAGAACTAAGAGAGAATGAAATTGCAACAATAATGATATGAAATAGAAATGTAGCGGTAAAGATTTTAGATTTAAAGCCATCAATTGACTTATCTCAAAATAATGAAGTTGCCACCGCACTTTATTGTTTCCAAAGGGAAATGGGAAAAAAGCGAACAAAACCCACAATGAAATAAAAGACTAGAGATCGAGGTACGGGGGTCGGTTATGCAAAGGGAAGGTGTTAGCACCCTAAGCATCTACGGTACTCCACAAAATCCACTCTATTTGGTTTATTTTAAAAGGAGTGTTATGTAAAGATTTACTTGCTAAGGGAAAATAATGAACGAGTATTTGTAAACAAAAGAAAATGAAATGTTTATTATTATTATTGTTGCTCGCCTTGGGTCGTAAGACTTAGTGCCTATGTACTCCCTCGTGCAATGGGAAAGTCAGAGCACCATAGTTCGGCTAGAAAAGACTTGTTTTGTGATTGTTTTTAAACAAGGAGACAAATCGTCATTGTTAGGAGACAAATCTCGACTAACGCTCACAAGGTGTGAGAAAGATGGACCCTGCATCATCAAGAGTGAGGGTTTGAGAATGCCTTTAATACTCAAGTGGAAAATTCGACACCTTTATAACCATGGGTATAGGAGCGCACAAAAAGGTTTGAAGGGTAAAGGTGCTCGAGCGCACAAAAAGGTTTGGATGAGTTGAAATGTTTTGGTTAATTTCGAAAGATGTCGAAGTATGATTAAGTGAATTGATGTTTGTTTAAAAAAAAGAAGTTTTAAAAGAAAAGGCACTCGACAAAGTCGAGATTTATTATGAAAATGATTCGAGTCTATAAACAAAGAAGATTTTGAAAAAAGATGAGAAGGTTTTGAAAAGTAAAGAATTGGAGAAGATGAAGAGAGTGTCTTATGTACAGGAGGCTAAAAGTTAAGGTAAAAGTCAGGGAAAATAAATGTCTAACCAACAAGAGTCCAACAATTGACATAATGAGTCAATGTAGAATTCTCATTATTTGAATTGAAACCAAGCAAGCAAAGATACTAGACCTCTTGAGAGAACCAATCTTCAAGTGTATTAAATCTTCACAAAAATTGGGCAGAGTAACGACTGTATACAGATGAATTCCAGATTACAGACAAAGTATGTAATCACAATAACCTGCACACAAAACAAATAAACAACCCAATGTCTTGAGGTAAACCTCAAGAACTCCAGAAAAAATATCAATTAAGGTCACAAGGTCTCCAATATAAGCCAAGGTTTCTATTCCTAAGTCAAAGAAGTCCAATACTCCATAATGCCAAGGATAGTAACCAAATAGTCCAAGTATCATTAATATTTTTTTTAAGGTTCATGTTGATTATTAAGTATCTTCCAAAAGAAAAGAAAAGCTCAAGTGAGCAAAATAAAAATGGCATAAAAGTAAATTCTCAAGTGAGCAAAGATGAAAATAACATGAAATATAAATGCTAAAGTAAATGGTACACAAAGTAAAAACATAAAATTAAAGCATAAAAAAAAGTCAATTGTTAGAAAATAGTGGTTAGTTGGATGTCCATCTTGAAATTTGCATTTGGAACTCATTAGAGGATTGGTAGAACCAAAGCCTCTCAACAAGAAGTTACATTTGCTTTTTGTCAAGTATATCATCCATTTAAGAATTCTCAAGGCAACATTTAATGATCAACAATGTTGAAGTGATCCGTGTTGGCCAAAATTTATGAAGATCCATTAGAAGATTGGTAGAACCAAAGCCTCCACACAATGAATCTCAAGGTTATTAGATTATTATCATACTTGGGTTTGCAAACATAGGTTTTAGCGCTATGTTAAGCAATCGTAAGTGGACTTATATAGAAGTCACACCTATTTTGAGGCCGGTCAATAGAAATCTATGTATTTCATGTTTGGATAAATGATATAGATATCATTATCCCATAACATGTAATACAATAAGAAAGGGGAATAAGATGAAGAGGGAAGGGATTAGAGTTTCAAAGATCATCAACATCATTAGTCCATTTTAATGGATTTGGTTTATCAACCTATCAACACCCAAGACCCGATGATGTTAATGAATTTGTCTCAAGATATGCTCCAAGACAGTACCACATGCTATTTCAAGAATCAAACAAGAATCATGTACAAAAGTTTTCAATTACAAGCATTAATCAAAGGTAAAACCCAAAATTCAATCTTAAATCAAAAATATTTTTAAAATATGAAAATGACTTGAAAAATTATGAAATTAAAACGCTAACTTCCTAAAGTCCTATAAAAGTCATAAATAAAATTTGGAGTCCATGGATTGAGGTGGAAATTTTCTTTAGAAATGCAAACTTGGAAACTAGCAAGTTTAAGCCTTAAACTAGATGGTTTTGGAAAATAATTTGTGAAAAATATGAAATCACATTGCAAAATTCCATAAAAATGATTTTTATGGTGTTAACATGCACAAGCAATCCAAACAACTTCATTTCTGATTTTATAGGAATGAGAAGTTAGAAATTTATATCAATTAATGTGCGTGATCAAGAAAAAACCCTAAAAGAGGAAATTAAGTTCACAAATTAATCAATTAGATCCAAAGCAAAATAAATTTGATTTAAAATAACCTAAATGTCAAGAAAATTAAAAGGATCAGAAATCATATTTTTCTTAAATTTTATCTTAAAAGGAAAAAATAAATAGAAAATTATTTACATAAACTAACAAAATTAATGCAAATAAAAGATATTATGTCCAAAGGATTTTTAAAATGTAACCAAATTTTTTATAAAATTGGACACAAAATATTTTCAAGTGATAAACTCAGAGAGGAGTCCAAAAATATTTTTTATGGATATTTTTAATTAATAGAAATAGGAAAATAAAATTCAAGATTTAAAAGAAATATTAAAATCCTAATTATTTACATGATTTTATTTAATCAAGAAAAATGATTTAAAAAATGAAATAAAAGTCAATATATGCAAATATATTGAAAAAGAAGTCTAAAATAATTTTTTCTTAATTTTTGAAGTGAAGGAAATATTAAAAATAAAATTTAAGAAAATAAAAGAAGAATTAATATTCAAAGACTATTACACCTGTTTTTGCCAGAATGCGCTGTAAAAGGAACTGGAACCATGTTTAATTAAAATAGGACACATCATCATCCTTACCAAATACCATAATATGCAGATTTTTCAGCTTCAACACAACACTTTCATGGCACGATATCCTTCTCATTTCTTGATGAAGTTCAAAAGTTCCAACATCAAAGTTCAAGATAGAAATTAGTAAAACATGATAGGATCAAAATTTTTATGAAATGATACCTTGATGAGTGAGAAAATCACGCATGAAGAGTGCTACATGAACACTTTTTTTGATTTGCATATTACATTAAACATTTTTCAAACTTGATTTTCTCCCTCAATTTTCCACCAATTTAAACGATCCAAAAATGAAAATTGATCAGAAAAATGCAAGGATTATGAATATGCTCTTAGATTTTGCAAAAAAATTATGAATTTAAACAACACACAAAGTTGTAGTAAGAGAGAGAAAAATGGATCATATACCTTGTAATGAATTTGATGATGTTGGAGCTCAAATAAAGATCTAGTAATGGAGAGAAGCTTGCTTGAATGATGCAAAGATGATAAAATGGAGAGAGATGTGAAGAAATTTTGAAAAATGGAGAAAGTGAGCTTTGACAACAATGGAGGAAGCTTGAAATTCAAAGAGAGAGAGGAGAGTGCTTGTTTTTCGTGAGAATGACAGAGAAGAGCTTGCATGCTTTATATAGAGTGTAGAAAGAGAGTGAGGAAAAATAAGAAAATGAGGAAAATGAGGGTATGTTGCATTTTTGAGTGAGTGAGAGTGCTAATCACGTGCCTTTGGATAAGTGAACAAGGGTTGGAGTGTGAGCTAGCAAAGGGAGTTTGTATTAGCACAAAATTTCATGCATTTTCATGCAACTTTGCTATTTCAATATCACCTCTTTACCTCCTTATATCTCTCTGCACAATGCATGAAATGTGACAAACTTTGAATAAAAAATGTAGAGGACACTTCATACTCCAACTTTCATGTTCAAAAGTTTTCAAAATGAAGCTTGAATCAATGATATATTTGTCCATGAACACGTGCTTACAAACTGTTTGACAAAATGCCTTGCCTGCCTCGGATTGCTGCGCACACGACTTGCCTTGCTGGGCAGAAAATTCAGCATGCGTGGTGCCTACTTGTCACAATTATATCTCAAAATGTAGGAAGAATTTGGAGAAACTTTCTGAAGCAAAGTTGTTCCTCATATTTACGGCTTGTACTTTGATGTTGGACATTTTTCAAAATAATAAATATTTCTCATAGAAAAAGGGTGATGAATGCGTGCCCATAATATATTTGATGAAATGCCTTGCCTGCCTTGGCTTGCTGCGCGCATACCTTGCCTTGTACTCGGCAAAAATTCAGTTTTCAACTCAAAATCCTAATCACCATGTATTTCTATACAATCAATCATTTGAGATGATTCTTGAATGTAAAATGAAGATAAAACTTCAATCTACAACTTTCATGTTGCCAACTTTTTGATTTGAGTCCAAATGGTCATTCAAAAATGGACATGAAGAAGACAATTTTTTGCATTTTTAACCAAAATTTCACTAAGTGTCAAAATATTTCAAGCTTCATAACTTTTTTTCCTTTCATTTTTTGTACTTGTGGCCACTCCTACAAAGTTGGAGAATTTTTCATCCTCTTTCTAGGCATTAAAAGTTTGCACATTTTCAATAAAAATTGAAAAAAATGTAGCCAATCAAAATCAAGCAAAATGTATTTAATATTTTCATGTGACTAAAAAGCCCTTGAATGACAAAAATAAAATAAAAACCTAAAAGTATAAAAAATAACTCAATTTAAAATAATTGTTTTGAATTTTTTCTGAATAAAAAATAAAGAATTAAAATGACTGAAAACGATAAAAAACGGACAAAAATTTATCCGAAAAAAATAAAATGAACATATTAAAATAAACTACATGTCACAAAGATTAAAGAAAAAATATTCAAAAATTCAAAATCAGAATAAAATGATAATAAAAATATTAGGCTGAACAAACGTTTACGGTTAAAAACAAGACTTCAAATTGTACCATAAAAATGAAGCGAGCATACCGTCATAATCTACGTGAAACGCAGATTCATAAAATGATCGTTAAAGGGTGAAAACTTGAAATATTTTATCACTAATTTTCCGCACAGTGTCAAATCGCTTTTAACAATCTGTCTATAAAACCGAAATATTTCTATTATCGACATATAAACAACTTGGAGCAATGCAAGAAAATAGTAAAGAGATAAAAATGCATGAAGTGAAATGTCAGGTATTTTTCAACTACAGAATTATGCAAATGTCGATTTAAACTGACTTTTGGTCAACTTAAAGACGATTAAATGATGAAAATATGATGAACGAAGCTATTTACTAATGATTGTAACCAAATGACAAAATATGATATGAAAGTGCAACTGAAAAAATTAGGGGCGAAATTTAGTGTACAACAGTATCCCATGAAACTTTACAATCTCTTCAACATACATCTTAGCCATCTTTTCTATTGGATGATTGATCTTCATCGGCAAGAAATGAGCTGACTTAGTCAACCTATCCACTATTACCCAAATTAAATCACCACCTTTATCAGTCTTCAGTAACCACGACACAAAATCCATAGAAACATTATCCCATTTCCACTCTGGAATACTCAAAGGTTGCATAAGACCTGTAGGCTTCTGATGTTCAATCTTCGCCTTCTGACAAGTCAAGTAAGCATACACAAACTTAGAAATTTATTTCTTCATACCCGGCCACTAAAACATTTTCTTCAAATCCTGATACATTTTTGTAGCACCTGGATGAATACTCAAATTGCTTTGATGCCCTTCCTCAAGAATGCTCTTCTTAAGTTCTAGAATATCAGGGACACATACCCTATTACCAAGTCTCATCACACCACTTTCCCCTACTTGAAATTCACCTCTATTGCCTTGGTTAATCAACGTTAGTCGATCCACCAAACTCAAATCATACTTCTAACCTTCTTGGATCTCTCCAAGAGTCCCACTAGTCAGTCTCAACATTTCCATCTTCAAACAGTTAGATGTTTCTTCACATACCAAGCTCATATCCCTAAATTGTTTGATCATCTCTAACTCTCGAACCATAAGCATTGACATATGCAAATATTTCCTACTCAAAGCATCAACTACTACATTTGCTTTACCATGATCTTAACTAAAATCAAAATCAAAATCATTTAGAAACTCGAGCCATCTTCTCTACCTCATGTTAAACTTCTTCTGATCAAACAAGTATTTTAAACTCTTATGATCACTGAACACTTTAAATTTAGAGCCAAAAAGATAATGTCTCCAAATTTTCAACACAAACACCACAACCGCTAATTCTAAGTCGTGTGTAGGATAATTCCTCTCATGAAGTTTTAATTGTCTAGAAGCATAATTAACAACTTGTCTTTTTTGCGTTAACGCACCACCAAGACCCATCTTAGAAGCATCACAATACACTACAAAGGATTCATTCGGATTTGGCAAAATTAATATTGGAGCATTCGTCAATCTCTTTTTCAGCTCTATGAAACTTTCTTCACATGCAACATCCCATTTGTAAGCTTGACCTTTTCGAGTCAACTGAGTCAATGGTAATGCCGATTCAGAAAATCCCTCAATGAATCTTTGGTAGTAACCTGCTAAACCAAGAAAACTTTGAATCTTAGTTGCATACTTCGGAGTCTCCCACTGTAACACTGCATCAACTTTAGAAGGATCTACCGCAATTCCACCACTAGAAATCACATGGCCAAGGAGACTCACTTCCTTCAACCAAAATTAACACTTTGGTAGTTTCACATATACTTTCTTCTCTTTCAATATTTTCAACACAGTTCGCAAATGCTCAGCATGTTCTTCTTCTTACTTTGAATAAATCAAAATGTCGTCAATGAAGACTAGCACAAACTTTTCAAAGTACTTCTGAAAGATACGGTTCATGTATTCCATGAAAACACCTAGCACATTTAACACACCAAACGACATCACAATATATTCATAGTGACCATACCTTATTCTGAAAGCTGTCTTCGGAATATCATATGGCATGACTCGAATATGATGATAACCCGACCTCAAATCGATCTTGCTAAAGACACTCGCGCCCACCAGCAGATCCATCAAATCATCAATCCTTGGAAGTGGATAATTATTCTTAATAGTTACTTTATTCAATTGTCTGTAGTCCATGCATAACCTCATACTATTGTCTTTCTTTTTAACCAACAACACCGGAGCACCCCACCGAGAGGCGCTCAGACGAACAAACTTCTTCTCTAATAATTCCTCTAATTGTTTCTTCAATTCATTCAACTCTGAAGCTGGCATCCTATAAGGAGCCATCAACACTGGACTAGTACTTGGTATTAAGTCCACAATAAATTCAACTTCTCGATCTTGAGGCAATTCACCAACGTTGTTCGAAAATACTTCTGGAAATTCACAAACAACAGGTAACTCTATACTTGCAGTTTCACGATTAACTTGTAACGACGCGAACATCGCAAACATCAAAGCTTCATCTGCCAAAAGCTCATCTACTTACTTTGCAGACAAAAACATCAGCTCTCCACTATCACCAAACTTGGGGAACCTTACCGTCTTATTAAAATTGCCAATATGAACATAATTGAATTCCAACCAGTTCATTCCAAGAATAACATCAATTTGGTGTAAGGGTAGACACACCAAATCCATCATAAAATTCTTGCCATAGATAGACAAAGGACACTTCAAACAAACTAGAGTAGTAGTAATAGAACCTTTAGCCAGAAGCTCCACTACAATTCCCCCATTCATATCATACAATTTTAATCCCAACATAGTAGCACAGTCAAGCGAAATAAACGAATGAGTAGCACCAATATCTATAATAACAATTAATTGATTATTGTTAATAAAACAAGTACCTCAGATTAGATTGTCTTTCTTGACAACCTCAACACCATTCAAAGCAAACACTCTGCCACTAGTCGGAGAAGTTACATCTTTCTTAGGTTTCTGACACTGGTTACTGATGTGACCCTGCTCACAACAATTGAAACAAGCCAGTCCTTCATTCTTGCACTGGCTATTGCAATGACCAACCTTGCCACACTTGTAACATCTTAGCACTTTATTGGTACAAGCATTAGAACGGTCGCCTGCTTAGCCACACCGGTAGCACTTCATAGAAACGGGAGCTCCTCTTCCACTTGGCTTCTTCTCATCCTAAGTTGTATGCTTTCCTTTATCAGCTGGAGCAGCATACGACTTACCACGATCTTGATTCTTCACTTTCTTCTCATTATAATTATTCTAATAAGAAGCTTTGTCCCTACTATCTTGATCAAAAATCATGCACTTATTCACCAACTCAGGAAACTGACGAATCTGCAGATACCCAATACCCTGCTTGACCTCTAGACGTATTCCATTCTCAAACTTAATGCAATTCGACACCTCAGTTGTTGGAATGTTATAGTGCGAACAAAATTTCACTAGCTCCTCAAATCTAGCCGCGTACTCAGCCATTGTCGAATTTCCTTGCCTCAGCTCAATGAATTCGATTTCCTTCTTACTACGCACATCTTCCAGAAAGTACTTATCCAGAAAAGCAGCTCTGAACACAGCACAAGTAATCTTTGTTCCCAGAATCTCCATCCTATGGCGTGCAATATTCCACCAGTCTTCAGCTTCTTCCTCAAGCATGTGAGTACTGAACTGCACCTTTTGATCTTTTGTATAAATAACCACTCGAAAAATATTTTCAATACTCTTCAGCCATGCTTGTGCACCATCAACATCGTGCCTTCCCTTGTAGATAGGCGAATTATTCTTCTGGAATCTTCCCCAAGCATGAGCTACATCATCACTTCCTCCATTCTGGTTTTGCTGTCCATGCTGGTTCTGCATTGCCTGAGCCAAGGCTTCCAAAGCATTAGCAACCGCGTTATCATTTCTTCTTCCAGCCATAACTTTGTGCATAGACAACCAACATTAGAAACATCAACACATCGACAGTATTCAAATATAAATCGATTAACAAGGAATAAATATCATTAAATCCTGGCCATATGAACCGACCTACTCTGATACCACTCATGTAACACCCTTCTAAACCCAACATAATACTCATAATTATTTAAATAATATCAGAGTAATACAACAAAAAAGCTTCACATTTTATTCGTGAAATAATCATACGTGCTAGTCTTACTCCGTAACACGGGTTTTCAAAATTATTCATGACATATGCATTATCAATGTTTCACGTAATTATAGAAAAATCATAGTTCTAACAAGTTTCATTAAAAACACTTCAAAACACTCCATGTATCATGGTTCTCAATTTAACATGATTCTAAACTCCATGAAAGCAATCTAAAATTTCAAAGAAAAACAAAACAACAAAGTTTCAGAAATAAGTGTTCTCGTCCCCGATGTTACATATCAGATCAAGACCTTCTAAACTCAACGGAAATAAAACACATGCTCCAAGCTATTCTTCTGAACCATTGGAGACTACTTCTGATTACCTGCATATTACCCATATAGAGGCAACATTCAAGTAGAGAGGGTGAGTTTATCACAATCATTATATAAGATATAAGTAATATACATAGCAGAATAAACCAAAAGTATCACAACATAAACTCAGCATTATTATATTCCAAGTACATCAACAATCATACAAATTTGACATCAGAATAAAACATCATCAATTCAAGAACCATGCAATTCCACATAAGATGTAGTTCAAGGACAAAGACTCATGCATGTGGTACCAATTCATTTGATGGGCACTAGGCCATCACCCTCCAAAGACCCCAATCATAGGATCTATTCCAACTTGGAACTGAAGCAAATCACAAACATCCCAAATCCACACAATGGGGTTGAGACCAAATAACTAGACCAACGTCCTAAATCATCACAACGGACCAAAGTTGTCCAATGAATGCATGATGCGCAACAACATATAAAAAATGACAACAACACATCATCATTCATTTATTAATCAACATCATACATAAACATCATCATGTATACTCATATAATCATCATACATATTCACATAATCAAAACATCATCATAGTAACAACATATCATCATGATCAAACATATAATCATTTTGATTCAACACGGGGAACCTATTCTTATTATAGCTTATTTCTTATAAAAATATTCCTAAGTCTCCATTTTATTTCACCTAATTATATTATACTACATTAGCTACGTACATCTTCGAACGACACTTCATTCTGAGCTATAGAACTAAAGTTATGTTTGTTTCGAGATTTTAATCCAACATTCCATCTTTGCCTTCCATCGCCCGAGGAAACCCACACCATCGCCCAACGACCCTTACCCGAGATCAACAATCCATTTTTCCTCCTTGTCCACCTCTTCATTCGCCCACCGGAGCATCGTCGCCCGATGACACAGTGACCGTCGGCCAGCGATTCCCTGCGAACAAGGTTTTCATGTTTGCGATTCTGCACTATTTCAGGCCTCTTTTTCCTACGATTTCATTATGTTATAGGCCCTAAGACACTATCTAATCATGGGGAGTCATCACCTAACCAAAATTTGATAAAATACCTCAATTATACAACAATTATGAGTCATGCATCATCATAATTCCATCAAATCATAACCTAACAACATCAAATTACCATTGTCAATACTAAGGGTGAATCCTACATCTATCTACCACTTAGATCAAACATAATAACCAGATAAAAACCTCTTACCTTATTGCTTCAAGTGATTGATTGTTCTTCCGGCCTCTTACGGTGATTCTCCAACCCTTTGTGCCCTAACTTCACTTTTCTCCACAATGTCAGTTCTCTTTCTCAACTTTTCACATTCAATTGTGAGAATATGATTAACTTTTCCTCTGTTATCACAAGGACCCCTAACTTCTTCCTTAATTGCCCTCACTTAGTCAACCTCTATTTACCATCACGTCCTCACTCTTCCTACTAATAACCAACATACCACTCTAACTAAAATAACTCTATTTAAACAATTATTCCTATTATTCTATTCTAGATAATAACCCAAATAATTACTAAATAATCATCTAATTATTCCAATGCATCTAATCCCTTCATTCACATCACATGTTCCAAATCATAAGCAACTACATGCCAACACATCACACATATAATCATATAAAACATCAATTATTTGTAAATACTCCTAATAATTCATTAAATAAATAACTTCTAAAAGTTGGAATGTTACAATGCTCATGTTCGTAATGATTTCTGAGAGAATATTCCTTGAATAGAAGATTGGAATATCCATGCCACAATATGATATGAGTTTGCATCCCCCAATGTCTTGGGTCACGGAATAGAATGTCACTGACTAAAATTTCTTGGAGAGATTTGTCGAATCTTGATGTAACTTCCCCAGGTTGACTGAATTTTGAAGAGATTTCTCGATGCGATTGCCCCAAATCAATGGCAGCTGGAAGAAATTTATCGATGTGATTGCCATAGATTGAGAACAACTTTGAATATATACCCTTGATTGACAAATTTTTCATACAGTTTGCCTCTTAAGGTGCCCATTCTTTGAAATAACTGACTCTCAGAAAGGATCAAGTTCTTCTGTAGTTGTTCACAATTTGATCTTCCTTGATGTCAACAGTTTACTTGCAAGTAAGAGATGCTTATTTTGAGGATGACAATCCTAATTCAATGCTTATGTTAACTTCAAAATCAACCTTATTGAAACTATGTTGTGACATTTAATGCTCGAATTAATTTCCATATCAATATCAACACAAATGATAAGAATATTTTTAGGAGTCATTTTTACGCAATCTAGCAGTAGTACGCTTTCGAAATAAACCAGTTACAATTAGGAATTTTAAGGGTTATAACATGGTATGCTTCATGGTTTTTATAAAAAAGGATTTTAGGCTCAAAGTCTAACCCAAACCACCAGTTCTCCTTGATGTTTTCTAGTCATATGTTCAGTTATTCCGACACGAGTGTTCACCTTTCAAAAGGGTTTATAAGTGTTAAAGTTATGGTTGAGGAACCAATGAGGTTTTTGGAGTGGCAGTCACCTTTTTTCATTTTTGTTTATGGTCACAAGGATTTGTTCTTGCTTGAGGATTTTTGTTTTGGTAATCATTTCTTTTCACTTTTCATTTTTAATTCTTTTGAGTTTCCCTAACTTTTGCCTGGACTATTCTTGATTTTGATGTCCAGCGGGATGCCCTAATTTTTGCCTAAGTCACTTGTTGTCAAGTTTTTGACTTAGCAGGCTTCTTTCCTTTTCTTTATTTTTCTTTGATTTTGCATTTCTTTTTTCTGAATAAATCGTTTGACATTGGTTGGTTTTGACTTTTTGAAAGGGTTGTGAAAGCCTCGCTCCTTAGTTGACGAGGGATAATCATTATGGTTTTGCATTTTTCTAGCTCTTGATGTGTGATGGATGATACGGTTGATCCTTGGATGGGACACCTCTTTTTTCTTTTGAAATTTGAACACACATTCAAATTAACTGAAGACTACCTTGCTCCTGGTTAAGATTAAGGGTTTTTTCCGTATAGAAAAGAAACTCCTACTTTAAGGCTCAAAGGGTTTGACGAGGGATTCACTTTCTTATATCTCTGGTGTTTGGGGATTTGAAACAATGCCTTACATCGTCAGCAAGGTTTTATTCAAAAGCATACAGCCAATGATTTTGCGTATTTTGTTTTCATCATTCTCCTTTTAATTTTTTCTTTAAACAAGAGTTTGATAATGATAAACAAGGAAATAAATGAGTGAATACAAATGAATTGACTCGAAACAGACATATGCAGTGAATTATTATTATCATTTAAAAACAAATGAGTTTTCATGTGAGTAGCATTCAACAAACAAGGAAAATTACAAATGAAAATGCATAAATGATGTAATGATTGTCAGTGCTGAGGAGACTCTCTCATGCTTGACTTATTGCGTCGAAGGATGCTCTTGCAGTCTTGGTTCTCACTTAGGAAAGGGATTATTCAATATATTCGGGCCAATTGGCGTGAACGAGATTACTTTGGAGCCGATGAGGTCTTGGACTTTGCACTTAAATGTTATACAGTTCTCAGTTGCATGGCCTGGGCCCCCATAATTGAATTCACAACGAGCATTGACATCATACCCCTTGGAAGAGGATCTGGTGATGGACCAAGTTCACGCAGTTAAACCAAACCTTCTTTTGTGACCTTGCTGCCTTTTTTGTCTTTGTTATCCATCTTATTGATTTTGCTGTTGATAGTTATGAGGAGGTTCATACTGTTGGTAATGAATATATTGTTGTGGTTGAACAAACTATTTTTGAGGTATGAAAGGTTGTGATTGAGACACCCAGGGTTGTAGAGTTACAATAGTGTACGCCTGAGGAACATACTAGTTAGGAACAACAGTAAGTGATGAGTAATAAGGAAACTGGACTTGAAGATAGGCATGAGCTTTCTCTTTATCAATAGTATTAGCACTAGTATAACCTTCCTTCTTCTTAACAAATATGAAATAGCGTTTCTTGCCATTGCCAGTATTGTTGTTGGTAGTGCTAGGAATACCTTAGATCGTACCAGACTTGATACAGGTTTCAAGATGTTCCCCAATAATAACTATATCAGAGAAGAAAGTAGAAGTACTATTATTCATATGCTGAAGATAAGGGCCCCACAGGGTGCCTATGAACATGTCACTCAATTCACGATCCAGGAGAGGAGGTTGAACCATCGCAGCTAATTCACGCCACCACTGGGCATATTCTTGGAAAGACTCTTCATATTTCTGCGCCATAATCTAAAGTTGAGAACGACTAGGATCTATAGCAGTGTTATAGTGGTAATGATTCACGAGAGCATCAACAAGCTCTCCCCAATTACCGACACAAGTTCTCTCTAATTTCCTATACCACTCTAATGGTTCCCCAATCAGGCTATCTTAAAAGAAGTGCATGAGCAATGATTCATTCTCAGCATGAGCAACAATCTTGCGGCAGTAAGAACGGAGATGAGTCTCTAGGTAGGAGGTGCCTTTTTATTTTTTGAAATCAGGAACCTTGAAATTTGTGGGAATAACAATTCCTGGAACTAGACACATTGCAGTAGCATTAAAACCAGAATTCTTAGAAACTTCCATAGCTTTGAGATGCTCCTCAAGAGCACGATAAATCTGAGCAGTTTTAGCAAGGTCAGCAATGAGATCACCCTAAGGGTCATCAAGATCAATAACATTGTGATGGTCATCAACTACCTTATGAGTAATTTCAGTAGGAGTCTTAATATTCGCAGTCTTAGGCCCTCCATTTGCGTAAGTAGACGCAGTAGCTGTTGTAAGCTTAGAAACATTCTGCTTGAGTTCTTACTGACCCTGGATGACCGCGTGGAGAGTCACGAGAAGTTTATTCATTTGTGTACCCATCATGTCCATCTCCTGGAAGAGAGCATTCTGGTTTTGTTCAAAGAGATCCATGAATCTTTACTGGTTACTTCTGGTATGGTAGGGATGTATGGAAGTCGTCTTTGTTAATTCTGAAGTCTGGAGGAAAATGAACCCCAATAAGTCTTTGATATGAACAATGAATTCATGATAGAATGATTTAATGTTTCATTTTTTTATTTCCAGGGAAACCCAAAGACTTGTCTATCCATAAGTATGCTTTTAGCAATTCTCATTTTTTTCGGAAAGCTTAACAAAAGAGCCTGATCTTTGGAATTCCTTGGAAATGGGATGCATATACATAATGGTATGATGTCATGGTATGCAATGGCATGGGATCAATGCTCCACATATTCTGGATAACCACTGTACAATCCTATGAATAACTGTTGTACAACAGGATGAACATGCTAAAAATAACAAGGTATGTACTAAGGTCAAACCATATGAATAAGTAACCAAGTTCTAAAAGATTCCCAGAGTCTTTGATCCACTTTAAGATATTATTAGTTTTCCGATACTTGGGGCCCAATAATATTCTCAAGAGAAACTCGTCTGAGTGTAGTATCACGTATCAATTGATACATGATTACTCCATCATAGTCACCGCCCTACATCCTAAAAGGCCAATATGGGTAAATGGAGTTCTAAGGTCCTAAGTTTCTCAGACTCCCATATTTAAAGTATCAATGTCTTCACGATTACTCACTCAACAAATACTACCCTCAAAGGGGCCTCCATTGAGCGGTGGATCTCAAGTCAGCTTATTCAGGACTACTCCTTCAAATCCAACATGACCATACCCCCTCCTAATCATAAATGCCCTCAAGTATGGGTATATGACTTATCTAACCATACAGAAATCACCCATCCCAACAGCACAACATATACAACATATATCCAAAATATGTGAATAGCAAAAGTAAAATGCAACAAATGCAAATAAATAAAGAAAGTAAAGCATATAAATAAACACCCAAAGAAACAAACAAATGAAGCTAGGATTAACTTGAATAGTGTAAAACCCTATTTTCCCCATTGACAATTTAACAAAATCAGAGTAAATTAATTCTTAAATCAAAACACCCAGAATAGGATGCCACATTTTTCAACACATCAAAAGCATGCTCGAGTATAAATAAACAGATACATAACACACTTTTGGATCAACCGACAACATTTTCAACATAGTTCTCAAACTTCAACTTTATTAATGCAGCGGAAAAGAAATCATGTTTATTATTAAAACATCCTCAACTAACATAAACCAACGTTTAATCAAACGAAATAGAGTTTATAATACTCCAACAAAACCATAAATATAAAATAACAAATTAAGAAAAATAAGCAAGCATTCATCCCACCGGTATTACGTATCAGAGCACTAACGCCAACTCAAAATACGAATATTAACCTCTCCTGAACTCCACAACCTCGAACTACTCCTGACTATCTGCACGATATCGTATAAAGCATCATTCCAATAAAAGGGTGAGATATAACAACAATATAATAAGTTATATAATAATAAGCATGCGACAAATATATCATGCAAGATTACCTACTCTTCACCATTAATCATAATTCATAATGATAGTACAAGCATATATAATTATCAATAACCATCATACAACGCATACCAATTAGGTAGCTCAACATCATCATCATATAAAAAATTCAATAATATGCAATGCGACTGACACCGACTAAAATGCATGTGGTACCATCAGGAAATAAACCCTCTCCAAAATGCCAAATATGGAAACAACAGGGCATAAGCCCTCAACAAATTGCCGATCCAGAAAAACAAATAAGTCATAATCCCTCAACGATACATGCATGCAACATGCAACAACATAATTATGCAATTACAGGGCATGAGCCCTCGATATTACGCCATTCCAGGCTAACAAAAACATCGTCATACTACAATATAACCTGTAAATCCTTCATATATCATTTATACGACACTGATACATTCAATCGCAACATTTTACATTATGACACATACAACATACACATGCATCATAATTCTTACAACAAAATATTTCTCTACTGCCATCAAAATGAAAATCAAATTGTAGAAAATATTTTTAGTTTTCCAACGGTCCAAACGACGTCTTAAATGGACACCTGAATCAAAAGTTATTGATTTTTAAAGTTAATAAAATTTGCCAGTTTCAATAAGGTAACCAGTTACTTCAGCCAAGTAACCAGTTACTTCACCCCTTTTTTGCCTCTATTATGCAATTTATGAATGATATAATTGGTTACCTTAGAATGGTAACCGGTTACTTCACTAAACAAGTGGCCAATATTTTCAAAAAAATTCTAAAGTAACTGGTTACCTCACTGATGTAACCGGTTACCTCGTTGTTGTAGAGCCAAAAACCTGCAATTTTTCTGCTACGGGAAATCTTTTTTTTTTCACTCAAAAATCAGTTTTGTGAACATAATATATAATACCAAAGTCTACAATTTCCAATCCACATAATACATGGAAATTCTATCAAATTAACACATCAATTTCATCAATTTCAATCGATTATAACAATCAATTTAAAAAACAACCTACACCAAAACCAAACATTCATATCACCATATACCCACTATTATACCATGTATTAGAGAGTTGGAACATCACCCTTACCCTGGGATTGAAGATTTCCTAAGCTCCAAAAATGAATTCTCCCTATCTTGATTTTTCTTCCTTCCTTGCTTCCACTTCTCAGAGTATGATCATTCCAAAATGATCGATCTTACTCTCTTTTCCTCCTTTTAACTAGAATAGCCCTTGGACCCCTAAATTATAATCCCAACTTTATCCCCACTAATCCTCATGTAAGGACCATATTGCCCTCATGTTGCACCCCAAAATTTTCCCTCTTCATTGTTACCTTACATGGCTTATGTTTCATAATACATACTCATGTATTTTTTAGATGGGATCAAGGTATTTCTTCCAAGCTTTGATAAGTTATGAATGACGTTTACTTCGTCGGTCGACAAACTCTAAAATTATCCCCAAGCTATCTTCTAGTGAATAACAATACTAACAGTGATGTCAAGCTCCCGTGTCCTTCAACACACCCTGAGCATTGAAATGTATCGAGCGTTCCGATCGCTATGGAACGATTTGAGTTGAAATTCAGTATTTTTGTGATTTCTGTTAAGAAATTCACAACTTGAAGCCACAAGTGGTTTGAGTATTTGGAAATTCATATCTCCGTTTTGGTTCGCTACCAAAGGTTGGAGCTTCCGCCATGAGATCCATGTTGACGTATTTTCAAATGTATGATCAGCTCGAAAGCCAATTATTTGCAGAAGATCTTCGAATCCACAAGTTTCTCCAAGGTGCATAGTGGAAAATATAAAGAAAAAGTGTGTTGAATGTGCAATTTTTGGGCACTAAAAATTCATAATTAATTCCTCGTTTGATGTTTGATGTCTGTTCTAGTGGCCAAATTTCCGTCTTAATGTTATCTACATTTTGTCAGTTACCACTGAGGGATAATTCCTTTGGGAAGGTGTCATAAATTGTGGATTAATAAGGAATATCATAGTGAAAAAATAGTAAGAGATATTTATTTTGATGGTGTTCAAAAAATCATATCTCAATCGATTTTTATCATATAGTGCTGGTTCCAGAGGCATTGGTTTTCAAATTGCGTTAGATTTGTTTTGGTTTCATATTCCGGATATGAAGGACACCCACAAGGCCCCCGTTTTTCGTCCATTTCACCCGTGGCGCGCCAAAATCCGTAACTGTTAAGTTATATTCATCTGACGAATTGTCGACAAAACTTCAAAAATTCATAACTCGCTCAATTTTTATCCGATTGAGCTTGTTCTTTCGACCACATGTTGCCCACTTTATAATCTAAATTTTTGATGATGGTTGCAGGCCAAAATTTTGCTTGGAACTCTGATTCTCTTTTTTTACTCGAGTCAGAGGCTGACGCTGTCACATTGCAAGGCTCAATTCTCATTTCTAGGCTCATTTTCACATCCACTATATAAACAAAAATAAGAAAATTTACAAAGGGGGGGATTCATTATTTCATAAATCACAAATACTGCTCTTCATTCTCTCTCAATTGTTAAAAGATCAAACACAAGATTCTTCTCTCATTTGCTCAAGAACACAACAACTTGTTCAAGAAGAAAAATCTCCTCCCTCTCTCAAAATTTTCACAAGATCCTCCCTCCTCTATCACTTCTTTAAATATCGATTTGAGGCTTGCGATCTCCTCTTCTTAACCTCCTCTTCGTTTCTACAGTAAATTTTCTTAAATTAAGCACTTTTTCATAATTGATTCTTGAATAAGCACTTTTCTAGAATTGATAATTGAATCAAGATTTTGAACAAGAATTGAATTGAGATTGTGAATCCAATTGCGGATTAGTAAACTGAATTGATCGCGTTGTTAAAATCTGGAATTGGATGATCAAAAAGCATTTATTGATTAATTGATTTTCATGAAAAAGTGTTTATTTAAGTTGTTTAATGTTGTTACTATTGAGAAATTATTGTGAAACCTTGAGTTGCATGTGAATCAATGTAGATTTGAGCCTTGAATTGTGTAAGAAAAAATCATGTGCTATTAGGTATTTTATGTGTTTGTTAAAATGCTTGAATATGGTTGTTAGTTGCTAAACATACTTAATTGCTAACTTTTGCTTTGATAGATTGGAAGTTTGCTAGCTTGATGCACATAGGCTCTACTAACATAGCAATATTTACTAACATAGTTGTTACTAATCATTACCTTGCTACTAACATAGGGTAATTTTCTCATGTATTGATTAACTAACTTGGTGCCAATTCTCTTGTTTGCTAACTTAGACATAACTTTTGATTTTTTAAGTTTGTGTTGATACTTGAGACTTTACTAACTCTTGTTGTTTCCATGAGTTGTGATAGTTTCTATTGGACTCAATATGTTGTACAAACTACATTTGCCACATATGTAGCCTGTGTTTAGTAGAAAATGTGACATTTCCCAAACTTTATCAACTCTTGACGTAATCTCAGATATGCTTCAATTTCTTAATCGTGTTGAATTTTTAAACATATGATTAATGAAAACCTACTTTCTCGATGCTTCTGGATCTGGTTGTATATTCACTTTTCTGTTTCGAGTATTTTGTTTTTGTTTTTGCTACAGTCAGATCTCGAAATCGGCCTAAAAGTCCCACTTATGGGCATATTTAATTAAAATCGAGATCATTTTTGAATTCGTTGGCCCGTTTGCAAGCTGCCACGCAGATTTCGTTCGATTTCGAGCAACTTTTTTTTACCGCATTTTAAATGGACCGTTTAGGGAAGTCATGCTTCCACTTCTTTTTTGGCCGAACGGATTGTAGATTTGGGCTCATGGGCACGTTTATAGGCTACCGAGAAAATCTTACTTCATTCTGAGCATATCTTTCTGGACGCTTATTTTCTAAACGTGTTTTACAACGTAATGCAGAATTTTTTTAATGCAGTTTTTTAGTGCAGTTTTTCACACTTCTTAGTGCAGATTTTCCGTCCCATAATTGTCATTTGACACATGTTTGCTTGTTACATTTCATTTTTTATTTATCAGATTGATTTTCATGCGGTTTCTATATTGTTTTGCCTTGTTATTTCTAACATGTTTGTTGATTATGCAAGATACCTTGAGTTAGTTTTCGATCATGTAATTATCGCTTGGTTATGTGATTGGAAAAACATGTTTGCACCATTAATTTGTGGCCCGCTTTTACGTTCTCTATGCACGCCATTATTTGGCACTCCATATTTTGTATAATTGAATTTTTGTGGAGGTGTTTCCTTGAGCGAATACGCTACACATCTCATATTTTTATGCATATGATGTTGTTATCTATTTACTTGCATTGCTTGGATGGTTATCCGATGCAGATGTTCTATTGATATTCGGATGTGTACGCCACACATTCTGATTATGCTTATTAATGCTTCGTCACATATTCTTACTGGATTTTCTTTGTTGACGCTAGCAGCTTATGAAGTTTTCCGGAATTCTCTTTTTTATTTCTTAGCATTCACTGATTGATATATGTTTGGTATTTTCTCATACTTTTTATTGCATTCTCTTACCGCTTTCTAGAGGTCATGAGAAGTCGGAATTTTACTGCTTTCCTTGCCATGAGAAGTAGGATAGAGATGTATGATGGGGACATCCGTTGTGGATATATGTCAAGAGTCCCTCTGGTTTATTTAAAGACCTTGGTTAAGGCAATTTCGCACTATTTGCATTGTTTTCTTTTTGTGTTTGTTTAAAACCCTACCTTTGAAGTAGGTATTTTGCAGGTGTGTTTACATTTGTGCTCGCATATTATCCCCCATCCCTAATGGAAGTCCTCAAAAGGAGGCGAAGTCCTCAAAAAGAGGCGAGCGGAAAGGGTTAGTAGCCAAACCCTGCACTTTTTAGTTTGTGTCATCCTTAGCTTGTAACGTACCACGATACTTCGGAGTTGTGCATATCATGTGTATCGAGTCTTCGAATGGAAAAGGGTTCACAACCAACCCCCACACTTTATCAGAAGTCTGCGTTGGTCAATGCTAACAATCCGTGATGATTCATATTGTCTTCTATCACTTACCTCGGTCTCCTATATCTTGGTTAGGTGTTTAGTCGCTTTGGACATCACATTTTTATTTTACACATCTCTTCTGCTTGTTTGCTTCAGGTGATTTGCTCCCCTTAGCTAAATTATTTCTATTCTTTTATTTTTACCCTCCAATCCCGCTTGTCTGCTTCGGGTGATCCGCTCCCCTTAGCTAAAGTATTTCTCTTGTTTCCCCCATTTTCTACCTTGATCTTCTATATCTTGGATATGCCCTTATGCATGAGTTAGTGGTCACTACTCATGCCATGTTTGTGTTCTTTTGCCAAAGCACTTGATTGATTGAGTGTTTACTCGTTTTCTACGCCATGTTCTCCATAGGATTCTTGTTTATTTCTTGGTTAAGATTGATTCAAGTAGACCCTAGGATGTTTATCTATGTATGTTAACATTAGGTAGATGTTTCCCTTTGGTTAATCAAAAACTTAGGTACACCATTGTATGATAACATTAGGATAGAAATTAGGATAGTCTCCGTTAGAGTTTTTCTTCCCCTTTTGCATGTTTGCATTTTGCATTAAAACTAAAACTTGTTTTCTTTGGAAAATTGCATAAAATACTCTAATAAACTCAAATCCTTCTTCAAGGTAAAAAACGACAAACCAATTCAAACTCTTTTGTCTTTGGACTTTCTTTTTCTTTTAAAACCTTTTTCAATAGGGCATGCTTCGCCAACATTGTTCATTAAAAAAACAAAACAAATGGAAACTTTTAAGCCGAACTACGTCGCTCTGATTCCTTAAAATGGATACGCAGACATCTGGTCATGGGGCTCAGCCAAGTGACCTTTGTAAAATCTTCCTTCTTTTCCCCTTGTTTTCTCTTTTGCATGCATTCCCTCTTTGCATCTTTATTTTTCAGCATTAAGCTTTAGACATAGATTTTACACACCCTTAGAATAGAATAAACATAAGTGGATCCTATGGAGTACCGCAAACGTGTGGGGTGCTAATACCTTCCCCTCGCGTAACCGACTTCCTTACCTGAGCTCTATGGTCGCAAGACCGTGATTTCACCCCTTCAAGTTTACTCGATGTTTACCTTTCCCTTTCGGTGGGATAAAAACGTTTGATGACGACTTCATTGAGTTTTATTTTCGATGATTTTTACAATTGTTTCAGCTGGCGACTTCATTGGGGAAAGGTTGACCTATTTTTTTGTCTATCATGTTCAAGTCAGTATTAGCTTGTGTTTGTTTTCATTTTCTTTGGGTGTTTATTTGTTTATTTATTTCCATCTTTGTTTGTTTATGTGCTTTATTTGTATGCTTTCATGCATTGCATTTTATTTTATTATCTCCTATACTCTGGATACTGCTATTGTGTTGTTTCTTAGTGGGGTTGAGATGATACTTTTTGAGGTAAAAGGCCTAGTACCCAGACCAGTATGCACTATCTAGGAAACTTAGGAATAGAGTAGAACATGATTTCTACTGGACGAAGGTCCTACTATGCAGTCATGTCATCTGTGCTCAGATGAGGTACAAATGGGGTGCTATCGTCCTCCACGTCTGTGGAATGACAATAATGCTTCCAGGGGGACCCATGATTTTGAATTATCCTTGGCTTTACCTTGACCTAGTGTTCACCCATGAGTGGGGAGGGATGATTTCTTACAGGTACAGTTGGTGACTTTGGTTCTGATGGTGACTCTAGTTCTGATGGTGACTTTGGTTTTGTCGGTGACTAGTGTTGGTGACTTATATGTGTTCTGAAGCTATGTCGGACCTTTGATCCTGTGATAATCAATTGGTTCAGACAACCGAAAAAAAACATCCAGTATTCTAGAAGCCTTGATCCTGTCATTGTTGCATCATAACATGTTTACTTTTCAAAAAAACTGATGTACAAAAAAGTTAACCTGCATATGCATTGTAACTTTCCATGGATATTCAAGAGTTCGTATCTTCATCAGAGATGGCTAACAGACACATCTTTTCCTATAGTTTCTTCAATGAGGATTTGACAACATTAAGAGATTTAGGCGCTCAATTAGTCAAGCATAGTTCGAGAAGATTCACTCAAGACTATGGCAATATCCTGTCTCTCTTGAATGCTACCAGTGAGCCATGTGTTCTACCCACTCTTCTACAGTTTTACAACCCGAAGTGTGCTACTTCACTTTCCAAGACTATCCGCTTCTTCCTACTCTAGAGGAGTATGCCTTCATTCTTAACATCAAGGTTCAAAATTGGGTGCATTTCGTCAATGTTTCTGGGGTGTTTAATCTTGAAGTTGTCGCTGAGGCTCTTTATTTAAGCCTGAACAATGAAAAAGGGAATTGGAAGCACAAAAGTGGTGTATTTGGCTTTTCGTCCAGATTTATGACAATGAAAGCTAAAGAGTTTGTGAGTTAAATAAACTGGTTAGCCTTCAATGTTGTGGTGGCTATCATGATTCATGGGATAGTTATGTTCCCAAATGTCATGAAATTTGTAGATCACACTTTTGTTTATCTCTTCATGGATAAAAAAACCCTTTGACGACTCTTCTTGCTGATACATACCACTCAATTCAATCCAAGTATAGAATGAAAAGAACAATTGTTTTTTGTTTGCCATTGTTGAATAAATGGTTCATGTCTCATCTGCCCGTAGGTGGACCGTTTGTGGACTTCTGAGGCACTTACTCATTTTCTCCAAGAATCACGAGTCTCACTCATCATGATATAAAATGGCATAACCCTGAGATGAATATCTCGGAGATCATTACGAGCTGCGGAGAGTTTTCTAACGTCCCTCTCATCTGAAGAAAGGGTTGCACCAAGTACAATCCTATGCTCACACTTTGTCAGTTAGGATATGCAATGGATGGCGAACCTTTAGACAAGGATGTAAAAGGTTCTGTTTTCTTTGATAAGGCGGAAAATCATGGATTGTTGAAGAAAGTACAACTAGCTTGAGCTGAGATTCATAGGAAAGAAGAAGATCTCCTTTGTAGGAAGGGTGCTAGTGTTGGGATTCCTTATACTGGATGGATCATGAAGGGATTTGAAACTTGCCTTACCCCCAAAAGGAATCATTCAATTAACAGATTCCACAAAATAGATTTTGTCGCATGATTACCACCATAATTGTTGGATGGGATCTTGACGTCGTATTTTTCTACCATGGGTGTAAACTCAGTGGATTTTGGATCTCTTATGATGTGATATTGTCTCGTTTGTATGAATTCATTTGATTTACAGATTTGTTATGAATGAAAACAATGTTTTCTTTGATACCTCGTCTTGACTGTTTTTTATCTCTATTTTCTTGTTGTTTGGTCTTTCTTGATGGTTGATAAAACTCTTGGATACCTTGGAAATGAAAAAAACATAACATGCATAATCACGCATTTCATACATTATAGGTTTTTTGGCTGGTATTCTTATCTGGTGGTTCTGCTTTTTCTTAGCAGAGGTGTTCAATGATAACTACTCACAGATACTGAAGAAGAAGATGTTGATGCCTTGGCAAGGACCAAGGGAAAACAAGTAATAATTGATAATAAAAAACTTATGCAGGCTAGTGTGCCTAAACCAATTGTTGCGCCTGGGACTTCTTCAGCTTCCGATGACAAGGAAAAAGTGATTACAACATCATAGAGCAGTTGCACCTGACGCCCTCTAAGATGTATATTTTATCTCTGTTTATATATTTTGAAGCTCATCGGGATGCTATGATGAAGCTATTTAAAAATTCTTTCATGCCGCAAGAGATAACAGTTGGACCATTTGTTCCAATCTATCTGCCTGAAATGGTTTAGGTTTTGCTGACTTTGATCTCCCTCCTGAGGGTCACAACCATAATAAGGTATTGCACATCTCTATGGAGTGCAAGGGCACGACTTTGTTGCATGTGTTGGTGGATATCGGATCCCCGCAGAATGTATTGCCAAAAACTGTATTAAAGAATATTGACTATTTCGATTTGGAGTTGTGTCCCAGTGACTTGGTAGTAATGGCTTTTGATGGGTCCAGGGGGACAATATTTGGTGAAGTAGATCTACCTTTCAAGGTTGGTCCCCGAGTTTTTACTGTTACCTTCTATGTAATGGATATACAGCCAACATATTGTTGTTTGTTGGGACGCCATGGACTCACAAAGTAGGGGAAATTACCTCTACCCTTCATCAGAAGCTCAAGTATCCTCTAGATGGAAAAATAATCATTGTTTATGGTGAGTAAGAAAAAACCTCAAGGATGCTCAAGCACTAGTCGAGGCTGGCCACCCCGAAGGTTAGGGACACGTTGTGGATGTTACTCCAAAGTTTGACAAATTCGGTTTGGGTTTCAACCCCAGGAAGCAGAGTGTAGCTCCCAAAACTTCAAGTTTGTTTACTCCGATAAAATTCTCCAGCTCTGGTTTTTCCCAGAATGAATGCACTAATGCAATTGTTGATGATGAAGACTGTGTCTACAATATTGATATTTGGATTCACCCAAGTATTCTTGGTCAGAATCTAAACCATTAGACTTAAGGGGATACCATCCAAGTTACAACTATTGAGGATCTATTTGTAGATTGATTGGTAGACAAAGTCTTCACACTATACCCATGGTATCTGACCATTCAATCAGGGACACTCTCCATAACTTTGTGTTCCCATATCTTCTTGTCGGCAGTCAGTGCCTATCTCCCAAGTGAAGCCATGGGGCAAAGATTTTTAGAAGAAATAGAGGCAACCTGAGAAGCATTCAGATTCCATTCCGATGTCATATGCCCAGTTACTCCCTTCAATACTTGAACATCAGTTGATTGAGCTCCATACTGTGGGTTTTCCTCCCGCAGAGATTCCACTTGACTATGATGAGAATGCTAAGTGTGAGTTTCATTATGGGGCATTTGGTCCTGATATTGAGGACCACAAGGGTTGAAGTATAAAGTCCAGCATTTGTCTGGTATCTTTTCCAAAGGCCATTTTTGTTTGGCAATTCATTCCAGAATCTTTCTCTCAGTGAAGTTTCACTTCCGTGTGATAGAAGATGAGGTTAAAGAAGTACTTGGATGTAGTATCTGATTATCTATTCTCTGAAGTAGAAGACACTTGGTGGTTCAGTTCATGCAATGTTGCTTGTTACAACTTCCATCATTTCTGCTGAAGGAATCTTCTGTGAATATCATCCTGGGGCACCTGGACATTCGGTTGAAGATGATTTTTCATCTAGAAACTAGGTCCTGGACTGGATCAATTCAGATATTGTTATGTTCACAACAAATCAGAAGGGGACACACTTTCCCAAGTGAGTATCAAGAATTCAAAATATTGTCAGAATAAAGAAGTCCATACGGAGTCAAGTCTTTTCAACAATGGCAATTTTCTAGTTTCATTCGCATTCTCATTTGCAATCTTTCTTGTTTGGCTCAGTACTTTTTTATATGCAAAACTTTCCTATCTTTGAATGTTGATCATAATTCATTAAATATGTTTGTCTTGAATTAATCCATTTGAAATTTCTTTTAAATGTTTTTCTTTGTTTTTGATACTCAACTCTTGTTTGATAAAGTAAAACTTCTGGAGGGAGGATAACGAATAATTTACCTAGAATCTCAAATGGTATGCTTTAGAGTAAAAACCCTGCCGACGATGTACATACATTGTTTCAAATCCCCAAACACCGGAGATATAAGGGAGTCAAACCCTCATTAACCCCTCTGAGCCTTCGAAGCAGGAGTTTCTTTTCTATTTAGAAATAAAAAACCTTATTTTTGAACCCAAGGGCGAGTAGTGTTCAGTTAATCCGATTGAGCGTTCAAAACTCATCAAGAGTGCGCATCCAAGGATACAACAATGGTTATCCTTAAAAAGGTTGAGGAAAGTCAAAACTGCAATGGGTATCTCAATGGGTATCTCTCGCACATCAGGAGGTCAACAGATGACGATACAATAATGGTTATTTATCATCTACCAAGGAATTAGGCAATCATAATTCTTCCAACAAGTCAAAAATGACTCGACGTCACATGACATGTTCAAAAGGAAAGAAAAGGAAATGAAAAAGAAAGAAACAAAAATCCCTGCTAAGTCGAAACTTTAAAAACAAGTCGCTTAGGAAAAATTCAGGACATCCCGCTGGACTTCAGAGTCAAATTCAAAAGGAATTTGTCCAGGAAAAAGTTAGGGAAAGCCATGGAGAAATGGAAAGCCTCAAATGCGATAAAGGATTACAACATAAAATCCTAAACAAAGAACAAAGTCGTGTGACCAGAAATACAAAAGAAGAAAAGGTGAGTGACTGTAGTGTCCAAGAAACCTCGGTGGTTACTCAACCATTATAAATTCCTCTGGAGAGATGAGTGCTCGTATCAAATTAACTGAACGTAGGACTAGAGAACATCATGGAGAATGGGTGGGCACCCAAATAATTTCGAGCCTTAAATCCTTTTTTAAAAACCGTGAACCAGGCTACGTTACAACCCTGAAAAGTCCTAATTGAAGCATGGGTTAATTCAAGAGCAAAACTGTAACGAGAGTACAGTAATTTGACTCCTAGGAGGCTTGCTAAAACTTTTGAGTTGGTATCGCTTCATCTCTTTACTGTCTTTTGTACAAAAAAATTGATGTTTCAACATCTTTTCAATAAAATATTTTACATTTCAAGACAAGCATATGATTTGCATTAGAATTATCATTCTCATAATAAAACATATTTTGCATGTTAAAAAGTACCAAAACATCAGGTGAGCTTGCACAATGAGCATTAGTGAATAGCTTAATCTTGTCAAAGAAGAGAGGCTTGAATACTCTATTGAATCAAAAACTAATATTTTCAAATAGTGGATGATATCCAGGGGCATATTTTCTAGATACTCTATTAAAAATGAGTTGTTTGGTGCTTTACAAGTCTGAGTACCCTAAGGGGTTTGTTTTCTAGTGACTCCGACGAGTATGAACAATGTGATGCTCTAATGTTTAAATACCCTTAAATGGAATGAAGCCTTCAGATTCCACTAATCTAGGGCAATCAAGTCGAGAATTCGATCTTTCAAAATTTCTCCAATCTGGGGCAGTTATATCAAGATTCGAAGAATCCCAATTAAGGTCCGTTACCCGAGTATCGTTGAAGTTACTTCTAATGTTAATTAGTCAGAGGACGTGTTTCAATGTTTGTAACACTGTGGCAGGTTACCTTTATGTTACATATGTCAAAAGTCCTCTCGAGGCAAGTTCTTCAATAACCCTACAGATTGGGGAAAGACATTATGCGGGAGCATTCCTCCATTTTCGGAGTTGATCAGTTTTATTCCAGTCGCATGCTCGAAAAACAGGGTTGTTATCCTCAGCTCATCAGAAATTTAAGTCTACAAATTGTTGTTCCCTCATCAGAAGTTAGAGATCTTTATCTCCAACTGAATCCAAGATGGTTATCCTTAGCACAAATCTCAAAGAAATCCTCTCAAGGTGAATATTTTCAAAGATCAATCAATCTGAAGCAGTTACGTCGAGATTCGATAGATCTCTTAATGGACTAATTATGTAAGGAAGCTATTCAGAGCTTGAATACATTGGGGAAATTTACCTTGAATCAGTTTAGTCCATGTTTCTACAAAGTCCTTCTCGAAGTGAAATTACTTTATATTATACTCGAGGCATGCTTGGTGTGATTTGTTTTGCAGGAATTGTCATTCACTAAATTATGTGTGTTTTGCCAATACCAAGACATTCTTGTAAGATAACCATGGTACCGAGCCTGGGTCATTTCCCCAGCAACATTGAAGTTTCTACTTCTCCCTAGTGATTCTTCCCCAAGCAAAGGGTTTTTGGCTAAAATTTTGATTAATCTGGATATTCTTGGATGGTTCCCCAGCACTTCTTGAAGTTTTATTCTTCCCGGTATCGCCAAGCGGAGAATCCTTGACTGTGTTTGTGATTTATCAGATTTATTGGTAAAAGAATCTACATCCCCAACAGATGTGTGATATTCCTATGTGTTTATGGGAGAATGTTTATTCCCGGAAGCAAAGATGTCTTGGCTAAGAGTTCAGGTTGGGAATTTTCTTATTCCCCCTGCAAAATGGCCTTTCAAGATTTCTTGTACTCTCAGACGAAGTCACTACATGAAGATTTCTTGTTCAAGATTTCTTCCATCTGCTCTGTGAGGCTGCTTTTTTTTGGAAATCAATTACTCGGGAATGTTCACTCTCTAGTTAAGTCGATTCGTCGAAATTTCTTATTCAAGGATTGTTCCTTTTCCCTATTATAAATTTTTGTTGTCTCCGGGAGAGAGGTTGATAAGTTATTCTCCAAACAATTAGAGGTGAATTTTGATTTCCTGCAGGCCCCATTTCGTTGGTGCGTTTCCCAGTAGTGCCCAATTTTCATTGGTGTGTTTCCTAAGAAGTTACGATTTCTCCCTGATCTTCTCCAGGAAAGTCCAATCTCTATTCGGCGTTCCCCTTTAGAAGTTACGGTTTCGCCCTGATTTTCTCCAGCGGTGCCCAATCTTTCTTTAGTATTTGATATCAGAATTGACAGTTTCAATATGATTTTTTTCCAATATAGTGTGCAATTTATTTTTGTAGTTTCTATCAGTGATTGGAGCCCGTTTCTATCGGTTACTCAGTTCGTTACTCCCCGTAGAGCTTCAACTTTTCAAGGAACCCTTTCCAGCAGTTCCTTACATCTTCTTTTCTCCTGCAAGAAAAAATGGAGCTTTTGAGGTGGTTACTAGCGTGAATTTCTTGATAGGACGATTTGTTTCCCAAACAGTTGTTTCTTCCCCAGTGTGGTTAAAACTTTTGTTCAACAGAAGCTCATATGTTAAGGTTGTTTGGAGTAGAGTACTCTCCCATGTGAAGTGTGTAAGAGCCTGCTTCTCCTTAGTGGATTCTACACTAGAGTTGTCTTCACTTTAATTCCATTTAAGAAATAGTCCCTGATAGGACGTACTCCCTAGTGCAGTCTCCTTAATCCAATTTGCTCTACTCCTAAGAGAAGCGTGTGTTGGCGGGTTTGGTACAACAATTTACCTCCTCAGTGTGACTAGCATTTTTTAGAGTTTTCTTAAGAATTTTCATATCCATAGGAATTTCTCTTGATGCATCCTCATGAAATTCGTTACTTTCCGATGAATTATGCATATTTTCCTTATTCCCCATGAAGTCTACACCTGTCTGGATTTCAGGAAGTGGCCCCTCCCCAATGAGATTATATATCGATGGTTTCTTTGTGAGGATTGCTTCTCCAGCACAATCTACATCAATGAGTTTTCTTCTGTGATTTCGCTTACTCCTCAGCAGCTGGATAATTTGTATCAGTCCCCGGTGCAAGTCAATGTTTGAGAGTGCTTTTTGTTCAAGAAGTCTTTTCTCACTACATGAAGATTTGTTCCTCGGTAAAGTTTTATTCTCCCTAGTGAATGGTTTGGTGAAGCCTTGCGAAGAATCGTAAATCCCCTGTGAATGTTTGCAAGGGTGAGCTTATTGGTGAGTAGTCACTCATAAAGCAAAAGTTTTCTCTAGTAGAGAAATTTTACTCTTTCCTCCAATCAAGTCGTGTTCGAAGATCTTTATCCCTGATAGGGGCTCTCTTTGTGATATTTCTTCTCCTTCCCCAATGGAGTTGTTGTACTCGAATGGGCCAAAGCGTATGGATATCTTAGTTCTGGGATTTTCCTGCTCCCCCGTTGAAGAATTCAACAGTTTACTCTCCACAAATCCAATGGTAATTGGTACTCCCGGCAATGTTTAAACCCATGTGATGTCCTCGTTCAGAGTGTGCAGCATGTTTACTTCTCCCCAATAAAGTCGGCAATTTTTTTTTTGCAATTCCTATCAGGTTTCAACCTGTTGGTGGTTGTCTTCTCGTTATGTCATTCTCCAATGAAAATTTAAACATGCATCATTGTATTGCATCCACCCAGATGTGTAGTGTCTCCATTTATGTTGGAACATTACTCCATAGAAATATTCAAAGACGCATTGAATTATAAGCAAATCGCATCACCTTGTTCCCCAGTCATTCTAACCGATATACCTGGTGATTTCTTAAATCCAACAAACACCCTGTGTTTCCCCTTCATGCTTCTCGCATAAGGGATGTTCCTTCCCTTATGTAGGTCCTCGTGGTTCATGTCCAATCGTATTGGTATACCATTCAAGTTCGGTTTTTTGTGACACTTCTTTCCTCGATCTAGACGTCTCTAGTATGTATGTGGTGACTGTTCACTCTTTGCATTTTTGTGAACCAGTTCTCTCCTGGCGTAACACTTTCGGTCTGATGGCCATCAATCCTCTTCAAGTCAAGTGGTTACTTGTCACATATCTCAGTCCCAATAGTCATTGGTATCTCAAAAAAAAAAGTTGCATATTAGAGTTCAAGTCATTGTTGTTTCCTTCATCCCCAGTGAATTAACGCAGTTTATTGATATTCCCCAGAGGCTAGTGGTTACTAGTTCCCCTTTGGTTGAGTGGTTACTCGCTTGCTTGGTTGAGATCCAGTTTTTCCCTGGCGCATCATTTCTTAAATCTAGTGGTTGCTAGTATTGTTGGACTAATGGTTACTATTCATTTCCCAAAATCTTAAAAGCCTAGTGGTTACTGGTCTTCTTAATTTGAGTGGTTACTCGTTTTCCTTGCTTGTAGCCCAATTTCTACCTGATGCAGTTTTCTCGGGTTTGGTCTTTACTACCCTTGTTAGTTCATTTCAATGTCTAAAATACCTTCTGAATACCAATCTCTCCATGATATTCATTTTCAGAGCCTAGTGTCATCTAGTTGCTCTTAGGTCGAGTTTTGTCTCGTTACCTGTGCGTGAAATCCAGTTTCATCCTGGTACTCATCTTTGGATTAGTTTTGTCTAATCTTCTTGAGTCGAGTTCGCTACTCGTTTTAAGTCTCATCTTTGGACCAGTTTCATCTAGTCTTCTTGAGTTGAGTTTCTACTCATTATTTGTCTCTATTATTACTTGGGTTCATTCAAATTCGTCTACTGTCTACCATCGCTTGAGTGTAGCAGGTGTTTTGTGAAATACACGCACTTTTTGTCACCTTGTTATAGGACCCAATTTCTATTGTTATCTTATTGAGTACTTTTCAGAGCCTAGTTTCGTCTAGTTCCTCTTAGTTCGACTTTTGTCTCATTACCTTGTTTGGACACCAGTTTCTACCTGGTGCATTCTTTATAATTACTCCCGGAGGTCGAGTTTTACCTCGATAATCTCTATTCGATCCCGCCAGTGTTCCACTAATGTGCAGATGGTATAAGTTCAGTTTTGTCTGTCCTTCAGTGATCGAGACCAGTTTATTTCTGGTATACAGTTATGGATCCAATGTATATTCGTATCTTTAGAATATAGTCTCGTATAGTTTTCTTGGGTTGAGTTTCATCTCAATATTGTGATGTGCGGTCCAACTTCGTCCTGGCGTATTTTTCTAGAATCTAGTCTCGTCTAGTTTTCTTGAGTTGAGTTTTATCTCATTATTTCAATTAGTGTTCCAGTTTTGTCTTGGCACATTCTTCTAAAGTCTAATTTTGTCTAACTTGCTTTAGTTGAGTTTTAGCTCATTTTTGCAATTTGTGCTCTAGTTTTACCTGTCACATTCTTCTAGAATCTAGCATGCACTAGTTCTCATGATATAAGTCCAATCTCTACTTGGCTCATCCTTTCAAATCTAATTTCTACTTGGTATATCTCTTGAATCCAGTTTTTATCTGACACTCTTCGGTAGATTAGTATTCACTAATCTTATCATCTTCCACCCAGCTCTCTTGTTGTCATCCTTGCAAGATGCAATCATCATTGTTTATGCGCTTTTGTCTCATTCAGAATGCAGATTTTCGAGTTCTTTTAGTATTCAATCCTCTTCCACCTTGAACGTTTGAAAATTTTCGCTCTTTCTCACTTATCAAGTTTAAGATGATTGAATAGGGGCAGTTGTTGCACCCCAAAATTTGCCCTCTTCATTTTACCTTATATGGCTTATGTTTTATCATACATACTCATGTATTTTTGATATGGGATCAAGGTATTTCTTCCAAGCTTTGATAAGTTGTGAAAGGACGTTTACATCGTCGGTCGACAAGCTCAAAAATTCTCCCCAAGCTATCCTCCAGTGAATAACAATACTCCCAGTGATGTCAAGCTCCCGTGTTCTTCAACAAACCCTGAGCATTGAAAGGTATCAAGCGTTCTGGTTGTTGCAGAGTGATTTGAGTTAAAATCCAGTATTTTTGTGATTTCTGTTCAGAAATTCACAACTTGAAGCCACAAGTGATTTGAGTATTTGGAAATTCATATCTTTGTTTTGGTTCACTACCAAAGGTTGGTGCTTCCGCCATGAGATCCATGTTTGTTCTCAAATGTATGATCGACTCGAGAGCCAATTACTTGTAGAAGATCTCTGAATCCGTAAGTTTCTCCAAGGTGCACAATGGAAAATATAAAGAAAAAGTGTGTTGAAGGTGCGGTTTTTAGCTACTAAAAAATTCATAATCAATTCCTCATTCGTTGTTTGATGTCCATTCCGTTAGCCAAAATTCCGTCTTGATGTTATCTACATTTTGTCAGTTACCGTTCGTGTCGGAAATTATGGATTAATGAGGAATTTTATAGTGAAAAAATAGTGACATATTTTTTTGACGGTGTTCAAAAAATCATATCTTGATCAATTTTTATCGTATCGTGCTAGTTCAGGAGGCATCAGTTTTCAAATTTTGTTAGCTTCATTTCAGTTTCACATTCCGGATACGAACGACCCTTATAAGGCCCACGTTTTTTGTCAGTTTCGCCCGTGGCGCACCAGAAATCTTGAACTGTTAAGTTATTTTCATCTGACACATTGTCAGCAAAACTTCAAAAATTCATAACTCGCTCAATTTTTATCCAGTTGAGTTCGTTGTTTCGGCCACGTGTTTCCCACTTTATTATCTACATTTTTAATGATGGTTTTAGGATGAAATTTTACTCCGAGCTTGGATTCAATTTTTTTAACTCAAGTCAGAGGCTGACGCTGTCACATTGCAAGACTCAATTCTCATTTCTAGGCCCATTTTCACATCCACTATATAAACAAAAATAAAAAAATTTACAAAGGGGGGAGGGGATTTATTATTTTACAAATCACAAACACTCCTCTCCATTCTATCTCAATTGTTAAAAGATCAAACACAAGATTCTTCTCTCATTTGCCCAAGAACACAACAACTTGTTTAAGAAGAAAAATCTCCTCCCTCTCTAAAAATTTTTGCAAGCTCCTTTCTACTCCATCACTTCTCCAATTCTCGATCCGAGGCTTGCGATCTCCTCTTCTCAACCTCCTATTCGTTTCTACGGTAAATTTTCTTGAATTAAGCACTTTTGCATAATTGATTCTTGAATAATCCCTTTTCTAGAATTTATAATTGAATTGAGATTGTGAATCCAATTGCGGAATAGTAAACTGATTTCATCATGTTGTTAAAATCAGGAATTTGATGATCAAAAAGCACTTATTGATTAATTGATTTTCATGAAAAAGTGCTTATTCAAGTTGCTTAATGTTGTTACTTTTGACAAATTGTTGTAAAACCTTGAGATGCATGTGAATCAATGTAGATTTAAGCCTTGAATTGTGCCAGAAAAATTCATGTGCTAATAGGTAGTTTAGGTGTTTGTTAAAATGCTTGAACATGGTTGTTAGTTTCTAAACTACTTAATTGCTAACTTTTTCTTTGATAGATTGGAAGTTTGCTAGCTTGATGCACATAGGCTCTACTAACATAGCAATGTTTACTAACATAGTTACTATTTATCATTACCTTGATACTAACATAGGGTAATTTTCTCATGTATTGATTAACTAACTTGGTGTCAATTCTCTTGTTTGCTAACTTTTCCAAACTTTGACATAACTTTGTGATTTTGTAAGTTTGCGTTGATACTTGAGACTTTACTAATTCTTGTCATTTCCATGAGTTGTGATAGTTTCTATTAGACTCCTGATGCTTCACAAACTACATTTGACACATGTAAAGCTTGAGTTTAGTGGAAAATGTGGCAATTCTAAAACTTTGCCAACTCTTGACATAATCTTAACTGTGCTTCAACTTCTTAATCGTGTTGAGTTTTTAAGCATATGATAAATGAAAACCAACTTTATCGATGCATCTGGATCAGGTTGTATATTTTCTTTTCTGTTTTGAGTATTTTATTTTTCTGTTTTTGCTATTGTTGGATCTTGAAATCGGCCTAAAAGTCCCACTTATGGGCGGATTTAACTAAAATCAAGTTCATTTTTTAATCTGTTGGCCTGTTTGCAAGCTGCCACGTGGGTTTCGTTCGATTCCGAGCAACTTTTTTTTATCGCATTTTAAATAGACTAATCATGGAAGTCATGATCCCACTTTTTTCTTGACCAAACTGATTGTAGATTTGGACTCTTAGATATGTTTATGGGATACCGTGAAAATCTTATTTCATTCCGAGCATATTTTTTTGGACGCCTATTTTCTAAATGTGTTTTACATCGTAATGTAGAATTTTTTTAATACAGTTTTTCACACTTCTTAGTGCAGATTTTCCGTCCCATAATTGTCATTTGATACATGTTTGCTTGTTAAATTTCATTTGTTGGTTATCGGATTTATTTTCATGCGGTTTCTATACCATTTTCCTTGTTATTTCTAACATGTTTGTTGATTTTGCAAGGTACCTTGAGTTAGTTTTCAATAATGTAATTATCGCTTGGTTATGTGATTGAATAAACATGTTTGCACCACTAATTTGTGGTCCGCTTTTGCATTTGCTACACACGCCATTATTTGGCGCTCCATATTTTGCATGAATTGAATTTTTGTGCAGGTGTTTCCTTGAGAGAATGTGAATGCTACACATCTCGTATTTTGTGCACATGATGTTGTGCTCTATTTACTTACATTGCTTGGATGGTTATTCAGTGCATGTGTTCTGTTGAGTGGATGTGTATGCTACACATCTCATATTTTTGTGGACATGATGTTGTGCCCTATTTACTTACATTACTTGGATGGTTATCTGGTGTAGGTGTTCTATTGATATTCGAATGTGTACACCACATATTTTGATTATGCTTATCGATGCTTCATCATATATTCTTACCGGATTTTCTTTGTTGATGCTATAAGCTTACAAAGTTTTTCAGGTTTCTCTTTGCTATTGCTTAGCATTCACGGATTGATATCTTTTTTGTATTTTCTCATACCTTTTTACCGCATTTCTTACTGCTTTCTAGAGATCATGAGAAGTAGGAATTTTACTGCTTTCCTTGCCATGAGAAGTAGGATAGAAATGTATGACAGGGACATCTGTTGTGAATATATATTAGGAGTCCCTCTGGTTTATTTAAAGACCTTGGTTAAGGAAATTCCGCACTATTTGCATTGTTTGCTACTTGTGTTTATTTAAACCCTACCTTTGAAGTAGGTAATTTGTAGGTGTGTTTACATTTGTGCCTGCATATTATCCCCCATCCCTAATGGAATTCCTCAAAAGGAGGTGAAGTCCTCAAAAAGAGGTGAGCGAAAAGGGTTAGTAGCCAACCCCCACACTTTCTAATTCATGTCATCCTTAGCTCTTGACGTGCCATGATGCTTCAGAGTTGTGCAGATAATGTAAATCGAGTCGTCGAATGGAAAAGGTTTCACAACCAACCCCCACAATTTGATAAGAGTTCCCGTTGGTCAATGCTAACACTCCGTAATGGTTCATAATGCCTTCTATCGCTTACCTTGATCTCCTATATCTTGGTTAGGTGTTTAGTCGCTTCAGACATCACATTTTTATTTTACACATCTCTCCCGCTTGTTTGCTTCGGGTGATTCGCTCCCCTTAGCTAAAGTATTTATATTCTTTTCTTTTTACCCCCTAATCCCGCTTCTTTGCCTCGGGTGATCCCCTCCCCCTAGCTAAAGTATTTCTCTTATTTCCACCATTTCCTACATCGATCTTATATATCTTAGTTAGGCCTTTATGCATGAGTTAATTGTCACTACTCATGCCATGTGTGAGTGCTTTTGCCAAAGCACTTGATTGATTGAGTGTTTACTCGCTTTCTACTCCATGTTCCCTATATGATTCTTGTTTCTTTCTTGGTTAAGATTGATTCAAGTAGACCCTAGGATGTTTAAGCATATATTTTAACATTAGGTAGATGTTTCCCTTTTGTTAATCCAAACCTTAGGTACATCATTGTATGATAACATTAGGATGAAAATTAGGATAGTCTCCTTTAGACTTTTTCTTCCCCTTTTGCATGTTTTCATTTTTAATAAAAACTAAAATTTCTTTTCTTTGGAAAATTGCATAAAATACTCTAATAAACTCAAATCCTTCTTCAAGGTAAAAAACACCAAACCAATTCAAACTCTTTTGACGTTGGACTTTCTTTTTCTTTTAAAAACTTTTTCAATAGGGCATGCTTCGCCAGCATTTTTCATTAAAAAGAACAAAACAAATGGAAACTTTTGAGCCGAACTACGACGCGCTGATTCCTTAAAAGGGATACGTAGGCATCTGGTCACGGGGCTCAGCCGAGCGACTTTGTAAAATATTCCTTCTTTTACCCGTGTTTTCTCTTTTGCATGCATTCTCTCTTTGTAACTTTGCTTTTCACCATTAAGCTTTAGACATAGATTTTACACACCCTTAGAATAGAACAAACATAAGTGGATCATGTGGAATACCACATGTGTGTGGGTGATAATACCTTCCCCTCGCGTAACCGACTTCTTTACCCAATCTCTACGGCCGTAAGACCATGATTTGACCCCTTCAAGTTTACTCGATGTTTACCTTTCCCTTTCGGCGGGATAAAAATGTTTGATGGCGACTTCATTAAATTTTACCTTCGAAGATTTTTCCAGTTGTTTCACCTCACTATTTTCCTCCTAATATCCAATTTAAATAATTACCTTATTTCTAAATAATTATTTCTAAAACCAATAATTCCCACTAAATTATTTAAAATTATAATAATCCTCCATACAACTCTAATTCAACACTATCCATCATAAAACACCGACAAACCAACAATTGCATCAATTAAATCGCAAATAATCAACTAAAAATAATTAATAAATAATTTGGGTGTTAAAACTCTCCTTGCCCATCAACTTCCTTATTTCAAGATCCTCGATCCTCACAGGTACGGTCTCAACTGTAAGATTATCCCCCACTTGCACATCATCCATCGGAATCACGTGAGACGGATCTGAAATATACTTTCGGAGTTGTGACACATGGAACACATCATACAAATTTGAATGGTTAGGTGGAAAGGCCACCCGGTAAGCAACATCCCTCACTTTGTCTAAAATCTGATACAGACCAATAAACCGAGGAGTAAGCTTCTTCGACTTCAACCTGCGTCCAACACCGGTCACCGATGTGAGTCTTAAGAATACATGGTCTCCTTCTTGAAACTTCAGATCCTTCCTTCTTTTGTCATGGTAACTCTTCTCTCTACTTTGAAGTTTTCATCTTATTCCAAATTAACATCACTTTTTCTATTGTCTACCGAACAATTTCGGGTCCAAGCACCATATTCTCTCCAGATTCATACTAATACAAAGGTGTTCTACACCTTCGGCCATACAATTCCTCCAAAGGTTCCATCCCAATACTAGAGGGAAAATTGTTGTTATAATTGAACTCAATCAGTGAAAGATAACTATCCCATGTACCTCCTTGCTCAAAAATACAAGCTCTCAACAAATCCTCCAATGACTGAATAGTTCTCTCTGTCTGACCATCTGTTTGTGGGTGATACACAAAACTCAATCTCAGCTTAGAGCCCAACGCATCCTGCAAACTATTCCAAAATCCAGAAGTAAATCTCGGATCTCTTTCAGATACAACACTTGACGGAACCCGGTGAAGTTTCACAATCACCCGAATGTAAATATTCGCCAACTTCGTCACAGGAAAACTGATATTAATCGGAATGAAGTGTGTTGATTTTGTTAGCCTATCAACAATCACCCAAATTGTATCATGCCCTCTTGGAGTTCTTGGCAGCCCTGTCACAAAGTCCATTGATATTATATCCCACTTCTACTCCGGAACATCTAAAGGATTCAAAAATCCCGCAGGTTTCTGATGTTCAACTTTCGACTTCTAGAAAGTCAAACACGCATACACAAACCGTGCTACATCTTGTTTCAATCCGGACAACCAAAATAACTTCTTCAAGTCGTGATACATCTTAGTAGGTCCCGGATGAATACTCAAACTACTTCTATGACTTTCTTCCTTAATCATTTTTCTCATCTCCGCGTCACTAGGAATACAAATTTTGTCACAGAATCTCAACACACCTTGGGCATCTACTTTAAATTCAATATCCTCAGACTGGTTACTTCCAACCATCAAGTCTACCAACTTCACATCTAAATTCTAAGCCTCTTTAATATTATCCAAGAAATAATTTCTAATCTTCAACATTACCAACATCACACTCTCCGGTGTTAGTTCACAGACTAAACTCATGTCTCTGAATTATTCGATCAATTCTAATTCTCTAACCATCGTAGCAGACATATGTAATGATTTCCTACTTAAAGCATCAGCCACAACATTAGCTTTTCCCGAATTGTGATTTAAGTCGAAATCATAGTTCTTTAACAGTTCTAGCCATCTTCGTTGCCTTATATTCAATTCCTTCTTTTCAAATAAATACTGTAAGCTCTTATGACTACTAAACACTTCAAATCTGGAGCTATAAAGGTAATGTCTCCAAATGTTTAGTACAAACACCATTGCAACTAGTTATAGATCATGAGTAGGATAATTCCTTTCATGAATCCTCAATTGCCTCGACGCATAAGCTACCACTTTATCATTTTGCATGATCACACCACCTAAATCCTATTTAGAAGTATCATAATACACAACAAATTATTCTTCAAGATTAGGTACTATAAAAAATCGGAATCGTCATCAATTTCTTCTTTGGCTCAATAAAACTTTCTTCAAATATGAGGTACCACACAAACGCTCTTCCTTTACAAGTCAATTGATTTAGCGAAAGTGCTAATTTAGAAAAGCCCTCAATAAATCTTCTATAATAACCAGCTAAACCCAAAAAACGTCTAATTTCTGTAAATGATTTTGGAGCTTCCCACTACATCTACCTTGGGTGGATCCACCATAATACCATCACCTGAAATAACATGACCAAGAAAACTAACTTTTGTTAACCATAACTCACATTTTGACAACTTTGCATATAACTTCTTCTCTTTCAACACTTGCAATACAATTCACAAATGCTCAGCATGTTCCTCTTATGATTTGGAATAGATCAAGATATTGTCAATGAATACTATCACAAATCGATCCAAATAAGTGTGAAAGATATGGTTCATATACTCAATAAACACCCATGGCGCATTAGTAACACTGAATGGCATTACCGAATACTCATAATGTCCATACCGAGTACTAAAATTTGTCTTCTAAATGTCCTCATACTTTACTCTAATTTGGTGATAACCCGATCTCAAGTCAATCTTGCTAAACACATGCGCACCCACCAAATGATCCATCTAATCATCTATTCTCGGAAGTGGATACTTGTTTTTCATTAACACTTTATTCAACTGTCGATAATCAACGCACAGTCTCATACTACCGTATTTATTTTTCATAACCAACACTGGAGCTCCGCAAGGCGATACACTTGGCCTCACAAATTTATTTTCAAGTAAGTCTTCTAATTTATTCTTCAACTCTGCTAATTTAGATGGCTACATCCTATATGGTGCTATAGAAATGGGTCTCGTATCAGGTACAAGATCAATACAAAATTCCACTTCTCTTTCTGGTGGTACATCTGGAATATCTGTCATACCCCAAATTCAGCCTATTGATTTCTAACACTTTATTCCTTATTAATGTTATCATTTTATTTATAATATAAAGTTTAGATTATTGTCAATTAAGTTTTCCTTATAATTAAAAATGGGGTGTATTTGGTTTTAATCCCATTAGGTTTGTTCTTATTATTAAAAAGAGGGGTGTACTGGGCTTAGCTTGCTTCGCATCTAAGCCCATTTTGGCTACGTCTTAGTATAAATGCAAGGGGGGGGGGGGGGGGTTGCTTAGAATATGACCGACCCATTGGATTTTGACGCCCACTTTAGTGATAAGAGGGGGTGTGCTTGGGAAACCCAGTAAACTGAACAGATAACAGGCCTATTTCAATTTAGAGACTATTGAGATTAATAATAACATGAAGGGGAGTATGTTTCAAAATTTTGGTTGAGGCTGAAGGCCCAATTAAAGAAAGTTGGCCCATTTTAAATGATAGAGGGGTGTATTGCTATCCAAAAGGGCTTATTGCTTTATTTAAATTTTGCTGAGCCCATTTATGATAGGTTTTGGAAGATAGTTAACTGAAGTCAATGTTCAATTAATTTATTTGGTTATTATAAAAATTATTATTATAATTATTATTAACATTATTATTATCAATACTATTATTAATTATTCATTTGAGTAAAGTATATTATTATTATTATTTTGTTATTTTTATCATTGTTTTAATTGTTGACCAAGTCAACCGAATCCAATAGGGATGAAAACCTTAATTACGTTCACAAGCGGCGCCCTATTTTTCCTCTTCACTGCTAAAACGACTCAAGCCCAAAACAACTACTGTACAAATTCAAAAGAAAAGAAATGCACATTTGTAAAATTGAAACGAATCAAATGTAAAAATGAACTAAATGAAATCATCCATTATAATTATCATATCAAAAGTTATACAATCTTTCGTTACAGTTCAAATTACAGATCGTATCTTCCCCTAAATCTAATCCCTAATTTAAAACAATTCCTAATTTATAACACAATATAATCAATCATAGATTCTATTAATAATCTTCACTAATTTCTACCCTAATCAACCAAATTCTAACGGAAATCATACAATATTTTCCTAATTTATCTAATATCCATATAAACCTAAGATTTCTAAGAGAAAAGGAGGAGAAAAAGTTTGTAAACAGAAGTAGGAGAAGAAGAGACGATGAAGAGTAGAGCTTTCCCCTTTTGTGTAGATCTAGGGTTTCAATTTCTGAAAGCCTAAGATCTGTCTCCAAACCATCGCGCCTCCATCGCCCTCATCACTGTTTTTCTTCTTTCACCGCATCATTGTTGTACATGCGAACAAAAAAGAAGAAGGGGATCAGAGAGAGTTAGACAAAGAAGTAAACAAAAGCTCAAAGAACATACGCGTAGAGGTAACTTAGCTTTTGCATTTTTTCTGTTTTTCCGTCACGATTTGGGTTTGCTGGGTTAAATTAAGTTTGGTTAGGGTTTTGATTTTGGGTTTGGTAGCGTCGTCGCCGGATGATTAGGGTTTAACAGTGGTGTGTTGTTGTTATTTATAGGAGAGCAACGAGAGAAAATGAACAAAGAGAGAGAGACAGAGAGAGAGAGAGAGAGAGAGAGATAAAGTAAAAATGAAATGAAAACTGAAGAGAACTGGAAACTATAATTTGATCGAATCTTATACGTTGTCGCTTACCATGCACTGTTAATCATCGCCATCTTTTCATCATCAAATGTCCCTAAAACGCGTGCCCACCGTAACTCCATGTGTCCGCCCGCACAAGGTCCAAACGGACCTCCCAAACATTCACGATCTTTGGCCCTAGCCCATTGCTTAATCAACCCCCAATTTTACTATTACACAAGAAACTATACCCCCAGCACTAGTGGGCCAAGTCAAACATCTGGACTTGGGTCCTTACTCCCTGAACCCCCCAATTTTGATACCCAGTTCAAGCTAGCACCCCCTGCGCTTTGGGCCTAAATCCAAGGATTTAGGGTCGTGTTATTTACATCTCCAGCCATTTATTAATCAACTAATTTTGCACACCCCCTGTGTTTTAATAAAAATTAATTTTATTTTTATATTCTTTTACATAATTAATATTTTAATATTTAATATATTTTTTTTTTATAAATTCTAAAATTGTTTATTTTTTTATTTAATTCTAAATTGTTTTTAAATACTAACTTATTTTCTTTTTAATTGATTTAATTGCATTAAATGTTTTTCCTCATACACTGAAATATTTTTCTCATGCATTAAAAATATATTTTTTATATTACATAACATATTTGAAAATATCTAACCAATCAAATATTAACATTTTTTTACTAGCTTAATAAACTCAAGATATTATTTTCAAAAAGGATTATGAAAATATCTTCTATCGACTACGAATTTCGTCTACAAATTCCGCTATTCACACATCCAGACTTGGTTCAAGGAGAACTCGAGATATTTCCATAGTCCATAAAAAAACTAACCAAACAACTACGAACTACGATTTGGGACTCTGATTCCTCATAAAAGGATACGTGTGCATACGACTTAAAATCGTGGCGAGTTCCCCTAACTGAAATTAAAACCCTATTTCCTAAAACTGCAATTCTAAACCCTAGTGTCCTTGTGAACAAGGTAGATGAGGGGTGCCTAACACCTTCCCTTCGTATAAAGTGAGGGTTATCCTTTATATTTTCTTCCTTAGAATAAAAACTAAGGGTGGCGACTCTATATTTTCAAACCGGTTATTATAGCTGGCATATCTGTTGGGGACTCAACCCTAGGGTTATAAGCCTTTCTATTGGGATTTAGGGTTTTTAGGGTTTTTTTCTTTACATTTATTTATTATTTTGGTTTATTTATTTTTAATTACATATTTATCATATTATATTTATTTTTGGTGGGATTTTATTTCAAAAATTATTTTCAAAAACCTTAGAAAGAAGGTTCGTCTATTGGCCAAGGGGATACGTCATCCCTATGAGTTTTTATGACGACTTCTCCTAGAGTCGGTGGAATTCCAAAAAATAAATATGTCTCAAGAGATATCCTCTTAGGGGGTAGGACTTTCGAGCGAAACCTATGACTTTTTGTATAAACCCTAAACTAAAACTCATGGTGAGACCTTTGGTGACCTTATAGACGAAAGTTTTGGTCTACAAAGAGGATCCACTTAAGGGAGTCCCTTGTTCCTTTCCCTCTAGTGTCATCCATGACACCCTTAAGGAAACCACCTTATGGGGAGGATAGAATATCCATAGGCCAATACTAAGAACCTACCAACTAAGGATACATTTCATGAACCTTATCACTATCAACATGCATTCATACATTTTGCATCTCACATATTCATTATTCTCCATTTCTCTTTGTTTGTCTTATTCACATGATTAAAAAAAATAAGTCAAAGGTTTTCGGTGAGTGCCTTAAAAATGAATTCCAGAGGGAAACAACTTATCTGTGTTAGTGTCGTCAAGCCAGATATGACGAAGATTAAGACCATCAAAAGGAAACTGTCTGAAAAGGCTTTGAAGATGCTTGCTCGCCGTTATGGAGATACCTTTGAGTTGACAAAGGTGGAGGTACAGTTGGATGCCATTTCTACCTTGGTTCAGTTCTACGACCCTCCATTAAAGTGTTTCACCTTTCAAAACTTTCAGCTAGCACCAACTTTGGAAGAATTGGATAAGCTCTTGAACTTCTCTAAGGGAAAAGCATATGTGTGAATTGGACAGACCATTGATATTAAGAACTTAGAAAATGGCTTAGGTTTCTCTTATCCTGAATTTTCACTTAATTACAAAAGAGAAGGGGATGTACAAGGGGAATCTTGAATTGATTGTTTAGGGCTACTTGTCTTTGGGTGTAATTATTTTCACAGACTTTGGACTATATTAAACCTGCAACTATTAGTGTATTTTGGGGCACAAAATCTTTGAATGCAGACCCAACTCCTGCTTTTCTTGCTGACATTTACTATGCTCTTCACACTTGTTACGAAAAGGGGAGGGAGTAATACGGTGGAAGAATTGACTTTTGGGTTTTGCGTTTTATCGTAAATGTTGCCGATAGCAACAGTTGCCATCGAGTTTTCTTTTATCCAATAAGGAAAGGGTGAAAAGAACAAGAAAGACCTTTATTTATTTTTGAGTTCGGGGGGTAAGTTATGAAAAGGGAAGGTGTTAGTACCCTTTTTATCCGTAGTTATCTACGGGCTCTTAATTTATTAGCTCACTTTAATTTGCTTTGTGTGTGTGTGTGTGTTTGAAAATATTTTGAAAATGCCTTAGTGCGGAAATTTTATAAAGATTCTCGTATCATTGAGAATGTATACAAAATGTTTGTTTTGAAAATATTTTGAAAGAAATATTGTTTTGTGAGAAATGTTTTAAAGATCCCAATGTAAGGAAATCTACTTTATAATAACCCTTGTATCATTCTTCAAGAGTGTTTATAAAGTGTTTTGAAAATAGTTTTTTTGAAAGTGTGAGGTGTGGAAATTATTTTAGTTTGCGAGCAAGATATTACGAGCGATCTACCTACTCAATAGGTCTTTGTTCTTTTCCTCCTCCTTTAGATAATTTTATCCTACCATTAGTTAGTAGGAAGCCCTATCATTGGATGTGTGAGGGACAGGTGCAGGTCATCGTACAGTCATAGAAGGCAACTTGTAGGACTCTTTAGCAATTGTCGTAAGGGACTAAGATCGTTTACCAAAGGCAGCATCGAAGGGTCATCGAAGGACTACGATCTATTAATCAAGGGTCTTTGCTAAAGCGTTCTGGGTTCGAGGGACATGAGTGTTTTATCAGAAGGCAACAAGTGATGTTACCCTAGAGGTGCGAGTGAGCAAAGTGTGTTGGGATTCAAGTATTTATCTTGTACTAGGGTTTGCTACCGTTTTCTTTTATCTTACTATTGTACCCCAAAATTTTCCATCTTATTTATCAAGATTTTCTCACAAGATCTCCTTGACTCAAGACTAAATTAGGGTTTCATCAACTCAAGACATCTCATCTTACACTGATGACCCAAAAAATAGGGTTTGAGTTTGCACAAGGATTTTTGGACTATCAATACTTCATATGACTTTGAAGGATCATTATGGACCCCTAAGATTACTCATGACAAGTTTCAAGCCTTGAACCACATTTTTGATTAGTCAATTGGACAATTGACCTAAAAAATCAACTGTATTGGGAAAAAAGTCAACCATGGCCAATTTACAGTCAAACTTCATATTTTTTATCCACATCAACATTTTAGACTCATATGTATCATTTGATCAAGTTTGGATCACAATTCCTCAAGAAATCTGATCAAATAATCAAAAGGGCAAAATGGTTAATATAAGCGTTTTGACTGAGGAAGGGAAATTTCTGATTTTTGACCGTGAAAAAGACTAATTGATTTAAAGCATGGTTTCAAGGGTTCAATTTCATCATCTTGACCTAATTACATGGTGCAAAACATTGCAAATCCATTGGATAGACAGATGAAATTTGCAGTCAACTGATCAAAAGTCAACTGTATACTTAAAAGTCAAACTTTGACTTTTTGGTCAAAATCAAGTACCAAGGATTACAATTCATCCAAGCATGTCAAAATGTGAAACTTGTTCATCAAGAAACCAAAGATTGAAGATTTGATTTTGAAATTTGAAAGTTTTCTTAAATTAGAAATTTTTCTAAGTATAGAAAATTTCTTATTTTTTCTCAACTTTAAGCCATTTTTTCACCATGATACAAGATGATTCAAAGAAAGTTCCCAACATGAAAGTTGTAGACCTCCATGAAATCTACAAATTTTCCTCACACGTTTTTCCCTAAATATGATTGTATCTCAAGATATAATTTTATGAATACATGCCCATGAACTAAAGGAACATAGTGAAATTTTGCTCTAATTTTGGCAGGTTTTAGATCCAACTTCATGGCAATTTTTCACCTAGTTCCAAGAGGAATATTGAAATTCATTTCAAAGATGAGTTATAGAGAACATTTCAAGCTTTCCAAAATTTTCAAGAAATCCTTGAGATCATTTTTGAGTAGGGAGAATCGAAGAGATGAAGTTGGCAATTTCTCACTTTGAATTCAAGCCATTTCATGAAGAACAAAATTCAAATATGAACCTATGCTGCCTAATTCTTGCTTTACAAGTCTCAAACTTATTTCCCACTTCATAATTTAATGCTTACTCAGTTTTCAAAGCCTTAATCCAAGCCCAAGGGTCTTTTCCAAGCTTTAATTCCATAAGTGGCACAAAGTTGCCATTGCCATTTTGGAAAAGCTTAACTTTTGCAACTTTTCAATTCTTGAGCATTGGACCTGTCTTCTCTGCACATACAAGTCCTACATACCTAAATCAACTTGTATAGAGCTTGTACAAACTCCAAGCAGGCCAGTACAAGCATATGGAGACTTGTCTCTTCACCTTGCTTCAAAAGCAAGAAAGTATGCAAAAAGCCTTCAACTCAAAAATCTGTTGAAGAGCTGACTTGAAATCTTTTCCATACTAATACACAAACCAATTACATCTTAGAGCAAAATTTTCTAAAGGCCTAAAACACTCCAGAACACCCTCTCACTAAAAACCTGTCAAAAACTTGCATTTTGAGCATAAGCATAACAATCCACTTCTTAGAGTACGATCGTTCCAAAATGAATGATCTCACTCTCTTTTCCTCCTTTTGACTACAATAGCCCTTGGACCCCTAAATCATAATCCCAACTTTATCCCCCTTAATCCTCATGTAAGGACCACATTTCCCTCATTATTTTCCTCAAATATCCAATTTAAATAATTACCTTATTTCTAAATAATAATTTCTAAAACCAATAATTCCCACTAAATTATTTAAAATTATAATAATCCTCCATGCAACTCTAATTCAACATTTGAACATAAAACATCGATAAACCAACAATTACATCAATTAAATCACAAACAATCGACTAAAAGTAATTAATAAATAACTGGGTGTTATAACTCTCCCCCACTTAAAAAGATTTTCGTCCTTAAAAATTACCTGATACGAATAACTCTGGATAAGCCTCTCGTGTCTTGCTATCTAATTCACACGTCGCATTCTATCCAGCAGCTCCTCCCCAAACTACTTTCACAAGAGTAAATCTCTTTTCCCCTCAACATCTTTATTTCACGATCCTCGATCCTCACAGGTACGGTCTCAACAGTAAGATTATCCTGCACTTACACATTATCCATCAAAATCACGTGAGACGGATCTGAAATATACTTCTGGAGTTGCAACACATAGAACACATCATGCAAATTTGAAAGGTTAGGTGGCAAGGCCAACTGGTAAGCAACATCCCCTACTTTGTTAGAAATCTGACACGGAACAATAAATCGAGGAGTAAGCTTCTTCGATTTCAACGCGTGTCCAACACCAAACACTAATGTGACTCTCAAGAATACATGGTCTCCTTCTTGAAACTTCGGATCCTTCCTTCTTTTTTCATGTTAACTCTTCTTCCTACTTTGTGAAGCTTTAATAATATCCCAAATTAACTTCACGTTTCTGTTGTCTGCCGAACAATTTCGGATCCAGGCATCACATTCTCGCTAGATTCATACCAACACAAAGGTGTTCTACACCTTTGGCAATACAATTCCTCGAAAGGTTACATCCTAATACTAGATTGAAAAATATTGTGATAAGTGAACTCAATCAGTGAAATATAACATTCCCATGTACCTCCCCCTCAAGTACACAAGCTCTCAACAAATCCTCCAATAGTTGAATAGTTCTCTTTGTCTGACCATCTATCTATGGATGATACGCAGAACTCAATCTCAGCTTAGAGCCCAACGCATCCTACAAACTCTTCCAAAATTCAGAAGTAAATCCCGAATCTATATCGGATACAACACTTTACCGGACCCCGTGAAGTTTCACAATCACCTGGATGTAAATCTCAGCTAACTTCAGCACAAGAAACTGATATTAATCAGAATGAAGTGAGCTGATTTTGTTAGCCTATCAACAATCACCCAAATCATATCATGCCCTCTTGGAGTTCTTGGCAGCCCCTTCACAAAGTCCATTGATATTATATCCCACTTCCACTCCGAAACATCTAATGGTTTCAACAATCCCACAGGTTTCTGATGTTCGGCTTTCGACTTCTGGGTAGTCAAACACGCATACACAAACCGTGCTACTTCATGTTTCGATCTGGACAACCAAAATAACTTTTTCAAGCCGTGATACATCTTAGTAGCTCCCGGATGAATACTCAAACTACTTCTATGACTTTATTCCAAAATCATTTTTCTCATCTCCGTGTTATCAAGAATACAAGTCCTGTCGTGGAATCTCAACACACCTTGGACATCTACTTTAAAATCACTATCCTCAGACTGGTTACTCCCAACCATCAAGTCTACCAACTTCACATCTAACTTCAGAGCCTCTTTAATATTATCCAAGAAATAACTTCTAATCTTCAACATTCCCAACATCACACTCAACGGTGTCACTTCATAGACTAAAGTCATGTCTCTGAATTGTTCGATCAATTCTAATTCTCTAACCATCATAGCAGACATATGTAACAATTTCCTACTTAAAGCATTCACCACAACATTAGCTTTTCCCAGATTGTAATTTAAGCTGAAATCATAGTCCTTTAACCGTTCTAGCCATCTTTGTTTCCTCATGTTCAATTACTTCTAGTAAAATAAATACCGCAAGCTCTTATGATTATTAAACGCTTCAAATCTAGATCCATAAAGGAAATGTCTCCAAATCTTTAGTACAAACACCACTGCAACTAGTTCTAGATCATGAGTAAGATAATTCCTTTCATGAATCCTCAATTCCCTCGACACATAAGCTACCACTTTATTATTATGCATGATCACACCACCTAAACCCAATTTAGAAGCATCAAAATACACAACAAATGATTCTTCAGGATTAGGTAATATCAAAATTGGAGTCGTCGTCATTTTCTTCTTCAGCTCAATAAAAATTTCTTCACATTGGATGTCCCACATAAATTCTCTTCCTTCACAAGTAAGTTGAGTTAAAAGAAGTGATAACTAATAAAAGCCCTCAATAAATCTTCTATAATAACCAGCCAAGCCCAAAAGCTTCTAATTTCTGTAACTGATTTTGGAGCTTCCCATTGTAACACTGCATCTACCTTGGATGGATCCCCCGCAATATCATTACCTTAAATAACATGACCAAAAAAACTAACTTCTGTTAACCAGAACTCATATTTTGACAACTTTGCATATAACTTCTTCTCTTTCAACACTTGCAATATAATTCGCAAATGCTCAGCATATTCCTCTTCAGATTTGGAATAGATCAAGATATCATAAATGAATACTACCACAAACCAATTCAAATAAGTTGGAAAGATACAGTTCATATACTCCACAAACACAGCCGATGCATTAGTAAGAACGAACAATATTACTGAATACTCGTAATGACCATACCAAGTTCTGAAAGTTGGCTTCTGAATGTCCCTATCCTTTACTCGAATTTAGTGATAACCCGATCTCAAGTCAATCTTGCTAAACACACGCTCACCCACCAATTGATCCATCAAGTCATCTATTCTCGGAAGTGGATACTTGTTTTTTATTTTCACTTTATTCAATTGTTGGTAATCAACACACAGTCTCATCCTATCGTCTTTCTTTTTCACAAGCAACTTCGGGGATCCCCAAGGAGATACACTTGGCCTCACAAATTTATTTTCAAGTAAGTCTTCTAATTTCTTCTTCAACTCCACTAATTCAGATGTCGACATCCTGCATGGTGCCATAGAAATGGGTCTGGTACCAGATACAAGATCAATAGAAAATTCCACTTCTCTTTTTGGCGGCACATCTGGAATATCATCTGGTAAAACTTCAGGAAAATCACATACTACCTACAACTCATTAATCACAGTCTAATTCTCAATAGATAAAGATGCCATTAACTAAAACACATGAGCTTCATGATACATCAACTCATTCAACTTCCTAGCAGACAAGAACTCAGCTTCATCCTCCCTGTCAGGAGCTGAAAATCGAACGAATTTATTTTAGCAATTAATATGAACATAATTATATTCCAACCAGTTCATGCCCAAAATAACATCCAGACCACTCAGCGGTAAACAAACAAGATCCACAACAAAATCTCTGTCATAGATTGGCTAAGGACGCTTCAAACACACTATAGAAGTAGTCACCAAACTCTTACCTGGAGTATCATTAACCATTTCTCCATTCATAGAAGATAACACAAGACCCAACTTTTTCACACAGTCAACGACAATAAAATAATGTGTATCCCCAGTATTAATAATAGTAATTAAAGGAGTACTATTAACTAAACATATACCTCTGATTAAATGGTCTCTACTGGATGTCTAAGTTCCAGCTAAAGCAAACACTTTCCCACTGGTCTGAGCTTGCTTCGCCTTCTGACATTGAGTACTAATATGTCCTTCCTCGCCACAGTTGAAACATATTTCCGCTTTGTGTTTACAATCAGCTATTTCATGTCCGACTTTTCCATAACGAAAACACCTTTTCACTTCCCCAGTATATGCATTACTTCGATGACCAGGTCTTCCACATTTGCAACATACGACATCAGCAGGAGCATCTTCCCCACTAGTCCTCTTACCATCACCAATTATTTGTTTACCTTTGTCAATTGGAGCACTGTAAGGCTTCCCATGATACTCTTGTTACTTGCCTCTTTTCTCAGTGATAATCTTATAGTGAGCTTTACTATCCTCTTTATAAATCCTGCAGCTATTCACCAAATCCGGAAATTTACGGATTTGTTGATATCCAATTTCCTTCTTGATTTTGGGACGCAACCCATTTTCAAACTTAATGCACTTTGAAATTTCAATAGTAACCTCGTTGTAATGACGATAGAACTTTTCCATCTCCACGAACTTATGAGCATATTCAGTTATCGACAGATCTCTCCGTTTCAATTCCATAAATTTAATTTCTTTCTTTTCGCAGACATCTTCAGGGAAGTACTTTCTCAGGAATTACCTACTAAATATAGCCAACGTAATCTCCTCATCTTCACCATCCATCCTTCTGTGAGTACTGACCTACCAATCATTAGCTTCCCGTGTTAGCATATGCATACCGAAATGCACCTTTTGTGCCTCAGAACAATCCATAACCCAAAAGATCCTCTCGATCTCCTTGAGCCAAGTCTACGCTCCAACAGGATCATACCTACCCTTGAACGTAGGAGGATGGTTCCTCTGGAACATCTCCAAAACACTGGATCCATCATTCCCACCAACGTTAGGCTGATGTTGCAATGGCTAAGCCAAAACCTGCAAAGTAGTAAGTGCAGTATCATTCCTTCCAACCATTACTCTATTTCACATCATAACATCACACAATGGTTAGAAGAAACACATCGACAATATTCAACTATCACACTACACTACTGACTCAACAACCTGGTTGGATGGACCGACCTGCTCTAATACCACTAATGTAACACCCTATTTCCCCATCGATAATTTAAAAAAATTGGAGTAAATTAATTCTTAAATCAAAACACCAAGATTAGGATGCCACATTTTTCAACACATCAAAAACCTGCTCGAGTATAAATAAACTGATACATAACACACTTTCAGATGAACCGACAACATTTTCAACATAGTTCTCAAACTTCAAATTTATTAATGCAGCAGAAAAGAAATCATGTTTATTATTAAAACATACTCAACTAACATAAACCAATGTTTAATCAAATGAAATAGAGTTTATAATACTCCAACAAAACCATCAAAATAAAGTAACAAATTAAGAAAAACAAGCAAGCGTTCATCCCCTGGTGTTACGTATCAGAGCTTTAACGCTAACTCAAAATAATAAGAGTAACCTCTCCTGAAATCTGCAGCCTCGAACAACTCTTGATTATCTACACGATGTCGTATAAAGCATCATTCCAACAGAAGGGTGGGATATCACAACAATATAATAAGTTATATAATAATAAGCATGCAACAGATATATAATGCAATATTACATACTCTTCACCATTAATCACAATTCATAATAATAGTACAATCATATATAATTATCAATATGCATCATAAAACTCATACCAATGATGTAGCTCAACATCATCATCATATCAACAATTCAATAATATGCAATGAGACTGAAACCGACTAAATGCATGTGGTACCATTGGGGCATAAGCCCTCTCTAAAATATCAAATAAGGCAACAACATGGCATAATCCCTCAACAATTTGCCAATCCAAGCCAATAACAGGTCATAAGACCTCAATGATGCATGCATGCAACATACACCAACATAATCATGCAATTAAAGGGTATGGGCCCTCGACATTACACCATACCATGACAACAACAACATCGTCATACTGCAATATAACCTGTAAATCCTTCATATATCATTTATACGACACTGATACATTCAATCGCAACATTTTACATTACGACACATACAACATACACACGCATCATAATTCTTCCAAAAAAATACTCGTCTACTGCCATCAAAATGAAAATCATATTGTAGATAATATTTTTAGTTTCCCAACGGTCCAAATGGAATGTCAAACAGACACCCGATTCAAAAGTTATTCATTTTTAAAGTTTTTAAAATCTGGCAGTTTCAGTAAGGTAACCGGTTACTTCAGCCAAGTAACCGGTTACTTCACCCCTGTTTGTCCTCTATTACACAATTTATGAACGATGTAATAGGTTACCTTAGAATTGTAACCGATTACTTCAATGAACCAGTAGCCAATATTTTCACATAAATTCTGAAGTAACCGATTACCTCATTGATGTAACCAGTTACCTCGGTGTTACATAGCCAAAAACCTACATTTTTTCTGCTACGGGAAATCATCTTTTTCACTCAAAAATTAGTTTTGTGAACATAATATAGCATGCCAAACTCTACAATTTCCAATCCACAAAATACATGGCAATTCTATTAAAATTAACACATCAATTTCATCAATTTCAATCGATTATAACAATCAATTTTTAAAACAGCCTACACCAAAACCTAATATTCATATCATCACATACCCACTATTATACAACATATTAGAGAGTTAGGACCTCACCCTTACATGGGATTAAAGATTTCCTAAGCTCCAACAAAGGATTCTCCCTCTCTTGCTTGTTCTCCCTTTCTTTCTTCCACTTCTCATAGTACGATTGTTCCAAAATGATCGATCTCACTCTCTTTTCCTTCTTTTGACTATAATAGCCCTTTGACCCCTAAATCATAATCCCAACTTTATCCCCACTAATCCTCATGTAAGGACCACCTTTCCCTCACCATTTTCCTCATAATATCCAATTTAAATAATTACCTTATTTGTAAATAATTATTTCTAAAACCAATAATTCCCACTAAATTATTTAAAATTATAATAATCCTCCACGCAACTCTAATTCAACGCTATCCAACATAAAACACTGATAAACCAACAATTACATCAATTAAATCGTAAACAGTTAACTAAAAATAATAAATAAATAATTAGGGTGTTACACATTGGATCCCCAGCAGAGTCTCCAGGTGTCACTACCGCGAAAAAACAAGAGTCGTCATCGAACGTTATTTATATAGGAGGAAAGGAAATATCGAGAAAACTCCAAAGAAAGGATAATATGGTGTTGCGACTAAGAGAAAGGGTAAGGAAGTTGGTTACGCAAGGGAAGGTATTAGCACCCCTCACGTCCGTGGGAATCCATGGGATCCACTCTGTTTGTTCTAATTAAAGGGTGTGTTATCTAAAGGTTACTTGCTAAGGGAATGCATGAATGAATTATTTAAGGGGAAAAAAAATATTTTTATTATTGCGCCCGCCTCGGTCGTGAAACCTCGTTCCTATGTATCCAAAAGGAATTAGAGCACCATAGTTATTCTAAAAATGTTGGTTTGTTTGGAGTTTTTTAGTGGACGATGTTAACATTCATGTTTTAGCAGTTAGGTATTTGAATTTTTTTTAGTAACCTCTCTTTTTTTAAGTTATTCCCCATCAGAGTCGCCAGTTCTGTAATACGGTGGGAGAACTGACTTGTTTTGCGTTTTATCGTAAATGTTGCGATTAGCAAGAGTCGCCACCGACTTTTATTTTATCCAATAAGGAAATGTGAAAAGAACAGGAAAGACCTTTGATAGATTTTGAATTCGGGGGGTAAGATATGAAAAGGGAAGGTGTTAGCACCCTTTTCATCCGTAGTTACCTACGGGCTCTTAATTTCTTAGCTCACTTTGAAAACTTGCTTTGTGTGTGTATGGGTGATTTGTTTTGAAAATATTTGAAAATTCCAATGTGAGGCAAACTTTGTAATGATTCTTGCATCAGTCCTCAAGAATGCGTACAAAGTGTTTTGAAAATATTTGATTGAAATGTGAGGTGTAAAAATGTATTCATTTTGAAAAAAGGTTGTGAGCAAGCATTCAAGAGTTATTACCCACTAAAGTCTTTCTTGTTATTTTCCTTCTTCGTTAGATATAGTGTTATCCACACCATTAGTTGGTAGGTAGCCCTATTTGTTGGATGTGGAGTGACAGGCATATGGTCATCGTATGGTCATAGAAGACAACATGTAAGGATACCTTAGCAATTTATTAAAGGGACTGTCATCATTTATTTGTAGGCAATAAGGGACAAGATCATTTTTCGTAGGAAACTCAAGGGACATCGCGGGACTATGATTTTTATTCGAAGGGACTATGATGATTTGATTGAGGGTCTTTGCTAAAGTATCCCTATGTTCGAGGGACATGACCATTATTCCGAAGGCAACAAGGGAGGTTACCCTAGAGGTGCAAGTGTGAAGAGTGTGTTCAATTCATTTATTTAATCTTGTATTAGGGTTATCTAACATTTTATTTTTAGTGTTTCCATACAAACCGTAGTTACTAAACAATATAAATAGCAGAAAAGTAAACGTGTGGAAAGTAAAGTCCTACGCTATTACATGGCTTTGGGGCAGTTACATAATAAGGATGCGAGAAAATAAAGCTACACTATTACAAAAAATAACCGTGTGACCTATACAATTATTTCTAGGAATTTAAATGTAAAAGAAAATAAATAAAAAATGATAGGAGAAAATGTCAAATACCCTAAAATTCAAAGTGTTTTTAAAAAAATATTTTGGTGTTCTTATTTAGAAAATAATTTGAGTGTTAGTAAATAATTAAAACCCTAATTCTAATTAATTTTAAGAAAATTAAGTTAATATAAACCCTAATGTTTAATTGATTCTAAATAATAATAAAATATCAAAAAATTAATTATTAACCAAGAACCCTAATCCTAATTTATTATAATTTTTAAAAAATAGTTTAGGTTTGTTAATGGTTAAAAAAGTAATTAGTAAAAAAAAGATGAAGAAAATTAGGGTTAGAAAAGAAAATAATGAAAAAGAAGAAAAAATGCATGGGGTGGGTATTGAACCCACACCCTGAAGGTCATAGGTGCGCTTGTTTTCCACCAAGCCATGTGTTGTTTGTTGTTTGGAATTGCCATCATTCAATACATATTAAACCTACATTAATTCTTGGAAAAACAAAAAAAGTTGCAAAACGTAGGGATCAGACCCACGCTCACTCACTCATACGTCTCAGTCTTCAACCACTGCATTGTGTTGTTTTTATTGTTCAAACATAAAAAAATATTATATAATAAAAACAAACCAATTAGGGGTCACCGGAGCCCTAGCTCCGGTCATCTTCTCTGGTGAGATGATTTTTGTACCTACAAAAATAGCGCACCATTAGGAATAAAGAATGACCCTACCCCCCTAAATTGACCCTTGCGAACCCAATGGTGGTGTTAGTTTTGGCTAATTCATCCTGTACAAGGAGATACGAACAAAATAATGTAAAACGGTTCAAGAATGATGATTGATCATCTTGGCATCATGTTTCTCATGCATGTGATCAAACTCTTTGATACCTCAGGGATTGATTTAAATAGTTACTTGGCCTTAAGGATGCTTGAAAGTTGGACTTTGAATTTTCCCCAGTTTTGACAAAGTTGATATTTTGAGAGAGTGTTCTTGAGGCAATTTTTGTGTGTTCTTGTTGTTTGAACATGAGAGGTACTTATAAGAGTGCATTAGGTTAAGGCATGGGCTTTGATAGTTCATGAAATTATATCTTTTTATTTGTTTTGAAAGTAAGTGAAAATCTTCAAAACCATGAAGATTTTATTCGTAAATAAGCTCTCACGTTTTTGCATGGTTGTCAAGTGATTTTGGACTCAAGATTTGATCAAAAAAATCGATTCACGTGCCTAAATCATATCTTTTGTTATCTTATTTTATTTATTTTGATTTAAATTAAATAAAATCATAATAAAAGAAATAAAAATCCCAAAAAATTATAAATGGATTTGGAGGTTCCTAAATGTGTCATAAACACGTTTGGACCTAAAAACTTAGGCCCAAAAAGCCAAAAGTTCAAGTTTGCTCAATTTTCTCTTCATGCATTTTCTCAAAATTGGCCAACTTTTGTAATTCATAACTTGCTCAATTTTTATCATATGAAGGTGATCTTTGACTTTTTGGAAAGCTCAAGAAGTCTCCTACAACTCTCGTGTTTGTAATTTTCCATTTGAAGTATTTATCTTGATGTAAATTGCTTTGACAAAAAGTGACTTTTTGTTGACTTTTAAAATGATCTGTAATGTTTTGGCTCATATCTCCCAAATGAAGCATTTTTTGGACTTGAGCTGAGAGAGACAAAGTTGTAGAGAATTGAATTTTATTCAAGATAGAATTTGTTTGAGAAATTTTTGATGAAGCATGTGAAAGTTATGCTTGGTCAAATTTCAATTGGCTTCTCCTAAGGAAATGGTCAAAACCCTAATTTAGTAACTTTTGAATTTTTGAACATTTCTTGATGAATCACGATCAACCCTTGATCAAATGATGAATGTGGCTTAAAAATATTTATGTTTACCAAAAATATTGAAGTTTGACTGTATGTTGACCATAGTTTACTTTCTGTCCAATTGTAATTGATTTTCAATCATCTGGGCAATTGACTGAGCAAACTTGTCATGCAAGGCTTGAAACTTGACATGAGGATACCTTGAGACATATGAGGAACCATGAAATCCACTTGAGGAATTAGAAGTCAAATTTACCTTGAGAAAAGTCAAAACCCTAGTTGTAGGTCAATTGCTTAGGAGGAATGTCATCCAAAGCAACCGTTGATAGGAGCATTAGAATGAGTCTACATTTGACTTCATCTGAAGAATGTATGATAGGTGTATCATAATTAATCTATATCTGAATGTGTCTAGCAGATATGCTGGGGAGTGTCAAAATGAATCTATGTTTTGATTTCATCTGAATGATGTACTAGAATGAGTTTATGCATGTCTTTATCTAGAAGATGTGTTGGAATGAGCTTGTGTCAAGTTGCATTTGGAAATTTATTAGAAGGGAGATGTGTAAGACTTCTTCAAGATGTGCCCGTGTTAGACTACACCTATAAATGTCTTAGAAGGAACCGTGGAAGGTTGTTTCAAGATGAACTCGTGCGAAGGTTCATCTGAAAATAAATGAGGAGGAACCTGTGTAAGGCTGCTTCAGGATGAGCCCGTGTGAAGCTTCATCTGAAAATATATTATAAGAAACTCGTGTAAAGTAGATTCAAGATGAGCCTGTTTAAAACTTCATCTGAAAATATATTAGAAGAAACTCATGTAAAGTTGCTTCAAGATGAGCCCGTGTAAAACTTCATCTGAAAATATATTAGAATAAACTCGTTTAAAGCCGCTTTAGGATGAGGCCGTGTGAAGCTTCATCTGAAAATATATTAGAAGGAACCCGCATAAAGGATGCTTCATCTGGCCATGTAGATAGTCGCCCCGGCTTGTTACGAGAATTGATCTCTGACCTGCTGTGTAAAAATTTGTCAGCAGTATTCATCTGGTCGTGAAGTAACCTAAAAACAAAGATTGTTTAATGCAATGTCATGATATATGAATGCATTTTATAATGATGCTATCAAAATAAATGAGAATGTTATATGTGTTTTGTATGCATATGCCATGATCGATTTTAAATGATGTATGGATGTAAAATGTTGCCGAAGGCAGCAGTAAATTCGTATAACAGTGTCTGGGTGGGGAAAATAAATCTCTGATTGTTGTTGGGGATGAAGAATATGAATATTAAACTCCTGTTTAGGGATGACTTTACTGGGGACTTCCACTTTCTGTTTGGGAATACTCCGCTGGGGATCTTTGACTTCTGCTTGGGGATAAAAGCATTCCAGGAGATTCGGTCGATCATTGTTCTTTTTGTTGAAGAATTTTATTCTTGTGTACCCTGACTGGGGATCAAAGAGATGGATATTCCTTCGATGCGTTGTCTGACTAGGTTTCAGATATGGGTATCTACTCTTCTGGGGATGACAACTTTGAATGAAACCCTGCTGGAGAAGAGAATTCTGTTGGGGAATTCGCAGTACGGAGAAATAAACTCCGTTGATGGGTTAAATCATGTAGACTATGTTGAAGAAATAATCTCTGATGGGGTACAAAACTCCATAGACTGTGTTGAGTAAGTTTCTGCAAGATGTTGGAAAATGATCAAACTTCCTTATCTACTAAGGGACCCATTGAGTAGGATGATCATGTCAAGATATTCGTCAGGGATATGGAGGTGAACTGCTGGAAGATGCCCCAATTCCTGTCTGAAGGTTCATTAGACTTGATGGGGAATATACCTATGTTGGGGATGAACTTGTGAAGATAGCTCTGTAGAGATAATTCCAGGGAGATTGCTCTGTGGGGATTTGTGGATGACTTAAACATTACCCCAACTCCTAAAGTCTTTAGTAAATGTTGATCATGGTGATAAACCTTGTACTGATAAACAAGTGATGAGATAAAAAAACATAGTCGTACTCTTTAATCCCTAACTTTTTCCTGGACTGGCCTTTCGTGTTTTCAATCCATCGGGATACCCTTTTTTGCCCAAGCCGCCTTTTCAGGTTTTCGACTTTCCGAGTGTACAATTTTATTTATATATCTCTAATTTTTTCCCGAACTCTTTTAGTTCTTCAGGATGCCCTTATTTTTTCCCAGACCAATCAACCTAGCGGGTCTCTTTTTCATGCGTAGTATTTTTGATTATGTCTGCGTTCACAGGGTGCGGAGAATTTTCACTATCCATGGTAGTAAGTGTTGTAACACTGTCAGAAAATATTTTCTTAATCATACGTGGCCCTTCGTATGCGGAGTCCCTTTGCCCATGGGATTAGTCTGGTGCACCTGATGTTTGAAGTTATTGATTGCCAACTTTTTGATAGTCTTGACCTTCCTCGGTATTTTTCTAAGAACTATCACGACAGAATGACACCATCAGATACTACTGACATAGACAAGTAATTTGGTGATACCGAAGATTCAATTTTCATAGTGGTTTTTTTGAAACTCATGATCAATGTAACATGCCCCAAGTGATTTAGATGGAAATTTGCCCTTGGCTATTTAGCACTTTTGAGAGATTCTTTGAATCTTGATCGGGCTGCCCCAGATGAGTCGGACAATAACATGTCATGCCCCTTGATTTATAACCAATTAGGTCCACGAAAGGCTTGTTACTGGAAGTGTCTTTCTCTTTGACACATCATTTGAAGTAATTATGTCTATTGGGAGGATTTTAATTCATTGAATATTCGTCATGCGAATTTCTCTACTGTCAAACACTTAGTCATACGCAAACAGTGGTATTAAAATGCAACGCTTATGTCTGTCTTGAAGTTTCTAAAAATGTATTTTTTAGTAAAACTTTTTTGTAAGAATGTCATATCAACTTAGGATTTATAGTAAGACTTACAGGAGTCAGGATACCTTTTTGTAACAACATGCTTTCGAATTAACCCATGCTTCAGTTAGGACTTTTAAGGGTTGTAATGTGGTCTGGTTCACGTTTTAAGAAACAAAGGATAAAGGCTCAAAGTTTATTTGTACCAAACCCATTCTCCATGATGTTCTTAAATCCTATACTCAGTTAATTATGCATTTAGGTTCCAATAGAGTTTAGAATTATAGAACTGATACTTTGGTGATGGTTCCGAAACCGGAATTTTATTTGGGAAGGCACCCGTTGCAACCTCTTTCTTTTAATGAGGTTTTGTAGCGACCTATTTTGACTTTACTATCCCTAACTTTTTCTGAACTGTTTCCTTTGAGATTACAGCCAGCGGGATGCCCTAGTTTTCCTAAGTCTCCTTCATATGATTTGACTTAGCAGGCTTTTCTTTTGATAGATAATGACTGCCTGATTTAATGGTTACGGGGAACCATCACCGGTCTTTGATTTAAAAGGATATCTTCGACACTACTCATCGTGCACGAAGGTAAAGCTTGTGAATGCACGATTGAATTAACTGAGAAACTACCTGCCTCAGGTTATGAATAAGGGTTTCAATTTGCGTGAAAAAGAAAACTCCTACTTCTTAGGCTCAAAGGGGTTGACTAGGGATTAACTTCATTTTATCTCCATTTTTTAGGATTTGAAACAACGCATGTACACATCAGCAAGGTCTGCTCAAAAGCATATTGTATGAGATTATGATATCATTTTCGTCATCCTCCCTCTAAAGGATTATTGCTTTAACGAGAGTGGAATATCAAAACAAGGAAGTAAAAACATAATTAAAATATAGTGAAAACGAATGGATTATATGCAATGCATTAATGGGAAAAACAAAAGTTTGACATAAGAATAAGTGTTCGAACAAGCAAAGGAAATTGAAAATAAAAATTGAAATGAATAAAAAGCTTCCATTATTAGCAGTAGGGGAAACCCAGTTATCCAGGTCGTCGCTGCTATCAGCAACTTTCACATCATTAATCTGGTCCTAATTATGAGTTGGCATAGGAGCGCTGATCATGTTGGGAGTCTCAGGAGGGTCAAACTCAATTTCCTTAGCATCAATCCTATTTTGAATCTTGTATTTCAGCGCCTAACAATCGTTAATATCGTCCCCAGGATTGTCGGAATGATAAGCACACCTTACATTGTAGTTAAGGGAAGAAGTCTTGGGATTTGGATGAGGTTATATCAGTGTAATTAGATTCATCATTAACATGTGTTGCAACACTTGAGACAACGACATTTTGATTTTGATAAACTATCTCCTAGGCTCGTCTAGCCTTCGCTGATTACCCTGTTGATGTTGTTTTGTTGGCGAAAAATTAGAAATCATAACCTCCCCCACAAATTGGTGGAGTTCATTCTTATTACGAACCTTCTGGACGTACACATCATTGGATTCTTTCTTCCCATTATATAAATTCTTCTGAGTATTTGAAGATGTAGCCACCTGAATTTTACCACTTCTGATTCCACTCTCAACATGTTCCCCTGTCAATATCAGTTCAGTGAAACCAGCCGAAGAACTTCCAAGTGGGTGATTATAGAAGGGACCTGTTAGAGTGCTCATGAACATGTTAGCTAAAGGAGGTTCAACCCAGTCTAGAAGATCTCTCCAGTTTTGTGCATACTCTTTGAAGCTTTCATTAGAACCCATGGACATGCTCTATAGTTACATACGGGTTGGTGCGAGATCAGCATTATAATAGTATTGCTTATAGAAAGCAGTAGCCAAATCTTCCCATGTATGGATATTGGTCCCTTCTAGTTGATAAAACCATTCCAACTGTGTTCCAGACAAGCTCTGTAACACCCCAAGTCTACCCCGCAGTTATATTAAAATCAGAGTGCCAAAATTTCCGCAAACATGGGGCATTACATTCTCATTCCAAAAACCAACAACATAAAAACCTATCATAATAGATACATAGCACATATTGATCCAAAGAACATATAACAATTTATTAGTCTTCAAAAGTATTTCAACTTGATTCCATAAATATGAAGCGGATTTATAACTTTAAAACTTCAAAGGAAACATAGCATCTTTTAAACAACTTAATTCAAAGAAAACAACTTCTTAAAACAACAACTTGAAATAAACTTAAAACATCATAAAATCAAATAAGCGTTCATCCCCCCCCCCCCCCCCGAGTGCAACGTATCAGAGCGACGACACCAACAAGCTACTAAGTCTCTACTCCTCATTACCTGCATGTTACCAGTATAAAGGCAACGGCGAAACAAATGAAGGGGTGAGACATCGAATAATATAAATAAGATTATGATAATTAATATATTAGACAAGACCATTATAAACTTCAATACTTCTCAACAACACACAACAGTTAATAAACATTCACAATTATCATTAGAGATTTAAAATGCAATTCGAATGCGACACAACTGTGCATATGCATGTGGTACCAACACGGCTTCATCCCTCTTCACTAATTGCCAATCAATAGAGGCACAAGGCATAAGCCTACTTCACAAATCCGCCAATACAGGCCTTCACAAAATGCAAATGTATGAGACTCATGTAACATACAACATCACATATATATCATTCACCCCAAACTTCATTACGAGGCATTTGCCTACATCCATGCATCACTGGCAATAAGCCTGACACTTCACATATTCAATCACATCTCAATTTTCTCAAACATCTCAATTAACAACATCTCATAACATCAAAATAATTTATTAAACATCATTTATTCATCATAATTATCAAGCACAACTCTAATAATCACATCTCACTAATAACTCAGTTGTATATTAATAATACACTAGGCCATACTATTATTCTGCAGTTCTACTTCACTTCTGTCATTAATCCTACCGTCATAATTCTAACACCAGCCTCTAACATCTCAAAATTCATCATTCTGTCCTAAAAACAACACAAAGATCATCTACGGGAATTAATCCAAAGTCCTAAATTAGTTATTGGAATTACACCTCTTAATCATCATTTTAATCATCTAAAATAGAGTTCATCGCGTTAGCTAATCAACGCTTCAAACGACATCTCAAACAGGATCCTACAACTCAAGTTACAACAACTTAAAAACTGATCCTGTCAAAATTATTCAGTATGCATCGACACAAAACACTATGCATCGACTCATCCTGCTTCTTCTTCAGGCTATGAGTCGACGCATCCCCCTATGGATTGAATCATTCTGCTTCAAAACCCAGCATGTATCCACACATGCATCGTACCGGTCGACTCATCCCGAGTCTCACACACTCATGCATCGACACATCCTTCCTTTGCATCGACTCATCCAGAGTATTGTACTCATTATGTATCGACGCAACCCTCCATGCATTGACTCATCCTGTGTCCAGCAGCCTCCTTGCATCGACTCATCCAGTTTGAGGTTGACGCATCTTGTGATTTTCTGCATAATTCTCTACGTTTTTACTATATTTTGCTACGGGAGTTATACTACTGTCCTAAAAACCTTATTTCTGATCATGATAATTCATCACCTAATCATTATACCCTATTACTTCATTGATCAAACAACATAATTTATTCCATACGAAAATTCAACACAAAATTCAACACAGATAACGGATAATTACACAACCCCGATCCTACATACTAACCATCATATTCCCGGTTATAAAATCCGAACCCCACCCTTATCTTTTGGTTTTTCGGTCAGTCGAATTCTCCGGTTGAAACTGCAACTGGTTTGACGGCAACGTCTCTAAATTTGCTTGCCTCCCACTTGGTGCCTCCAAAACCTTGTTTCTTCTACTGCTACGTGATAATTGTTTTTGCTTGGTTGCTAACCTCTATATATTATAACCTAATATAATAATAGGTCAACTAGTAACTTTAATGGATCTATTAATTCTATTCCTAATCTTTCTATTTCACACACCCAAGTTGACCTAACTAATAAATAACATTCTACTAAAATCAACATTAAATCCAATATTAATTTATCTTGACTAAATTGACTAATTATTCGATTATCCATTCTAACAATCCAATAATGCTCCTAATAATTATTCCGATAATTCCTTCTTCGACTAAATTCCAACAATTTAAATCCTCAATAATTCATTTAAATAATTTAATGAATTTTCGGGCGTTACAACTCTCCCCCACTTAGAATATTTTCGTCCTCGAAAATTCATCGGACACCACTTCCCTTAACTTCGCCTCCACCTCTAGCCTTCCGATATAATCACAACTTACTAAAATTAAAATCTAACACACACGTGCAATTCTATTTCAACTCAACTAACAGCAATAATAACAACTAACAAAGTTCTATCGACGAAACACGTACCTCTGGTACCTCTGTCCTTGTTGCCCATTGGAGATTCCACCAATGCAAACATAAACAATGGTAAAGAATAATCAATAATACTCGATTGTTAAAGACTCAACAACTTTGGTCGGACGGACCGACCTGCTCTGATACCACTAATGTAACACCCCAAATCTACCCCGCAGTTATATTAAAATCAGAGTGCCAAAATTTCCGCAAACATGGGGCATTACATTCTCATTCCAAAAACCAACAACATAAAAACCTTTCATAATAGATACATAGCACATATTGATCCAAAGAACTTATAACAATTTATTAGTCTTCAAAAGTATTTCAACTTGATTCCATAAATATGAAGCGGATTCATAACTTTAAAACTTCAAAGGAAACATAGCATCTTTTAAACAACTTAATTCAAAGAAAACAACTTCTTAAAACAACAACTTGAAATAAACTTAAAACATCATAAAATCAAATAAGCGTTCATCCACCCCCCCCCCCCCCCCCCCCCCGAGTGCAACGTATCAGAGCGACGACATCAACAAGCTACTAAGTCTCTACTCTTCGTTACCTGCATGTTACCAGTATAAAGACAACGGCGAAACAAATGAAGGGGTGAGACATCGAATAATATAAATAAGATTATGATAATTAATATATTAGACAAGACCATTATAAACTTCAATACTTCTCAACAACACACAACAGTTAATAAACATTCACAGTTATCATTAGCGATTTAAAATGCAATTCGAATGCGACACAACTGTGCATATGCATGTGGTACCAACAGGGCTTCATCCCTCTTCACTAATTTCCAATCAATAGAGGCACAAGGCATAAGCCTACTTCACAAATCCGCCAATACAGGCCTTCACAAAATGAAAATGTATGAGACTCATGTAACATACAACATCACATATATATCATTCACCCCAAACTTCATTACGAGGCATTTGCCTACATCCATGCATCACTGGCAATAAGCCTGACACTAAACATATTCAATCACATCTCAATTTTCTCAAACATCTCAATTAACAACATCTCATAACATCAAAATAATTTATTAAACATCATTTATTCATCATAATTATCAAGCACAACTCTAATAATCACATCTCACTAATAACTCAGTTTTATATTAATAATACACTAGGCCATACTATTATTCTGCAGTTCTACTTCACTTCTGTCATTAATCCTACCGTCATAATTCTAACACCAGCCTCTAACATCTCAAAATTCATCATTCTGTCCTAAAAACAACACAAAGATCATCTACGGGAATTAATCCAAAGTCCTAAATTAGTTATTGGAATTACACCTCTTAATCATCATTTTAATCATATAAAATAGAGTTCATCGCGTTAGCTAATCAACGCTTCAAACGACATCTCAAACAGGATCCTACAACTCAAGTTACAACAACTTAAAAACTGATCCTGTCAAAATTATTCAGTATGCATCGACACAAAACACTATGCATCGACTCATCCTGCTTCTTCTTCAGGCTATGAGTCGACGCATCCCCCTATGGATTGAATCATTCTACTTCAAAACCCAGCATGTATCCACACATGCATCGTACCGGTCGACTCATCCTGAGTCTCACACACTCATGCATCGACACATCCTTCCTTTGCATCGACTCATCCCGAGTCTTGTACTCATTATGTATCGACACAACCCTCCATGCATTGACTCATCCTGTGTCCAGCAGCCTCCTTGCATCGACTCATCCAGTTTGAGGTTGACGCATCTTGTGATTTTCTGCATAATTCTCTACGTTTTTACTATATTTTGCTACGGGAGTTATACTACTGTCCTAAAAACCTTATTTCTGATCATGATAATTCATCACCTAATCATTATACCCTATTACTTCATTGATCAAACAACATTATTTATTCCATACGAAAATTCAACACAAAATTCAACACAGATAACGGATAATTACACAACCCCGATCCTACATACTAACCATCATATTCCCGGTTATAAAATCCGAACCCCACCCTTATCTTTTGGTTTTTCGGTCAGTCGAATTCTCCGGTTGAAACTGCAACTGGTTTGACGGCAACGTCTCTAAATTTGCTTGCCTCCCACTTGGTGCCTCCAAAACCTTGTTTCTTCTACTGCTACGTGATAATTGTTTTTGCTTGGTTGCTAACCTCTATATATTATAACCTAATATAATAATAGGTCAACTAGTAACTTTAATGGATCTATTAATTCTATTCCTAATCTTTCTAATTCACACACCCAAGTTGACCTAACTAATAAATAACATTCTACTAAAATCAACAGTAAATCCAATATTAATTTATCTTGACTAAATTGACTAATTATTCGATTATCCATTCTAACAATCCAATAATGCTCCTAATAATTATTCCGATAATTCCTTCTTCGACTAAATTCCAACAATTTAAATCCTCAATAATTCATTTAAATAATTTAATGAATTTTCGGGCGTTACAACTCTCCCCCACTTAGAATATTTTCGTCCTCGAAAATTCATCGGACACCACTTCCCTTAACTTCGCCTCCACCTCTAGCCTTCCGATATAATCACAACTTACTAAAATTAAAATCTAACACACACGTGCAATTCTATTTCAACTCAACTAACAGCAATAATAACAACTAACAAAGTTCTATCGACGAAACACGTACCTCTGGTACCTCTGTCCTTGTTGCCCATTGGAGATTCCACCAATGCAAACATAAACAATGGTAAAGAATAATCAATAATACTCGATTGTTAAAGACTCAACAACTTTGGTCGGACGGACCGACCTGCTCTGATACCACTAATGTAACACCCCAAATCTACCCCGCAGTTATATTAAAATCAGAGTGCCAAAATTTCCGCAAACATGGGGCATTACATTCTCATTCCAAAAACCAACAACATAAAAACCTTTCATAATAGATACATAGCACATATTGATCCAAAGAACTTATAACAATTTATTAGTCTTCAAAAGTATTTCAACTTGATTCCATAAATATGAAGCGGATTCATAACTTTAAAACTTCAAAGGAAACATAGCATCTTTTAAACAACTTAATTCAAAGAAAACAACTTCTTAAAACAACAACTTGAAATAAACTTAAAACATCATAAAATCAAATAAGCGTTCATCCACCCCCCCCCCCCCCCCGAGTGCAACGTATCAGAGCGACGACATCAACAAGCTACTAAGTCTCTACTCTTCGTTACCTGCATGTTACCAGTATAAAGGCAACGGCGAAACAAATGAAGGGGTGAGACATCGAATAATATAAATAAGATTATGATAATTAATATATTAGACAAGACCATTATAAACTTCAATACTTCTCAACAACACACAACAGTTAATAAACATTCACAATTATCATTAGAGATTTAAAATGCAATTCGAATGCGACACAACTGTGCATATGCATGTGGTACCAACACGGCTTCATCCCTCTTCACTAATTGCCAATCAATAGAGGCACAAGGCATAAGCCTACTTCACAAATCCGCCAATACAGGCCTTCACAAAATGCAAATGTATGAGACTCATGTAACATACAACATCACATATATATCATTCACCCCAAACTTCATTACGAGGCATTTGCCTACATCCATGCATCACTGGCAATAAGCCTGACACTTCACATATTCAATCACATCTCAATTTTCTCAAACATCTCAATTAACAACATCTCATAACATCAAAATAATTTATTAAACATCATTTATTCATCATAATTATCAAGCACAACTCTAATAATCACATCTCACTAATAACTCAGTTGTATATTAATAATACACTAGGCCATACTATTATTCTGCAGTTCTACTTCACTTCTGTCATTAATCCTACCGTCATAATTCTAACACCAGCCTCTTACATCTCAAAATTCATCATTCTGTTCTAAAAACAGCACAAAGATCATCTACGGGAATTAATCCTAAGTCCTAAATTAGTTATTGGAATTACACCTCTTAATCATCATTTTAATCATCTAAAATAGAGTTCATCGCGTTAGCTAATCAACGTTTCGAACGACATCTCAAACAGCATCCTACAACTCAAGTTACAGCAACTTAAAAACTGATCCTGTCAAAATTATTCAGTATGCATCGACACAAAACACTATGCATCGACTCATCCTGCTTCTTCTTCATGCTATGAGTCGACGCATCCCCCTATGGATTGACTCATTCTGCTTCAAAACCCAGCATGTATCCACACATGCATCGTACCGGTCGACTCATCCCGAGTCTCACACACTCATGCATCGACACATCCTTCCTTTGCATCGACTCATCCTGAGTCTTGTACTCATTATGTATCGACATAACCCTCCATGCATTGACTCATCCTGTGTCCAGCAGCCTCCTTGCATCGACTCATCCAGTTTGAGGTTGACGCATCTTGTGATTTTCTGCATAATTCTCTACGTTTCTACTGTATTTTGCTACGGGAGTTATACTACTGTCCTAAAAACCTTATTTCTGATCATGATAATTCATCACCTAATCATTATACCCTATTACTTCATTGATCAAACAACATAATTTATTCCATACGAAAATTCAACACAAAATTCAACACAGATAACGGATAATTACACAACCCCGATCCTACATACTAACCATCATATTCCCGGTTATAAAATCCGAACCCCACCCTTATATTTTGGTTTTTCGGTCAGTCGAATTCTCCGGTTGAAACTGCAACTGGTTTGACGGCAACTTCTCTAAATTTGCTTGCCTCCCACTTGGTGCCTCCAAAACCTTGTTTCTTCTACTGCTACGTGATAATTGTTTTTGCTTGGTTGCTAACGTCTATATATTATAACCTAATATAATAATAGGTCAACTAGTAACTTTAATGGACCTATTAATTCTATTCCTAATCTTTCTATTTCACACACCCAACTTGACCTAACTAATAAAATAACATTCTACTAAAATCAACATTAAATCCAATATTAATTTATCTTGACTAAATTGACTAATTATTCGATTATCCATTCTAACAATCCAATAATGCTCCTAATAATTATTCCGATAATTCCTTCTTCGACTAAATTCCAACAATTTAAATCCTCAATAATTCATTTAAATAATTTAATGAATTTTCGGGCGTTACAACTCTCCCCCACTTAGAATATTTTCGTCCTCGAAAATTCATCGGACACCACTTCCCTTAACTTCGCCTCCACCTCTAGCCTTCCGATATAATCACAACTTACTAAAATTAAAATCTAACACACACGTGCAATTCTATTTCAACTCAACTAACAGCAATAATAACAACTAACAAAGTTCTATCGACGAAACACGTACCTCTGGTACCTCTGTCCTTGTTTCCCGTTGGAGATTCCACCAATGCAAACATAAACAATGGTAAAGAATAATCAATAATACTCGATTGTTAAAGACTCAACAACTTTGGTCGGACGGACCGACCTGCTCTGATACCACTAATGTAACACCCCAAATCTACCCCGCAGTTATATTAAAATCAGAGTGCCAAAATTTCCGCAAACATGGGGCATTACTTTCTCATTCCAAAAACCAACAACATAAAAACCTTTCATAATAGATACATAGCACATATTGATCCAAAGAACTTATAACAATTTATTAGTCTTCAAAAGTATTTCAACTTGATTCCATAAATATGCAGCGGATTCATAACTTTAAAACTTCAAAGGAAACATAGCATCTTTTAAACAACTTAATTCAAAGAAAGAAAATTCTTAAAACAACAACTTGAAATAAACTTAAAACATCATAAAATCAAATAAGCATTCATTCCCCCCCCCCCCCCCCCCCCCCCCCCGAGTGCTACATATCAGAGCGACGACACCAACAAGCTACTAAGTCTCTACTCCTCATTACCTGCACGTTACCAGTATAAAGGCAACGACGAAACAAATAAAGGGGTGAGACATCGAATCATATAAATAAGATTATGATAATTAATATATTAGACAAGAGCATTATAAACTTCACTACTTCTCAACAACACACAACAATCAATAAACATTCACAATTATCATTAGCGATTTAAAATGCAATTCGAATGCGACACAACTATGCATATGCATGTGGTACCAACGGGGCTTCATCCCTCTTCACTAATTGCCAATCAATAGAGGCACAAGGCATAAGCCTACTTCACAAATCCGCCAATACAGGCCTTCACAAAATGCAAATGTATGAGACTCATGTAACATACAACATCACATATATATCATTCACCACAAACTTCATTACGAGGCATTCACCTACATCCCTGCATCACTGGAAATAAGCCTAACACTTCACATATTCAATCACATCTAAATTATCACAAACATCTCAATTAACAACATCTCATGACATCAAAATAATTTATTAAACATCATTTATTCATCATAATTATCAAGCACAACTCTAATAATCACATCTCACTAATAACTCAGTTGTATATTAATAATACATTAGGCCATACTATTATTCTGCAGTTCTACTTCACTTCTGTCATTAATCCAACCGTCATAATTCTAACAGCAACCTCTAATATCTCAAAATTCATCATTCTATCCTAAAAACAGCACAACGATCATCTACGGGAATTAATCTTAAGTCCTAAATTAGTTACTGGAATTACACCTCTTAATCATCATTTTAATCATCTAAAATAGAGTCCATCGTGTTAGCTAATCAACGCTTCGAATGGCATCTCAAACAGCATCCTACAACTCAAGTTACAGCAACTTAAAAACTGATCCTGTCAAAATTATTCAGTATGCATCGACACACTACATTATGCATCGACTCACCCTAATTCTTCTTCACGCCATGATTCGACGCATCCCTCTATGGATCGACTCATTCTGCTTCAAAACCCAGCATGTATCGACACATGCATCGTACCGGTCGACTCATCCTGAGTCTCACACACTCATGCATCGACACATCCTTCCTTTGCGTCGACTCATCCTGAGTCTTGTACTCATTATGTATCGACGCAACCTTCCATGCCTCGACTCATCCTGTGTCCAGCAGCCTCCTTGCATCGACTCATCCAATTTGAGGTCGACGCATCCTGCGATTTTCTGCATAATTCTCTACGTTTCTACTGTATTTTGCTACGGTAGTTATACTACAGTCCTAAAAACCTTATTTCTAATCATGATAATTCATCACCTAATCATTATACCTTATTACTTCATTGATCAATCAACATAATTTATTCCATACGAAAATTCAACACAGATAACGGATAATTACACAACCCCGATCCTACATACTAACCATCATATTCCCGGTTATAAAATCCGAACCCGACCCTTACCTTTTGGTTTTTCGGTCGGTCGAATTCTTCGGTTGAAACTGCAACTGGTTTGACAACAACTTCTCTAAATTTGCTTGCCTCCCACTTGGTGCCTCCAAAACCTTGTTTCTTCTATTGCTACGTGATAACTGTTTTTGCATGGTTGCTAACCTCTATATATTATAACCTAATATAATAATAGGTCTACTAGTAACTTTAATGGGCCTATTAATTCTATTCCTAATCTTGCTATAACACACACCCCACTTGACCCAACTAATAAAATAACATTCTACTAAAATCAACATTAAATCCAATATTAATTTATCTTGACTAAATTGACTAATTATTCGATTACCCATTCTAACAATCCAATAATGCTCCTAATAATTATTCCGATAATTCCTTCTTCGACTAAATTCCAACAATTTAAATCCTCAATAATTCATTTAAATAATTTAATGAATTTTCGGGCGTTACAACTCTCCCTCACTTAGAATATTTTCGTCCTCAAAAATTCATCTGACACCACTTCCCTTAACTTCGCCTCCACCTCTAGCCTACCAATATAATCACAACTTACTAAAATTAAAATCTAACGCACACGTGCAATTCTATTTCAACTCACCCAACAACAATAATAACAACTAACGAATTTCTATCGACGAAACACGTACCCTTGGTACCTCTGTCCTTTTTGCCCATTGGAGATTCCACCAATACAAACATAAACAATGGTAAAGAATAATCAATAATACTCGATTGTTAAAGACTCAACAACTTTGGCCGGCTGGACGGACCTGCTCTGATACCACTAATGTAACACCCCAAATCTACCCCGCAATTATATTAAAATCAGAGTGCCAAAAATTCCACAAACATGGGGCATTACATACTCATTTTTAAAACCAACAACATAAAAACCTATCATAATAGATACATAGCACATATTGATCCAAAGAACTTATAACAATTTATTAGTCTTCAAAAGTATTTCAACTTGATTCCATAAATATGCAGCGGATTCATAACTTTAAAACTTCAAAGGAAACATAGCATCTTTTAAACAACTTAATTCAAATAAAACAACTTGTTAAAACAACAACTTGAAATAAACTTAAAACATCATAAAATCAAATAAGCGTTCATCCCCCCCCCCCCCCCCCCCCCCCCCCCCCCCCCGAGTGCTACGTATCAGAGCGACGACACCAACAAGCTACTAAGTCTCTACTCCTCGTTACCTGCACGTTACCAGTATAAAGGCAACGGAGAAACAAATAAAGGGGTGAGACATCAAAAAATATAAATAAGATTATGATAATTAATATATTAGACAAGTGCATTATTAACTTCACTACTTCTCAACAACACACAACAATCAATAAACATTCACAATTATCATTAGCGATTTAAAATGAAATTCTAATGCGACACAACTGTGCATATGCATATGGTACCAACAATGATTCAGCCCTCTTCACTAATTTCCAATCAATAGAGGCACAAGGCATAAGCCTACTTCACAAATCCGCCAATACATGCCTTCACAAAATGCAAATGTATGAGACTCATGTAACATACAACATCACATATATATCATTCACCACAAACTTCATTACGAGGCATTCGCCTACATCCCTGCATCACTGGCAATAAGCCTAACACTTCACATATTCAATCACATCTCAATTATCTCAAACATCTCAATTAACAACATCTCATAACATCAAAATAATTTATTAAACATCATTTATTCATCATAATTATCAAGCACAAATCTAATAATCACATCTCACTAATAACTAAGTTGTATATTAATAATACAGTAGGCCATACTATTATTCTGCAGTTCTACTTCACTTCTGTCATTAATCCTACCGTCATAATTCTAACACCAGCCTCTAACATTTCAAAATTCATCATTCTATCCTAAAAATAGCACAACGATCATCTAAGGGAATTAATCCCAATTCCTAAATTAGTTACTGGAATTACACCTCTTAATCATCATTTTTATCATCTAAAATAGAGTTCATCGCATTAGCTAAACAACGCTTTGAACGGCATCTCAAACGACATCCTACAACTCAAGTTACATCAACTTAAAAACTGATCCTGTCAAAATTATTCAGTATGCATCGACACAAAACACTATGCATCGACTCATCCTGCTTTTTCTTCACGCTATGAGTCGACGCATCCCCCTATGGATCGACTCATTTTGCTTCAAAACCCAGCATGTATCGACACATGCATCATACCGGTTGACTCATCCTGAGTCTCACACACTCATGCATCGACACATCCTTCCTTTGCGTCGACTCATCCTAAGTCTTGTACTCATTATGTATCGGCGCAACCATTCATGCATCGACTCATCCTGTGTCCAGCAGCCTCCTTGCATCGACTCATCCAGTTTAAGGTCGACGCATCCTGCGATTTTCTGGATAATTCTCTGTGTTTCTACTGTATTTTGCTACGGGAGTTATACTAAAGTCCTAAAAACCTTATTTCAGATCATGATAATTCATCACCTAATCATTATACCCTATTACTTCATTGATCAAACAACATAATTTATTCCATACGAAAATTTAACACAAAATTCAACACAGATAACGGATAATTACACAACCTCGATCCTACATACTAACCATCAAATTCCAGGTTATAAAATCCGAACCCTACCCTTACCTTTTGGTTTTTCGGTCGGTCGAATTCTCCGGTTGAAACTGCAACTAGTTTGACGGCAACTTCTCTAAATTTTCTTGCCTCCCACTTGGTGCCTCCAAAACCTTGTTTCTTCTACTGCTACGTGATAACAGTTTTTGCTAGGTTGCTAACCTCTATATATTATAACCTAATATAATAATAGATCTACTAGTAACTTTAATGGGCCTATTAATTATATTCCTAATATTTCTATTTCACACACCCCACTTGACCCAACTAATAAAATAACATTCTACTAAAATCAACATTAAATCCAATATTAATTTCTCTTGACTAAATTGACTAATTATTCGATTATCCAATCTAATAATCCAATAATGCTCCTAATAATAATTCCGATAATTCCTTCTTCGACTAAATTCAAACAATTTAAATCCTCAATAATTCATTTAAATAATTTAATGAATTTCCGGGCGTTACAGGCTCTCTTGAAAGAAATGAACCCACAGTTTTTTGTCAGGAGTATGTGGTTGAATTTTCTAAACATAAGACCTCAAATGCAGCTTCGGGAAAGAAACACCGTCATACTTAGTGTTTTACCCCAAACTTTTCCATCTCTTTTCTCAAGGCATTTCTCACAAAACATTTCAAATGCTCAAAGATTCTCCAAGATTGGATCAGATAAACTCATCTCCTAGCACTGAGGATACAAATTAAGGTTTTGATTTTCACAATGAAAATTGGACTTTTAATGCCTCAATTGACATCCATGGTTTATTATAGGTCTTCAAGAACTCTCATTCAAAGTTTCAAGTCTTGGGTCACAATTTTGCTCAATCAATTGCTCAGATGACTGAAAACTAGTTGTATTGGGTAAAAAGTCCATTATGGTCAAACTACATTCAAAATTCAACATTTTTTATCCACATCAATATTTTGAAGTCATATTCATCAATTGATCAATATATCATCACCATTCCTTAAGAAAAATAGTCAAATCATCAAAAGGACAAAATGGTCAAATTTAGGGTTTTTAATTGAGAGTGACTAATCAGTGATTTTTGACCTAGTACATGACTTAATGGCTTGAAGCATGATCTCAAGGATTCAAACACAACATGTTGACTTGATTTCATGGCTCAAAACATTTCTCAAGATTATTGAATTGATAGTTGAAATTTGGTCAACTGCTGAAAAAATCAATTGATACACCAAAAGTCAAACTTTGACTTTTTGGTCAAATTTGAGTTTCAAAGATGAAAATTCATCAAGACATTCAAAAACATGAAGATTTATCATCAAGAAATCAGTAAAGTCAAAAGACAATATAAAAAGTAAATCTTTTCAAGACTTTGAAATTTTTCTAAGTGTTTTGAACATGGTAATTTTACTACTTCATGCCAAATTTTCACCAAGATGCAAGTGATTCAAAGTAAACTTTCAACATGAAAGTTGTATATCTTGATGAAATCTACAACTTTGTATTTGAGGGCTCATGTCCAAAAAATTCTTAGATTTTGAGTTATAGGCCCATGAAGTCATGCCCATTTTCTTAAATTTTGACCTTGTTTGGTCAGGATTTTGACCTAACTTCTTGGCCAATTTTCACTTAATTCCAATTTTATTTAGCGAAAGTGATTAAAATAGGGGTTGTATAAAATGTTTCAACCTTTCCAAAATTTCAAATAACTTGAAGATATCATGCTTGAGCTAAGAGAATCGAAGACAAGAAGTTGAGCAATCATTCTTGATTTACAAGTCATTTTTGTGATGAACACTTGACCAAAACCCTAGCCTATGCTGCATAATCTCACTTTGCAGGCTTCTAACTTTTGTTTCACTCTTTAATTAATTGTTTACACAACATATTGAGCCATTTTCCAAGCATTTGAGCCATTATCCAAGTTACATTTCCATTAATGGCACAAAGTAACATTTCCATTCTTGTAAAGTTTCTTTAATCATAAAGTCAACTTGTATTAAGCTTTGCACTTGTTCCTTCTAAACAAGCTTCCTCTACAAAGTCAGATAAGTATGTTTAAAGTTTGTAACCACTCTAGATAGCCTTGTATCATGCCTTGGAAAGATGTTTGTCAAGCTTGCTTCAAAAACAAGCCAAAGATCCATAACATGTGATTTTGTAATTCTGATCACCCCAAGCTTCCAAACCCTATCCTATGAATTGAGCCCTCATCCACAATCCTAACACACGATTTTGCAAGCAATGAAACTCCCTCAAACTCCCTGAAACACAGAGTCACCAAAAACCCCACATAACTTGTCATTTATGACCTGGGATACCCATATCACAAATCCCTCGTGAATGTTTCCATTCTAAGCTTTCAAACATCATCTATACCCTACATAGAAGTGACCCAAACACTTGAATTATTTATGTAACACCATTTTCACCATCCTCCATTTTCAAACACAGTTGCTTGCACCTTAACTTCTCCAAAACACTCCATGAATTCTCAGCTCAAACTAAGCATTGCATTAGCTTCCTAGAGGTTCAAGGAAGCTAACCAAATCATTACAACACCTGGAAAGTTGCTCAAACATAAAACAAAATCTCCATTTGCAAGGTGAGTTTTCTGAATTTCTAAATCTTCAAACAAGCATCATTTGGTTCTGATTTTCAAAGATTAAATGTAGATAACATAGCCCTGAAACTGACCATGTCCTTAGAATTAATTTATATTACTTAAGTGTTATGAATTTTAAGTCTGAAGTTACAGAAAAATTAGGTCAGAATTTGGTACCATTTAAAATTCATGCTTGCCTTTGATCCATTGTCTAAGATATTTACATATTTGAAATCAAGGTGAAATTTCTAACAAGCTTGATGTTTACACTTTTGAGAATGGTTGAGAAATAAGCAAGATACGAAATTTGAAAATGGTGTTCAAAGTTGTCACTAGAACTTATTTTATAATATAATGTGATGGTTTTGTATAAACCAACAGATGTATCACCACCCTAGTGGTAGAAAGCGCGCGCGTAATGCATTACTTTGGAAGGTCCTGGGTTCGAGCCCCAGCAAGACCTTTTGCTTTTTTTCACATTTCCTTGTTTTCCTTTTTTGTTTGGTAGCGCATTGGGCCACCACTGACTGGGCCTTATCCATTTTATTTTTTCTCACACCCTGATTGCTCAATAACATACAAGCCCAAACATTTTTACTTTGTTTTGTTTTATTTTTCTGATTTCATACAAAACAAGACTTGGACCTAAACTAAAAAAACATTTTGTTTTTCTAACCACCCATTTTCTTTTCAAACCCCCTGACTTCACATTTTAATTTTTTATTTTATTTTCTTTTCTTTTCTTATTTTATTTTCTTATTAATATTTTTAATCAAAAAATATACAAAATATATCATTTTCTTAAATAATTAAATAAAAAGGCTTTTTTATTTACTTAATCTTTACAAATAATAAAAACCCTAAAAACATTATTTTTCCTAAATGAATTAAAACTAACTTAGGCTTAGGTTTTGATTTTTATCTTTTAATTTAACTTAGACCATAATTAATTACCTTCTTTCTTTTGATTAGTTTAATTAGATTAAAACCTTTTCATACAAAAAACCACAAAAACAATTTCCTTTATTTTACATTGTCTTTATATTCTTGTATATTTTAATTTTGACTCTATTCAATATGGTTGTAATAGTAATTAGGTATTAATTGCTTTCATCCCCATTTGCAATTTTTATCTCCATCCCCTAAAAATGATGTAATAGTGTAGGACTTTAAATTTCCGGAATTTATCGCTTTCAATATTATCGCTAGTAATTAGGGTTTGTATGGCAAGATTTAAAATCAACAAGTAGACAACCTTAATTCAATACAATGAAAACAATACACTTTTCACACTTACACCTCTAGGGTTAACCCACACTTGTTGCCTGAGATAAAATAGTCATGTCCCTCGAACGTGGGATGTTTTAGCAAAGACCCCCGATTATAAGATCGTGGTTCCTCGATGACCCTTCAATGTTGCCTTCGGTAAATGATCTTAGAACCATACGAAAAATTGCTAAGACATCCTACAATGTTGCCTTCTATGATTATACGATGACCCACACATGTCCCTTCATATTCAATGATAGGGCTTCTTACCATTTAATGGTAATATAATAATATCTAAAGGAGGAAGAAAAGAACTTAGACTTTTTGAGTAGGTAGAACGCTCGTAGTTGCTTGCTCACAAACATTTCAAAACAAACATCGGAGATGGGCTTATAGATGCCAACCAAAGCAACCGTTGATAGGAGCATTGGAATTAGTCTATGTTTGACTTCATCTGAAGAATGTATGATAGGTGTATCAGAATTAATCTATATCTGACTGTGTCTAGCAGATATGCTGGGGAGTGTCAGAACGAATCCATGTCTTGATTTCATCTGAATGATGTACTAGAATGAGTCTATTCCTGTCTTTATCTATAAGATGTGTTGGAATGAGCTTGTGTCAAGTCGCATTTGGAAATTTATTAGAAGGGATCCATGTAATACTGCTTCAAGATGCGCCCGTGTTAAACTACAACTAGAAATGTCTTAGAAGGAACCCGTGTCAGGTTGTTTCAAGATGAACTCGTGCCAAGCTTCATTTGAAAATAAATTAGGAGAAACCTGTGTAAGGCTGCTTCAGGATGAGCCCGTGTGAAGCTTCATCTGAAAATATATTATAAGAAACTCGTGTCAAGTAGATTCAAGATGAGCCCGCGTAAAACTTCAACTGAAAATATGTTAGAAGAAAGTCGTGTAAAGCTGCATCAAGATGAGCCCGTGTAAAACTTCATCTGAAAATATATTAGAATAAACTCGTGTAAAGCCGCTTCAGGATGAGCCCATGTGAAGCTTCATTTAAAAATATATTAGAAGGAACCCGTGTAAGGCTACTTCATCTGGTCATGTAGATAGTCGCCCCGACTTGTTACGAGAACTGATTTTTGACCTGCTGTGTAAACATTTGTCAACAGTATTCGTCTAGTCGTGAACTAACCTGAAAACAAAGTTAGTTTTATGCAATGTCAAGATGTATCAATGCATTTTTGAATGATGCTATCAAAATAAATGAGAATGTTATATGTGTCTTGTATGCATATGCCATGATTGATTGTAAATGATGTATGGATGTAAAATGTCGCTAAAGGCAACAGTAAATTCGTATAACAATGTCTGGCTGGGGAAAATAAATCCCTGATTATTTTTGGAGATGAAGAATATGAATATTCAACTTCTGTTTAGGGATGACTTTACTGGGGACTCCCACTTTCCGTTTGGGAATACTCCGCTGGGAATCTTTGACTTCTGCTTAGGGATAAAAGCATTTCGGGAGATTCGGTCGCTCATTGCTCTTTTTGTTGAAGAATTTGATTCTTGTGTACCCTGACTGGGGATAAAAGTGATGGATATTCCTCTTATGCGCTGTCTAACCAGGTTTCAGATATGGGTAGCTACTCTTCTGGGGATGACAACTTTGAATGAAACCCTGCTGGAGAAGAGAGTTCTGTCGGGGAATTTGTAGTACGGAGAAATAAACACTGTTGATAGGTTAAATCATGTAGACTGTGTTAAAGAAATAATCTCTGATGGGGTACAAAACTCAATAGACTGTGTTGAGGAAATTTCTGCAAGATGCTGGAAAATGATCAAACTTCCTTATCTGGTCCATATTTTCTGACAATGTTACAACACTTACTACCATGGATCGTGAAAATATTCTGCAAGTGGGAGAACTAATTTGAGGGTTTTGCGTTTTATCGCAATTGTTGCGGTTAGCAAGAGTCACCACTGACTTTTATTTTATCCAAAAGGAAATGTGAAAAAGCACAGGAAAGACCTTTAGAGATGTTTTCTTGAGTTCGGGGGGTAGATTATGAAAAGGGAAGGTATTAGAACCCTTTTAATCCATGGTATTCCATGGGCTCTTAGTTACTTGCTAGATCACTTGCTTTTTGTTTGAAAGATGTGTTTTGTGTGGTTTTTTGAAAGTATTTTGTAAAGAGGCCATTGTTTAGGCAATCTTTGTAATGATTCTCATTTGTAAGAATGTATACAAAGATGTTGATCTTTTGAAAATGTTTCAAGTTTGTAAGATGTTTGTAAATGTGTAGGTATTTTTTTTTAAAATAGCAAGGATGTTTGTTTTAAAATTGAGCAAGTAATCAGGAGCATTCTACCTACTCAAAAGTCTTTCTTGTTCATTTTTCTTTTCCTTTGACATTGTTATCTTACCATTGATTTGGTAAGTAACTCTATCTTTGGATGTAAACGGGACGAGCGTGGGTCATCGTATAACCATGATAAGAAATGTTGCAAGGTATCTTAGCATTCTTTTTTACGGACTAAGATCATTTTGGAAGGAAACTTTTGATAGCATCATCGAGGGACTATGATCTTGTATTTTATGTGTTTTTGCTAAGATACCTCACATGCGTAATATGGTCATTTTTGTAAGGCAACCAAGTGGATTTACCCTAGGGGTGCTTGTGTGCAAGTGTGTTGATTTCATGCTTTGTTTTTTTCTTGAATTAGGGTTTTCTAAATATTGGTTTTAGTCTTGCCATACACACCCTAATTACTAACAATACATGAAAGCAATGAAAATGCGGAAAAGTAAAGTTCGACGCTATAACAATCATTAGGGGGATGGGGTGTACAAATTTTCAAATGGGGATTGCAAATTAAATCCTAAGTTATTATTACAACCACATTGAGAATGTGCATGAAATGTAAAATGGAGTTGTTTCGTTTAAGAAAAGAAACAAGTTTTGATTCAGAAAATATTTTTGATCTTTTTGTTTTAAGAAATAAAATAAAGCATAAAAAATGTAAAAATGTTTTTGGTGTTTTTGATTAGTGAAAATAGAAGTGATGGCAAAAATGGTAAGTAAAAAGGAAAATAGAATCAGCGCATTGTTGAACTAAAGAAATCAAAAGTTCTGACTCTAGCATGCTGCAAAAACAGAAATCATATTAGCAGAAATAGGTAAAATCAGAAGTTCGGGATCCACTTGGAACAAAAAAGATTTCAGAAGTTATGATTCCACTGACAGAACTTCATCTCCCTCTCTATGCTAGTCAGAACATCTCAACTTAGTGATTTCTCAACAGAACAGAAGATACGCATATAACAGTTATGGCAAGTTTTATAATGTTTCAGAAATAAGAGATATCAGAATTATAAATCAGAAGCAAGCATGAATTTGCTAAACCTAATTCTGAGTTCTAATTTCTTCAAGAAGTTCTGAACTGAAATTCTCTCTACTTAGGCAGGAAGATACACGAAATCTCAGAATATGTACATCATCAGAATCAGGATGTCTACATTATATTTTGAACATGCAGGTCTAACAATGCCTAAGTAATATGACAAGAGTCAGCAGAAGCTTACCTTGCGGCTGGAAAATGCACTATGAGCTGGAGTCTGGTTCTGACCGCTTGTGATGTTCTGAACAGCTTCCTCACGTGTTCAGCAGGCAGGAAACTTTCAACTTGGACTGTGAATGATTAGAAAAATCAGGAACAACCAAGGGGAAAAGTTCTGACTTCTTTGAGGTGGATATTGATGGAGAGTGTGTTACAGTTTGACTAACAGAAGTTAGAATGTCTTTTGAGTGTATATCAGAAACTGTAAGGGTGGTTCTGGTCAAGAAACACTTGATAAAAAATGGAGTTTGAATGCAAGAATCACAAGCTAACAGGTTTTATATTTTGTGTTTGCAGTTTTTGGACTCTTGGATTTTTAGCAGATGTTCAAGGCTTTTCTTTCTCAAATTTTCTACCCCTTTACAGTGGCCAACGAAGTTCAATTTATAGGCAAAGGTTTAGTAGCTTGGGGAGGTCACGTGGCACAACTATCATAAGCCAGGCGTTGACTTGCTCTTGAAGAAAGTTCAAATAGGTATGGTGGTTAGCAGTTTGGTAGCGCCTAAGCTAGGCTTGTAAGCAGGAATTAAGGAAAACCAAAAGCAACGCATGGGACCAGCACACTTTTGTACAAAAGTTTGCTTTTTCAAGACAGTAAAGGTACACGTGGGGGAAATCCTTTGGATAAAGACTCAAAAGTGGTTGTGAGCATTAAATTATGATGAGATTTATCAAACCAAAAATCCTGCAATGTGAGATTTTGAACTATTGCTTAATTCTGGATCAGAAGTTCATCTTCAGCATAATTTAAAATAAACATCCAACTTCTGATCTTTGTATCTCCTTGCTTCAACATGTTCTGAAGGAGCTCTCAGACTTTCCAAGAAGCTTGTAACATGCTTTGTAAACCTTATTTGAATTACACTTGCAAACTCTGACTGAATATTTGTGAAAACTGGCCTAGAAGTTGTAACCAAACTCTGTCTTGGAACTGTCCAGAATTTGTTGAGTGCCTCAGTTTCAAGGACATGTATTTGAGGAGTTATAACTTGAAATCCCAACATTCCTAGGTGATGTTCTATTCTGCAATGTTTCAGATCTTGTGGGAGTCTATAACTCTTGTGTCAGAAGTTCCTCCAAAATCAACTTCCACCAGGGGGAAAATCTGATCAGAATTTCTGAGCTTGTCATGTTTCTTAAACACTTAGAAAAAATTATAAGTATTTTAGAATTTTGACTTTTCCAAAGTAATTTTGACTTTTGAATATCTTGATGAAACAAATCTCACATTCCAACATGTCTTGATGAAATATGATTCTCGAGACTTGATTTTGATCCAAAAGTAAAGGTTTGACTTTTCATTGTGGAAATGACCATTTTTCCCTTGTGAATGACTTTCTTGGAGAATTGATAATTCAAGGCGTGGAAATGGATGGAAGAAAACCTGGGGATCCAGGGTGATCCTTTGAGAAATGAGAGGGAAAATTTTGGGGTACAACATCTTCCCCTGTTCAATCTTCTTAAACCTGAAGAGTTAGATTGGTAAATCTGCCTTTCGTGACTTGAAGGTGGAAGATGATTGAACACTAGAGTGCCCAGAAATTTGCACTCAAAGATGTGTTAGTTGATTATGTAGGGAGTGGGATTAAGGATGCCATTTGGAGGAATGTTAGTAGACACTAGAAGAAGTATCAGCACAAATCTCCTGTGATTTATACTAAAACTTGATGTTTTACCTGCGGGAGACAAGAGTTAGTAAAATGCAAATGCCTGTATGATGCCCATCAGATGTGGTATTATGCTAAATGCATATGGTATGTACACGCTATGATGTATGAATGTGAGATATATGTTTTTTGTCCGGGAAAATAAATCCCTGACTACTGTTGAGGAAATTCTGGGAGGTTGAATCCCTTATTGCCATTGGAGATGAAGAATATGCATATCTTCAAATTTTGTTGAAAGGGTGTTTTTGCTAGGGAATATCGCTCGAATGTCGGCTGTTATTTGGTCGGATCCAGACTTCACAGTTTCTGAGGATGAAGTAGTTGACTGTTATCTGGTCGGATCCAGGCTTCACGGCAACTTACAAGGGGAAGAGATGAATTAACTGTTATCTGGTCAGATTTCAGGCTTTGTAGGAAATTTCTTGAAATTGAATTGTTATCTGGTCGGATCCAAGCTTCACAACAACTTGCTGGGGATACGGAAGTTAATTGTTATCTGGTCGGATCCAGGCTTTGCAGTAACTTGAGATGGTAACTACTTATATGGTAGGATCCAGGCTTTGCAAAAAATTTCTTGAAATTGAATAGTTATCTGGTTGGATCCAGGATTCATGGTTTTTGGAAATCTGTACTATTATTTGGTCGAGTCCAGGCTTCATAGTGTCTTTCTGGGGATCATAGTTAATTGTTATCTGGTCAGGCTCCAAGTTTCACAATAAACTGTTTTAAAACTGTCATCTGGTTGGATCCAAGCTTTGCAGATTTCTGAGGTTGAGGAGGTCAATTGTTATTTGGTCGGGTCCAGGTTTCACAATAAACTGTTTGGGGATTTAGTTGTTATCTGGTCGGTTTCCAGGTTTCACAATGAATTTCTGAGGATGATTGCTATCTGGTCGGATCCAGGTTTCACAACAAACTGTTTGGGGATTTAGTTGTTATCTGGTCAGTTTCCAGGTTTCACAACGAATCTCTGAGGATGATTGCTATCTGGTCGGATCCAAGTTTCACAATAACTTGCTTGAAAAGATGGAAATGAAAACTGATATCTGATCGGGTCCAGGTTTCTCAGCAATTTGTGGGGGATATTATCTGGTCGGGTCCAGGTTTCATAGCATCTTGAAATTGAGATCAATTGTTATCTGGTCTGATCCAGGTTTCAGATAATTAAACTATTATCTGGTCAAGCCCATGTTTCAGTAATTGAAGAAGTCAAACTATTATCTGGTCGGGTCCAGGCTTCAGTAATAACTTTAAAATTGTGCTAATAACTGGTCGGATCCGGGCTTTATAGCATCTTTTGGAAATAGTAAAGGCTTTGCTGACGGCTTTACTGGGGATTAGGGGTTGTGGCCATGTGATTTGCAATAATCTGAAAGGGAAATTCAAACTGGAGAGTGTCGACTGAGTTGAGTAGGACAAACTCAGCTTGGGGAGGATACACCAACTGGGGAGGATAGACTCTATTTGGAGATAATAGCCTTGGTTAGGGAAGATATACTCAGCTGGGGAATTCATGGTGTCTTGACTGTTGTATGTTGAGAAATTTGAACTCGGCTGGGGAAATAACCTTGTTGGGAAAATAAACCCTGTTGAGGAAGTAAATTTCCTTTAGGAAGAGATCCCCGAGGATTCAACTTGTAAAAATTGACTTAGCTGGAGAGAGAGCTGCCAAGAGATTGAGACTCTGGTCAGGGATTATCCTATGCAAAAAGACTTTGTGGGAAACTCCATTGGGGAAAGATTTATTGTAGTCGTCCTTGTGGGGATAATGATAATTCTGTGGAGATATTCTATGTATATTAAAGAGATGTTTGCTGCCGCTTAGCAGGACACATGTGCCAAATAGTTTTAATTATGTTCATATGCATATGTTCATTCAATTTTAGTCATTGGACAAATTTGCATTCAAAACAAAGACAAAAATTTTGCACTCCAAAGGGTATTTGTATTGATATTTTGCCCATGAATAGGCGTTTTTGTACAGAGAGACGGAGATCCTAGTAAGAGGAAATCGTCGAAGGGAAAACAAAATTGAGAATGAAAACAAATAGCCATATGAAATGATCTCATTGCTTTCCAACTCTACTATTTCCCCAATGTCTTTGAACGCCCCTTGCCGTTGATCGAAGTTGATTGGATTGTTCTTGGACCATTTGAACTTGGACATTGGTGATAAAATTGACTGTGTTGATTCCACGGGACATAGTCGTATGCTTTTAATCCTTAGTTTTTTCCTAGACCGCCCTTTCGGGTTTTCCGCCCACCAGGATACCCTTTTTTACCCAAGTCGCCCTTTCGGGTTTTCAACATTCCGGGTGTACAATCTTTTGCATATATCCCTAGTTTTTTCCCAAACCTTTTAGTTTGCCGGGATACCCTTATTTTTTCTAGGTGCGTCATCCTTGCGGGTCTCTTATGCGTAGTATTTTTTAACTATGTTCGCGTTTATAGGATGTGAGAAATCTTCACCATCCATGGTAGTCAGCATCATGGCACCGCCAGAGAAAACTCTCTTGACAACAAATGGCCCTTCATAGGTGGGAGTCCATTTGCCTCTGGGGTCGCCTTGTGGTAAAATGATGCGTTTTATCACCAAGTCGCCAACTTGATATACTCGAGGCTTGACCTTTTGTTGAAAGCCTTGATCATCCGTTTTTGATACGTTTGACCATGGCAAACAGTAGCTAATCGTTTTTTGTCAATCAAGTTCAGCTGATCCAATCTTGTTTGAATCCACTCGTCTTCCCCTAGGCCTGCCTCAATCATAATCCTCAGCGAGGGAATTTGAACTTCCACTGGCAAAATATCTTCCATGCCATAGAATAGAGAAAAGAGAGTTGCCCCAGTTGATGTTCTAGCTGAAGTACGGTAGCCATGTAGAGCAAACGAAAACATCTCATGCCAATCCTTATAGGTTACTACCATTTTCTGCACAATCTTCTTGATATTTTTTTTGGTCGCTTCGATTGCGCCATTCATTTTCGGTCTATACGGAGAAGAATTGTGATGCTTGATCTTAAACTGAGTGCATAACTCTCGGATTATAGCATTGTTGAGGTTAGTCCCGTTATTAGTGATAATCCTTTCAGGAATACCATAACGGCAGATGAGATTGTGTCCGATGAATCTGGCTACCACATTCTTGGTGACTGAGGCAAACGAGCCGACTTCGACCCATTTGGTAAAATAGTCGATACCAACAAGAATGAAGTGATGTCCATTGGAGGTGGTAGGCTTAATCTCTCCAATCATGTCAATGCCCCACATTGCAAATGGCCACGGGGTGGTCATGACATTCAAAGTGATAGGAGCCCGTGGACCTTGTCAGCATAGATTTGGAATTTGTGACAAGTCCTTGAATGTTGATGGCAATCGGTCTCCATCGTTGACCAATAGTAACCGACTCTTAAGATTTTCTTAGCCATCGTATGTCCACTTGAGTGAGTACCGAAGAGACCATCGTGCATGTCTTCCATAATTTCCTCTGCCTCTTTCTTGTCCACACATCGGAGTAGAGTTGAATCATGGTTGCGCTTGTACAATATCCCGTTACTTAGGAATAATTTGGCTGCAAATCTTTGCAATAGCTTTTTGTCATTGATAGATGCCCCCTCTGGATACTCTTGTGCTTCAAGGTATTTCATCACCTCATGGTACCATGGTTTTTCCGCATCGGTGTCAAGCTCATAGCAATGTGCAGGTTCATCGAATATTTAAATTGTTATCATAGGGGCTTCGTTGTCCCATCTGACCTTGAACATTGAAGACATGGTTGCCAGAGCGTCAACCAACTGGTTTTCTTCCCTGGGGAAGTGCTCGAAAGTAATCTCTTCGAAGTAAGGAATCAGGGATAGCACAAGTTCCTTGTGAGGGATAAGATTAGAGTGTTTAGTGTCCCAATCTCCTTTTACTTGGATGATCACTAGGGAGGAATCCCCAAACACATTCAAATGCTTGATCCTTAAGTCAATAGCAACTTTCAGACCTAAGATGCATGCTTCATACTCAGCCATATTATTTGTGCAATTGAAGCATAGTCTGACAGTGAAAGCAGTGTGGCAACCTTCAAGAGAGATGATCACAACACCAATTCTGTTACCTAAGGCGTTGGAAGCCCCATCGAATACAATAGTCCATCGGGATCCTTGTTCAGGTCCGTCATACGACCCAAGTTTCACACAGTCGGTTACCAGCATGATGTTCTCATCAGGGAAGTCAAAGTTCATTAACTGATAATCATCCACAGCTTGATGGGCCAAATGATCCGCTAGTACACTTCCTTTGATGGCTTTTTAATTCGTGTATTGAATGTCGTACTCAGTCAAGATCATTTTCCATCTGGCTATCCGTCCGGAGAGGGAAGGTTTCTCGAAGATGTACTTGATTGGGTCCATCTTAGAAATCAACAGAGTGGTATGAGTCAACATATACTGTCTTTATCGGCGAGCAGCCCATGCCAGAGTGCAGCAAGTTTTCTCGAGCAGTGAATATATGGTTTCACAGTCGGTAAACTTTTTGCTTAGGTAATAAATAACATGCTCTTTTCGGCCAGACTTGTCATGTTGGCCCAAAACACACCCCATAGAATTCTCTAGTACTGTCAAGTACATGATCAAGGGTCTTCCTTCAACTTGAGGCATGAGAATAAGAGGTTTTTGTAGATATTCATTGATTTTGTCAAAGGCAATATGGAATTCATCGTTCCACCTGTCTACCTGATCTTTCTTCAAGACTTTGAAGAGTGGCTCACAAGTAGCAGTTAAGTGTGATATGAAACCGCAATGTAATTGAGACGATCCAAGAATCCTCTGACTTCTCTTTCAGAATGAGGGACTGAAATTTCTTGGATGGCCTTTACCTTGGCAGGATCAACTTCAATGCCTTTATTGTTGACAATAAAACCTAGAAGCTTTCCAGAGCGTACTCCAAACGTGCACTTGTTAGGGTTTTACCTCAGCTTATACTTTTTCAGCCTTTCGAATAATTTGTGCAGGTGATCGAGATGTTCTTCTTCGGTTTGTGATTTGGCAATCATATCATCCACATATACCTCTATCTCATGATGAATCATGTCATGAAATAAGGCAACCATAGCCCTTTGATATGTTGCCCCTGCATTATTTAATCTGAACGGCATAACCTTGTAGAAGAAGGTGCCCCATTATGTAACGAAAGTAGTCTTTTCCATATCTTCGGGAGCCATCCTTATTTGATTATAGCCTGAGAAGCCATCCATGAATGAGAAGACTTTATGCTGAGCAGTATTATCAACTAAGACATCAATGTGTGGTAGAGGGGAGTCATCATTGGGGCTTGCCCTATTCAGATCCTTATAGTCTATGCACATGCGAACTTTCCCATATTTCTTTGACACTGGTACCACATTGGCAACCCATTGAGGATAGGATGTCACAACTAGGAATCCCGCATCAAATTGTTTCATCACCTCGGCTTTGATCTTTTCAAACATATCGGGTCTCATGCGACGAAACTTTTGTTTAACAGAAGGGCAGTCTTCTTTAGTTGGCAGACGGTGAACTATGATGTTGGTATCCAACCCAGGTATATCTTCATAAGACCAAGCAAATACTTCCACATAATCATGCAACATCTGAACCAACTTTCTCTTAACACTGCTTTCCAAATTAGCACCGATCCTGATTTCCTTCATATCTAACTCAGTACCCAAGTTGATAACTTCAACTGAGTCTTCATGTGGTTGAATAGATTTTTCCTCTTGTAACAGAAGTCTGGCTAATTCTCCTGGTATGTCATAATCTTCCCCGCCTTCGTCTTCAGCTTGGTTGATAGGACATTCAAAGTCATAGTCGGCAATAGTAGAGTCATTGGCAATAGAATCCAGAGTGGATGTAGACCCGCAAGTGTGTGTGTGTGTGTGTGTGTGTGTGTGTGTGTGTGTGTGTGTGTGCATGTAAGATACATGGCTATTTTTGAAAATGTATTTGAAAGAAAGGAAAGACAATGAACACAAATATTTCAATGCAAAAGAGTCCAATGTACTGAATGGTCATATGATTAGATGAACATAAATAAAACCCTTGACAAATGGACCAAAGTGCCCCAGGCTAGGCACATGGCTTAAAAGTCATTATTAAAATATTACAGACAACAAGTTCTTGAATTGATGGAAAAGCAATAACAAGTAAATTACTCCTTAATGAAGGATATGGGTACAAAGTCCTTTGTATGCTAATTCTTCAGCTCCGTTATAGTTGGGTACACCCACTCCTCAAATGCAGTTTCTTCTTCAGAATCACCCACGGAGTTGACTTCATGGCTTCCAATGCGAAGAGGTGGCTTTCCAGCACAAGCACACCTCACTTCCTTCTGAGCTTTGACAGTGAATCCCAAACCAAATTTGTCTGCTTTAAAAGGGATATCGAGGAGTTTCCCCCAAGTATCATAGTTTCCTTCTTCAACTTCCGCACAGGCATCCTTGACTGAAACCATCTTTGGCGTGGCCTTAACAGCTTTAGACTCATCAGAAGAACATTTATTAGCAACAATCATCGGCGTTACAACCTCAAAGGCTTGGCATGGGGTTTCATAGAATTTTCCGTCCATCTCTACATACTTGAAAGAATTAAGGTGGCTCACCATAAACTCTTCTTCCCACCAGATGATGACTATCCTGCCTTTAACTGGGTATTTGAGTTTCTGATGGAGGGTTGAGGTTGCCCCAGGCTTATGAATCCACGGGCGACCTAACAGACAAGAATAGGTCGGACGAATATCCATAATATAGAAGGTGGAGTTGAAGGTTTGGGAACCCACTTTGATTGGAAGATCTACTTCCCCATGAACAGTCCTCTTTGATCCATCAAACGCACTTACGATGATATCACTTGGCTTTAATACTAAATCCTCACAGTCGAGACGGTCTAACGCCCCCTTGGGTAATACATTCAAAGAAGAACCAGTGTCGACTAATAAATGTGCTAAGGTGGTCCCTTTGCACTCGATAGACACATGTAATGCTTTGTTGTGATTCTTCCCGAGAGGTGTTAAGTCAGCATCTGAAAACCCCAAGACATTATCAGCTGTCAGGCTAACCACACAATTCTCAAATTGGTCTGTTGTTGTCTCATGGGGGACATTAGCTTTTTTCAGGATTTTGATTAATATCCGAGCATGGGCATCGGAGCAAAGCAGCAATGACAACATTGAAATCTTAGAGGGGGTTTTCCCCAATTGTTCTACAATTTTGAAGTCGCTTCTCTTGATGATCTTCAAAATTTCGTCCATTTCGCGAGCGAGGGGTTTATTCATCAGCTACATCTTTGGAAGGCACCTCAATCACAACAGGCTCAACAACCTTCTCTTTTCCTCTTGTATTGGTACCTGGCTTGGCAGCAGTAATGCGGATGGGCGTTTTTGTAACTACTGGAGGTGAGATATTGGGTGAGAATATTCTCCCATTTCTAGTTACTTTTCTTGAGCCAGCTATGTTACCAACATTGTCATATTTTCCTTCTTCAATCCAGGAATCTTGTTTAATCCCATGATAAAACACTTCAGCACCGTAATTACATGGTACCTCTTTATTTGAAGAGTAGGGAATTGGTATGGGATTGGTAATGATTAAGGGAGCAACAATGGGTTCATTTGAAATCCTAATAGGGCCTTTGGAGGTGATCCTAATAGGTTTATTTGAGATGGTAATAATGGAGAGGTCTTCACTTTTGTTAATCAAACTTTTGGCAAGTGGAGTCTTCTCAAACAGAATTTTATGGCTATCCATCAGGCGTTGTATGCCTTTCTTCAGCCTTTCGTAACCATTGTATTGTCTCGTACAACACACACACTCTTTTTCACAACCAGGGAAAATCCCAACTTCAACAGATTGTTCTTGATTATATTCAGCGGAGTAGTCAATTCTTCAACAGACGCAATAAAAATTGTATCTTCGACAGCATTAACACCTTTGTTATGCTTCGGTATTGGAGCGGTAATTACATTCGGTGTTGGAGGAGGATCAAATTCAATAGTTTTGTTGTCAATTAAATCCTGGATTTTGTTCTTCAAGGCCCAGCACTGGTCAGTCTCGTGCCCGGGGCTGTTTGAATGGTAAGCACACTTTACATTCGGATTATATTTTGGTGAAGAGGTGTCAAGGTTGGCGGGAGGATCGTGCAATGTCACTAAATTATCCTTGAGAAAATATTGAAGGGCTTGAGATAGTGACATGCCTAACCTTGTAAATTGTCTTCTTGGAGTTTCAAAACGTTGATGATTTGCAAATGGTCTTGGAGTAGGAGTTGGATTGGAGATTTAGACAACATTGACAGACGGACAATCATTCTTCTTGATATTGGCCCTTGCCCCATACACAACATTAACTTCTTTCTTTGCAGCAAAAGGTCTTTTAATAGGATTGGGAGTAGAGGTAAATTCCACAGAGATCTTCCAACTTTTGATGCCACTCTTAACTCTTTAACCGATTAGGATTAATTCGGTGAAACCAGAAGAAGAGTAACCCACTAACAGATTAAAGAAAGGACCTGATAAGGTGCTCATGAACATGTTGATGTGTTCCCTATCAGTCAAGGGAGGTTGGACCTTACTAGCAAGGTCTCCCCACTTTTGCACATATTCCTTAAATCCTTCATTCTTTCCCATGGTCATATCTTGCAATTGATACTGATGATAGAAGGCAGTAGCTAGATCCTCCCAAGTATTGATACGAGAACCATCTAACTTATAAAACCATTCAAGTTGTGTTCCAGCCAGACTCTCTTGGAAAAAGTGAACCCATAGCTTTTTATCGGCAGTGTGCGGTTACATCTTGCGCACATAAGACTTTAAATGAAGTTTTGGACAAGAAACCCCATCGTACTTTGAAAAGATTGGTACTTTGAATTTGTGGGGGATGACTACCCCAGAGATTAAGCCCAAATCATCAAAATCTAAACCGGGGGCGGCTTGGATTTCATCAGCTTTCAACCCGTCTTCTAACTGCTTATATTTGATATCAGCGGGTGGATACTGTTCGTTGAAATAATCATCGTCAGATTATTGATCATTGGCATACTCAGCCTGAGTACTCTTGACCTCACCAACCTGATTCTCGTCCTCTTCGGATGAGTCTCCTCCTACTGGGATTTGACAGATTGTCTCCTTAAACCTTCTACACATGTTGAGTAGACCCTTCTTCTTTGGCTTCTTCTTAACGGCCAACAAAGCCATCATATCTTGCTGCCCCTTGGCTAGGGTGAGTAGAGCTTCCTGAAACTGAGAATTCTGGGCTTGGAGTTCCGTCATAGTTTTCTCTAGATCCATTTTGCTGAAATAAATAGAGGAGAAATAAGGAAACCTATTATGCGAAAACCTATCATGTTATGATGCATGGAATATGTATATGCAAATGATTTCAAGGATTAATGAAATTTAAATTTGTATAGACAAAAAAATGAACAAACATTAACTTTCATTAGTCAAAACAAGAAATATTACATTATGCCCCTTGGGCTTACAAAATAGCTTTCTAAGATAAAAATACTGAACGCATCCTCTTTGGCGCGAGATAAGCGTTCATATTTTGCTCTTCTTGTATCTGTTTCGTAAGCTCCAAGACCCTCTTCTCACTAGCATAGAATTGAGCCTCGAAAGTATCTCGTTGTTCCTTCAGCTGGATCCAACCCTTTTGTAAGTCTTCGAGAGAGGTAGGCATGTCGGGATGGAGGGTAGTGTAGGAAACATCTCCTTCGACCACAGGCTCCACGATGACTGGTAAAATGGAAGGATAAGGCATCACAAGTTTCTGAGCACGAGCCCATACCCATTTAAGGTAAGGCTCGAGGGGAATGGAATTCTTGTGTCCTAGTGTCTTGTTATCCACCTTATTCAACATCCTCCAAGCTCAGACAAACCTCTGGAGGTAACCTTTATCGTCATTCTCATAGTCAAATACCACTCCTTGGATGAGCAACTCATGGGGACCATCCCTTCGAGCGTGACCAAACTGTCGTAGGGCTAAGCAAGGGTTGTAAGTGGTACCTCCTCTAATTCCAAGCAAAGGTACATTAGGGAACTCTCCACAACAGTCGATGATAGTAACATTCTCCAAACAGCGGGAACACCAATGAATATCTGAATGTTTGAGCGCCATCAACCTATGTGACCACCTTGAACCTTGCTCATTCTTCAATACAGATTGGGGAAGATGCGAAATAAACCATCTTGCCAAGAGAGGAGTACAACACATGAGGATACCTCTTTTCCTTATAGTGCGAGTGTGAAAGGAATGTAGGATATCCCCTAGCAAAGTAGGCACCGAGTTACGAGACATGAAGATTTTGACAGTGTTCACATCTATGAGTTGGTCAGGATTTGGAAACAAGACCATCCCATAGATGAGGAGAGCCACAATTTCCTAAAAATATTGTAGATCCAAAGAATTCCTACAGTTTTGGGCTTTCTCAAACAAGAACTTTGCTAGGAATCCCTTGACACCACTCCTTGTTTCCCAATGAGTTGTGACGTCAGATGAGTGCAAGTGCAGAGCTTGAGCAATCTCTTTTGGCTTTGGATCTCTTTCCATACTGTTGACAGGTAGTTGATTGAGAATGGGAATCCTTAAGAGTTGGGATAATTCTTCCAAAGTAGGCACAAGTTGATAGTCGGGAAATGTGAAGCAATGGTGTAAGGGATCAAAGAACTGAAATAGCACCTTTATCAAGTCTTCATCAGTGTTGGAGGTAACCAAGTTTAGGAGGCGACCATGCCTTTCGGTAAATGGAGAGTTTTAAGGAATCCTTGAAGCTAGCTCCTTAAGTTGAGGAGGGATCCTTACAAAGTTGACTTGAATAGTTTTCCTGCGAAGAGAATCCATGTCCTACAAAACAGAACAAAGATAAATCCCAAGATCCTTGAAATGGTTAGTGAATGTGTATGATGTTATGATGTTATGATGTTCATGATGTTATGATGTTCATGATGTTATGTACAAGTAAATATACAGAAACAAAGCAAACAAGTCCTTAGGTTTAGGCTTGCATGGAGTTTTATAGATAAGTACCCTCTTGAAGTTTAGTTGGCTCAAACCTGTCCTAGAAATAGTAATCGGGTCTAAGGAGCTCAATATCACTGGTTTGTTTCTTTGATCATTGTTTCAGCACAAGCCTCTTTAATGGCAACCTAAATATCCCAAAAAAACAAACCTCAATGAGTGTAGTATCGAGTATCTACCAACTTCGGACTGCACCAAAGTCGGTCATCTCACTAAGTCCTAAAGGCCAAGTTGGTCAAGTAAAGGTTCTAAAATTTCATTAGTGCTTCACGATATCACTTAGCGGCCACGTATTCTCCTTGACTACTCAAGGGCTACCGATACCCACAAATATATCGCACTAACGTAGCTATTTCTTAGACCATGTCGGTATACCCCGCACAGTTTCCACAATGTATTGATACTTACCTATAAGGTATCCCAAATCCGGGTAGAGGATTCACACCCAAACAAAGAACCAAAAATGTAAAGCAAACAAATCAAACAATGAAAGCAAGTAAAATTATCTACCACTAAGGTAACACCACTTTTAAAATAATCCCCAGTAGAGTCGCCAGTTCTGTGATACAGTGGGAGAACTGACTTTAGGTTTTTGTGTTTTATCGCAAATGTTGCGGTTAGCAAGAATTGCCACCGAATTTTCTTTTATCCAAAATGAAAGGTGAAAAAGCACAAGAAAGACCATTAGAGAGGTTTTCTTGAGTTCGGGAGTAGATTATGAAAAGGGAAGGTATTAGCACCCTTTTCATCCATGGTTTTCCATGGGCTCTTAGTTACTTGCTAGATCACTTGCTTTTTGTTTGAAAGATATGTTTTGTGTGGTTTTTTGAAAGTATTTTTTAAAGAGGCCATTGGTTAGACAATCTTTGTAATGATTCTCGTTCGTAAGAATGTATACAAAGATGTTGATCTTTTGAAAATGTTTCAAGTTTGTAAGATGTTTGGAAATGTGTAGGTATTTGTTTTGAAAATAGCAAGGATGTTTGTTTTGAAATTGAGCAAGTAATCAGGAGCATTCTACCTACTCAAAACTCTTTCTTGTTCATTTTTCTTTTCCTTTGACATTGTTATCTTACCATTGATTTGGTAAGTAACTCTATCTTTGGATGTAAACGGGACGGGCGTGGGTCATCGTATAACCATGATTAGCAATGTTGCAAGGTATCTTAGCATTTTTTTAGGGACTAATATCATTTTTGAAGGGAACTTTTGATAGCGTCATCGAGGGACTATGATCTTGTATTTTGTGTTTTATCTAAGATACCTCACATGCGTAATATGGTCATTTTTGTAAGGCAACCAAGTGGATTTACCCTAGGGGTGCTTGTGTGCAAGTTCGTTGATTTCATGCTTTGTTTTTGTCTTGAAATAGGGTTTTCTAAATATTGGTTTTAGTCTTGCCATACACACCATAATTGCTAACAATACATGAAAGCAATGAAAATGCGGAAAAGTAAAGTACTACGCTATTACAATCATTAGGGGGATGGGGTGTACAAATTTTCAAATAGGGATTGCAAATTAAATCCTAAGTTACTATTACAACCACATTGAGAATGTGCAAGAATGTAAAATGGACTTGTTTCGTTTAAGAAAAGAAACAAGTTTTGATTCAGAAAATATTTTTGAACTTTTTGTTTTAAGAAATAAAATAAAGCATAAAAAATGTAAAATTTATTTTGGTGTTTTTGATTAGTGAAAATAGAAGTGATGGAAAGAATGGTAAGGAAAAAGGAAAATAGAATCAGCGCATTGTTGAACTAAAGAAATCAGAAGTTCTGACTCTGGCATGCTGCAAAAACATAAATCATATTAGCAGAAATAGGTAAAATCAGAAGTTTTAGATCCACTGGGAACAAAAAAGATTTCAGAAGTTCTGATGCCACTAACAGAACTTCATCTCACTCTCTATGCTAGTCAGAACATTTGCAACTTAGTCATTTCTCAACAAAACAGAAGATACTCATATAACAGTTATGACAGGTTTCATAATGTTTCAGAAACAAGAGATATCAAAATTATAAATCAGAAGCAAGCATGAATTTGCTAAACCTAATTCTGAGTTCTAATCTCTTCAAGAAGTTCTGAACTAAAATTGTCTCTACTTAGGCAGGCAGATACACGGAATCTCATAACATGTACATCATCAGAATTAGGATGTCTACATTATATTTTGAACTTGGAGGTCTATCAATGCCTAAATAATATGACAAGAGTTAGCAGAAGCTTACCTTGCGGCTGGAAAATGTTCTGTGAGCTGGAGTCTGGTTCTGACCGCTTGTGATGTTCTGAAAAGCTTCCTCACGTGTTCAGTAGGCAGGAAACTTTCAATTGGACTGTGAATGATTAGAAAAATCTGGAACAACCAAGGTTCAAAGTTCTGACTTGTTTGAGGTGGATATTGATGGAGAGTGTGTTACAGTTTGACTAACATAAGTTAGGATGGGTTTTGACTGTATATCAGAAACTGTATGGGTGGTTCTGGTCAAGAAACACTTGAGAAAAAATGGAGATTAAATGCACGAATCAAAAGCTAATAGGTTTTGTATTATGTGTTTGCATTTTTTGGACTCTTGGAATTTTAGCAGAGGTTCATGGCTTTTCTTTCTCAAATTTTCGACCCCCTTACAGTGGCCAACGGAATTTAATTTATAGTCAAAGGTTTAGTAGCTTGGGGAGGTCACATGGAACAACCATCATAAGCTAGGCACTGACTTGCTCTTGAAGCAAGTTTAAATAGGTATGGTGGTTAGTAGTTTGGAAGCGCCTAAGTTGGGCATGTAAGTAGGAATTAATGAAAAGCAAAAGCAACGCATGGGACCGACACACTTTTGTACGAAAGTTTTCTTTTCCAAGACAGTAAAGGTACACGTGGGGGAAATCCTTTGGATAAAGACTCAAGTTGTTGTGAGTATTAAATGATGATGATATTTATCAAACCAGAAATCCTGAAATGTGAGATTCTGCATCATTGCTTAATTTTGGATCAAAAGTTCAGCGTAATTTAAAATAAACATCCAACTTCTGATCTTTGTATCTCCTTGCTTCAGCATGTTCTGAAGGAGCTCTCAGACTTTCCAAGAAGCTTGCAACACGCTTTGTAAACCTTCTTTGAATTACCGTTGCAAACTCTGACTGAATCTTTGTGAAAACTGGCCCAGAAGTTGTAACCAAACTCTATCTTGGAACTGTCCAGAATTTGCTGAGTGCCTCAGTTTCAAGGACATGTCTTTGAGGAGTTATAACTTGAAATCCCAACATTCCTAGGTGATGTTCTGTTCTGAAATGTTTCAGATCTTGTGGGAGAGTATAACTCTTGTGTCAGAAGTTCCTCCAGAATCAACTTCCACCAGGGTGAAAATCTGATCAGAAGTTATGAGCTTGTCATGTTTCTTAAACATTTAGAAAAAATTCTAAGTATTTTTAGAATTTTGACTTTTCCAAAGTAATTTAGACTTTTGAATATCTTGATGAAACAAATCTCACATTCCAACATGTCTGGATGAAATATGATTCTTGAGACTTGATTTTGATCCAAAAGTCAAGGTTTGACTTTTCAATGTGCAAATGACCATTTTGCCTTTGTGAATGACTTTCTTGGAGAATTGATAATTCAAGGCTTGGAAATGGATAGAAGAAAACCTGGGGATCCAGGGTGATCCTTTGAGAAATGAGAGGGAAAATTTTGGGGTACAATAATTCTGATACACCTATCATACATTCTTCAGATGAAGTCAAACATATACTCATTCTAATGCTCATATCAACGATTTCTTTCATGAAATATTTTCAAAAAAGCCAACACTTTGTATACATTATTATAGAGATGGGAGTCATTATAAAGTTCTCCTAAACAAAGGCAATTTTCAAAAATACTTTCAAAACAAACACAAACACATTTTTATAAAGAATTTCAAAGTGAGCTACAACTAAGAGGGTGCTAACACCTCCCCCTTTCATAACCTACCCCCCCGAACTCAAGAAAATTCTTGAAAGGTCTTTCCTGTTCTTTTCACCCTTTTCTTTATTGGATAAAAGAAAAGTTGGTGGTTACTCTTGTTATACGCAACAATTGTGATAAAACGCAAAACACCCAAGTCAGTTCTTCCACTGTATTACAGAATTGGAGACTCTGTTGGGGATTGCTTAAAAGTGGGGTTACCTTAGATATTAGATCACATTTAAATGATTTCATTGTTTGACTTGCTTGCTTTACTCTTAAAAGGGTGTTTGGGTTTTGTATAGATCCTCTACCCAGATCTGGGACCATTATTAGGTAAGTAGCAATAGATTGTGGAGATTGTACAGTGTAGACCGATATGGTTGGAACAATGGCTATGTTAGTGTGACACATTTGTTGGTACCGGTATCCTTTGTGTTGAATCAAGGAGAATACGGGACCGCTATATGGTGTCATGAAGCACTAACTGACCTTAGAACCTTTAGTTGAACAACTTGGCCACTAGGAAGTAGTGAGATAGCCGACTTCGATGGAAAGCTGAAGATTGGTTGATACTCGATGCTATGCTCATTGAGATTGGACTTTTGGGATATTTCGGCTGCAAGAAAAGATTGATTGTGCTGAGACAATGCCCTATGATGAAATATTAATGATATTGAGATTCCCTAGAACCCGATTACTTTTTAGGACAGGTTGAGCCAACTAAACTTCAAAAGGGTATTTACCTATAAACCCAATGCAAGCCTAAACTTAAGGACTTGTTTGCTTTGCTTGTATATAATTATTTGTACATAGCATTATGACATCATACCATAGCATTTACACTAACCATTTCAAGGACCTTGGGATTTATCTTTGTTCTATTTTATAGGATATGGATTCCACTCGCAGAAAAACTATCCGAATTGGCTTTGTGAAGTTGCCTCCTCAACTCAAAGAGTTAGCGTCAAGGGTTCCTGAGAATTCTCCGTTCACCCGAAGATATGGCCGACTTCTCAAACTGGCCACCTCAAGCTTTGAAGATAAAAGGATGGGTGTGCTCTTTCAATTCTTTGATCCTAAGCATCATTGTTTCACATTCTCTGATTATCAATTTTTGCCAACAATGGAAGAGTTTTCTCAATTATTGGAAGTTCCCATTCTACACAAAATACCTTTCACCGGTCTAGAGAAAGAGCCACGACCTGAGGAGTCGCATCAACTTTACATTTTCAACGGTCCGACATTGTGGATAATTGGGAAACAAGGAGAGGAGTCAAGGGTTTCCTAGCCACGTTTCTGATAGAAAAAACTCAACAGTTTTGGGATGCCTTAGATTTTCAAGCCTTTGAATAAGTTTTGGCTCCTCTAATATATGGTTTGGTATTGTTCCCTAATCTAGACCAACTTATAGATGTGAATGCGGTCAAAATTTTCCTCTCCTGTAACTACTTTTCTTGGAGACATTGTGCACTCTCTTCACACTCGTACCATGAAGATAAGATGGATCCTTATGTGTTGCATACCATTTCCATCTAGGTGGTTTATTTTGCACCTTCCTCAATGTGTTTTGAAGAACGAACAAGGCTTGGGTTGGTCTCAAAGGATGATGTCGCTTTCTCATTTAGATATTCATTGGTGTTCCCGATCTTTAGAAGATGTTAGCATCATTGATTGCCGTGGGGAATTACCTAATGTCCCAATCCTTAGCATTAGGGGAGGTATTACTTATAACCCTCCTTTGGCTCTACGATAGTTTGGTTACGCTCGGAGGGATGGTCCTTATGAAGCACTCATTCAAGGTATTGTGTTTTACAACGAGAGTGATGTCCAAGGTTATCGTCAAAGGTTTGTATGAGCTTGGGTCATGGTAAACAAGGTTGATAGCAAGACTTTGGGGCATAAGAACTCTATTCCTTTGGAGCCTTATCTCAAATGGGTGCGAGCTCGCGCTCAAAATCTCATGATGCCATATCCATCCATCTTGCCAATAATTATGGAGCCTACTATTGAGGGGTGTGTTCCTTATACCATTCTCCATCCTGACATGCCTACTAATCTCGAGGAATTGCAAATTTCATGGATTCAACTCAAAGGGGAACGAGACACCTTTGAAGCTTAATTCTATGCAAGCGAGAGGAAAGTGTTGGAGCTACAGAAGCAACTTGACAACGAGCAAAGCCTTAACACCTACATCACACCAAAGAGGGAGCGTCCATGGGAGACCTAAGTCTTTTATTGTTTAAGTCCATTTTGTTATTTTTCTTTCGTTGTAAGCCCAAGAGGAAGTTTGTAACCCTTGAACTCATTAATATAATTGTTGTTTTGTTTCCACTTTGTTTAAGCAAATTTAAATCTTAAAGGTCCTTGAAAACATTGCATCTGCATGGCATGCAACATATCATAAGTAGGTTTTCTGACACAGGTTTCCTCATATCTTTACTGTTTATTTAACTAAAAGATGGATCTTGAGAAAACCGTAAAGGACTTGCAGAATCAACACACTCAATTCCAAGAGACTCTTCTCAACTTAGAAAAGGTTCAACAAGAAATGATGACGCTTCTCGTCGCGAAGAAGAAGACCCAGAAGAGAGTTGTGATCAACATGGGGAAGAGATTCAAAGGCCCCACTAGACAAGTTCAGATTGAAGAAGACTCCTCCGAGGAGGATGATAACCGAGAAGAAGATGCTAGAAGCACCCGTGCTAGGGGTGGAAACAATCATATTTCTAAAGACGAGATTATTTCGATGAGCAATACCCGCCTGCTGACGACAAATATAAGCAGTTAGAAAACAGATAAAGGCTGTAGAGATCCAATTTCTTCTTGGATTGGACTTTGAAGACTTTGGTTTGGTTCCTGGGGTGGTAATTCCCCACAAATTCAAAACTCATGTCTTTGCTAAGTACGATGGAGTCTCCTATTTGAAGCTTCATGTTAGATCATACGTCCGCAAAAGTCAGCCACACACCGTTGATAGGAAACTATGGGTGCACTTTTTTCAAGAGAGTCTATTTGGAACGCATTTAAAATGGTTTTAAAAATTGGAATGAACTAATATCCATACTTGGGAGGATTTGGCTACTGCCTTTTACCGCCAATATCAATATAACACTGATCTCGTGCCTACTCGGGTGTAATTGCAAGGTATGACTATGGGTTCAAATGAAGGCTTCAAAGAATACGCTCAAAAGTGGAGAGACTTGGCTGGCAGGGTGCAGCCACCTTTAATTGATAGAGAGTTGGTAGACATGTTTATGGAAACATTTACTGGTCCATTCTTCAACTTGATGATTGGAAGTTCATCATCTGGATTTACTGAATTAATCTTGACTGGCGCAAGGGTTGAAAGCGAGATTAAAACTAGAAAAACACTTATGGCCTCCACCTATAATGTTGTGAAAAAATCATTTATTGGTAAAAAAAGAGACTAATGTTGTGTATGGGTCAAGAAGCCGTACTAAGAACGATTGTCATCATTCAGTAGGGGCAGTACTGATTTCCAATCCAACTCCAAGAAGACAATTTACTAGAATCAATATGCAATTATCTCAAGCTCTACAACACTTATTGAAAATGATCTGGTGACATTACGAGATCCCCCTGCTAATCCTAACACAACCTCTCTGAAATATAATCCCAGTGCGAAATGTGCTTACCATTCAAATAGTCCCGAACATGATACCAATGACTGTTAAGCATTAAAGAACAAAATTCAAGAATTGATCGACAACAAAACAATTGAATTCGACCCTCCACCAACTCCCAATGTAATCACCGCACCCATTCCCAATCATGGTAAGGGTGTCAATGCTGTTAAAGATGCCTCCTTTGTTTCCTCCTTAAATGATTTAACCACTCCTTTGATGATCATCAAAAAGAATCTGTTAAAAGTCGATGTGTTCCCAGGCTGCCTTGAAGACTGTCACCACTGTGTTGTACAAATTAATGGTTGTGAGTGGCTGAAGAAAGGTGTCCAACACCTGATGGATAGCCATAAAATCCTATTTGAAAGAACTCCATCTATGAAAAATTTGACCGAAAGTCTATTTCAAGAGTTTGAAGACGTGTCCATCATTACTATCTCAAACAATCTTATTAGGATCACCTTCAATGGTCCTATTAGGATCTCCTCTGAACCAAGGATAGCTCCACTGATTATCACCACACCGGGGCCAGTCCCTTACACTTCTAATAAGGTTGTGCCCTGGAATCATGGGGAGGAAGTGTATTACCATGGTATCAAACAAGATTCATGGATGGCCAAAGATGAAACTGCATACATTACAAACATTACTAGATCAAGTAAAGTTACTAGGACAAGGAGAATCTTCTCTCCAAATATTTCACCTCTGACAATCACTACTATAATGGCCATTCTTATTTCTGATACTAAACTTTTTGCTGATAATCGAAGAAAGGAAAAAATGACTGAGCCTTCCAGGACGAAGGCACCCACAAAAGATGTTACCATTAAGAACCCATCTAGCCAAGTGATGGAGGAAATTCTAAAAATTATCCGAAGAAGTGACTATAAGATAGTGGAACAGTTGGGGAAAACACCCTCGAAGATTTCCATGTTGTCTTTATTGCTGTGCTCTGAGGCACATGTGTAACCCCTGTTAAGATTCTTGAAAAATGCACACGTCCCACAAGAAACTACCGTCGACCAATTTGAAAATTGTGTAGCAAGTTTGACTGCTGACAATGGTCTGGGATTTTCATATGCAGATTTGACCCCGGCTAGGAAGAATCACAATAAAGCACTACATATTTCCATTGATTATAAAGGTACTACTTTAGAACATGTTTTGGTGGATACGGGGTCTTCCCTCAATGTTTTAACAAAAGGGGCTCTGGATAGATTGGACTGCGAAGGGCTAGTGCTGAAGCCAAGTGACATTATGGTGAGATTTTTTGATGGGTCGAAAAGAATGGTCCATAGAGAGGTTGATCTCCCTATCAAGGTTGGGTCTTAAGTCTCCAACTCAACATTCTATGTTATGGATATCCGTCCGGATTACTCTTGTTTACTTGGACATCCATGGATTGATGGGGCGGGAGCGGTTACCTCCATATTGCACCAAAAGTTGAAATAAACGGTCGAACGGAAAATCGTCACAGTATGTGAAGAAGAAGAATTTATGGTTAGCCATTTAAATTCTTTCAAGTATGTTAAAATGGTTGGTGAGTTCATGGAGACCCTCTGTCAAGCATTCGAAGTGGTACCTCCCATGATTGTTGTTTCGAAGACCACTCCTGACATTCCCAAAGCTGCTAAAGATACACCAAGGATGGCCTCTCTCAAAGATGCCCGTGCTGTTGTTGAAGAATGAGGTTGTACCATTTGGGGGAAACTTCCTGATATCCCATACAAGTCACACTAATTTTGTTTGGGCTTCACCTCTAAAGCTCAAAAAGAAGTTCGACGTGCTCGTGCAGGGAAACCACCTCTCTGTATTAGCTACAGTGAAGTTAATGCTCTTGAAGACTCTGACGATGACATTGACTGGGACGACTGAATCTACATAACTACTGATGGAGAACTTTGCAACTGGAAAACTAAATACTTCATTTCTCCTTCAGCTAGGAGTAATTGCCATTTCCTATTTTTATTACTTTGAGAAATTTGTCTGTAATTTCCATTAAAACAATGAATTTAAACCATGTGCTTTGCTCGGGGCACAATGGTCCATTTGTTAAGGGTTTATAATTTTCATAATCATATGCTCATTTTAATGATAAACATTGGACTATTTTGCATTCAAATTTTGTGCTCCTTGTCTTTCTTTACTTACAAAAATTTTCAAATAGCCATGTGACCTTACATACACACACATTTGCAGATCCACATCCACTCTGGATCTCATTGATAACAATTATGCTATTTTCAGTTGTTGTACCCCAATATTTTCCCTCTCATTTTATTCAACACATGCCCATTGAGGTTCCCAACTTGCTCAAGGATGCCCAAGAGTTGACCAGACAAACTCTCTCCTAAAGCAATGAATCTCAAACTAGGGTTTCCATTTTCATCAGGGTGTGGGAACTCCAAAGGACCCAAATTCTTTACATGGTCCTAATATGTCCTCAAGATCATCCATGTCAAGTCTCATGCCTTGCACAAGAAGTTTGCTCAGTCAATTGCTCAGATGCCTGAAAATCAACTGTACTAGGTCAAAAGTCAATTGTGGCCCTCATATAGTCAAACTTCAAGATTTTTGGTAAAAATCATCATTTTGAAGTGATATACATCATTTGATCAAGGGTTGATCATGATTCCTCAAGGAATACCCCAAATTCATCAAAACCCAAAGGTTGCTAAATTAGGGTTTCTCAAGAAAAGTCAACCAAACTTTGACCAAGCATAACTTCTTCATACTTTATCATAAATTTTCCATCCAAGGCTCATTTTAAAGAGGATGTAATTACCTACAATTCATCTTCAGCCCTCAAGTTCAAAATATTCACTCATCAAAAGATATGAATTCCTACATTATAGGTCCTTTTGAAAAGTCAACAAAAACACCTTTTGGGTCAAAGCTTCTTACATGAACATGGAAGACCCAATTCAGATGAACCCAAAAGGGTTGTTTAGGGGACATCCTAAGCTTTCTAAAAAGTCTAAGAACACCTCTCTAGGGTTAAAATTGGAGGAGATATGCCTTGTCAAAGTTGACAATTTTTGCAAAATTGCCAAAAGTCAAATGTGCTCAAAAATATATTTTTTGTCAAATGGGCCTAGCTTCTCATGATTGCATCTTGTTAGAGACATGGTCCATGACCCAAATCAGCATCCACACATTTTTTGCTTTATTTATTTATTTATTTTGATTTTTTATTATTTAAAAGTTAAATTAAATCAAATAAATTGAAAAAAAATATAAAAAGATTGGTTTTGATCTGATTTTTTGTAGGAATCAAATCCAATTAGACTGGCATAGCATATCAAATCGTGCAAGGAATGATTGAAGCAAAAATTGGCATGATTATGCTTGTTCTAGAAAGATACAATACAAGAGCAAAATCAAATCAAATTTTCATGATTCACAAAGATTTAATTTGTTTTTGTTAACCTAATCAGTTCTACTACATATATAGAACATACACAAGCCAAAAGAACAAGGGTTGAAGGTCGTTAAAGCTAGTAAGAAAACTCAAATTTTTGGCAAAAAGGTGTGGATCGGTTTCTACTCTAAAGGATAATTTGAAGCTCTACAAGGCTGCCAATCGCTTCCTGGACATCTCCAGAACACTCTCCAATCATTTGCAAGCTTCCACAAGCCCAGAAACACGACATACGACTGTCACGGTTTGGCTTATCTCTTGAATCCGAGTTTGATTATTCACGCATGATTAACCATTTTTAAGCATAGCATTGTATTTGTATCATCATTCAGAATGTTTTGGTTTAATTAATTTTGCATTTTGATGCTTGTATTCATAATTGCCATTGCTAGGGTTTGCTTTGTCGTTTTGGGGTTTCTTTGTACAGGTGAAATTGGACCAAGAAAAGAATACCATGATACTCGTGAAGTCAAGACAAGTTTATTGATATGGTTAGAATTGATTTATCATGCCTTCTGTGAATTTTTTAAATTTACAGGGTTATAGTTACAGAAGTTTATCCGTAGGTAAAGGTATCACATCTAAAACAACGGACAAGGGAAGAAGAAGCTAACGTGGCTGACCACCATTGGCTTGTTTGAATCACGCGCGCGCTTTTTATTTTTTCCATTTTATCCACTTTGTTTTATATAATATATATTGTTATTATTATATTCACAACTGAACAATATAGCCAAGTGGTGAAGCGCGCGTTGGAAAGTGGAGAGGACCTGGGTTCGATCCCAGGTCCCAGCGTTTTCTCTATTTTCTTAACATTTAAATGCAGATTCCAGGCATACACGTTTCAAGCGTCCACCATGCGCTCCAACCATCCAGCCATTGGATCATCACCATCACCAATCCAGCGCCTCAGGATGCGTCCCTATGGTACATCTCCAAGCTTGAACATCACTGAATCAGGCGCAAGGAGTGGGCTGAACAAAGAATGGGCCTAGATAATTCAGTAATATACCCCCTGGATTGCTTCTAACAGGACCATCTCTTTTATTTTCTATTTAAATTCTTTTTTATTATTTATTAATTATCTTTTTTTTTCATAAAAATAACATAAAATCATCTTTTTTATCATTTAATCAAAAAGCACAAAACATCAAAAACCCTATTTTTCATAAAAAAATATATTTTATTTCCATAATTAATTAGTTTAATTTAATCTAGGGCAATTTAATTCCTTATATAATTAAAATCAACTAGAATTAGGGTTAAATTTGTACATAATCTAATTTTTCTCAAAAAATAACCTAAATCTTTTTCAATTAGATTTCTTAGGGTTCTCCAATTATTCTCGCATTTAATTTGCCGCGCGCTTTTAATTCTTTTTTCTATTATTGTAACTGCTCCGAATTTGTAATAGTAATTAGGGTTTTAAATTCTACATCTTTATTTTCAGTCCAAGATAATTATGTATCTGCAAAAGCCTTGTAATATCTAGGACCTTTAACTTTCTCGCATTTTATTCCCGTAAAATATAAACTGCTTAAATGTATGTTAATAGGATTGTATGGAAAGACTAACTAAAAATTAATACAGTAGAAAACCCTAAATGTGCAAAGATAATTAATTGAAAAAATACACTCGCACATGCTCACTCCTAGGGTTTACTCCACTCCGGTTGCCTTCGGTAAATGGTCATGAAGTATAGTGTTTATTAGTGGTCGTCCTCTAGCCCCGAAAGATCTAAATGACCCATTCAGATGTTGCTTCAGAAAAAGATCTTTAAGGCTTTAGGATGATTACTAACATTTCCTAACATTGCTTTTGTGATCGTATTTGTCCCTTCGAATGTCCCTAAAAAACTCCAAACGACGGTGCTACCTATTCCTTAATAATCAGATAGCTTTGTCTAAAAGGAAAACGAACATACCTTTTTCGAGTAGGTAGATTAGTTCCTAGGTACTTGCTCAAACAAACAAACTTTTTCACACCAACACTTTTCAAATAACGTTTTTCAAAACTAATTCGTAACACTCTTGAGGACAGAAACAAGGGTTAACACGAAGTAAAACAAAACTTTTCAAAACAAAGCACACACAAGCAGTTTTCAAAATGAGCAAGTACCTAAGAGCCCATGGAAAACCATGGATAGAAAGGGTGCTAACACCTTTCCTTTCTACAATCTACCCCCCCCCCCCCCCCCCCCCCCCCCCCCCCCCCGTACTCAGAAACATCTCGAAAAAGGTTTTTTTATGTTCTTTTTCCTTTTCCTGATTGGATAAAATAAAAGTTGGTGGCGACTCTTACTTACTGCGATATTTTGCAAACAAAAAATGCAAAACCAGTATTAATAGTCGGTTCTGCCACCGTATCACAGAACTGGAGACTCTATTGAGGAATAAAATATAAAGTGGGGTAAACCTTAGGTCTAGGTCATATTTAATTGCTTTCTCTTGATTGTATTGCTTGCTTTATATTTATGGGAACTGTTTGGGTTATTTGATCCTACACCCGGATCGGGAAACACCTTTTAGGTAAGTAGTAATAAACTGTGAGGGAGCTGTGCTAGGGTATACCGACACGATTGAAGTAGTAGCTACGTTGATGTGGCACTTTGGTTGGTACCCGTAACCATTGAGTCAATCAGGGAGATGTACGGGGCCACCGCGTGGTGTCATAAAGCATCAACTGGCCTTAGAACCTTTAATTGCACAACTTGGTCAGTAGGACGTAGCGAGATGGCCGACTTTGGTGTATGCCCAAGGTCGACAGATACTCGATGCTACACTCATTGAGGTTTGACTTCTCAGTTTTGTTTGATTACGAGTCAATCATCGATTGAACAAGGCTTGAGGGAAAGATCGGTGATATTGAGATCCCTTTAGAACCCGGTTACATATTTATAGGACATGTCGAACCAATCCATCTTCAAGAGGGTATGACCTTAAAACTCAAGCAGGCCATAAACCTAAGGACTTGGTGTGATTTATCTGTGTTTGCTATACCTATGATTTATCATGACATCATAAACATCATACCATAGCATATCATACTAACTGTTTCAAGGGTTTCTAGGGCTCATCTTTATTCTGTTTTGTAGGATATGGCATCCGCTCGCAGGAACATTATTCAGATTAACCTAGTGAAAGTATCTCCCCAATTAAGGGACTTGGCAGTAAGGATTCCCGAAAGCTCTCCTTTCACTGAAAACCATGGTCGGTTGCTCAACTTGGTCACTGCGAAACCTGACAAAGAAATGTTGAAAGTGCTGTTTAAGTTCTTCGATCCTCTGCATCACTGTTTCACATTCCCGGATTACCAGTTAGTGCCTACTATGGATGAATTTTCTCAGTTATTAGGGATACCCATTCTTGATCAGCTACCTTTCAGCGGTACGGAAAGACATCCTAAACCTGAAGAAATTGCTAAAGATTTATCCTTACGACGGTTCGACATAGTGACAAATTAGGAAACCAGAGGGAGTGTTCAAGGAATTCCGGTTAAATTTCTGTTCGAGAAGGCTTACTATTTTTGGGATACCCTGGATCTACAAGCTTTTGAATAGGTTTTGGCGCTCCTAGTCTACGGGATGGTATTGTTCCCTATTGCGGACCAACTCGTAGATGTGAGCACAATCCAGGTTTTTCTGTCTCGGAATCCGGTACCTACATTACTCGGGGATATTCTACACTCTCTGCATGCTCGCACTCTAAAAAGAAGGGGGACTCTCTAGTGTTTCACTCCTCTATTGGCTAGGTGGTTTATTTCGCACCTACCAAATCTACTTTGAAGAATGAACAGGGTACAAGATGGTCTCGTCGACTAATGTCCCCTACGCATTCAGACATTCATTGGTGTTCACGGTTCTCGGAAGATGTTACTATCATCGATCGCTATGGCGAATTCCCTAATGTCCCTATCTTAGGCATTAAGGGAGGAATCACTTATAACCCTTTCTTAGCATTACGACAGTTTGGTTATGCGAGAATGGATGGTCCTCATGATACACTTATTCAAGGAATCGCCTTCAACTATGAATGATGTTCAGGGTTACCGCAAAAGGTTCACACAAGCTTAAATTATGGTACATAGGGTTGACAGCAAGACACTTGGGCATAAGAATTCTATACCTCTCGAGCCTTATCTCAGATGGGTACGAGCCCGTGCTCAAACTCTTATGATGTCTTATCCCGCTATCTTACCTATGATTATGGAACCAGTTGCCGAGGGAGACACTCATCATCTTGTTCTTCATCTAGACATGCCAACTGATCACAAATAGTTACAAAATTGTTAGGTTCATCTTAAAGAGAAGCGGGATACGTTTGAAGCCCAATTCTACGCCAGCGAGAAGAAGGTCTTGGAACTCACTTGGCTACTTCATGAAGAGAGGAATATAAATGCCTACATCACGCTAAAGAGGATGCGCTCATGGGAAACCTAGTCTTATTTTTGTTTTATTTTGCTTAATTGTACTCTCAAAATACACTCTTTGTAACAATTCAAGTTTACTAATACAATTCGCGTTTTTTCCTTTTTGTTTAAGCAAATTTGAGCCTTTAAGAACCCTTGAAAGCATTGCATACAAATCATACATATCATTGCATAACAGGATTCAATACATGTTTCTCATCTCCTCTGTTGTATATTTCAGCAATGGCTCTTGAACAAACTATGAAAGATATTCAGACTCAGAACACATAGTTCCAGCAAATGATTATGGCTCTAGCCAAAGGACAGGAAGAGCTAAAGGCTCTGATTGTTAAGAAGAACACTAAGAAGACCAAGAGGACAGCCGGTGTGGCACATATGAGCAGAAGGTTCAGAGGGCCGCCAAGACGGGTTGTTGATTTAGATTCTTCATCTAAAGAGAGAGAGAATCAAGAGGGTGAAGCCAGAGAATAGGAACCTAGTCCTAAAGAGTATGACAATGAAACTGATTATAATGAGGAGTAGTACCCTCCGGCTGATGAAAAGTATAAGCAGTTAGAAGAGCGTCTGAGTGCTATGGAAATCTAGAAGGTTCCTGGGCTGGATTTTGAAGAGTTAGGTCTAGTCTCGGGGGTTGTCATCCCCCCAAAATTCAAGGCACCGGTATTTTCTAAGTATGATGGGCTCTCTTTCCCTAAAATGCATCTTCGTTCCTATGTGAGGAAGATACAACCTCATACTGCTGACAAATACTTGTGGGTTCACTTCTTCCAAGACAGTCTGTCTGGAACACAACTGGATTGGTTCTATAAGCTGGAAAGAGCCAATGTTCGTAACTGGGAAGACCTTGTTGCTGTATTTTATAAGCAATATCAGTATAATGCAGACGTCGCTCCCACCCGTACACAACTCCAAAATTTGTCTATGGGTTCGAACGAGGGTTTCAAGGATTATGCTCAGAAGCGGAGAGATTTGGTGTTGGAACATAGTTTGATTCTACAACCCTTAGTTTGAGTTTTGATGATAAAAAATACAAAGAAAAAATATGCACCCTAAAATTATGTTATTGTGTATGCAGAAGTTCTGAACAAAGCAGCATCAGAAGTTAAGATAGAAGCTACACGCTGAAGCAATCAGAACATTCGCTGAAGATTGATGACCAGAACCTGCGCTTAAGTGAAGTAAACTCTAATTTTGAACAAGAGCATAATAATCCAAGTCATCAATGTTCTAAAGCATCAGCAACAGGCTAGGATGAAAGATTCTGAAGCGTTACTAATCATTCAAGACAACATCAATTACAACAGATTCTTTCAGACAGGATCTTCACCAAATGGAAACTGATTTAATGTCATTTATCATGCTTAATGATCAACGGGAATCCATTGCCTATATAAACAAGCTCAGTGTTCAAATCAGGACAATTTGCTAATACTATTCACGAGAGTTCAAAAAGCTGCAAGCATACTTATCACATTTCCATGCTCTAATTTTGTGTAAATTATCACAGTTGTGATAACAGTTTTTGTAACGAAAAACAACAACACATATTCTTATATCTTTGTTTTAAAACAGTGTTCCTTGAGATTAACCGGATTGTGGTTGTACTCAAGAAGACTTTAACAGTTGTTGAAGTAGTGATTGTAATCCTTTTGTGATTAGTGAATTAAGTCCTCGTTGGAGAGAGGTGAAATCACCATGATGGGTGGACTGGAGTAGTTTGAGATCAAACGAACCAGGATAAAAATACTGTGTCATTGCGCTTTTAATTTCAAGTTTTCAATTCAACCCCCCCTTCTTGTGTTTTTCACTTCTTCAATTGGCATCAGAGCGCCTGGTTCTGAGCTTAAACACTTAATCGTGTCAGTACAAGATCCAAGCTTCAGAAAAACACTATGGTGAGACCAAGCCAAAACATTAGCAATGACTACCATGAAGACAAGGAAAAATTCAGTGGCAAACCTCTAGTATTTGATGGAGAAAACTTTGACTACTGGAAAGATAGAATTGAGAGTTCCTTTCTGGCCCATGATGCTGATTTGTGGGACATGGTGAATGATGGATACACACACCCAGTGGATGGAAGTGGTCAGAAGATACCAGAAAAATGATGTCTGATTAGAAAAAGCGTGATTTCAGAAACCACCACAAGGACAAAACAATACTCCTCAGAGCTATCTCATACTCTGAATAAGAGAAAATCTCAAACAGAGAGACAACCAAGAATATGTTTTACTCTCTGAGAATGACGCATGAAGGCAACATTCAAGTCAAAGAAACCAAGGCCCTTGTGCTCATTCAGAAGTATGAGGCATTCAAGATGGAAGACAGTGAATCCATATAAGCTATGTTTTCAAGATTCCAAATCCTTGTTGCTGGACTGAAGGTTCTTGACAAAGGGTATTCTACTACTGATCACATTAAGAAGATCATCAGAAGCTTACCCAAGCAATGGAGGCCAATGGTCACAGCACTTAAGCTAGCCAAAGATCTCAACAAAATATCTCTGGAGGAACTTGTCAGCTCCCTCAGAAGTCACGAGATAGAGCTAGAAGAAGATGAGCCTCTAAAGCATGGTAAGCCACTAGCTTTAAAATCTAACAAAAAATATGACTCTAAGGTTTTGTTGGCTTTGGAAGAAACTTCTGATGGATCCTCATCAAAAGAAGATGAACTGTCTCTCCTCTCCAGAAGGGTGAACCAACTGTGGAAGCAGAGACAAAGGAAATTCAGAAATCCTAGAAGATCAGAGAATCAGAATGAATCCTCCTCCAGATACAGAAAGTCTGAGCCTTCCTCTAGACACAGAAGATCTCAAGGTTCTTCATGATATATAAAGCCAAATAACATGGACATCATATGCTATGAGTGTAATGATCAAGGGAACTACAAAAGTGACTTCCCAAGGCTTCAGAAGGAGAAGCCCAAAAAGAAGTTCTTCAAGGAGAAGAAGAAAAGCCTCATGGAAACATGGGATGATTCAGACACCTCTGAAGCTGACTCAGAGTCAGATGATGAAAGAGAAAACATAGCTCTCATGGCAAACGTGTCAGAAGGCAGTGAAGCCTCTGGTTTAGACTCAAAATCAGGCACTGAAGAGGTATTTCCTGACTTTACCATTAATTTTACTAAGGCTGAACTTGCAGAAAGTCTAAATGAAATTCTGGAAAGGTATCAACAAATCAGAGTCAAATTCAAGAACCTGAAAAGGGATCTTGCCTCTGACTCTGAAAATACTGAGAGTCTCAGATTAGAGAATTCTGAGTTAAAAGAAAAAAATTTCAAAATTAGAAAATGATCTGCAAAATTCTCAGAAGGAAACAATCTTAGAGACTCCCAGTAATGCTGATGAGATCATAAAAGAGTATGATCACAACTTTCAGAAGTTTCTAGCTAAAAACATAGGAAAAAAGCAAGTTGGCTTCAATGATCTATGGAGTTAGCAGAAATGGCAGAAAATGGATAGGATATCAAGGTAAGGTATCTACACCTAAATAGGCCATGGACTTAGTCATAAAATGCACACCACTCAAATCACATTTTATATATGGGCACACACATGACATAAAATACACAAGTAGTGATTATTCTGTCAAACCAAAATTCAATCAGAATTTTGGTAAAAATAACAAACCAGGACCCAAGAAGATATGGGTACCTAAGGATAAAATTATATATGTAGCAGATATCTTTAGCAGCAAGGCTAAAACACCAGTCGTGGTACCTGGACTTTGGCTGCTTGTGACACATGACGGGAAGAAGGCATATGTTCAAAATCCTGGAACTTAAGCCTGGAGGCTACGTGGGCTTTGGAGGCAACCAAAGAGGAAAGATCATTGGCTCTGGAATAATAGGTAATGGAAACCTTCCCTCTATAAATAATGTATTATTAGTTGATGGATTAATGCATAACCTGTTATCCATAAGTCAATTAAGTGATAACGGTTATGATATAATCTTTAATCAAAATTCATGCAAAGTTGTTAGTCAGAAAGATGGGACTATCCTATTTAACGGAAAGAGGAAAAACAACATTTATAAAATAAAACTTTCTGAACTAAAGATTCAGAATGTAAAATGCCTTCTGTCTGTTAACAACGAGCAATGGGCCTGGCACAGAAGATTGGGGCATGTTAGTATGAGAAGAATATTTCAGATTAACAAACTCAATCTGGTCAGAGGACTTCCAAACTTGAAGTTCAGCTTAGATGCTCTGTGTGAAGCATGTCAGAAAGGCAAATTTGCAAAACCTGCTTTCAAATCCAAAAATGTTGTTTCCACCTCTAAGCCGTTAGAACTTCTGCATATTGACTTATTTGGACCAGTAAAAACTGCGTCTATATGTAGCAAGAAGTATGGGTTAGTAATTGTAGATGACTATAGCAGATGGACATGGGTAAAGTTCTTAAGACACAAGGACGAGTCACACTCTGTGTTCGTTACCTTCTGCAACCAAGTTCAGAATGAAAAATATCTTAGAATTGTCAAAGTCAGAAGTGATCATGGTGGGGAATTTGAAAATAAAAATTTTGAATAATTTTTTAATGAAAAAGGCATCTTGCATGACTTCTCTTGTCCTAGAACTCCCTAACAAAATGGAGTTGTAGAACGAAAAAACAGAACATTGTAAGAAATGGCCAGAACCATGATCAATGAGACTAACATTGCTAAGATCTTCTAGGCAGAGGCAATCAACACAGCGCGTTACATTCAGAATAGAATCTCCATAAGACCTATTCTGGAAAAGACTCCATATGAATTGTGGATGAACAAAAAGCCCAACATTTCTTATTTTCATCCATTTGGATGCACTTGCTTTATTCTGAATACAAAAAAACTATCTGAACAAGTTTGACTCTAAAGCACAAAAGTGTATTATGTTAGGATACTCTGAACGCTCAAGAGGGTACATAGTATGCAATACAGAAACACGGATTGTTAAAGAGTCAATCAGTGTTAGATTTTATGATAAGCTTGACTCTCAAAAGTCAAAGCAGAATGAATTCCTTGCAGGTATGGAAGTTGCACTTATAGTTACTGAAGACAACTCGTCAGAAGTTCTCAACAGAGACGCTCCCACGACATCAGAAAGAGTTGCTGCAAGCAATCCAGCACCTTCAGTTGATCAACTTCAGAAGAGGCTATCCAGAAGCAGCATTGCTCACCCAAAAGATAAAATACTGGGAAAGAGGGATGATCCAATCAGAACAATATCAACATTTAGAAACTCTGAAGAATCCCTCATGGGACTGGTCTCTCTGATTGAACCAAAAATAATTGATGAAGCGCTTCTGGACAATGACTGGATTCTGGCAATGCAGGAGGAATTGAATCAGTTCACCATAAATGACGTATGGGATCTAGTTCCCAAACCAAAAGGATTCAACGTCATTGGAACAAAGTGGGTGTTCAAAAACAAACTGAACGAGCAAGGAGAAGTCATGAGAAACAAAGCACAATTGATAGCACAAGGTTATAGTCAGGAAAAGGGGATAGACTATTGTTGTACCCCAAAATTTGCCCTCCCATATTCTTCAAGAAATTGCCAAGCCAAGTCACAAAATTCCCCAAGGGTTGTGCATTCCAACTGTCTCCTATACAGTCCAAACTAGGGTTTGGGTTCTGATCAAGAAACAGAAGTTTTCAAAGGCCCAATCAAGTCTCAGATGCCTACAAATATGGTCAAGTATCCTCATATCAAGTTTCAAGGCATTCAGCTCAAAATTGCACAGTCAAAACCCTAAATTGCACTACAGTCAACTGTAGGGGCAAAATGGTCATTTGACAGTCAAAAGTTCAAATTTTTGGTCAACATATCATTTTGAAGCCACAAACATCATTTGATCAATGCTTGATCATGATTCTCAAAATTTGGCTCAGAAATCATCAAGATGCAAAAGTTACTATATTTGGACAGCTGAAAAAGTCAACTGAAATTGACCAGGGCATAACTTTCACATGGATTATCAGAAAAATTCCATCCAAAGCTCATTTTGAAGAGAAAGACATTTCCTACAACTCATCCTCATACTTCAAGTCCAAGAAATGCTCTCACAAAAAGTTATCAATTTCAACATTATAGGTCATTTTCAAAAGTCAACAAAAAGGGACTTTAAGTCAAAGGCCATAACTTGAGATTGGTAAATCAAAATGACATGGGACCAAAGGCATTGGTTAGAGGACTCAAAGACCTTTCCGAAATGTCCAAGAACATGAGAAAAGCTTACAAATTGAGCAAGTTATGCCTTGTGGAAGTTGGGAAATTTTTGGATATTTTGAAAAGTCAACACTACTTCAAATGACCTAAAATTGCTAATGGGCCCATTTTTCTTCCATGATTCATCATTCTAAGCATGTGCACGACCACTTGGCCCAAAGGGAAGTATTTTCTCATTTTTTATTTATTTATTTGAATTATTATTCATATTAATTCATTTAAATTATTTAAATACATGAAAAATATCTAACTTGACCTAATAAATCTTTTCATGCATGTTTTGCCATCAGGATTTCGTGCACATTCAAATGTGGAAAGATTTGGCTTGATTGGATGCTAATTGATACAAAAACCATGTGAAAAAGATTGAAAACATAATGGAAGAAAATCAAATATTCAATCAATGATTGCAAGAGATTCTAGTCAATTTTCTTAACCTAATTGATTCACTACATATGCCTGAAAAAAAACCTAATGCTAAGACACTCTAAGCTGCGCTCAAAGGCCATTGAAGAACTTGAAAAAATTGTCAAAAAACACAAAACTGAAATCATTGATAGAGGTTGATTCAAGGCACGAAATTCATTCCAATAGCTTCCTTGAAGGTCCCTGATCACATTCCAATCCAAAACATCAACTCAAACTTCAAGAATTGGTAACGAGAACCTCTCCTGTACAGAGAAAAAGTCACAATCGTGTTTTTAATTTTAGGCATTCTCATGGCATTCTAATCATGGATTTGTATTCCTTATGATGTTCTGATACTAACCAATGCGTTTAATTGTATTTTTATGCTATACACACGATTATGCCATGATTACTTTTTAGGGTTTACAGGACCTTAATTTGGGGCTTTTGCAACGAGGAAAAATTAGCCTTTGAGACCACTACCATCCAACTCACCGCATCTGGACGAAGAAGACGCAACTATCGCGCTCAATTTATGAGCGCCTAAAACCTAGTCGCTATTTTCTGGAAACAGGCCTAAGAGAACGTCCTTAAAACCGTGGCCTTTTGTTTTTATGTTTTCAGGAACAGGAAGACGATGAAGTCGTGGCCAAGCGTGATAGGTTGATTTGAATTTTTGCGCGCAAATCCATTAGCGCGTTGTTTCGTATCATATTATTTGTTGGTTATTTATTTAACAGATGGCTTCATTGGCTCAGCTGGCAAGCGTTGGTTGCTTCAACGTCCAAGACCTGGGTTCGAGTCCCAGGTCTGTAATATCTCCAATATTATTTTTCCTCTAACGTTCCTATGCAGCGCCTGCGTTATGTTCCATGATACATCCCCAAGATCCAGCCAGCCACGCGTCTAGTATGTCAATCCAAGGGTTATGGTTGGGAGAACAGCATGGACGCGAGTCAACACGCTAACACGTTAACTGAAAAGGTCAAATGGACCTGAAGGCTATTGGGCTCACTTGCTTGGATTACACCTCACAATTGGGGCCTGAACCCCCCCTGGTTTGCCATTTTCTTCATTTTTTTTATTGTTTTTATTTATTTTATTGTTTTGATTAATTAATTATTTTTTACAAAATACAAAAATGCCAAAAATCAGAAAAGATAAAATATAGTAAATAATTTTTATTTCTAATATTTTCATAAATAAAAATTAATATGTAATTATTTAGTTTAATTAGGTTGTGATTTTAATTTCTTTTAATAATAAAAAACCCAAGAAAAATAGAATTAGGTTTAATTAATTTTTTATTCCTTTTTTAATTTTTCTTTTTTACAATAATATTATCTATTTTATTTGTTTTCATAATTAACATTGTATATAAAAATTAGGCTTAATTTAGGTTTCAATTCAATATTTTCACAATAAATTTAAAAGCTATTAGAATTAGGGTTTGCCTTTTAGTTTAATTTTAATTAACTCTTTTTTCATCAAATTCCTAAAAACACTAAATACCAAAAACATTCCTTTTTTTAATTTTTAATTTTAAATTTCTTATTAACTTTAACTTTTGCAAAAGGGTCCAACGCCCATACTTATAATTGTTTAATTCCGCATATTTACTTTATATTGCTTAAAATAATTATGTATCTGTCCCGAAGCCTTGTAACATTTACTTTTCGCACTTTTCAATTTCGTTATTTACTTTGCTTTATTTATTTTTCTGTCAAATCGGGTCCGGTTTAATTTTGGCGATGTGGACCCGCGCCTTTTGTAATAGCTTAGATTTACTTTTCCTCGCAAATATTTCTTAACTGTTAATCAAAAGCATGCAAGAATGAATGGACATAAATAAAATCGAGCGTAGAACACCAATTGGCATGACAAGACAAATATCAATGAAAACGACACACGAATCGCACACACCACCCCTAGGGTACGCCTCACTGTTGCCTTGCCTCGAAAGGTGATCGTCGAGTAGAGGATGTCTTAGTAAGTCCTCATGATCCGGGAACCTGGCATGAGGGTAGCTTCTAAGGTGTCTTCTTATTGCTCTGGTGATCACCATGTCCCGCACCTCGAATTGACCCGAACACCTTCAACGGTGGTGCTACCTACCTCTCAATGGTGGGATGGCACTACTTTAAAGGACATTTACACAGACGAATTCCTTAGGGTAGGTAGACGACTCTAGATACTTGCTCTAATTTCAAAACAAATCAAAAATACTTTTCACACCGACACCTTTTCAAAAAGCTTTCGAAAGCAATTTTTCAAACACTCTTGAGGACCGATACAAGAGTCGAACTGGAATTTTCAAAGAAACTTTTTAAAACCCACATTGAAAAGCAAACAAACAATTTTGAAAACACAATGAGCAAGTATCTAAGAGCCCATGGATAACCATGGATAGAAAGGGTGCTAATACCTTCCCTTTCTATAACCTACCTCCCGAACCGAGAGCAATCTCTATAAGGAATTTTTCTGTGCTTTTGTCCTTTCCATTTGGAGAAAATAAAAGACGGTGGCGACTCTTGCTTCCGCGACATTTCGCGAACCAGCGTTAAACAGTTAGTTCCAGATCCACCGATCACAGAACTGGCGACTCTGCTGGGGATACCTTTAAAAGTGAGGTGTACCTTAGGGCTAGGTCATAACTGTGTTTTCACTTGTATTGATTTGCTTGCTTTACTATTGTGGGTTGCATCGGAGATACATAGATCCTAACCCGGATCTGGGGATACCCTGTTTAGGTAGCATAAGCTGTGAGGGACCTGTCCGGCGTAGACCGACACAGGTGAAGCTGTGGCTACATTGGTGTGGCACCTTGGTCTGTACCGATATCCCTTGTGTTGCAACGAGGAGAATATGGGTCTTCTAAGGAGTCATTAAGCACCAACAGACCTTAGAACCTTAAATGACACAACTTGGCCATTAGAACAGTAGCAGTATGCTACGCCCATTGAGGCTAAACTCTCGTGATGGTTCTGGCCGCAAGAAAAGATTGCGATGCTGGAGTTATGACCGATTGAGGTTAGTCAATGATATTGGGATCCTCTAAGAACCCGGTTACTTTTGATTAGGACAGGTATGAACCAACAAACTGAAAGAGGGTAATACCTAGACCTCATGCTGGCCTAAACTCTAAGGGCACTTTTGTGTGACTTGTGTGCCTTTGTACTTGCCTACTTGCATGCTTGTTATCTGACGCTTGAGTTTCTCGCAGGTTTTGTTTGTAGTCCTGAATTAGAACTCATAACAAGGTTTACCAGGTTTTCTCGCAGGTTTTGTTTGTAGTCCTTAATTAGGACTCATAACAGGGTTTACCAAGTTTTCTTGCAGGTTTTGGTTTGCAGTCCTTAATAAGGACTCATAACAGGGTTTATTCATATCACCCCATGCATCATGACATCATACCATTGCATACATCCTAACCCATTTCAAGGATCTCAAGGGCTTGTGATGCAGGTCATGGTGAATCAATTATCCCAGCAAGGGGAAAAGAGGATTTATTTTCCTCTAGCCAAGGTTGTCAGAGGCTATGACCCACTTGATATGGTGAGCTTTGACACCTGAAGAATGATCCCCTAGCTAAGGTTATCAGGGGCTATGACCCACTGGATATGGTGAGCCTTTGACCCTTGATGAAGGGCTCTCAACAATATGAAGTTCCTTCAATCAGGCTACCAAACTCAAATGCTAACAATTTTCTTGTTTACCCCGCGAGGTCCTTGAAAACATTGCATGCATATCATACATATCATTGCATTACAGGTACCCGTTCTTTGCAGGTCACTTACCCTTCTCGCTGTTTATTTCAGCCATGGCTTCCCAACAAGATAACCAGGACTTTCTTGCTCAAGAGACTCGGTTCGGGGAAATCCTCCTGAATATATCCAAGGGGCAGGAGGAGCTAAGGACACTTCTCACGGAGACTTTGGTCAGGAATCGCGATGAGGACGAACGGCTAAAACATCTGCAAGCTGAAGTGGATATAATGAAATCCCAAATGCTGGGGCAGGTGACTGCCATTCAAGGGTTGGCTCAAAGACAAGACGAGCTCGGGTTTCTCGTCAACCAACTGCTTCAGGGTAACCAACTGGGGCAAACATCTAAGGGTAAAAAGCCATTCATCATCCAATCATCCTCGAGACAAGAGGATAAGGGGAAAGCTCCTTAAATGGCTCCAGTGCCACAAATTCAGCATCAACCTCACCAGCTTCAGCCAGACAAGCCCAGAAGGCAATTCACCCCGCTCAACATGTCGCTGTATCAAGCTTTGCAACGCCTATTGAGGTTGAATCTGATCACATTAAGGGCTCATCCCCGGAACCCCAACACAGCATCTCCTGCCTATGATCCCAATAAGAGGTGTGCTTACCACTCTGCTAGCCCAGGACATGATACCAATGAATGTTGGGATCTGAGGAACAAAATCCAGGACCTGATCGATGAAGGGGCATTGGAGTTCACACAAGATGGACAGGCTGAATTTTTCTACCATTCCTCCAAGGCTCACCAGTTGAAGTGAGAAGCTCCGAGACTAGGAAACTTTTGTTCATTCGAATGTTCAAGTTGTGTTTTTCTTTTGACCGTTCAAACATTTATTCATGTTAAAACATTGTTATTCCATTAATGCATCGCATATGTCTGTTTTGGGAATTAATACAATTGTTTTCATTATATTCAAAATTCTTTTCATATTTTTTCTGATGATCAACTCTTGGTTAATAATTCTGAGCCTCTTGAGGGAGGATGACGAAAACGATACCGCTATCTTTACAGTATGCTTTTGAACAGACCCCGCTGATGAGGTACAGGCATTGTTTCAAATCCTAAACACTGGAGTTATAAGGAAGATAATCCCTCGTCAACCCCTCTGAGCCAAAGAAGTAGAGTTTTTCTTTTCGAAATTCAAAACCCTTCATCATAACCTGGGGCAGGGTAGTCTCTCAGTTGATCCAAGGGCATAACAAATGGCACCAAAGAAGTCCTTACAAAACAAAGAAAGACAGTGATGGTTCCGAATAATCATGAGGATAGGCAGTCAGTATATCTCAAAAATAAAAAACCCATTAAGTCAAAACCCATGAAGGAGACTTACAAAACTGGGGCATCCCGCTGACTGTAATTCCAAAAAGGGAAACAGTTCAGGAAAAAAAGAAAGGGATAACAAAAATCAAGAAAGAGGTCTTACAAACCCTCAGCAAAAAGGGAGATGACTGCCTACTCAAACAAACGTTCAATATCCGAATCATCACTAGTATATCAGAGCAAAGACTCAAACAAGGTCTAACGCACGATCAACTGAGCTTAAGTTTGAAGAACATCACGAAGAGCGGGTGTGTACAAATAATTTGAGCCTTTATCCTTTGTTTCTTAAACCGTGAACCAGGCCACATTATAACCCTCAAAAGTCCTAGCTGAAGCATGGGTTAGCTCGAAAGCATACTGTCACGAAAGGTATCCTGACTCCTTAAGGCCTACGGTAAATACGGAGTTGACATCATGTTTTACAAACATTCGCTTGTTTTATGAAAAAGAATGCATTTTCAAAAATCTTCAAGACAGACATAGGCTTTGCATTTTTAACATAACTTTGTTTGCATATGACTTTTTGTTTGAACAGCAGGGAAATTCGCACGAGAAATACCTAGTGAACAAAAGCACTTCCAACCAAGGGGCAGACATGATCATGGTCCATCATCTGGGGCAATCCAGTCAAGATTCGGAGAATCTCTCAAAGGCAAAAATGGCCTGGGGCAAATCTCCGCCTGAGTCACTTGGGGCATTTCAATAACGAATCTTGCCTGATCAAACATCTTCTGGTGACAAAACACTTCTAAACAGGGGCAACTCCCTAACGTTCTGAGAACATGGACGTAGTCGAAAAAATACTACGCACAATCAAAGACCCGCTAGGTTGACATACCTAGGCAAAAATAAGGGCTTCCCGACGAACCAAAAGGGTTCAGGCAAAATGAAGGGAGGAAATATAAAAAAATCTGTACACCCGGCAAGTCGAAAACCCGAAAGGGCGATCCGGGCAAAAATTATGGATCAAAGCGTACGACTATGTCCTGTCATCTCGTCACCTGCCTACCAGAAGAAGGTCTGTCCATCAACAAGCTATCAGCACCTCTCAGGTCTTCCTCTCCCACCTCTGAAACAGGGGCAATAAGGAGTTGTCTAAAAGCAACTAATTGTTCTGTCCTCCAGGGTACCAGGATGGGTCCAGCGGAAGAACATAACCAGTACATCCCAATTCCCCAGAGAATGAGCCAGCAAGTCAGTACACTCTCCTCAAGCAAAGCTACTATCAGCCTTAAGGAAATTGAGTATCCTCCAGCAGATCTCAACATTCCCCAGCAGCATATATGCACTCATAACAAGCATCCCCGGCAGTCTTGGTCTAAAGATTGTTTCTCCGACGGCATAACAACATTCAAAGGAATCACTTCCCCGATATAATTCAAAACTTCCCCAAGAGAGTCCAATCCAATTCCCCCAGGAAAATTGGAACTCATCTCCCCCAAGAAGTAAGCTTATCCCCAGTAGATTCTGGAAGCTTATCCTCGCAAAGCACGAACGCGTCGCCCGACTTTATTTAAAGAGTTATTTCCTTAACAGGATATAACTGGGTTATCCTCAGCCAAAAGCCATGGAAAGATCGTCCCCGACAAAGTCTCCTTATCCCCAGCGAAGTCTATTAACGCTTCCAACTCAACAAGGGTATCCCTAGCAAATTATTATCAACAATTCAGCAAAGTACCTCTCTCCCCACAGAGTATTACTTCCCAGCATGGTCGCTAGAGTATCTTTTCTCCCCGCAGAATCCTCCATTTGCCAAGTTTATGCCGCAACGGAGTCATCTTCTCCTACTGGTATTCTTGCAGTTATCATCCCCAGCGGAAGCGAAATCTATTCTTCAACATCAGCCCAGGATACGACTTCCCGGCACCCGTCAAGGATTTACTTTCCTAGACAAAAACATACATAAAACATCACATACATCATTATAGCATGCATAGACGCATCATATCATACAAATATCATTTATGTTGAGAACATCATTACTTGATCCATATCATGCATTGCATATGACTGACCTTTACCTTTCAGGAAGGATGCAGTTGAAATTCTCAAAACATATTTCAAGGCCTTCTCTAGTCCAGCTAAATCGACTCCCAACAGATTTTTCTGATAAAGACTCAGTAGAAGTTATCCCAGATGGTTCCCTCTCCGACGGTGTGTGAGGCGATCATTCCTTTTTCAGACGTTTCCCTCTCCGACGATGAGTGTGAGGTGATAGTCTCCTATGGTTCCCTCTCCGACGGTGTGTGAGGTGGTAAGTCCTTTTCAGATGTTTCCCTCTCCGACGATGAGTGTGAGGTGATAGTCTCCTATGGTCCCCTCTCCGACGGTGTGTGAGGTGGTAAGTCCTTTTCAGATGTTTCCCTCTCCGACGATGAGTGTGAGGTGATAGTCTCTTATGGTTCCCTCTCCAACGGTGAGTGAGGTGGTAATTCCTTTTCAAGATGTTTCCCTCTCCGACGGTGAGTGTGAGGTAATAGTCTCCTATGGTCCCCTCTCTAACGGTGAGTGAGGTGGTAAGTACTTTTCAGATGTTTCCCTCTCCGACGATGAGTGTGAGGTGATAGTCTCCTATGGTTCCCTCTCCGACGGTGAGTGAGGTGACAATTCCTTTTCCTATGGTTCCCTCTCCGACGGTGAGTGTGAGGTGATGGTCTCTTATGGTTCCCTCTCCGACGGTGAGTGAGGTGACAATTCCTTTTCCTATGATTCCCTCTCCGACGGCGAGTGAGGTGATTCCCTTTCAGATTATAATAGCCTATGGTTCTCGTTCCGATCCTGCGAAGATGGTATTTCCCACCAAGATTTTCTCAACGAGCGTTGTTGAAGTTAAAATTACCCAAGGTTCTCTTACCATTCAGGCTGAGGTAGTAACCATCCCTGGTTCATTCATCATCTTTTGGAAGCCCCAGACCCAGCTCCTGTAACCAGTCAGGACACATCTATACCAAGCATTTAAAATCAGCTCCTGCAACGTGTCAGGTACTCTTTTTCTTTTGCAGGTGTGCAGGTTCTCGCTAAGGAATCCCTGATGCGATCAACATCCAGATGGCATCTATAAGCCCATCATCCTATCCATCAACCTCCAAATGGCATCTATAAGCCCATTCCCATCACACTGCTACTATGTGAGCGCAAATTTCTGGGCACTCTAGTGTTCAATCATCTTCTACCCTCGGATTACGAAAGGCACGTCAGCCAATCTGCATCCTCAGGTGTAAGAAGATTGAACAGGGGCAACTGTTGTACCCCAAAATTTGCCCTCCCATATTCTTCAAGAAATTGCCAAGCCAAGTCACAAAATTCCCCAAGGGTTGTGCAGTCTAACTGTCTCCTATACAGTCCAAACTAGGGTTTGGGTTCTGATCAAGAAACAGAAGTTTTCAAAGGCCCAATCAAGTCTCAGATGCCTACAAATATGGTCAAGTATCCTCATATCAAGTTTCAAGGCATTCAGCTCAAAATTGCACAGTCAAAACCCTAAATTGCACTACAGTCAACTGTAGGGGCAAAATGGTCATTTGACAGTCAAAAGTTCAAATTTTTGGTCAACATATCATTTTGAAGCCACAAACATCATTTGATCAATGCTTGATCATGATTCTCAAAATTTGGCTCAGAAATCATCAAGATGCAAAAGTTACTATATTTGGACAGCTGAAAAAGTCAACTGAAATTGACCAGGGCATAACTTTCACATGGATTATCAGAAAAATTCCATCCAAAGCTCATTTTCAAGAGAAAGACATTTCCTACAACTCATCCTCATACTTCAAGTCCAAGAAATGCTCTCACAAAAAGTTATCAATTTCAACATTATAGGTCATTTTTAAAAGTCAACAAAAAGGGACTTTAAGTCAAAGGCCATAACTTGAGATTGGTAAATCAAAATGACATGGGACCAAAGGCATTGGTTAGAGGACTCAAAGACCTTTCCAAAATGTCCAAGAACATGAGAAAATCTTAAAAATTGAGCAAGTTATGCCTTGTGGAAGTTGGGAAATGTTTGGATATTTTGAAAAGTCAACACTACTTCAAATGACCTAAAATTGCTAATGGGCCCATTTTTCTTCCATGATTCATCATTCTAAGCATGTGCACGACCACTTGGCCCAAAGGGAAGTATTTTCTCATTTTTTATTTATTTATTTGAATTATTATTCATATTAATTCATTTAAATTATTTAAATACATGAAAAATATCTAACTTGACCTAATAAATCTTTTCATGCATGTTTTGCCATCAGGATTTCGTGAACATTCAAATGTGGAAAGATTTGGCTTGATTGGATGCTAATTGATACAAAAACCATGTGAAAAAGATTGAAAACATAATGGAAGAAAATCAAATATTCAATCAATGATTGCAAGAGATTCTAGTCAATTTTCTTAACCTAATTGATTCACTACATATGCCTGAAAAAAAACCTAATGCTAAGACACTCTAAGCTGCGCTCAAAGGCCATTGAAGAACTTGAAAAAATTGTCAAAAAACACAAAACTGAAATCATTGATAGAGGTTGATTCAAGGCACGAAATTCATTCCAATAGCTTCCTTGAAGGTCCCTGATCACATTCCAATCCAAAACATCAACTCAAACTTCAAGAATTGGTAACGAGAACCTCTCATGTACAGAGAAAAAGTCACAATCGTGTTTTTAATTTTAGGCATTCTCATGGCATTCTAATCATGGATTTGTATTCCTTATGATGTTCTGATACTAACCAATGCGTTTAATTGTATTTTTATGCTATACACACGATTATGCCATGATTACTTTTTAGGGTTTACAGGACCTTAATTTGGGGCTTTTGCAACGAGGAAAAATTAGCCTTTGAGACCACTACCATCCAACTCACCGCATCTGGACGAAGAAGACGCAACTATCGCGCTCAATTTATGAGCGCCTAAAACCTAGTCGCTATTTTCTGGAAACAGGCCTAAGAGAACGTCCTTAAAACCGTGGCCTTTTGTTTTTATGTTTTCAGGAACAGGAAGACGATGAAGACGTGGCCAAGCGTGATAGGTTGATTTGAATTTTTGCGCGCAAATCCATTAGCGCGTTGTTTCGTATCATATTATTTGTTGGTTATTTATTTAACAGATGGCTTCATTGGCTCAGCTGGCAAGCGTTGGTTGCTTCAACGTCCAAGACCTGGGTTCGAGTCCCAGGTCTGTAATATCTCCAATATTATTTTTCCTCTAACGTTCCTATGCAGCGCCTGCGTTACGTTCCATGATACATCCCCAAGATCCAGCCAGCCACGCGTCTAGTATGTCAATCCAAGGGTTATGGTTGGGAGAACAGCATGGACGCGAGTCAACACGCTAACACGTTGACTGAAAAGGTCAAATGGACCTGAAGGCTATTGGGCTCACTTGCTTGGATTACACCTCACAATTGGGGCCTGAACCCCCCCTGGTTTGCCATTTTCTTCATTTTTTTTATTGTTTTTATTTATTTTATTGTTTTGATTAATTAATTATTTTTTACAAAATACAAAAATGCCAAAAATCAGAAAAGATAAAATATAGTAAATAATTTTTATTTCTAATATTTTCATAAATAAATTAATATGTAATTATTTAGTTTAATTAGGTTGTGATTTTAATTTCTTTTAATAATAAAAAACCCAAGAAAAATAGAATTAGGTTTAATTAATTTTTTATTCCTTTTTTAATTTTTATTTTTTACAATAATATTATCTATTTTATTTGTTTTCATAATTAACATTGTATATAAAAATTAGGCTTAATTTAGGTTTCAATTCAATATTTTCACAATAAATTTAAAAGCTATTAGAATTAGGGTTTGCCTTTTAGTTTAATTTTAATTAACTCTTTTTTCATCAAATTCCTAAAAACACTAAATACCAAAAACATTCCTTTTTTTAATTTTTAATTTTAATTCCTTATTAACTTTAACTTTTGCAAAAGGGTCCAACGCCCATACTTATAATTGTTTAATTCCGCATATTTACTTTATATTGCTTAAAATAATTATGTATCTGTCCCGAAGCCTTGTAACATTTACTTTTCGCACTTTTCAATTTCGTTATTTACTTTGCTTTATTTATTTTTCTGTCAAATCGGGTCCGGTTTAATTTTGGCGATATGGACCCGCGCCTTTTGTAATAGCTTAGATTTACTTTTCCTCGCAAATATTTATTAACTGTTAATCAAAAGCATGCAAGAATGAATGGACATAAATAAAATCGAGCGTAGAACACCAATTGGCATGACAAGACAAATATCAATGAAAACGACACACGAATCGCACACACCACCCCTAGGGTACGCCTCACTGTTGCCTTGCCTCGAAAGGTGATCGTCGAGTAGAGGATGTCTTAGTAAGTCCTCATGATCCGGGAACCTGGCATGAGGGTAGCTTCTAAGGTTTCTTCCTATTGCTCTGGTGATCACCATGTCCCGCACCTCGAATTGACCCGAACACCTTCAACGGTGGTGCTACCTACCTCTCAATGGTGGGATGGCACTACTTTAAAGGACATTTACACAGACGAATTCCTTAGGGTAGGTAGACGACTCTAGATACTTGCTCTAATTTCAAAACAAATCAAAAATACTTTTCACACCGACACCTTTTCAAAAAGCTTTTGAAAGCAATTTTTCAAACACTCTTGAGGACCGATACAAGAGTCGAACTGGAATTTTCAAAGAAACTTTTTAAAACCCACATTGAAAAGCAAACAAACAATTTTGAAAACACAATGAGCAAGTATCTAAGAGCCCATGGATAACCATGGATAGAAAGGGTGCTAATACCTTCCCTTTCTATAACCTACCTCCCGAACCGAGAGCAATCTCTATAAGGAATTTTTCTGTGCTTTTGTCCTTTCCATTTGGAGAAAATAAAAGACGGTGGCGACTCTTGCTTCCGCGACATTTCGCGAACCAGCGTTAAACAGTCAGTTCCAGATCCACCGATCACAACTATACAGAAACCTTTGATCCAGTCACCAGGTTCGAATCTATCAGACTTTTAATATCATTTGCTGTAAACAATGGCATCACTCTTTATCAGATGGATGACAAAAGTGCATTCTTAAATGGCTATATAGATGAAGAGGTATATGTGCACCAACCCCCTGGGTTTGAGAATTCCAAACACCCAGAATATGTTTTCAAACTAAAGAAGTCACTATATGGTCTGAAAGAAGCTCCCAGAGCTTAGTATGAAAGACTAAGTAACTTCCTATTAGAAAAGGAATTCACCAGAGGGAAAGTGGACACAACCTTTTTATGTAAGACATTTAAGAATGACATTTTAGTATGTCAGATTTATGTTGATGACATCATATTTGGATCTCCTAAACCCTCTCTAGGAAGAGAGTTTGCTAAATGTATGCAGGCAGAGTTTGAGATGAGCTTAATGGGGGAACTCAAATTCTTTCTGGGCATTCAGATAAACCAAACTCCAAAAGGAACTTACATTCATCAGAGCAAATATGTCAGAGAACTTCTGAAGAAATTTGATCTCTCAGAATGTATGCCCTCAAAGATTCCAATGCACCCCACGTGCATTCTGGAAAAGGAAGAGGTAAGTAAAAAGGTAGAACAGAAGGTCTACAGAGGTGTGATTGGTTCTCTCCTCTATCTGACGGCTTCAAGGCCTGACATTTTATTTAGTGTTTGCTTATGTTCTAGATTCCAATTAGATCCTAGAGAATCTCACTTAACAGCAGTTAAGCGAATTTTCAAGTATCTGAAAGTTACTACTAATCTGGGTTTGTTTTACAGAAAATCAAATGATTACAGCTTAGTAGGATATTGTGACGCTGACTTTGCTGGAGACAGAGTAGAACATAAAAGCACTTCTGGAAGCTGCCAGTTTCTGGGAGAAAATCTAATCTCGTGGACCAGCAAGAGATAGTCCACAATAGCACTATCAATAGCAGAAGCTGAATACATAGCAGCTGCTGGATGTAGCACGCAAATGCTCTGGATCAAAAGTCAACTTGAAGACTTCAACATTTTTGAGCGTAACATTCCCATCCTCTGTGGCAACACTTCTGCTATATGTCTTAGTAAGAATCCTATTTTGCATTCTAGGGCTAAGCATATAGAAATAAAACATCATTTTATTAGGGACTATATTCAGAAAGGAATTCTTAGCTTAAAATTTATTGACACAGACCATCAATGGGTTGATGTATTTACAAAGCCTCTTTCTGAAGATAGGTTCAACTTCATTCTGAAACATCTCAGCATGAAGCTATGCCCAGAATAAAATGTTTTACTTATATCTTAACCCTCAGAACTTTAGTATTTTCTGTGAACAACTGATCAACCTGTCTTCAGAGTTTAGAAGTACAGATTGCATCAGAATCTATCCATGAAGATCTGAACGTTTCATTTCAAGGATAGAAGCGTACAGTTTACATCATCAAACAGTTGTCATCCTCTCATCAGCTACTTTCTGAGGTTGAACACGCGTTCAATTTCTGAAAGGTCAAAGGCGCTGATTGGATGCATTGAGACACTTGTCAAGGGTAATTGTTCAATATCTTTCTAAATCCCCTAATTTTAGGTGTCATTAATGCATATAATCATGACTAATTTTTTCTTTTTCTTACTGCTTACGTTTTCAAGAAACCTATTTAAACTCAAAATTACTTTTTACATTCATTCACTTTTAATCTCATCAATATTTTCTCTCGTTTCAAGTTCTTGCTTTCAAAAACCCTTTTCATCTTCCTCAAAATCCCGTGTGAACAATGGCTTCATCAAGTCTAAAAAATGCCAGTGCTCATGAATCTGCTTCAACGGAACAGTATGAAGAACCCCACAGAACGCTCCTCACACCTATTGATAATCTGGAAGTTCTCTCTGAACTGATTATTGATTTTGAGAGCTTGCAAGAAAATGGCTTCAACCTGTATGAATACGTTACTGCACAAGGATGGAACATGTACTTTGACCGTCTGTTGGGGCCAACCTTTCCCAATCTTGTCAAAGAATTCTGGATACATGCTTCTTCTTTAAATCATCAGGTTATTTATTATGTCATGGGGAAGAAAATTGTGATTACATAAGAACTTATTGTGAAACTTCTTGGATACAATGGCGGTGGTGTCAGATGCATTGACATGGCTGAAAGATGCTCTGACCTAAGATCAATTGCAAGGGAAATTTTTACTTTTGGACAACCCTCCAGTAAAATCAGATATTTGAAGGATCATCATAAAATTTGGGCCAGAATCATTCTGGGATGAATCCATCACAGGAAGCCTACAAGCTCTCCTGATTATATCAATATTGATCAGCAATTTCTAATCTACTTCATTGCTAAGAGGACAAAGGTAAATCTTCCACACTTGCTCTTCAACCATCTCAGAACAAGTGTGAAGGAAACAAGAGAAGACAAAAGGAACAAGAGGGATTGGATTCCCTTAGGAAGGCTGATATCAGATATTCTAACAGAAAATAGGCTGATAGAACATCTGACGGAGGCTCAGGAAATCAGCACATTGGAAGCAACTGCTGGGAAGCCCTTGAACGCTAAAAATCTGAAGAAAATGAAAATCATAGAGAATATCAATAAGGATCCATATGTCACTTCTCATGCGACCATCACTTCAAGAAGGATACCTCTGAATGATTTTCCTCTATTTTCTGAGATTGACTCCAAACTAGAAATAATAGTCAGATACCTTGAAGTGTGCAAGGCTGATGGGACTGCCCCAGAAATCAACATTCAGAATTTGCACAAGGCTGCTCCAGAGGTTGTCTTAAAGAAATCAAAGAAGAGGAAAGAAGCAGGAGAAGGATCCTCTTAGAGGACACCTAAAGCTGCCAAAAAGAAAGGTAATCCATCTTCTGTTTCTGTTATAGAATCAATAACTATTTCAACATCTGAAGCCATGCCTTCTCAACTAGAAAATCCTTCAACCCCCACTTCACCCCAAACCTTTGAAGACTTTGACATAGAGTTTGATACTTCTGTAACTTTAGGTAATTTTTTGAATGAACCTCACTCCCCTACTCAAAATCCAAACCCGGAACATGACCAACCAGAAAGGGGGAGAAAGGCTCCATATGTCATCTTTGTTTCTGGGGGAGAAAGGGGGATTTCGATCCTTCTGTAACTTTTAATTTTACCTCTTTGTTTCTGGAACTTGTCATTGAATTATGTTTTAAATATAATTCATCTCTTTGGCTCTGATTATATTGCCTTTTTGATATTTGACAAAAAGGGGGAGAAAGTAAGATATTTTCAATAACGGTTTACCGAGACAGAAGTCTCAAACATTCTGAATTACTTAACCTCTACTTTCTAAAAAGTTTGAACAAGTACAAATTCTGATAGGAGATGCAGCTAAAACTCTAATGAGAAGGAACTTAAGGGAAGTAATCAACTCAGTGGGAGTTTCACTAAAACCTTTGTTCTTTATTTTTCATTGAAAATTCTAGTTTTTGTCATCATCAAAAAGGGGGAGATTGTTAGAACATAGTTTGATTCTACAACCCTTAGTTAGAGTTTTGATGATAAAAAATACAAAGAACAAATATGCACCCTAAAATTATGTTATTGTGTATGTAGAAGTTCTTACCAAAGCAGCATCAGAAGTTAAGCTAGAAGCTACACGCTGAAGCAATCAGAACATGCGCTGAAGATTGATGACCTGAACCTGCGCTTAAGTGAAGTAAACTCTGATTCTGAACAAGAGCATAATAATCCAAGTCATCAATGTTCTGAAGCGTCAGTAGCAGGCTAGGATGAAAGATTCTAAAGCGTTACTAATCATTCAAGACAGCATCAATTACAACGGCTTCTTTCAGACAGGATCTTCTCCAAATGGAAACTAAGTTAATGTCATTTATTATGCTTAATGATCAATGGGAATCCATTTCCTATATAAACAAGCTCAGTGTTCAAATCGGAACGATTTTCCAATACTATTCACGAGAATTCAAAAAGCTGCTAGCATACTTATCATATTTCCACGCTCTAATTTTGTGTAAATTATCACAGTTGTGATAACAGTTTTTGTAACGAAAAACAACAACACACATTCTTGTATCTTTGTTTTAAAACAGTGTTCCTTGAGATTAACCGAATTATGGTTGTACTCAAGAAGACTTTAACAGTTGTTGATGTAGTGATTGTAATCCTTTTGTGATTAGTGAATTAAGTCCTCGTTACAGAGAGGAGAAATCATTGTGACGGGTGGACTGGAGTAGTTTGAGATCAAACGAACCAGGATAATAATATTGTGTCATTGTGTTTTTGATTTCAAGTTTTCAATTCAACTCCCCCTTCTTGTGTTTTTCACTTCTTCATTTGGCTGGAAGAGTTCAACATCCCTTGGCTGACAGGGAGCTCGTGGATATGTTTATGGGAACTTTGACTGGGCCATTAATCAACCATCTGATTGGAAGTTCATCAAAAGGTTTTACTGAACTGATCTTAACAGGAGAAAGAGTGGAAGCTGGAACCCGAAGTGGAAAAATTCAGAAGGATGCCTCTTCTAGTGCTGCAAGGAAGCTGTTCACAGGTAAAAAGGAAGTCATTGCTGCCTATAAGCAAAAGAATCAGAATCGTACTGAGCGCCGTTCGTCGGTAGGGGCTGTTATGATTCCCAAACCTGCACCTGCTCAGCAAAGAAATAATCAACCAAGAGCAGAAAGGCCAGCTAGACAGTTCACTCAAATTAACATGACGCTGTCTCAGGTTTTACCTCATCTGTTGAAGTCTAATCTGGTTACTCTGAGGGAAGCTCTGAAGAACCCTAACACCACCTCTCCTTACTATAAACCGAATGTTCTTTGTTCTTATCATTCAGAAAGTCACGGCCATGACACCAATGACTGCTGGGCTTTGAAGAACAAAGTGCAGGATCAGATTGATGTTAAGGAGATTGAATTTGGTCCCCCGGAGACTCCCAACGTTATCAATGCTCTTATGCCGAAACATGGTCGGGGTGTTAATGTCGTTGAAGAAGATGTGTTTGTGACTTCTGTGGAATAATTAGTGACCCCACTCATGACTATCAAAGGGAATTTTCTGAAGGCCGGTTTATTTCCGGTATGTGATGAAGGTTGCCACCTTTGTTCATTTCTACCGACTGGTTGCCCTTTGTTAAAGACAGGTGTTCAGCGCCTGATGGATGACAAAGAGATTATGTTTGAGAAGACTCCTGTTTCGACTGTTTCATGTGAAGACGTTTCTATCATAACCAAATCCGCCAATCCTCCCAGGGCCTCTGCTAAGAGACCCGTCAGGTTTACATCAATTCCAAAGGTGACCCCGTTGATCATAACCATGCTAGGGCCAATCGCATACTCCTCGGACAAAGCTGTTCCTTGGAACTATGGGGCCGACGTTTATTACCATAGGGTCAAGCAGGACATGCTGGCCATTGAAGACAAGATTGCTGAAAGTGCTGATTCCGACATTGCTAATATTGCTAGAACCAGTAAAATAACAAGTGGAAGAGTGTTCTCCCCTGAGATTTCTCCTCGAAAGACTGCTATCGGTCCTGTGATCATTCCCGTTGTGGTTCCACCCAAGACTACTACTGCAATTCCAGTAATCACTCCTGTTGACCCTCTCATCACCGAGTCGGACGAGACTCAAGGCAAAGACATACTGATTGAGCCTGTGCTGACAAAGGCTAATTCAGTAACCATACCAGAAGCTTCCAAAAAAGAAATGGAATAAATTTTGAAGATAATAAAGAAGAGAGACGACAACATGGTCGAGCATATGGGACTGACCCCATCCAAAATTTCTATGTTGGCTTTGTTGTTATGTTCTGAGGCCAATGCGAAGGCTTTGGTTAAGTTTCTGAAGACGACTCACATTCCACAAGTGACATCTGCTGATCAGTTTGAAGATTGTGTGGCTAGTCTGACTGTCGATAATGGTTTGGGTTTTTCCAATGCAGATCTGACACCAAAAGGGAGGAAGCATAATGATGCTCTTCATGTTTCCGTTGAATGCAGGGGCACGACTCTTGCCCATGTTTTTGTAGATACTGGCTCCTCGTTGAATGTGCTACCTAAAAAACCTCTAGACAGATTGGACTACAAAGGCTTGACCTTGAAGCCTAGAAACATAGTAGTGAGAGATTTCGATGGTTCAAAGAGGATGTGCACGGGGAAGTGGATGTCCTTATCAAAGTTGGTTCCCAGACCTTCGACTCCAACTTCTATGTAATGGATATCAAACCATCATATTATTTCTTGTTAGGACGCCCTTGGATACATGGGGCTGGGGTTATTACTTCTACCCTCTACCAAATGTTGAAGTACCCAATAAGAGGAAAGATTGCCACTGTGCATGGTGAAGAGGAGTACGTGATCAGTCACTTGAACTCCTTCAGGTACGTAGAGATGGATGGAGAGTTCATCGAGACTCCTTGCCAGAACTTTGAAGAAGTACCTCAGATCACGACTATAGTAGAAACTACCACCAGTCCTTCGAAGGTCACTAAATCTCCCTTGAAGATGGCTTCTCTCAAGGATGCACGAGCAGTGGTTGAAGAAGGTGGGTCTACCATTTGGGGTCAACTCCCGATTATTCATTACAAGTCTGAAAAATCTGGTTTGGGCTTCACTATAGGTGCTCAAAGGGCTGTTCATCGTGCTCGGGCTGGAGGACCTCCCCTACGCATCAGCAATCCTAGGGTCAATGCTCTTAAAGACAGTGATGGTGATTCCAACATTGACAACTGGATCTTCCCGACTACCAACGGCAGACTCAGTAATTGGACTTCCAAGGACTTTGTACTGATTACTTTTGTTCAGGAGTAATTGTCTTTCTGATTTTTCAGATATGTAATTTAAAAACAATATGAACTCTATAGCCATGTGTCTTACCCGGGTCACAATGGTTCTATTTGTGAGGGTTATCATGTTTCATTTTCATATGACATCAATAAAGCATTGGACGTTTGCATACAAATTTTGTGCTCTCTGTCTTTCTTTTCTTTTATTCTGTCTATACAGCTATGCTCTTACACACACTCACGTATCCAAATGCAGATCCATATCCACTCTGGATCCCACTGATAACAGTTCTGCTACTGCTCATTATGACTTTGAAGATCCGATCAACCAAGCCGAGGACGAAGGTGAGGAAGATTTTGAGGTACCCGGTGAACTTTCTAGACTATTACAACATGAAGAAATGGCGATACAGCCTCATGAAGAGCCGGTTGAGACAGTGAACATGCGTACAGAGGAAGATGGAAAAAAGGTTAAGATAGGTGCAAATCTGGAGCTTAGTGTCAAACAGCGGTTGGTACAGATATTGCATGAGTATGTTGAAATCTTCGCCTGGTCATATGAAGACATGCCGGGACTAGACACGGATATAGTGGTTCATCGTCTGCCGACTAAAGAAGACTACCCTCCGGTAAAGCAAAAGGTTCCTCCTATGCGCCCTGAGATGTCAGAGAAGATTAAAGCAGAGGTTATGAAGCCGTTCAACGCAGGGTTCTTAGTTGTCACCTCCTATCTGCAGTGGGTTACTAACGTGTTCCAATTCCTAAGAAAGATGGTAAAGTACGAATGTGTGTGGATTACAGAGACCTGAACAGGGCAAGCCCCAAGGATGACTTCCCGCTTCCCCACATCGATGTTATGGTTGACAACACCGCACAACACAAAGTCTTTTCCTTCATGGACGGTTTCTCTGGCTACAATCAGATCAAGATGGCACCCGAAGACATAGAGAAGACAACCTTTGTTACACAGTGGGGCACTTTCTGCTACAAGGTGATGCCGTTTGGGTTGAAGAATTCCAGGGGAAACTCCCTATTCTTTGGTATATGGCATGGAGGTTGTCCTACCTATTGAGGTCCAGATCCCTTCTCTATGGATTATGAAGGATGCGGGTTTGAGCGAGGACGATTGGATCCAGACCCGACTTGATAAACTGAATATAATCAACGAGAAAAGACTTACTATCGTCTGCCATGGTAAAATGTATCAGAAATGGATGATCAAGGCCTTCAACAAGAAAGTCAGACAACAAGTGTATCAAGTAGGGGACCTGGTAATCAAGCGCATCATACTGCCGCAAGGTGATCCCAGGGGCAAATGGACTCTCACCTATGAGGGACCATTTGTAATTAAGAACATATTTTCGGGTGGAGCCATGATTCTGACCACCATGGATGGTGACGACCTTCCACACCCTATTAATGCGGACATAGTAAAAAAATACTACACATAATAAAGACCCGCTAGGTTGACATACCTAGGCAAAAATAAGGGCATCCCGATGAACCAAAAGGGTTCGGGCAAAATTTAGGGATAAAAATGAAAAAAATATGTACACCCGGAAAGTCGAAAACTTGAAAAGGCGGCTGGGGGAAAAAAGGGTATCCCGGTGGACTGAAAACCCAAAAGGGAGGTCCAGGTAAAAGTTAGGGATTAAAGCGTATCACTATGTCTCCATTGGATCACCTTACGATCAGACCTCAATAATCAGATATCAAGCTCAAACGGTACTGACCAATCCAGTCAGCTTCGGACAAGCAACAAAGTGATGAGATGCTCGAAGACATAGGGGCAATAGTAGAATTGAAAGCCAATGGGATCACTACACATAACTGTTTTCTTTTTGTACACAATTTCTGTAATAATTTCCATTTTTACGGCGATGTTCTCTTACTAGTGCGTCAGCCTCCTTGTAAAAAATGCCTGTTATAGGCAAATTTCAAATCAATACAAAGCGTCTTTTGAGTACAAAACTCTGTGTTTGTTTTTTTCGTTTTCTTTTTTTTTTGAAAAAAAACGTCTAAAGTTTAATTCTTGACATATGCATTTGAATATGATTATTGTTCACAAATATCTGCATATAAAACAGAAAGACAGTTACTAAGAACTCAAAGAAATTGGTGCAAAACCTAAATACCGATAGTTACCCCGTCCATCATGGTACAAGGGGCAGAGACAGTTGGAAGTGAAGTCACTATCATACACAAGTCTGTGATATTTATATTCCCCACAGAGTGAAGACAGTCGAAGTCCAACTTCCGCGTCCCCAAGCTGAAATTCCTTCCCCAGCAGGTTCCTTCAGAAAGCTGATATCTGCATTCCCCAGCCGCATTTTATAACCATGAGCAGTTTATAAATCCATCTCACGAGCATAGTTTATTTCTCTGACAGCGGAAGCTCAATCTCTAATAGAGCTCTTCTCTCCAGCAATGGAACTTCATCCACAGCTGAGTTTATTTCTCCAAATCAGCAGATCTTCCAACAGAGTATCTCTCCTCCCCACAGAGTCATTCCCCTGCAGGATTATTCTCAAACAGAGTCTCCTCCGGCAGAATGTTCTCAAGCAAAATGGATGTAAATCCCCAGCTAATCATCTTCGGTCACTATCCCCAGCGGAAACGAAGAACTCAACAGCTTATACTCTCCAACAGCAGTCCAGGATTTATTTTCCCCAACTAGAGAATATCACAATAGCATTGCATATCCATACATCATGGCATGTGCATACATATTATACATCACAATCTCATTTATTTTGAGAACATTATTACTCAATAAATTTCATACATCATGAAATTACATACGACTAACTCTTTACCTTTCAGGGAAAGATGAAATCAAGTTCTCACAAGTTCTCTCTGGTTCCGTCAAACCGACACCAAGGTTTTTATTCCATTTGAAGATATTCCAACACTTTTCAAGATTTTCTCTAGTTCAGTCAAACCGAAACTAAGGTTTCCATTCTAGTTGAAGATGTACTAAGACTTTCGTCTGGGTCAACCGAATCGCCACTAAGACTCCCCTGATTTCTATGCAAGTCAAAGTTAATCCGAGACCTCTCCCGGGTTTAGTCAAATCGATACTAAGATTTCTCTCCCAGTTGAAGACAACTCGAGACCTTTCCCTGGTTCAGTCAAATCGATATTAAGATTTCTATTCCAGTTAAAAAAGCTATGAAGCCCAGAAACTGCCAGATAACAGCTTAATTTCCCCAAATTACTGAAGCCTGGAGCCCGACCAGATAACGATATAAGACGCTGTGAAGTCTGGAGCATGACCAGATAGCGGCAAGAGACACTGAAACCTGGAGCATGACCAGATAACAGTATAAGATACTGCGAAGCTTAGAATTCGACCAGATAGCAGTTTACTCGGCCAATTACTATTGAAGCCTAGAAACGACCAGATGTTAGTATGCCTTAAATTCAAGGTTAAACCCGGATGCAACCGGATAACCACTTAATTCCTTCTGAAGCATGGAGCACGACCAGATAACTATTTTTGAGATTACAAAGCCTGGAGCACGACCAGATAGAAAGTTTAATCTCATCTCCCCAGTAAGTCACTGTAAAACTTGGAGCACGACCAAATAGCAGTTAATCTTTTTATCCTTAGCAAATCACTGTAAAGCCTGGAGCACGACCAAATAATAATTCATTTTCATCTCCTCGACTAAGAGATGATTCCCCAATAGAGTAACGGATAAATGAAGTTCCTAAAATTCCATTTCTCCCGAGACAGAGACCAACATTCCACAGTAGATTCCTCTTCAACGACAGGAACATGAATTCTCATCAAAGGAATATCTTGGGAAATCAACATCCTCTAGATGGCATCTTTAAGCCTATCTCCGACGATTCTCCGTCATATATTCTGGATGGCATCTTTAAGCCCATCTCTAGTGACCTTCCGTTATCTCCTCCAAATGGCATCTGTAAGCCCATTCCCGATACTACCTACATAGTCCAGCACCATCTCAGACGAGTGCAAATTTCTGGGCACTCTAGTGTTCAATCATCTTCCACCTTCAAATTACGAAAGGCAGACAAGCCAATCTACATCCTCAGGTTTAAGAAGATTGAACAGGGGAAGCTGTTGTACCCCAAAATTTTCCCTCTCATTTTATTCAACACATTCCCATTGAGAATCCCAACTTGCACAAGGATGCCCAAGAGTTGACCAGACAAACTCTCTCCTAAAGCAATGAATCTCAAACTAGGGTTTCCATTTTCATCAGGGTGTGGGAACTCCAAAGGTCCCAAATGCTTTCTATGGTCCTAATGTGTCCTCAAGATCATCCATGTCAAGTCTCATGCCTTGCACAAGAAGTTTGCTCAGTCAATTGCTCAAATGCTTGAAAATCAATTGTACTTGGTCAAAAGTCAACTATGGCCCACATACAGTCAAACTTCAAGTTTTTTAGTCAACATCAACATTTTGAAGTTATATCCATCATTTTATAAAAGTTTAATCATGATTCCTTAAGGAATACCCCAAATTCATCAAAACCCAAAGGTTGGTAAATTAGGGTTTTTCAGGAAAAGTCAACCAAACTTTGACCAAGCATAACTTCTTCATACTTTATCAGAAAGTTTCTATCCAAGGCTCATTTTGAAGAGGATGCAATTCCCTACAATTCATCTTCAGCCCTAAAGTTCAAAATATGCACTCATCAAAAGATATGAATTCTTACATTATAGGTCCTTTTGAAAAGTCAACAAAAACACCTTTTGGGTTAAAGCTTATTACATGAACATGGAAGACCCAATTGAGATGAAACCAAAAGGGTTGTTTAGGGGACATCCTAAGCTTTCTAAAAAGTCAAAGAACACCTATCTAGGGTTAAAATTGGAGGAGATATGCCTTGTCAAAGTTAACCATTTTTGCAAAATTGCCAAAAGTCAAATATATTCAAAAATACATTTTTTGTCAAATGGGCCTAGCTTCTCATGATTGCATCTTGTTAGAGATATGGTCCACGACCCAAATCAGCATCCACACATTTTTTTCTTTATTTATTTATTTATTTTGATTTTTTATTATTTAAAAGTTAAATTAAATCAAATAAATTGCAAAAAATATAAAAAGATTGGTTTTGATATGGTTTTTTGTAGGAATCAAATCCAATTAGGTTGGCATAGCATATCAAATTATGCAAGGAATGATTGAAGCAAAAATTGGCATGATTATGCTTGTTTTGGAAATATATAATACAAGAGCAAAATCAAATCAAATTTTCATGATTCACAAAGATTTAATTTGTTTATGTTAACCTAATCAGTTCTACTACATATATAGAACATACACAAGCCAAAAGAACAAGGGTTGAAGGTCGTGAAAGCTAGCAAGAAAACTCAAAATTTTGGAAAAAAGGTATGGATCGATTTCTACTCTAGAGGATAATTCAAAGCATTACAAGGCTGCCAATCGTTTCCTGGACATCTCCAGAACACTCTCCAATCATTTGCGAGCTTCCACAAGACTAGAAACACGATATACGACTCTCATGGTTTGGCTTATCTCTTGAATCTGAGTTTGATTATTCACGCATGATTAACCACTTTTAAGTATAGCATTGTATTTGTATCATCATTTGGAATGTTTTGGTTTAATTAATTTTGCGTTTTGATGGCTGTATTCATAATTGCCATTGCTAGGGTTTGCTTTGTCGTTTAAGGGTTTCTTTGTACAGGTGAAATTGGACCAAGAAAAGAATACCATGATACTCGTGAGGTCAAGACGAGTTGATTGATATGGCTAGAACTGATTTATCATGCCTTCTGTGAATTTTTGAAATTTACAGGGTTATAATTACAGAAGTTTGTACGTAGGTAAAGGTATCACACCTAAAACGACGGACATGGGAAGAAGAAGCTAACGTGGCTGACCACCATTGGCTTGTTTGAATCACGCGCGCGCTTTTTATTTTTTCCATTTTAACCACTTTGTTTTATATAATATATATATTGTTATTATTATATTCACAACTAAACAATATAGCCTAGTGGTGAAGAGCGCGTTGGAAAGTGGAGAGGATCTGGGTTCGATCCCAGGTCCCAGCGTTTTCTCTATTTTCTTAACATTTAAATGCATATTCCAGGCATACATGTTTCAAGCATCCACCATGAGCTCCGACCATCCAGCCATTGGATCATCACCATCACCAATCCAGCACCACAGAATGCATCCCTATGGTATATCTCCAAGCATGAACAACACTGAATCAGGGGAAAGGAGGGGGCTGAACAAAGAATGGGCCTAGATAATTCAGCAATATACCCCTTGTTTTGCTTCTAACAGGCCCATCTCTTTTCTTTTCTATTTTAATTCTTTTTTATTATTTATTAGTTATCTCTTTTTTCATAAAAATAACATAAAATCATCTTTTTGATCATTTAATCAAAAATCACAAAAGATCAAAAACCCTATTTTTCATAAAACAAATATTTTATTTCCATAATTAATTAGTTTAATTTAATCTAGGGAAATTTAATTCCTAATATAATTAAAATCAACTAGAATTAGGGTTAAATTTGTACATAATCTATTTTTTCTCAAAAAATAACCTAAATCTTTTTCAATTAGATTTCTTAGGGTTCTCCAATTATTCTCGCATTTAATTCGCCGCGCGCTTTTAATTCTTTTTTCTATTATTGTAACAACTCCGATTTTGTAATAGTAATTAGGGTTTTAAATTCCGCATCTTTATTTTCAGTCCAAGATAATTATGTATCTACAAAAGCCTTGTAATAGCTAGGACCTTTAACTTTCTCGCATTTTATTTCCGCAAACTATAAACTGCTTAGATGTATGTTAATAGGATTGTATGGAAAGACTAACTGAAAATTAATACAGTAGAAAACCCTAAATGTGCAAATATAATTAACTAAAAAAATACACTCGCACATGCTCACTACTAGGGTTTACTCAACCCCGGTTGCCTTCGGTAAACGGTCATGAAGTATAGGGTTTGTTAGTGGTTATCCTCTAGACTCGAAAGATCTAAATGACCCATTCAGATGTTGCCTAGGAAAAATATCTTTATGGCTTTAGGATGATTACTAACATTTCCTAACATTGCTTTTGTGATAGTATTTGTCCCTTCGAATGTCCCTAAAAAACTCCAAACGAAGGTGCTACCTATTCCTTAATAATGGGATAGCATTGTCTAAAAGGAAAATGAACAAACCTTTTTCGAGTAGGTAGATTAGTTCCTAGGTACTTGCTCAAACAAACAAACTTTTTCACACCAACACTTTTCAAACAATGCTTTTCTAAACAACTTCGTAACACTCTTGAGGACAGAAAAAAGGGTTAACACGAAGTAAAACAAAACTTTTCAAAACAAAGCACACACAAGCAATTTTCAAAATGAGAAAGTACCTAAGAGCCCGTGGAAAACCTTGGATAGAAAGGGTGCTAACACCTTCCCTTTCTATAATCTACCCCCGGTACTCAGAAACATCTCAAAAAACGTTTTTTCTGTTCTTTTTCCTTTTCCTGATTGGATAAAATAAAAGTCGGTGGTGACTCTTGCTTACTGCGACATTTTGCAAACAAATAATGCAAAACCAGTATTAACAATCGGTTCTGCCACCGTATCACACCAGCTATGACTTTGAACATCCCATCTACCAAGCCGAAGACGAAGGTGAAGAAGATTGTGAAATACCTGGGGAACTTGCCATACTCCTAAGCTAAGAGGAAAAAGCCATTCAACCACACGAAGAATCAGTTAAAGTGATAAACTTGGGTATTGAGGCAGATAAGAAATAGGTCAAGATTAGCGCTAACCTGGAGGACGGTGTCAAGAGCAGATTGGTTCAGATGTTGCACGACTATGTTGAAGTATTTTCTTGGTCATATGAAGATATGCTGGGACTTGATACTGACGTTGTGGTTCACCATTTGCCGGTGAAAGAAGGTTACACTCCGATCAAACAAAAGGTTCGTCGCATGCGGCCAGACATATCTGAGAAAATCAAGGTTGAGTTAATGAAACAGTTCATTGCAGGTTTTATGGAAGTAACATCATATCCCCAATGGGTTGCAAATGTGGTCCTAGTGCCGAAGAAAGACATAAAAGTTCGTATGTTTGTAGAGTACAAGGATTTGAATGGTGCAAGCCCCAAAGATGACTTTTCTCTACCACATATTGACGTCTTGGTTGACAACACTGCTTAGCATAAGGTGTTTTCCTTCATGGATGGTTTCTCCGGATACAACCAAATCAAAATGGCGCATGAGGACATGGAGAACACCACCTTTGTCACACAATGGGGTAACTTCTGCTATAAGGTCATGCCGTTTGAATTGAAGAATACAAGCGTGACTTATCAACGGGCTATGGTAGCTTTATTTCATGACATGATTCATCACAAACTGAGGAAGAACACCTCAATCACTTGTAGAAACTATTTGAAAGGTTGAAGAAATACCAGCTGAGGCTAAATCCCAACAAATGTATCTTCAGGGTGAGATCTAGAAAACTCCTAGGCTTTATCATCAATAGCAAAGGTATTAAAGTCGACCCTGAAAAAGTAAAAGCAATCCAAGATATGTCAGTTCCTCGTACTGAGAAGGAGGTCAGAGGTTTTCTAGGTCGACTCAACTATATTTCCCGATTCATATCTCACATGACTGCTACTTGTGAGTCACTCTTCAAGCTACTAAAGAAAGATCAAGTGGTAAGATGGAATGACGACTACTAAATAGCTTTTGACAAGATCAAGGATTATTTACAAGACCCTCTAATCCTAACGCCTCCAGTTGAAGGAAGACCTCTGATTATGTACTTGATTGTATTAGAGAATTTAATGGGTGTGTGTTGGGCCAACATGACGAGTATGGCCGAAAAGAGCATGAAATATACTACCTTAGCAAAAAGTTTACCGACTATGAAAAAATATATTCACGGCTCGAGAAAACTTGTTGCGCTTTGGCATGGGCTGCTCGCCGACTAATACAGTATATGTTGACTCACACCATTCTATTGATTTCTAAGATGGATCCTTTTGTACCCCAAAATTTTCCCTCTCATTTTCTCAAGATTTCTCTCACAAGATGTCCATTGGTTCAAGAAGGAACAAGGATGGATCAACTTAAGACACCTCCTCAAGCACTGATGACACAAAATTAGGGTTTGAGTTTGTACAAGTACAATTGGACTTTTAAGGCCCCATATGACTTTCATGGATCATTTTGGACTCAAGATTTCTCATGTCAAGTTTCAAGCTTTGGATCACATTTTTGCTTAATCAATTGATCAATTGACCTAAACTCAACTATAATGGGCAAAAAGTCAACTGTGGTCAATTTACAGTCAAACTTCATAATTTATTATCCATATCAACATTTCGAACTCATATATGTCAATTGGTCAAGTTTGGATCATAATTCCTCAAGAAATTTGATCAGATCACCAAAAGGGCAAAATGATCAAAATTAGGGTTTTTACTAAGAAGGCTCAATTTTTGACTTTTGACCAAATACATGACTTATTGGTTTGAGACATGATATCAAGGATTAAAATTCATCATCTTGACCTAATGTCATGTTTTAAAACACTTATCAAGATCAATTGATTGATAACTGAAATTTGGTCAACAAATGAAAAAGTCAATTGTACATTGAAAAGTCAAACTTTGACTTCTTGATCAAAAATCAAGTTTCATAAATCATATTTCATCAAGACATGTCAAAATATGAATAATGTTCATCAATAAATCAAAAAGTCAAAATCATCTTTGAAAAGTCAAAATTCTAAAAATTAGAAATTTTTCTGTTGGAAAGTTAACTTTTTTTCATAACTTCATCTCAATTTTTCACCAAAATTCAAGATGATTCAAGGAAAACTTCCAACATGAAATTTTTAGATCTAAATGAGATCTAAAACATTGTATCGAATAAATTTTTCTATAAATGCTTGGTTTAAGTTATAATTTCATAAAGGCATGCACTTTTTTTTTCTTAAACACTTAGTGAAATTTTTCCCTAGTTAGGCAGATGTTTTACCTAACTTCATAGAACCTTTTCACCTTGTTCCAAATTGAATATTCAAAAATGTCCAACATGAAGGTTTCATAGGATGTTACAAGCTTTATAAAATGTCCAAGAACTCATCAAGACCATACATGAGCTAAGAGAATCGAAGGCATAAAGTTAGGGTTTCAAACTTATTTTATAAGGCAGATTTTGTGATGAACATAAACCAAATCCACAGCCATGCTGTATAATCCTCACTTTGCAGGCCTAAAACTTGTTTTTCACTCCATAATTAATGGTTTACACAACTTATTATGCCCTTATCCAAGTGTTTCAAGCTTTGTCCAAACCAATTTGCCATTTTGGGAAGAAAGGTCACACTTCCATTTTTGAAAAGTGGCTTTAATTACAATGTCAACTCTTCTTGAGCCTATACATTGTTTATTATGACTCCAAAAAATTTCAAATCAAGAAGCAACATATCTAAATCCTGCTAATCACCCTACAAATCCTTGTACTTCACATTGAAACCATGTTTGTCAACTTTGCTTCAAAATCAAGTAACCAAGCTATAACATGTGATTTCAAATTCTAAGTTATTTCAAGTCTCAAAAACTTTTGCCTATAAGTATATACACTATTTGCAAGCTAAGGTACGAGTTCATAAGCCTTCAAGCATCCCAAAACTCACAAAAACTCAAATTGCATACTATTGTACCCCAATTTTTTCCCCTAAGATTCCTCTATCATATCATATCGACTTGATCATAACAAGATCACATTAGGGTTGGTTCTTCCTATTTTTCTATCTCCTATCTTTAAGTTTTCTCTAGAGGAATCTCCAAGCACCTTAGTTGTGTATTTTGTATATGTGTTATTGACTAACTTTTAATCAAAATACAAAAAAAATATTTGTCTTTGTCTTTGTATATTTTTGTTTTGTAGGTACCAAGTCGAAGCATCTGACAAATAAGGATTTCTGGTATTATTTTCCTAAAATCTCTATTTGCAAAGGAAAAATTAACAAAAATTCATTGTTTTTCACTGATGAAATCGATTGCTCTTAGGATGCAATCGATTGCACATAGTGCATTTTGCGCCATTTTTGAAAAAATACACTGTGCAAATCGATTTGCACTATAGTGCAATCGATTGCACAGCGTGAAAATTTGAAACAAATCAGCAATTTTAAACTTGTCAAATTTTGGCTCCAATTTTTCTTCATTTTTGAAAGATGTATCATTAATTCAAATTTTAGTGCCAATCTTTCATTTTTAAGAAGAATTATCATTAATTTAAATTTTGGCTCTAATATTTGAAAGAGTTATCATTAATTCAAATTTTGGCTCCAAGAATCAGTTACCAAATTACCACTAATCCCAATCTTAAAACTCTATAAATAGAGCCCTCATTTCATTCAAATTTCAAGCTTTTGATAGCCAAAATCACTTTGCTAAAAAATCTCTCAATTCTCTCCATCTACCAAATTCACTCAAAGCTCCATTTTCAAGAAAAGTTAGTAAGCTTTGCATTGAAGCTTACTAATCTTTGAGCTAAACCTTCATCCAAACACTTTTTCTTCATCAATTCTCTACATCCAAGCTTGGCAATTGATTCTTGTGGTTGAATTGAAGCAAATTATTGAAGTTGTATTGATAATTCTCTAGATCTACCTTTGGTAAGTTGGATAATTCATCTTTCACAATGTGATCTCTTGGTGATCTTTGGGATTGATTCATTGAGCATTGTTTTGTGATTCCATTGGTGTTATTTTCTCATAATTTGATGGAATTTTCGTGGTCAATTGAATTCATGATCATAAGGTGTTTGATGGAAAGTTTGAACAAGAATTTGGCCTTTTAAAATGTTGGGCTGTCTGTAACAGCGTGCAATCGATTGCTAGAACAATGCAATCGATTGCACTAAGTGAAATTTGCATAAATTTTTGAAAACTTCACTATGAAAATCGATTTACACAGTAGTGCAATCGATTTGCACAGAGACAAAATACATTTTTTTCCTTATTTTGGGGCAGCTTTGATCCAAAATGCTTTTTCTACTCACTCCTTTTGATTGTTGGTTTGGATTGCAATTTTAAATGTCCAATTTATCTTTAAATTCAATGGACTTTATGATGTAGATGAAGTTGGATATATGTTCATCAATTCAAATCTACCTAAGAGTGAATTATTTAATTCATTTTGGTGCTTTCGATTAATGATATGTTTAGTGCTTTAATCCATCTAGAGGAGTGGTTGAATTTAAAGATGAAAGAATTTTAAGATGGTGATCCAAATTAGTTTATCATTCCCCTCCCTCTTCATCTTGTTCCTTTATTTTTTAATTGTGCTACATGTTAAGGGATGATGATCTCTATATCATTTATCCAAACATGAAGTACATAGATTGCTATTGACCGGCCTCAAAATAGGTGCGACTTCTACATAAGTCCACTTACGATTGCTTAACATAGCGCTAAATTTTGTCCCGATTCGAATAAATGATCATTCGTGGCCCAAACCTATATTTGCAATCCTATGATACGGTGGGAAAGAACTGATTGTTTTTTGGGATGCTGGTTTGCATTTTGCTTTTGTTTTTGCAAAATGTCGCGGTAAGAAAGAGTCGCGACCGACTTTTATTTTATCCAACAAGGAAAGGAAAAAAGCACAGAAAAATTCCTTTTTTGAGGTATTTCTCGGGTTCGGGGGGTAGATTATAGAAAGGGAAGGTGTTAGCACCCTTTCTATCCTTGGTTATCCACGGTCTCTTAGGTACTTGCTCATATTGTTTTCAAAATTGCTTTTCTTTGTGCTTGTGGGTTTGAAAAAGTTTTTGTTTTGAAACTTTGTTTGAAAAGTGTAAGTATGAAAAGTTTTTTTTTTTTGAAAGAGCAAGTACTTAAGAACCATCTACCTACTCGAAAAAGGAATCGTTCTATACTAATGTCCTTTAGACAATGATATCCCACTATGAATGAGTAGGTAGCACCGTCGTTGGAGTTTTAAGGGTCAATTTGATTAAGGGACGTGCGGTCACCAAAGAAATGTTAGGACGCTTTAGCGGTAACCCTAATGTCTTAGATCATTTGTTTTGAGGCAACAATATGCAGGCAACCGTTTCGAGGTGACTATGGTCTTTGGACAAGAGGGCGACCTCTAAAGTGACCTATACTTAATGACCGCGTACGAAGGCAACCAAGTGGGGTGTACCCTAAGAGTGCACATGTGCGAGTGTGCCGTTTTCAGTTAATTTTGTCTTTGTACATGTCAATGGTTATCTAAGTTGATTTTAGGTTAAACGTCCATTCTTGTCATGCATACCTATTATCAAACATCTAACAGTTATATTTTGCGAAAAAGAAATTGCGGAAATTAAATTACAAGGCGTCGGATATTTACATCGCCAAAAGCAACCCTTTGAAATTTAAATGCGGACAATAAATAAAGCGATAAAAATAGTTAAAGTCCTATTAAGCTATTACATTCTGGGAACAAATACAATATTGAATAAAATGGATCGCGTGCGGGAAATTAAATCGAATGCGAGTTCTAAGGTTTTGACCCTTTGTTAAAGAAAAAGATTTTTTGGTTATTTTTGAATTTTTGAGAAATAAACTATCCTAAATTAATTATTAAATTAAATTAATTAAACTAATTAATAAAAATAAATATTTTTGGGTTTTTTTGTGTTATTTAAAGAAAGAAAATAAAATTGATCAATGTTAATAAAAACCTAATTATGTCTAAGTTAATTTTAATTATTGAAAAAATTTATTGAAGTTATTCCTAATTAATGGCCTAAATTAATTAAATTAATATTTGTTAATAAAAATTACAATTTGATTTTATGAAGAAAATATTTTTGTGGTTTTAATTTTATTAAGAAAAAAAAATTTGATTGGTTAATTGATAATAAAAATATAATAAAGCAAACAATTAAAATAAAATAAAAAAATGAAATAGAAAGAGTTAGGGGGTTTGGGCCTGATTTGGAGGTCTGGATATCAATTCCAAGGCCCAATAACACGCTGGCCTGGTGGAATTTTTGGATTCCATGTGCACCTTTTGACTTGGTCCCATGGTGGACCATCATCCTGGATCACCAGATCTGGCTTGGGGCCATCTGGCGCCTGATTGAGTGAGGGAGTATGGTAGACTATGTGCTTGGACCTGCATGTGATAACCTATAGAAAAAATACAAAGAGCATTTGGAGGACCTGGGATTCAAACCCAGGTCCAGTTGGTCATTGCCAGCGCTTGCTTCCATTAGGCTACTGCATTTCAGTTGTTAAGTATATACAAAGTAATAATAATATGAGTAAATGGACTAATATGCCAGCAAAAATAAAAAAGGGCGCACGCGTTTGAATGGCCCACTGGGGAATTTCCACGTCTCCGTCCCTAACCTCCAAACCCTGTAACTTTACCTACTGATTTATATCCGCAGCTAAATGCGTAGGTCATTCCTAAAATCAATTCCAGGCCATAAAAACGACCCTCAAAGGCATGGTTAGGTTCGTCTCCCTCTCTTGAGTGCAACCATGCCTATCACGAGACTCAATTTCACCTGAAACGCAAATCCCTAAAATCCAACAAGAAATTCTAGCCACGCTGTTATGAGATTACAATGCATATAAATGAAATTAAATATTACTACAAGCTTAGAAATCTCATGAGAGTCACAAATATATCAATGATTTTCCAAAAAGATGCAAGAATGGAGAGTTAAGATCTCGAATACAGGGATGATATACGTGACACTTACATCACATTTTGGTGTGTATGAGAGCTTGCTTTGGATCCAGGAGGGTTATATGATCACCCAGGATTTGATTGAGATCGTTCTTGGCTTCTGAATCTGCCTCTAAGGGTGAATTCGAACTCAAGCTTTTTCACACTTCTTCCAAGTTTTGTTTGGTTGGTTCTTGCAGCCTCTAGCCCTCAATTTCCTGCCTTTGCCTTCTATATGTATCATTGAATGTATTAGGTCAAGAATTATGGTCCAAATCTTCTCCCATCATGGCTTGCATACTTGATTTGATTTCCATTTAAAAGCTTGCCAATTTGGTCAAATCTCCATCTTTTTGTACATGATATGCTTGATACGAATTTTGATGATGATTATGATGACAATTAAAATCTGAAACAATCAAAAGATATCATGTAATCAAAGCTTTGGATTTTTTATGATTTAATTTGATTAAAAATGAAATAATTCAATAAAGAATCAAATAAAATAATAAAAATAAGATATGGGCTCATGGATGAAGCTAGGACACGTGGATAATGATGCAAGCTCAAATCAAGTGGAAACGAATGGGCCCATTTGACAAAATTTGAAGTTTTGGGGATAGTTGACTTTTGGCAATTTTGCAAAAATGTCCAACTTCAACAATGCATAACTTCTTCAATTTTGAAATTTTGAAAGTGTTCTTGGACTTTTTAGAAAGTTTGAGATGTCCTATAACCAACCCTTTTGGTATCATCTCATTTTGATATTCCATTCTCAAGTTATAAGCTTTGGCAAAAAAGGTGTTTTTGTTGACTTTCAAAAATGACCTATAATGTCCAAATTTATAACTTCTTGTGAGTGCATTTTATGATCTTGGGGTATGAATATGGATTGTAGGAAATTTCACCCTATTCAAAATGAGCTTTGTATGGGTCATTTCTCATAAAGTATGAGAAAGTTATGCTTGGTCAAAGTTGAGTTGACTTTTCCTACAAAACCCTAATTTAGCAACTTTTGAGTCTTGATGAATTTTGAGAAATCCTTGATGAATCATGATCAACCCTTGATAATATGATGAGATATCCTTCAAAATGAGAATGTTGACAAAAAATCTTGAGGTTTGATTGTATTTGGGTCACAGTTGACTTTTGCCCTAGCACAATCGATTTTTGGACCCTTTGAGCAATTGACTGAGCAAACTTCCTCTGCAAGGCTTGAAATTTGACATGGATGACCTTGAGAACATATTAGGACATTAGGGAGCATTTGAGGTCATTTGGACTCAAGGATCCTGATGCAACACAAAACCCTAATTTGGGGTTGACTGCCTTAGGAGATGACTTGACTGTCCAACTCTTGAGCAATCTTGAGCCACTTGGAGATTTTTCTTGCAATGTTTGGAGAAATATGAGGGAAAATTTTGGGGTAAAACAAAGCCCAAGTATGTTAATTTGATCTCATTGATCCAATAACCTTGAGATTCATTGTGTGGAGGCTTTGGTTCTACCAATCCTCTAATGGATCTACAACACCTTTGGTCAACGCGGATCACTTAAACATCGTTGATCATTAAATGGCACTTATGAGAATTCCAAAATGGATGATATACTTGACAAAAAGCAAATGCAACTTGTTGTATGGAGGGTTTGGTTCTACCAATCCTCTAATGAGTTACAAATGCAAGTTTCAAGATGGTCATCCAACTAACCACTAATTTCTAACAATTGACTTTACTTTATGCTTTTATTTTTATGCTTTATGTACCATTTACTTTTAGAATTTTACATATCGTGCTGTTTTCATATTTTCTCACTTGAGCATTTACTTTTATGTCAATTTTATTTTGCTCACTTGAGCTTTTCTTTTCCTTTTGAAGACACCTAATAATCAACATGAACCATAAAAGAATTTAATGATATTGGACTATTTGGTTACTATCCTTGGAATTATGGAGTATTGGACTTCTTGGAATTAGGATTAGAGACCTTGGCCTATCTTGGAGACTTTGTGACTTTATCTAATTATTTTGTCTGGACTTCTTGAGGTTTACCTCAAGACATTGGGTTGCTTGTTTGTTTTTATGTGCAGGTTTTTGTGATTACATACTTTGTTTGTAATCTGGAATTCACCCGTATACAACCGTTAATCTGCCCAATTTTTATGAAGACTTAATACATTTGAAGAGGTATAGTATCTTTGCTTGCTTGGTTTCAATCTAAAGAATGAGAATTCTATCTTGGCTCATAATGTCAAGTTGTGGCTTCTTATCGGTTAGATGGCTCTTATACTTAGCTTTTACCTTATTCTTTAGGATAGTCTCTTCATCTCTTCCCATCTTCTTTAATTTCAAAAATCTTCTCCCTCCTTTTGAAAAATCTTCTTTTTTTTTAAACTTGAACCATTTTCATAATAAACTTGAACTTATGTCCATGCATTTTCAAAACATTTTCATAAATAAACTTCAATAAATTTAATAATACCTTAACATTTTTTGTGAGAAGACTAAAAGTCAATCAATCTCATTTCAAAACATTTTGCCACTTTGGCTTTTATCTTTAAAATTTTCTTAAAAAGGTTGGACTCTTGTCAATCCTTGGAGTGATGCAAACAACTATACTTCTAAAATATATTGTGAAGAGAGATATTTTCCACTTGGGTGTTGAGTGAGGCATTGTTGATTTTAAAATCCAAGCCATATCCTCCACTTTGAGATGATGCAAATTCTCCTTTCTCATGATTGTGGGTAGTAAGTATGTTTTCCACATGGACAATGACGATGATGTCTTATCTCTTGAATTTAACCAACACACTTGTGTTTTAAATTTTTAAAATAGGAACTACGTGTACCCTAATCCCCTATTGCACGAAAGGTGGTACGTAGGTACTAAAGGTTCGCAACCGTGGCAGGTGCAAAAATCATTAAAAAAAATATTTCTTATCTCACCTCCACCATCCATTTTATATACAACACATTTTTTTATAGCCAAAATATACATATTTTACAAAAAGGTTCTTGCGGAGTACCGTAGATGTTTAGGGTACTAATACCTTCCCTTGGCATAACCAACCCCCTTACCTTGAATCTGTCCCCCTTTTTTTTGGGTTATTCTCTCTTTTCCCATTCCTTTGGAAACAATAAAGCGTGGTGGCGATTTTTATTTTGATTTGTATAAAGTCTAGTCAATCTAAAGGCTTAGTCTTGAACATTTCTACCGCTACAAAAAAAATGGCGACTTCACTAGGAAAAGATTGACCTCTTGCTGGTTCATCCCTAAGTTGATTGAGCCTATCTTTGTTTATATATGTATATGTGCTATTGTTGTTTATGTGTTATATTTTGTATATATGTTTGTTTGGATTTTCCTGGTTTTCAGGGTGCTTGGTGATTACTCATAAGTCCTATACTCGGACTTGGGCAAACTTTAAGATAGGACGGGCGGTATAGTCATGTTAACTTTGAGGGAGTAATCCCAAAAAAGGATGCATGAGATCCCCCACTCAGTGGAGGCCCCTTTGACTGTAGTGTCGTTTACCGAGTAATCGGGAAGACGTACTACTTTCAACCTGGGAGTCTGCTGAAGCTGAGGACCGTAGATTACCTAACTCATCTTGGCCTTTTAGGTGTAGTGTGGAAGCTATGACGGAGTAATCCGGAAATAGTTGTCACGCGATACTACGCTCGGACGAGTCTTTCTTGAGAATATTACTAATTACCGAGTTAATCGGAAATTTGGTAATATCCGAAGGAAGGATGTAGACTCTTGGAACCTCTAGAACCTTGTTCGGCAGGTGATAACTTTTTAGACCAAAACCTTATGGGTAGTACCTTCGACTTCATGCTCGTGACGTTGAACCTATGAACCCTATATGTGTGATCTTGTGTGTGATTGTTGCATCATGCATCCAAGCACTCATAAGCATCTTTTGAAGAAAACAATATTTCAAGGGATTTAAAGGGTGACTATTTGTGAATATCTCAGGTACTGTTAACCATGGATTCTGGAAAGAGAAAGACCGGGAAATACAGTTTTAAGGATCCCAAGATAGATGAGTTAGTCAATCTAATTCCAGAGATCGAGTGTTCTGCAGACTTTCGGAAGAAGTATGGATCCATTATTCCTCTCATGAAGCTGAAGATGAAGGAGGGTATTCTCTCGACCTTGGTCCATTTCTATAATTCGGTGTATCACTGCTTTACTTTTCCCGATTATCAGTTGATGCCTACACTGGAGGAGTATTCCTATCTATTGGATTTACCTGTTACCGATCGTGTTTATTTTACTAGTTTGAAGGGTGAGCCAAAACCACATGAGATTGATGCTTTGATTCATTTGGGGAAGTCTAAGGTGGAAGCCCATATGACTACTAAAGGAGGGATTAGAGGATTACCAGCACAGTTCTTATTGGAGAAAGCTCGTTACTTTTCCAGGATGAAGAGTACAGTCGCTTTTGAGGCCATATTTGCTCTACTTGCTTGCGGATTGTTCTTATTTCCTAATGTCGACAAGTTTGTCGACATTAACTCTATCAGGATTTTCATGATTGGAAACCTGGTTCCTACACTGTTGGGTGATGCTTATTACTTTGTTCATCTTCGGAGCTCCTATCATGGGGGAATGATTATCTGTTGCACGCCTTTGTTGTACCGGTGGTTTATCTTTCATATGCCTCAGTCTGATGCTTTTTTGGATGTCAAGAAGGAACCCCGTTGGGCTCCTAAGATCATGGCACTTACTCACTCGGATATTGATTGGTATCATCGAGCTTACCAAGATGTGGATATTATTGACAGTTGTGGTAGTTTCCCTAATGTGCCTCTTCATGGTATAAAGGGAGGAATTAACTATAACCCTGTTCTTGCACGGCGACAGCTTGGTTACCCAATGAGGGATAAACCGAATAGTATTCATTTGAGTAGTTTCTTTCTGAAGGAAGGAAAAGACCACATGGAAACTAGGGAGAAGATTGTGAAGGCATGGCGTCACATTCATAAGAAGAGTAGGAAGGATTTGGGACCTAGGGGTGCTGTTTCTTTGGAGCTATATCTTCAGTGGGTACGATCGAGAACCATTCAGTTGAAGATGGCGTATGCTCGGGAGACACCCATGCCTGACCTATTTGTGAAGACCACTCCTTCCTTATTAGATGATATAGAAGAGCTGCAACTCGCTTTGGTTAGGATGAAACAGGAAAGGGGTGCTTGGAAGAACAAGTTCCAAACTTTAGAGAATTCCTACCGAGCAGATCTGAAGGAGAAAGACGACTTGATCGAGATCCTTGAGAGTCGAGCGGTAGAGTCTATGGAGAGGTAATGGGATTTATTTTCCCCTAAGCCTCAAATAGGTGCTGATTACTCACTTCCTGCTTCAGATGATTGGAAGGAGGTTTCTGTTAGGCATGTGGAAGAAAACCAGAGGTTGAGGGCTTAGATTTCCAGGCTCACAGGGAAGCTCCAGCATATAGATTAATTTCTATCAGTTCTTTTTCTCAGGAGTTTTAGATTGTTTTCATCTTGTACTTGGGATCATTGAAACTTGTAAACCATTTTGAAGTTATTATAATAAAAAATTTAAGTATTTCAAATGCGTTATTATTTTGATGTTTGCAATATGTCTATAAACGTTAAATCCCTTGAAATATTAAATAATGAAGTAAAAATAATCATGTGCATTGCATATCATGCATCATATTGCACATATCTCTTGCATTTTTTATGCATATCCAAGTGTCTTACCCAGCTTCTTTACTTTACTCAGCAAGCTGACTCATCACTACAACACTCTCGCTAACTTCAAAAAGAAGATGGACAACTTGGAACAAGAGAATCGCGAGCTACGCGAAGTAGTTTCTTCTTTGAAGACTGGCTTAGCCAACTTGACTACTCTGATGAAAGATCTGGTGGTTGCTCAGAATCATCCATCGAGTGTTCAACCTCGACCAACAAGGGCAAATGTTGAAGTTCCAATTGTTCCTGTATCCGCTACTCCGGCTATTGTTCAAAACCATATGCCTCATGGTTATCTGTGGGGAATTCCAGAGAATTTTGCACCTGAAGGTTTCAATTTGGGCCCCTAAGATGCTCCAGTGGTTCAAAATATTGTTACTCTAGCACCTCTTGTGGTGCATACTGTTCCTGTTGCACCTCCTTCGGTGAATTTGGTTCCATTTGTTAATGAAGATGTGTGTCGTCCTTTCCCTCCTCCGAGTGAAGACTTGGGTCTTTATGACATAATGAATGATTTCCAAGAGCAGTTTGATAGAATGCAAAGAGAGATGAAGGCTATTAGGGGAAAAGAGCTATTTGGGCAGAATGTGAATGAGTTGTGTTTGGTCCCGAATGTTAAAGTACCTGCTAAGTTCAAAGTCCCAGAGTTTGAGAAGTACAAGGGCAACACTTATCCTCGTGCTCACTTGGTGATGTACGTAAGGAGAATGTCTACCCACACCGATGATCAGTGTCTGCTGATTCAATTTTTCCAGGATAGTCTGACCGACGCAGCATTGAAATGGTATATGAGTTTAGACAGCGCCAACATCCATAACTTTGATGAATTTGGAGAAGCATTCATTAAATAATACAAGTACAATGTGGACATGGCGCCTGATCGTGACCAGCTTAGGGCCATGGTTCAGAAAGACAGAGAATCGTTCAAAGAGTATGTGTAGAGATGGCGCGAAGTGGCTGCACAAGTGATTCCTCCCATGGAGGAGAAGGAAATGACTAAAAATTTTCTGAAGACGCTAGGCGTTTTCTACTACGAAAGAATTGTAGCAAGTGCCCTAAGTGATTTTACAAAGATGGTAGGAATGGGTGTCCGCCTAGAAGAGGCAGTAAGAGAAGGCCGTTTGACAAAGGGTGAAGGATCCAGAGGTGTGAAAAAGCCATCTGTTGTACCCAAAAATTTTCCCTCTCATTTATCAAGATTTTCCTCACAAGACTTCTTGGACTCAAGACAAGATTTAGGGTTTGCTCAACTCAATACATCTCCTTGCACTGATAACCTGAAATTAGGGTTTGGGTTTGCACAAGGATTTTTGGACCATCAATGCTTCATGAGACTTTCATACACCATCTTGGACCCCTCAGATTGCTCATACCAAGTTTCAAGCCTTGAATCACATTTTTGCCCAATCAATTGGACAGTTGACCTAAAAATTAGCTGTATTGGGGAAAAAGTCAACAATGGCCAATTTACAGTCAAACTTCATAATTTTTGATCCACAACAACATTTTAAACTCATATGTACCATTTTATCAAGTTTGGATCACAACTCCTCAAGAAATTTGATCAAATCATCAAAAGGGCAAAATGGTCAAAATTAGGGTTTTTACTGTGGAAGGAGAATTTCTGATTTTTTTAACCTAGTCAATGACCAATTGGGTTCAAGCATGATTTCAAGGACTCAATGGCATCATCTTGACCTAATCACATAGTTCAAAAGATCTCAAGTACATAGGATTGACAGATGAATTTTGCAGTCAACTGATCAAAAGTCAACTGTACACTGAAAAGTCAAACTTTGACTTTTTGGTTAAAATCAAGTGCCAAGGGTCATAACTCATCAAGATATGTCAAAATATGAAACTTGTTGATCAAGAAAACCAATTTTGAAAATTAGGGTTTTGAATTTGAAAATTTTCATAACTTAGAATTTTTCTAAGTATGGAAATTTTCTTATTTTTTCCCAACTTTTCACCACTTTTACACCATGATGAAATTGGATTCAAAGAAAACTTCCAACATGAAGGTTGTAGTACTCCATGAAATCTAAAACTTTTATTCACAAAGTTTTCCCAAAATATGCTTGGATCTCAAGTTATGAATTTGTGAATAGGGGTCCATGAACTAAAAGACTTTGTGAAAATTTGCCCTAATTTAGGCAGGTTTTTGACCCAACTTAATGGAAATTTCACCTAGTTCCAAGAGGTATCTCAAAATTCATTTCAAAGATGGATTGTAGAGCATGTTGCAAGCTTTCCAAAATGTTAAATAACTCTCCAAGATCATTTGTGGTTAGGGAGAATCGAAGAAGGGAAGTTGGCATTTTGTCACTTTTGTTCAAGCCATTTTTACATGAGATCAAGTTGCAGATCAGATCCTAGCATGCTTGTACCTTGCATTACAGGTCCTAAATCCCTTCTACACTCCATAATTAAATGCTAGCTCAGTGGTTAATAACTTTATTTTGGCCTTTGGAGCATTGTACAAAGAATAAATCCATAAATGGCATAAAGGGCACAATGCCATTTTGATAAAGCAAGCTTTTCCAATTTTTCAGCCTTGAGCCTTGAACTTGTTCCTTGAGTACAGGCATTTTCCACAGGTTTCAAGAAAAGCATACCAACTCTCTGCAGCTAGCAAGAAAGCAGTACAAGCATATTTGCATAGTCACTTCAACTTTTCTTCAAATGCAAGCAAATTGGAAAAAGGAATCAGAACTTGTACAACAGGAAAAGGGTGGACTTTGTATCACTATTGACAACTTCACAAACTTATCTAAAAAAAACCATGAAGGCTAAGCATCTGAAACACCCTGAAACTCAAAAACACAAATTTCTGCCCAAACAGGGAAGCTTCTGCAAAATCCTTGCCAACTTTATTTTGGCTCGTGCGTTTTTCCTTTCAACCTTTAAAATACTTCATTCATATAATATCAAAACTATCCAAGCCCTTTTCCTGTTGTTGTAACCTCTGTTTCATACATCACCATTTTCAAACTTGGAAGTTGCAGATTGACTTGTGCAAGAGGTTCTTGCCATCCACAAAGCCCCATAAGCATTGGAATAGCTTGAGGGAACTTCAAGGAAGCTCATACGATCCTCAGGCCTCACTCAAAGTCCCCACATTTCCATATCCAAATCCAGCTGAAGGAGGTATTTTTCAAATCTCTATCTCTTTATTTAAGCATCCTCAAGCCACGAGTTGTGAAGCAAAAATGTAGTCTCTAGCATGGTGAAGTTGTACATATGCATAGTTGTCATTTATTTTAACTGAGCTAAGAGAACTTGAATGTTGAACATGGTGAAAAAATTAGGTCAGAAATTAGGGCTACTGAAATTCTCCCTGCTCTTTGAGAGTTATATTATGAATTTTATATCATTGGAATCTTGAGGTTCCAAGCTACATTTTTTATGTTGCAAGTTTTTGTTTTTGTGCAAAGAATAGAGAGTTGCAAGTTTGAGTAGAAAGTGCGCACAAGGAAGAAGAAAACAAGGACAGGGACGAAGCTGAGTTGTCTTGGGCTTTTTGTTGCATTTGGCCTTTTTGTTTTTGTTGTTTGCACCTTCCATATTACTTTTGCACCCCTTGACTTATTTCTTATATTTTTGCATTTTTCTTGCATATTTTTATTTTATTGCTCGCATTTATTTTTCCCAATGATAAAAAATCCCCAAAAATAATTTATTAATTTTCACATTTTATTTTATTTTATTTATTTATTTTTTGCATAAAAATAGTTTATTTTGACAAGTGGTTTCTATTTTCTTAAATAAACTTGTAAATAATAATAAAATACTTAATATTTTATTTCTTTATTTTGTACACATTAAATATTTATTTTTCATACATATTTAATTTTTAATATTTGTACATAATATTATTATTATTTTTCTTGTACAAAAAATGGACAAAATAAAATAAATATAGAACATATATTTTCTTTTGATCTAAATTAGGGTATCCCCTTTCAAAAATAATAATATTATTTTTCTTATTTTTAGGACTTAAATAATCTTATTTTCTCATACATAAAACAATTACAAAACATTTAGCATAAACACATTTTATTTGCATATTTAAATAATTGTGTATTTATTTATTTATTGTACAATAATTAAATTGAGTTGTAATAGTATTTTAGGGTTTTATTTTGTGCAAATATCCCCATTCAAAAAATCGTATCCCCCCTCCCATAATAATTGTTGTAATAGTTTAGTTTACTTTTACGCAATTTATTGCTTTCATATACCATGATAGTAAATTAGGGTTTGTATGATAAGACAAAAAAATCAAACAAATACAAGACCTAATCCAAGACAAAAATGCATGAAAAATGACACACATTGCACACAAGCACTCCTTAGGGTTTCACCCACTTGGTTGCCTTAAAAATGGCCATGGTATGCCTGCAAAGTATGTTGGCAAAGCAAAACAAACAAATAAGATCACAGTCCCTCGATGACGCTATCAAAAGGTTGCCTAAAACAAAATGATCTTGGTCCCTCAAACAAGCTAAGATACTTGGCAACATTGCTATCATGGTCATACGATGACCCACGCCCGTCCCGTTTAACATCCGAAGATAGAGTTGTTTACCAAGACAATGGTAAATCAACAATGTCAAAGGAAAAAAGATGCATAGGAAAGACATTTGAGTAGGGTAGATAGTTCCTAGTTACTCGCTCTCTTTCAAACAATCCTTGCTATTTTCAAAAACAATCACACACAAATTTCAAAACATTTCCAAACAACTTTCAAAACATTGAAACATTTTTCAAAAGACAAACATCTTTGTATACATTCTTACGAACGAGAATCATTACAAATATTGCCTAAACGATGGCCTCTTTTCAAAATACTTTCAAAATCACACCAAACACAAAGCTACATTTCAAACAATTGTAAAAGCAAAGCAAGTGATCTAAGCAAGTAACTAAGAGCCCATGGAAAACCATGGATGAAAAGGGTGCTAGTACCTTCCCTTTTCATAATCTACCCCCCGAACTCAAGAAAATATCTCAAAGGTCTTTCCTGTGCTTTTTTACCTTTCCTTTTGGATAAAATAAAAGTCGGTGGCGACTCTTGCTAAACCGAAACATTTGCGACGAAACGCAAAACCTCAAGTCAGTTCTCCCACCGCATCACACCATCTTATGGGTTTACCAAAAAGAAATAGGGGGACGCAAATTCTATCATACAAGAGAGGAGAGTGAACGCTCCTAGAAGGAATTATCAGCGTCACCAGCAAGTTACCTCAGTTACTCCTGTTATGAATGCCGCTCCGACTACCATTGCTTATCAAAGACCGTCCTAGAAGGGAAACCAAGGGAATAATCAGAGAAGGGAGAAATATGACCCTATTCCCATGAGCTATGAAGAGCTACTACCAGCATTGATTCAGAAGAAGTTGGTCCAGACCCGACCACCTCCATCCGTACCATCACCATTACCTTGGTATTACAAAGCAGACTAGACGTGTGCCTTTCATCAGGGAGCACCAGGGCATAGTGTTGAAAATTATTATCCTTTGAGGACTGAAGTGCAAAGGTTGGTGAAGTCTGGAATTTTATCTTTCAAATACATGGGACCTAATGTGAAAGACAATCCTTTACCCAAGCACGGGGTAGTGAGTGCTATGAATATGGTGGCCGGTTGTCCAAGTGACTTCTGGATTTTTGACATTAATTTGGTTAGAGGGGATTTGGTGAAGATGCACGCAGACCTCTGTGAATTCAGTTATTATACACATGACCACACCGGTTGTGCTATTTGCAGTACAAACATACAAGGTTGCGAGATGATAAAGGCTGATTTAAAGGAGATGATGGATGAAGGTCTAATCCATATAATCAGGCCTAGGGCAGAATATGAAGAGGAAGTGAATATGCTTTCTGGATGTCCGGGTGAATTCATAATTTTTGATGTGGAGCATTTGAATGAGGATCTCGTGCAGTTGCATGCTACCTTATGTCGTACTACTGGTCAGGAGGAACAACAATATGGATCTTGCATAGTTTGCTGTCGAGACCCCCGAGGATGTTCTATTGTGAGAGAGGGTGTTCAATTGCTGTTAGACAATGGAACTATCAAGATCACGGATTAAAGAGATGATTATCATGAGATTGATATGGTTGAAGTTTGTTTGATGAAAGAAGAGTCAGAGGAAGAGTATGCCTCCGCAGATGAGTATTGTTGTACCCAAAATTTGCTCTCTCATTTCTCAGGAAATCACCCTGGATTCTCAAAGTTTTCTCTTATACAAATCCAAGCCTTGAATTATCATTTCTTTCCAAGCAAGCCATTTACAAGGGGAAAATGGTCATTTACATGCTGAGAAGTCAAACTTTGGCTTTTGGATCAAAATCAAATCTCAAAAATCATATTTCATCAAGACATGTTAGAATACGAAGTTTGTTTCATCAAGAAGTTCAAAAGTCAAAATTTACCTTGGAAAAGTTAAATTCTAAATACTTAAAATTTTTCTAAAGTATTTAAGAAAAATGACACTTCAGAACTTCTGAGCCAGCCTCCAGGCAGGAGAAGTCAGAAGTTGTAAGTGTGGTTCAACACATAATCTTTAGTCAGAACATGGCTTTTCAACATCTACGCAAGTTCAGTCAGAGTTTTCTAGAGTAATGCAAAGAAGGCAATAAAGTGTAGTACGAAGCCTGAAAGCTCCTTCAAAACATGCTGGAACCAGAAGGTAAGAGGGTCAGAAGATTGGGTGCTACACTGATGCAGAATCTCTAAGTTCAGAGTTTTCAGAGGCAAATCAAAGAAATTTACTGGAAAGCCTGAGGATCCTTCAGAGTTTGCTGAGGCAACAAAATACAAAGTAAGAAGATCAGAAGTTAGATGTTTGTCCTAAATAGAATTTCTGACCCAGAGTTAAGCAATGATGCAAAATCTCACATTACAAGATTTCTGATTTTTGACAAATCTCATCATCATTTAATGCTCATTAATGCTCACAACCACTTTTGAGTCTTTGTCCAAAGGATCTCTCCACGTGTAGGTTATAAATACTTTTGTGCGGGATTAGGTAAGGGCTCATGCGCTACATTTCGCTTATAAGTTCACTTTTCCTTAATCCTTGCCTGCTACTCTAACCTGAGCTAAAAACTGTCAGCCATCATACCTTTTTGGAACTTGCTTCAAGAGCAAGCCAGCATCTAGTGTATAATGTTGGCGACACTTGACATTTAAAAAAAAACCCACAAAGCTTTGCCTATAAATAGAATTCCATTGGTCACTGAGAAAAGGGCCCAGAGAAAATTGCTGGAAAAAAAGAGAGAAAGTTTGAGCAAGAAAAAAACCTTGAATCCCTTCCCAAAATTCCTAGAGTTTCAAAAAATGTAAACACAACATACAAACCATTAACTTTGGATCCATTTCTTTCAAACTCCATTTGTTCTCAAAATATTTCTTTACTAAAAAACACCCATAGAGTTTTTGTCCCACACGTTGGAAATTGCCATAACTTCTGTATTCATACTACTATATACCCTCCATCCATCCATTCAAAGAAGCTGTTCAAAACGTCATTAGAGTTAAGGCTAACTCCAGTTCATAGAACTTCTTCCAGCTGCAAGGTAAGAACTTGCTGACCCTCACCACATTGCTTAAGCATTACCAGATTTGCATGCTCAAAAACACAATGTAGATATCATGCTTCTGATGTTGTACATGTTCTGAGGTTTTCACGCATTTGTATGCTTAAGTAGAGAATGAATCAGTTCATAAATTTCTTAAAGAAACTAAAAATCATAGTTAGGATTAGCAAAGGCGTGCTTGCCTATGATTTATGGTTCTGATTCTCCTTATTTCTGAAACGCTATGACACCTGCTGAAACTGTCCTAGGCATGTCTTCTGTTTTGTGGAAAAATAACAAAATTGAAGATGTTCTAACTAGCATAGAGGGAGACCGAGTTCTGACATTGGCACCAGCGCCTCTGGAGCCTATTCTATTATCAGTAATATCAGAACTTCTGAAAATTACTGTGTTCCCAGCAGGGTCAGAACCTGACATTATACATTTTCACTAATAGGTTTTTGTTTTGCAACGTGCCAGGGTCAGAACCTCTGACCTATACATTTTCACTAACAGGTTTCTGTTCTGCAGCACGCCATGGTCAGAACCTCTGACTTCCTTTCAACAGCACGCTGATCCTCCTTTTTTTCTTCCCCTTATTATTTTCTTTTTCTTTATTTTTCTCGCTGGCACTCTCCATTTCATTAATCAGCAAAACAACAAAAATATTCCGTTCACACTTTATTTTATTCCTTAAAACAAAAAGGCAAAAATATTTTCTTAAAAAACAAAACAAGTTCATTTAATATTTTCTTGTATGTATTTCAATATGGTTGTAATAGTAATTTAGGGCTTTATTTTCATTTGCAATCCTCATTCATAAATTTGTACCCTCACCCACTAAATATTGTAATAGCATGGGACTTTACATTTCTGCAATTTATCGCTTTCAAATGTAAATGCTAATACAAGATAAAATCAACAAGTAGACCACCCAAAAATCAAAGACAAAAGCATGCAATCAAATGCACTTTGCACACAAACACCCTTAGGGTTTCTCCACTTGGTTGCCTTATACAAAAATAGCCATATTACGCATGCAAAGTATCTTGGTAAAACAAACAAAATCAAAAGATCATAGTCCCTCGATGACGCTATTCTAAGTTGCCTTATAAAATGATCTTAGTCCCTCAAAAATGCTAAGATACTTTGCAACATTGCTAATCATGGTTATACGATGACCCACGCCCATCCCGTTTACATCCAAAGATAGGGTTGTTTACCAAATCAATGGTAAGACAACAATGTCAAAGGAATAGGAAATACACAAGAAATACATTTGAGTAGGTAGATTGCTTCTAGTTAGTTGCTCTATTTTCAAACAAATATCCTTTCTATTTTTCAAAACAAACACACACATTTCCAAACAACTTACAAACATTGAAAACATTTTCAAAAAGACAAACATCTTTGTATACATTCTTACGAACGAGAATCATTACAAATATTTCCTAAACGAATGGCCTCTTTTACAAAATACTTTCAAAAACCACATAAAACACAATTTCAAAATAAAAAGCAAGTGATCTAGCAAGTAACTAAGAGCCCATGGAAAACCATGGATGAAAAGGGTGCTAACACCTTCCCTTTTCATAATCTACCCCCCGAACTCAAGAAACAATCTCAAAGGTCTTTCCTGTGCTTTTTCACCTTTCCTTTTGGATAAAAGAAAAGTGGTTGGCGACTCTTGCTTACCGCAACATTTGAAAACCCAAACGCAAATCCTCAAGTCAGTTCTCCCACCGTATCATAGAACTGGCGACTCTGCTGGGGAAAATTAAAAAAAAAAGTGGGGTTACCTTAGGGCTAGATCACATTTACTTGCTTACGTTGTTTGATTTGTTTGCTTTACATTACGGTTCTTTGTTTGGGTTTGAATCCTCTACCCGGATTTGGGGATACATTATAAGTAAATAGAATTACGTTGTGGAAATTGTGCAGGGTATACCGACATGGTCTAAGAAATAGCTATGTTAGTGTGACATATTTCTGGGTACCGGTAGCCTTTGAGTTAATCAAATAGAATACGGAGCCGCTGAGTGATGTCATGAAGCACTAACAAACTTTTAAAACCTTTACTTGACCAACTTGGCCTTTAGGGCGTAGTGAGATGACCAACTTTGGTGCAGTCCGAAGTTGGTAGATACTCGATACTACACTCATTGAGGGTAGTTTTATTGGAATATTTCGGTCGCCATTAAAGAGGCTCGAGTTGAAACAATGACCAAGGAAACAATTCAGTGATATTGAGCTCCTTAGAACCTGGTTACTATTACTAGGACAGGTTGGGCCAACTAAACTTCAAGAGGGTACATACCTATAAAACCCAAATTCAAGTCTAACCTAAGAACTTGTTTGTTTTTCTTGTATATACATACTTGTACATAACATCATGGACATCATGGACATCATATGCATCCACTAACCATTTCAAGGATTTTTGGAGATTCGTCTTTGTTCTTGTTTTGTAGGATATGGATTCGCTTCGCAGGAAAACTATCCAAGTCAACCTTGTAAGAATTCCTCCACAACTCAAGGAGCTAGATTCAAGGATCCCTGAGAATTCCCCATTCACCGAAAGGCATGGTCGTCTACTCAACTTGGTCACCTCCAACACAGAGGAGGATATGATCCAGGTGCTCCTCCAGTTCTTTGATCCTTTACACCATTGCTTCACATTTCTAGACTATCAGCTTGTGCCTACTTTGGAAGAATTCTCTCAACTCTTGAGGATTCTCATTCTCAATCAACTACCTTTCAACAGTACGGAAAGAGACCCAAAGCCATGAGAGATTGCTCAAGTTCTGCACTTGCACTCATCTGATGTCACAACTCATTGGGAAACTAGGAGTGGTGTTAAAGGCTTCCTAGCAAAGTTTCTGTTTGAGAAAGCCCAAAGTTGTTGGAATTCCCTAGACTTGCAAGCTTTTGAAGAAATTATGGCCCTTCTTATCTATGGGATGGTCTTATTCCCCAATCCTTACCAACTCAAAGATGTAAGTGCCGTCAAAATCTTCATGTCACGCAATCCGATGCCTACATTACTAGGGGATATCCTACACTCTCTTCACACTCATACAATGAGGAAAAGAGGTGTCCTTATGTGTTGCACCCCTCTCCTGGCAAGATGGTTTATTTCTGATCTTCCCCAATTAGTCTTAAAGAATGAGCAAGGATTAAGGTGGTCACAAAGGTTAATGACGCTCAAACATTCAGATATTCATTGGTGCCCTAGATCCAAGGAGAATGTTATCATTATTGACCGTTGTGGGGAATTCCCTAATGTCCCTCTACTTGGCGTTAGGGGATGAATCACATACAAGTCATGCTTATCTATAAGACAGTTTGGTTATGCCCGAAGGGATGGCCTGCACGAGATGCTGATTCGAGGCTTGGTATTCGACTATGAAAATGACAATCAAGGTCTTCGCCAGAGATTCATCCGAGCATGGAGGATGCTAAACAAGGTGGATAGCAAGACTTTGGGACACAAGAATTCCATCCCTCTTGAGCCTTACCTCAAGTGGGTACGAACCCGCGCTCAAAGTCTTATGATGCCTTATCCTTCCATTCTCCCGATAATCATTGAGCCTGTTAAGGAAGGAGATGTTCCATACACTATCCTACGTCCTGACATGCCCACATCTCTTGAAGACTTACAAAGGGATTGGATACAGCTCAAAGGAGAGCGAGATACTTTCGAAGCCCAATTCTACGCAAGCGAGAAGAAGGTTTTGGAACTCACTAGGCTACTTCATGAGGAGCAGACTCTAAATGCCTACATCGCACCAAAGAGGATGCGCACTACTTTTTTTATCTTAGAGCGTCGTATTATTTTGCCCAAGGGCCATTGATGTACTCAAACTCTATCTTATAACGTGTGCTTCTTTTTGTCTAAAACGAACTTGAATCTTTTAAAATCCTTGAAAACGTTACATATACACATATCATTCATCATCATAAACATGTCTTTTGCAACAAGTTTCCTCATCTCTCTACTGTTTATTTCAGTAAGATGGATCTCGACAGACAGTCAAATATCTTCAAGTTCAAAACATGCAGTTTCAATAGTTACTCACAACCCTGGCCAAAGGACAAGAAGAGTTGAAGACTCTGTTGGCCAAAGAAAAGAAGAAGAAAGAGAAAAAACCAACTGGTGTTGTAATCATGGGGAGAAGGTTTCAGGGACAGACTAGAAGAACCTTAAATTTCGCAACAACCTATGATGAAGGAAAAGGAAAGGAAACAACGGTTCCATCAGAATCTGAAGAAGAGGAAGAAGAGGAAGACTTCTCCGAAGAACAGTATCCTCCGGTAGATGATAAGTACAGACATCTTGAGAAACGCTTGAACGCTATGGAAATACAAAGGGTACCAGGTCTAGACTTTGAATAATTGGGACTAGTGTCGGGAATTGTGATCCCACCAAAGTTCAAAGTGTCGTTGTTTGCAAAGTATGATAGGGTGTCGTGTCCTAAGATGCACCTTCGATCATATGTAAGAAAGATCCAGCCGCACTCCACCGATAAAGATCTATGGGTGCATTTTTTCCAAGATAGCCTATCTGGAACACAACTCGATTGGTTTTACCAATTGGAAAGGGAAGACGTCCACAACTGGGAAGATCTTGCCGTAACTTTATATAAGCAATACTAGTATAACGCAGATTTGACGCCTACCCATACTCAACTGAGGGTTTCAAGGATTACGCGCAGAAATTGAGAGATCTAGCTGGGAGTGTTCAACCCCCTCGGTCTGAAAGGGAGTTGGTGGATATGTTCTTAGGCACTCTATTGGGCCCTTTCTTCAACCATCTGATTGGAAGCTCATCTGCCGGATTTGCTGAGTTAATACTAACCAGAGAGAGGGTGGAAGCTGGCATAAAAAGTGGAAAGATTCAGAAGGATTCTACAGCTGTGAGAAATCCTTTCACTGGGAAGAAGGAGGTATCTGCTGTCTACCCACAAAGGAGCCAAAGGAGAGATGAACATCGACCAATGGTAGGAGCTGTTATGATCCCAAAGCCTACTTCTGTTCAACCAAGAGGTAATCAACCAAGGGTGGAAAGGCCAGTCCGTTAATTCACCAAAATCGACATGACTCTAGCCTAGGTTTTACCATATCTTCTGAAATCTAATTTGAAAACTATGAAGGAAGCTCCAAAGAACCCCAACATGGCGTCCCCTTATTATCACCCAAATGCCCACTGCGCATATCATTCTGAAAGTCTGAGTAATGACACCAACAACTATTGGGCCCTGAAAAACAAGATTCAAGATCTTATAGAGGCAAAAGAGATTGAGTTTGATGCACCCGAGAAGCCAAACATCATATCTGCTCCTATGCCTAGACATGGCCATAACACCAATACAATTGAAGAAGATTTATTTGTTATCACCGTTGATGAACTCTTGACTCCACTCCCAATCATTAAGATAAACTTGTTGAAAGCTGGTATATTCCTGGGTTGTAATGAAGACTTCCATCACTTCTTATCCTCACCAACTGCTTGCCCTTTGTTGAAGACATGCATTCAACGCTTGATAGACAACAAAGAGATTCTGTTTGAAAGTACTCCTATTTCACCTATTCCTGTTGAAGACGTTTCAATCATAACCATCTTCGCCAATTCTTCCAGGGTCCCCAAAAGACCCGTTAGGATTACATCGGTTCCAAAAACCACTCCTCTTATAATCACAATGCCCGGGCCGATCCCGTATGAATCAGACAAAACATTGTCGTAGAATTACGGTGGAGACATCTACTACCATGGTATTAAACAAGATGGGATGGCCACCGAAGAATCAAACTCCGAAGAAAAAGACTCTAACATCAGTAATATTTCCGGAACCAGTAAGATTACCCGAAGCGGTAGAATCTTCTCTCCAGAGATTGCCCCCCCAAAGGCAGTTTTTGGACCCGTAGCTGCTCCAAAGGTTACTTCCATACCAATAATCATATCTGCAAGTACTCCTACTGACAAAGACGACACAACCCTTGCTGTTATCCCTACCAATATCCCTACTGCTGAAATTCGAGGAAAAAATATTCAAGAAAAGCCTGTCCAGACGGAGGCTTAACCACTGGCTATCCCCGAAACCTCCAAAAAGGAAATGGAGGAGATCCTGAGAATAATAAAGAAGAGCGACTACGACGTGGTTGAACAGTTGGGGAAGACTCCCTCCAAAATCTCCATGCTGGCATTATTACTGTGCTCAGAGGCACATGCGAAAGCTCTGGTGAAGTTTCTGAAGATAACCCATGTGCTTCAAGAGACATCGGCTGATCAATTTCAAGATTGTGTGGCCAGTTTGACGGCAGGCAATGGCCTAGGCTTCTCAGATGCTGATCTGACACCAAAGGGAAGAAAGCACAATGAGGCATTGCATGTCTCTGTGGAATGTAGAGGAACAACTCTGGACCATGTCTTGGTGGACACCGACTCATCTTTGAATGTTTTACCGATGAAAGCTCTCGACAGACTGGATTGTGAAGGACTAACGTTGAAACCCAATAACATAGTTATAAGAGAATTTGATGGATCAAAGAGGATGGTCCACGGGGAAGTGGACATCCCCATAAAGGTTGGGACTCAGACTTTCAACTCAACCTTCTATGTAATGGACATCCGCCCCTCTTACTCTTGTCTGCTAGGACGACCGTGGATCCATAATGCTGGTGTTGTCACCTCTACATTGCACCAGATGCTAAAATATCCGGTCCATGGAAAGATTATCACTGTCCACGGAGAGGAAGAGTATATGATTAGCCACCTCAATTCCTTCCGGTATGTGGAATTGGACGGCGAGTTCATTGAAACTCCTTTTCAACATTTCGAAGAAGTCTCTCAAGAGGTAGCAGTGACCAAGAATGTGTCCCAGATTCCCAAGATTACAAAACCTTCGCTCCGGATGTCATCTCTAAAGGACGCCAAAGCAGTAATAGAGGAGGGTGGATGCACCATCTGGGGAAAACTTCCGGATATTCCTTACAAATCTGACAAGTTTGGCTTAGGGTTTACTTCAATTGCTCAGAAGGCTGTGCGTCGTGGCTGTGCTGGAGGGCCACCCTTGAAGATTAGAAACCGAGAGGTCAATGCAGTGGAAGATGGTGAAGAAGATTGCAGCTTGGAGGATTGGATCTTTCCTACTGCCAACGGAGGACTCTGCAATTGGGAAGCCAAAGACTTTGTCCCAATAACTTTCATCCCTCAGTAATTTATCTTTTACATTTCTGTTGGACTTGTAATATCCACAAACAATTTGCACATTTAAAACCTTGTGTCTTGCCCGAGGCACAATGGTACATTTGTAAGGGTTTTTATTTCATCTTCATATGGCATTCAATGAATCATGGACGTTTTCACATACAAACTTTTTATGCTCATTGTTTTTTCTTTTACATTTTATTGTTTAAATATGGCTATACCCTTACACACACCCACACTCACAAATGCATGTATCCCTCCATTCCGGATCCCATGGGTAACGATACTGCTATGGCCTTTAGTGACTCTGAAGATCTAATCTACCAAGCCGAAGACGAAGGTGAGGAAGATTGTGAAGTACAAGGGGAACTGGCCAGGCTACTACAACAAGAGGAAAGAGTTATTCAGCCTCATGAGGAACCTGTGGATGCGGTCAATCTGGGTACCAAAGAGGACATAAAAGAGGTCAAGATGGGGGCCAATCTGGAGCCTAGTGTCAAGGAGCGTCTGATTCAGCTGTTGCATGATTATGTCGAGATTTTCGCCTGGTCATATGAAGACATGCCGGGACTTGATACAGACATCGTAGTACATCGTCTGCCAACAAGAGAAGATTGTCCACCAGTAAAATAAAAAGTCTGCTGCATGAGAACTGACATGTCAGGGAAGATCAAAGAGTAAGTCATGAAACAATTTAATGTTGGATTCTTGGCTGTCACTTCCTATACCCAATGGGTTGCTAACATTTTTCCTGTGCCTAAAAAGGACGGAAAAGTACGAATGTGCGGGGACTATAAAGACTTGAATAGGGCCAGCCCTAAATATGATTTTCCACTTCCCCACATAGATATCTTGGTTGACAATACAGCCCAACAAAAGGAGTTTTCCTTCATGGACGGATTCTCAGGCTACAATCAAATCAAAATGGCACCTGAGGACATGGAGAAAACTACATTTGTCACACATTGGGGGACATTCTGCTGCAAAGTGATGCCATTCGGACTAAAGAATGCTGGGGCAACCTATCAGCGCGCCATGGTAGCTCTGTTTCATGACATGATACATCATGAGATAGAGGTCTACGTAGACGACATGATAGCCATATCACAAATAGAAGAATATCACTTGGATCACTTACAAAAGTTGTTTGAAAGATTGAAGAAGTATAAGCTAAGATTGAATCCAAACAAGTGCACATTCGGAGTACGGTCCGATAAAGTTTTAGGTTTTGTCGTCAGTAACAAAGGCATTGAGTTCGATCCTGCCAAGGTTAAAGCGATACAAGAAATGAATTCTCCTCGTACTGAGAAGGAAGTCATAGGATTCTTGGGACACCTGAACTATATTGTCAGATTCATTTCTCACCTAACAACTACTTGTGAGCCAATCTTTAAATTGTTGAAGAAAGATCAAGTAGTCAAGTGGAATGATGAATTCCAGTCTGCTTTCGAAAAAATCAAAGAGTACTTACAAGAGCCTCGTGATTTGATGCCACCAGTCGAGGGAAGACCATTGATCATGTATCTGACTGTTTTAGAAAACTCAATGGGGTGTGTATTGGGGCAGCATGACGAGTCTGGCCGAAAAGAGCATGCTATTTACTACCTGAGCAAAAAGTTTACCGACTGTGAAACCAGATATTCTCTGCTCAAGAAAACTTGCTATGCTCTGGCATGGGCTGCTCGCTGGCTAAGACAGTATATCCTGACCCATACTACTTTGTTGATATCTAAGATGGATCCGATAAAATACATCTTCAAAAAGCCTGCTCTGTCTGGAAGAATAGCTAGATGGTAGATGATCATAACAAAATATGACATTCAGTACAATACCCAGAAGGCTATAAAGGGAAATGTGCTAGCTGATCATCTTGCTCATCAAGCGGTAGAAGATTATCAGTCCATGAAGTTTAAATTCTCGGATGAAGACATCATGACATTAGACAACTATGAAGAAATCAGACCATATGACGGACCTGAACAAGGATCCCGATGGACCCTATTCTTTGATGGGGCCTCCAATGCACTTGGTAATGGTATCGGTGCTGTAATCATATCTCCAAAAGGGTGTCATACTCCCTTTACTACCAGACTTTGCTTCAATTGTATAAACAACATGGCAGAGTACAAAGCATGCATCTTGGGTCTCAAGGCTACCATAAATCTGGGAATCAAATCTTTGGATGTGTTTGGAGATTCAGCTTTGGTCATCAGTCAGATCAAAGGGGAATGAGACACTAAGCACCCAAACCTTATCCCTTACAAAGAACATGTTTTGACATTGTTACCATATTTTGAGAAGATTACCTTCGAGCATTTCCCGTGAGAATAAAATCAGCTAGCTGACGCTCTAGCTACAATGTCATCTATGTTTAAACTTAATTGGGATAACGAAGCTCCCCAGATCACCATCGAACGAATGGGTGAACCAGCACGCTGTCACGAGATCAATACTGAAAAAGTAATGGACCAGCCTTGGTTTCATGAAGTCAAGAGGTGTCTCGAGGATCAAGAATACCCAGAAGGAGCTTCAATCAATGATAAGAAGTTCTTAAGGAGGTTCTCTGCTAAGTTTTTCCTTAGTAACGACATCCTAAACAAACGCAATCATGACTCCATTCTGCTTCGTTGTATGGATAAGGTTGAAGCGGAAAAGATTATGGTTGAATTACATGAAGGTACTTTTAGCACTCACTCCAATGGGCATACGATGGCAAAGAAAATCCTACGGGCAGGCTATTATTGGTCTACCATGGAAGCAGATTGCTATCAACACTCTCGGACTTGTCATAAGTGTCAAATTTATGCTGAATGTCTTGACGACTCCTTGGCCTTTTGCTATATGGGGAATTGATATGATTGGAGAAATCAAGCCAACAGCCTCCAATGGACACCACTTCATCCTAGTGGACATTGACTATTTTACCAAGTGGGTTGAAGCAACTTCCTTCGCTTCCGTTACTAAGAATGTTGTTGCCTGCTTCATCAAGCAAAATCTCATTTGCCAATACGGTATCCCGGAAAGGATCATCACTGAAAATGGTACAAATCTTAACAACACTATGATCATCGCTTTGTGCGAGAAATTCAAGATTCAGCATCACATTCTTCCCCCTACCGGCCAGAGATGAAAGGTGTTGTCGAGGCTGGAAATAAGAACATTAAAAAGATCATACATAAAATGACAATCACATATAAAGACTGGAATGAGATGCTACCATTCTCTCTCCACAGGTACCGTACCATGGTTCGCACCTCAACCAAGGAAACACCCTATTCTTTGGTATATGGCATGGAAGTTGTTTTACCTATTGAGTTTCAGATCCCCTCTCTGAGAATTATGAAGGATGCAAGTTTGAATGAAAACGATTGGATCCAAACTCGACTTGATCAACTGAACTTAATTGATGAAAAGAGACTTACTGCTGTCTGCCATGGTCAAGTGTATAAAAAACGGATGATCAAGGCTTTTAACAAGAAAGTCAGATGCCAAATATATCATGTTGGGGATCTAGTGATCAAACGTATCATCTTGCCATAATGTGATCCCAAGGGAAAATGGACTCCTACCTATGAAGGACCATTTGTAATCAAGAACATATTCTCTGGGAAGGCAATGATTTTAACCACCATGGACGACAACGACCTGCCACACCCTACGAACGCGGACATAGTCAAAAGATACTACGCATAAAAGACCTGCTAGGTTGACACACCTAGGCAAAACAAGGGCATCCCAGCGAACCAAAAGCTTCGAGCTAAAATTAGTGATAAAATTAAAAAAATTGTACACCCGGCAAGTTAAAAACCCGAAAGGGCGACTTGGGCAAAAAAGGGTTTCCGGTGGACTGAAAACCCGAAAGGGCGGTCCATGCAAAAGTTAGGGAATAAAAGCGTATGACTATGTCCCGTCGGATCACTTGCGGACAACCTGCAGCTTCCACTGACAAACTCGGAGTTCCTAATCAATTCAATCATCTTCGGACAAGGCAAATCGAAAAGATACTCAGAGATGCGAAGTCTATAGCAGAATGGGAACCCCATGGGATTATTACACATAACTATCTTTCTTTGAATAAATTTTTCTTGTTTTTATGGCACCATTATCTTACTAGAATGTTTGTCTCCTTTATACAAAATGTTTATTCAAAGTCAATACAAAGATACCTCTTTGAAAGTACAAAAACTATTTGTATTTTCTTTACAATTGTGTTTTGTTCGCAAAAACGTCCAATGATTCATTGATGAACATATGCACTTGAACATAATCACTGTTTACAAATAAACAAGATGATAAAGACAATTATTGATAGGTTGAAAAGATAGGAAAATATTCCTATACCACTCCATATTCCCCAGAGTTTTCAATAATCCCTAGCGGAACAAAACTCCCAACTACCCAGCAAAACGAAGCTTCTAGTTTATCAATCCCCGGTGGAAATCTCCCAATTTATCCAAATTCCCCAGCAGGTTGTTGTGAAGCCTGGAATCCGACCAGATAACAGCTAACTTTTGATTCTCTCCAGTCAAGGGTAACTCCCCAGTAAAGCAACAGACAACCGAGACTCCTGAATTCTTTTTCCCAAGCAGGAACAAAACATTCTCCCACAGGGTTTTCACTAATCCCCAAGGGGAACGAAGTTTCAAATGATTAATCCCCATTAGAAGTCGTCAAGATTCTCTGGTTTCCCCAAGCAGATTTTACAGGAAATACATGGTGTTTCCCTCACAACATAATTTATTTCTCTCAACAAGAGTTGTCGGTACTTCAACTTCAAGACATGAAGACTTACATATCCTCACCAGCAGTCAGGGATTTATTTCCCCCAATCCGACAACAATACAGCAGATCAGCTCACATGCGCATACATTGCATCCATATATCATAAACATCAATAAAAGCAATACATTGCATCATACATTTCATGCAACATAACTTGGTGTTTCAGCTAACACTTTACCCTTTTCAGGATAAGATTAACAGCTACCATTCAAAAACACCTCCTGATACAGTTCGAATACGCTCCAAACACGAAAGCCATTCTAATACTCATTCAGATTTCAACACTTTTGATACAGTTCAGATACACTCCAGACACGGAAGCCATTCTGATACTCATTCAGATTCTATCTGATACAGTTCAGATACACTCCAGACCCGGAAGCCATTCTGATACTCATTCAAAAACACCTCTTGATACAGTTCAGATACGCTCCAAACACGGAAGCCATTCTGATACTCATTCAGATTTCAACACTTTTGATACAGTTTAGATACGCTCCAGACCAGGAAGCCATCCTGATGCTCATTTAAAAACACCTCCTGATACAGTTCGGATACGCTCCAAACACGAAAGCCATTTTGATACTCATTTAGATTTCAACACTTTTGATACAGTTCGGATACGCTCCAGACACGGAAGCCATTCTGATACTCATTCAGATTCTACTTTTGATACAGTTCAGATACGCTCCAGACCCGGAAGCCATTCTGATACTCATTCAAAAACACCTCCTAATACAGTTCGGATACGCTCCAAACACGGAAGCCATTCTGATACTCATTCAGATTCTACTTCTGATACAGTGCGGATATGCTCCAAACACGGAAGCCATTTTGGTGCTCATTCAGATTCAAAGAAAACTTTTGATACAGTCCCGATACGCTCCAGACATGGAAGCCATTCTAATACTCATTCAAGGACACTACCTGATACTCATTCAGATTCGAAGACACTATCTGATATAGTTTAGATACGCTCCAGACACGGGAGCCATTCTGATACTCATGTAGATTCAACCTTTTGATACAACACATATACGCTCTAAATATAGATGCCATTCTGATGTTCCACTCACAGATTACATCTCATCAAGAATTCTCGGATGACATCTACAAGCCCATCCCCAATAAGATTTTATTACCTCTCCAAATGGCTTCTTTAAGCCTATTCCTCTTATCATCACCGAGTGCAAATTTCTGGGCACTCTAGTGTCCAATCATCTTCCACCTTCGAGTCACGAATGGCAAATCTCGCCAATCTAACTCCTCAGGTTAAAGAAGATTGAACAGGGGCAGCTGTTGTACCCCAAAATTTTCCCTCTCATTTCTCAAGAAATCACCCTGGATTCTCAAAGTTTTCTCTCATACAAATCCAAGCCTTGAATTATCATTTATTTCCAAGCAAGCCATTTACAAGGGCAAAATGGTCATTTACATGCTGAGAAGTCAAACGTTGGCTTTTGGATCAAAATCAAATCTCAAAAATCACATTTCATCAAGACATGTTAGAATATGAAGTTTGTTTCATCAAGAAGTTCAAAAGTCAAATTTTACCTTGGAAAAGTTAAATTCTAAATACTTAGAATTTTTCTAAAGTATTTAAGAAAAATGACACTTCAGAACTTCTGAGCCAGCCTCCAGGCAGGAGAAGTCAGAAGTTGTAAGCGTGGTTCAACACATAATCTTTAGTCCGAACATGGCTTTTCAGCATCTACGCAAGTTCAGTCAGAGTTTGCTAGAGTAATGCAAAGAAGGCAATAAAGTGTATTACGAAGCCTGAAAGATCCTTCAGAACATGCTGGAACCAGAAGGTAAGAGGGTCAGAAGATTGGGTGCTACACTAAAGCAGAATCTCTAAGTTCAGAGTTTTCAGAGGCAAATCAAAAAAATTTACTGGAAAGCCTAAGGATTCTTCAGAGCTTGCTGAGGCAACAGGATACAAGGTAAGAAGATCAGAAGATGGATGTTTGTCCTAAATAGAATTTCTGACCTAGAGTTAAGCAATGATGCAAAATCTCACATTATAAGATTTCTGATTTTTGACAAATCTCATCATCATTTAATGCTCATTAATGCTCAATACCACTTTTGAGTCTTTGTCCAAAGGATCTTTCCACGTGTAGGGTAGAAATACTTTTGTGCGGGATTAGGTAAGGGCCCATGCACTACATTTCACTTATAGGTTCACTTTTCCTTCATCCTTGCCTGCTACTCCAGCCTAAGCTAAAAAATGTCAGCCATCATACCTTTTTGTAACTTTCTTCAAGAGCAAGTCAGCATCTAGTGTATAATTTTGGCGCCACTTGAAATTTTTAAAAAAAAAACCCACAAAGCTTTTCCTATAAATAGAATGCCATTGGTCAATGAGAAAAGGGCCCAAAGAAAATTGCTGGAAAAAAAGAGAGAAAGTTTGAGCAAGAAAAAAACCTTTAATCCCTGCCCAAAATTCTTAGAGTTTCAAAAACTGTAAACACAGCATACAAACCATTAACTTTTGATCCCTTGCTTTCAAACTCCATTTGTTCTCAAAATATTTCTTGACTAAAAAACACCCATACAGTTTCTGACCCACACGTTGGAAATTTCCATAACTTATGTATTCATACTATTATATACCCTCCATCCATCCATTCAAAGAAGTTGTTCAGAATGTCATCAGAGTTAAGGCTAACTCCAGTTCATAGAACTTCTTCCAGCTGCAAGGTAAGCACTTGCTGGCCCTCACCATATTGCTTAAGCATTACCAGATTTGCATGCTCAAAAACACAATGTAGATATCATGCTTCTGATGTTGTACATGTTCTGAGGTTTTCACGCATATGTATGCTTAAGTAGAGAATAAATCAGTTCAGAACTTTCTTGAAGAAACTAAAACTTAGAGTTAGGATTAGCAAAGGCGTGCTTTCCTATGATTTATGGTTCTGTTCTCCTTATTTCTGAAACACTATGACACCTGCTGAAACTGTCCTAGGCATGTCTTCTATTTTGTGGAAAAATAACCAAATTGCAGATGTTCTGACTAGCATAGAGGGAGACCAAGTTCTGACATTGGCACCAGCGCCTCTGGAGCCTATTCTGTTATCAGTAATATCAGAACTTCTGAAAATTACTGTTTTCCTAGCAGGGTAAGAACCTCTGACATTATACATTTTCACTAACAATTTTCTGTTTCGCAGTGTGCCACGGTCAGAACCTCTTACATATACATTTTCACTAACAGGTTTCTGTTCTGTAGCACGCCAGGGTCAGAACCTCTGACTTCCTTTCAGCAGCACGCTAATCCTCCTTTTTTCTTCCCCTTGTTATTTTCTTTTTCTTTATTTTTCTCGCTGGCACTCTCCATTTCATTAATCAGCAAAACACCAAAAATATTTCGTTCACACTTTATTTTATTCCTTAAAACAAAAAGACAAAAATATTTTCTTAAAAAACAAAACAAGTTCATTTAATATTTTCTTGTATGTATTTCAATATGGTTTTAATAGTAATTTAGGGCTTTATTTTCATTTGCAATCCCCATTCATAAATTTGTACCCCCACCCCCTAAATATTGTAATAGCATAGGACTTTACATTTCTGCAATTTATCGCTTTCAAATGTAAATGCTAATACAAGATAAAATCAACAAGTAGACCACCTAAAAATCAAAGACAAAAGCATGCAATCAAACACACTTTGCACACAATCACCCTTAGGGTTTCTCCACTTGGTTGCCTTATACAAAAATATCCATATTACGCATGCAAAGTATCTTGGTAAAACAAACAAAATCAAAAGATCATAGTCCCTCGATGACGCTATTCTAAGTTGCCTTATAAAATGATCTTAGTCCCTCAAAAATGCTAAGATAGTTTGCAACATTGCTAATCATGGTTATACAATTACCCACGCCCGTCCCGTTTACATCCAAAGATAGGATTGTTTACCAAATCAATGGTAAGACAACAATGTCAAAGGAATAGGAAATACACAAGAAAGACATTTGAGTAGGTAGATTGCTTCTAGTTACTTGCTCTATTTTCAAACAAATATCCATGCTATTTTTCAAAACAAACACACACATTTCCAAACAACTTACAAACATTGAAAACATTTTCAAAAATACAAACATCTTTATATACATTCTTAGGAACGAGAATCATTACAAAGATTTCCTAAACGAATGGCCTCTTTTACAAAATACTTTCAAAAACCACACAAAACATAATTTCAAAACAAAAAGCAAGTGATCTAGCAAGTAACTAAGAGCCCATGGAAAACCATGGATAAAATGGGTGCAAACACCTTCCCTTTTCATAATCTACCCCCCGAACTCAAGAAATAATCTCAAAGGTCTTTCTTGTGCTTTTTCACCTTTCCTTTTGGATAAAAGAAAAGTCGGTGGCGACTCTTGCTAACCGATACATTTGCAAACACAAACGCAAATCCTCAAGTCAGTTCTCCCACCGTATCACAAGTATTTCTCTTCAGATGAATATTTGTTTGCCGGAAATGACCTTTTGATGGATGATTGTATTGTGGAAGGGGTAAACGTCATTGTACCATGTTTTGGTGCACCCGCTCATCTTGAGGTGGAGTACCATAGCAAACCAGTTGTTACCCCATTGGTAATTAGTCTGCCAGGTCCTGTTCCCTATAAATCAGATAAGGCTGTGCCTTACAAATACAACGCTACAATCTTAGAAGATGGGGTGGAAATTCCCATCCAGCCAATGCCAGATGTTGGAAATATAGCTGATAATAGCAGGGTGACCCGTAGCGGTCGTGTGTTTGCGCCGGTTATTAGAAGAGATGTTGTTGTTGGAAAGAAAATTGCTGAGAATGATGAGCCTATGAAGGCTGCAGGAGAGAATTTGGAGCTACATTAGAGAAATAAGTGGATGATATCTTGAAGATAATTAAGATGAGTGACTACAAAATTATATATCAGCTATTGCAGACTCATTCAAAGATATCCATCCTAGATTTATTGATGAACTCCTCTGCTCATAGAGAATCACTGATGAGAGTACTAGAAAAAGCTTTTGTGGAGAATGACATGCCGTTAGATCAATTCAGCAGCGTAATTGGAAATATTACGTCATGTAACAACTTGAGTTTCTGCGATGATGAGTTACCAGATGAAGGGAGGAATCACAACCTGGCCCTCCACATATCTATGAACTGCAAGAATGATTTGTTGTCTAATGTGCTAATTGATAACGGATCCGCATTGAATGTTATACCGAGAAGTAGCCTCATGAAGTTAAAGTATCAGGGAACACCTATGTGCTCGAGTGGCATCATCGTGAAGGATTTTGATGGGTCGAGGAAATTTGTCATCGGTGAAGTAGACTTACCCATCCATATAGGACCATATTTGTTCTTGATAGCCTTTCAGGTTATGGACATTATTCCCATATATAGTTATTTGCTAGGACGACCATGGATACACGAAGCAGGGGCTGTCACTTCAACTCTACATCAGAAGCTAAAATTTGTGCGTGAAGGGAAGGTAGTGATCATAAATGGGGAGCAGGCGTTATTGATATCCAATCTATCCTCTTTCAGTATTGTAAAAGCGGATGAGGCTGTTGTTGGAACCCAGTTCCAAGCCCTATCCATTTACAACATAAGGAAGAATGGGAATTATGTGGTTTCCCTGAAGAACGCGCAGCAGGTTGTGCACAATGGTCATAATGCAGTTTGGGGACGACTTGTGGATCCACCCGTGAACAAGAACAAAACAGGTTTGGGTTTCTCTCCGAAGATTGGTAAAGGCGAAGGTTTAAAGTCAAAGTCTACTGTAAACAGTTATCATGATGTTTTCCACAGCAGAGGCTACCTCCATCCAATTGGTTCTGGAATTAATGTTGTTGAAGAGGATAAAGCAGAGCAGGAAGTACCAAATCATGTGACGCATGAAGTCCGAGTTCAGAACTGGGTCACCATTGATGTTCCTTCTTGCATACATGTTTCAAAGTAATTTGTTTTGTTAATCTGTTTCTTTCTTTTGAAAAGCTTTCACACTGCCCAAGGTGGAAGTATTAATGTCGTAGGGCTTATCTGTTTGCTATAACTTTTAAGATCATTAATAAAAGTTGTCTTTGCTTCCAAAAATGTGTCTTTATTTTCTACTTTTTTTCGGGAAATGGTAATAAAAAAAACCCTTTCAAAATAAATAATAACTGAAAATTAATCTGCATGATCACTTGTTATATGTGTCAGTTTCTAAAAGCAATCATAAATCACATGTGCAGATTAATTAAAAAACCTGTTGAATACAATGACCCTGCACCCTCTCCCAACTTTGAATGTCCTGTGTTTGGGGCTGAAGAAGAAGATTATGATGAGATTCCAGAAGAGGTCTCACGGTTTCTTGAGAACGAGGAAAATACCATTCAGCCATATAAGGAGCCTTTGGAAGTGATTAATTTGGGTTCAGAAGAAGATCCGAAGGAAGTCATGATTGGAGCATCGTTACATCCTGATGTGAAGAACGGGTTGATTAAGCTGTTGAAAGAATATGTGGATATTTTTGCTTGGTCTTATCAAGATATGCCTGGTCTAGATACAGACATCGTCGAGCATCGTTTTCCATTGAAGCCAGAGTGTCTGCCAGTTAAACAAAAGTTGAGAAGAACCTACCCAGATATGGCAGTAAAGATCAAAGAGGAGGTCCTAAAGCAGATTAATGCGGGTTTTCTTGTGACGTCAGTGTATCCTCAATGGATTGCCAATATTGTCCCAGTACCTAAAAAAGATGGAAAAGTCTGCATGTGCGTAGATTACAGAGATCTAAATAAAGCTAGTCCAAAAGATGATTTTCCATTACCTCACATTGACATGTTAGTGGATAGCACAACAAAAATCAAGGTATTCTCGTTCATGGACAGATTTTCCGGGTATAATCAAATAAGAATGGCTCTAGAGGACATGGAAAAAACAACATTTATCACACCCTGGGGAACATTCTGTTACAGAGTGATTCCCTTCGGGTTGAAGAACGCTGGTGCAACGTACCAGAGGGCTATGACAACCCTATTCCATGATCTAATGCACAAAGAAATCGAAGTATATGTTGATGATATGATTTCCAAATCCCAAACTGAAGAAGGGCATATAAAAGATTTGTTGAAGTTGTTTCAGCGTTTGAGGAAGTATCGTCTCCACTTGAATCCAAATAAATGCACCTTCGGAGTTAGATCGGGGAAATTGTTGGGTTTCATTGTTAGCCAAAAAGGAATTGAAGTTGACCCCGACAAAGTAAAAGCAATTCAAGAAATGCCAGCACCAAGAACGGAAAAGCAAGTCAGGGGTTTCCTCGGGCGTTTGAATTATATCTCCAGATTTATTTCCCACATGACTGTAATGTGTGAACCAATCTTTAAGTTGTTAAAGAAAGATCAAGGTTGTGTGTGGACGGATGACTTCCAAAGGGCATTTGAAAGTATTAAAGAGTATCTACTTGAACCTCCTATCTTGCTCCCTCCCGTAGAAGGAAGACCGTTGATTATGTATCTAACAGTGTTAGATAAATCCATAGGTTGTATTCTGGGACAACAGGAAGAAACGGGAAAGAAAGAGTTCGCCATTTATTATCTCAGCAAAAAATTCACTGATTGTGAGTCGCGGTATTCCATGCTGGAAAAGACATGTTGTGCTTTGGCCTGGGTGGCAAAGCGTTTGCGGCAGTATATGTTGAATCATACCACTTGGTTGCTCTCCAAAATGGATCCAATCAAGTATATTTTTGAAAAGCCTGCTCTTACCGGGAGATTGCCCGCTGGCAGATGTTGTTATCTGAATATGATATCGAGTATCGCACTCAAAAGGCTATTTAAATTAGTGTGTTGGCAGATTACCTTGCTCACCAGCCGGTGGATGATCATCAATCTGTAGAATATGAATTTCCCGATGTGGATGTGATGTTCCTAAAAGTGAAAGATTGTAATGAATCGTTGCCTGAGGAGGGCCCTGACCCTGAATCTCATTGGAGTATGATATTTGATGGAGCTGTGAATGCTTATGGTAAAGGAATTGGTGTTGTGATTGGTACTCCTCATGGATCACATATTCCTTTTACTGCGAGGTTAACATTTGATTGCACTAATAATATGGCAGAATATGAGGCTTGCATCATGGGTCTTGAGGAAGCTATTGATCTCAGAATCAAAATTCTATACATGTATGGCGATTCGGCTTTGGTAATAAATTAGATTAAATGAGAATGGGATACTCGTCACCCTGGCTTAATCCCTTACAAAGATTATGCTAGAAGATTGTTACCCTTCTTTAATAAAGTTGAATTCCATCACATCCTTAGAGATGAAAATAAAATGGCGGATGCTCTGGCAACTCTGGCTTCTATGTACCATGTGAATACTTGGAATGATATACCCCGAATTACAATTCGACGACTAGATAGGCCCGCTCATGTGTTTGCAACAGAGGAGGTAGTAGATGAAAAACCTTGGTATTATAACATTAAGCATTTTCCTCAGACTCAGGAATACCCGATTGGTGCGTCGAGGAAAGATAGAAATACACTGAGAAGATTGGCAGGCAGTTTCTTCCTCAGTGAAAATGTGTTATACAAGAGAAATTATGACATGGTCTTGCTCATATGTGTGGATAGACACGAAGCATACATGTTGATGCATGAGATTCATGAAGGTTCATTTGTCACTCATGCTAATGGATATTCGATGGCTAAAAAGATGCTAAGGGCAGGTTATTATTGGTAGACAATGGAATCTGATTTTTACAAATTTGCAAAGAAGTGCCATAAATGCCAGATTTATACAGATAAGGTCCATGTGCCTCCGACACTTCTCAATGTGATTTCCTCCCCATGGCCTTTCTCTATGTGGGGTATAGACATGATCGGGATGATAGAACCCAAAGCTTCGAATAGGCACCGTTTTATCTTGGTAGCAATTGATTACTTCACCAAGTGGGTGGAGGCTACTTCATATGCCAATGCTACCAAACAGGTGGTTGTGCATTTCATCAAAAATAATCTTATATGCCGGTATGGTGTGCCGAGCAGAATCATCACCGACAATGGCTCGAATTTGAACAACAAGATGATGACAGAACTGTGTGAAGAATTCAAGATTGTCCATTACAATTCGTCTCCATACAGGCCAAATATGAATGGGACTGTTGAAGCTGCTAATAAGAATATCAAGAGAATTATCCAGAAAATGGTTGTCACTTATAAGGATTGGCATGAAATGCTCCCTTTTGCTCTGCATGGATATCGAACATCTGTTCGCACTTCAACATGAGCAACCCCGTTCTCCCGAGTATACGGAATGGAAGTTGTGCTCCCAGTCGAGGTAGAGATTCCCTCGTTGCGTGTGATAATGGAAACCAAATTGACAGAGGCTGAATGGGTCCAGAACAGGTTTGACCAATTGAATTTGATTGAAGAGAAGAGGATGACATCTTTATGTCATGGGTAGTTATATCAGAGAAGAATGAAGAAAGAATTTGATAAAAAGGTCAAACCTCGTGAATTCAGAGAAGGCAACCTCGTGCTTAGGAAGATCATGTCTTTAAACACTGATTCTAGGGGCAAGTGGACTCCCAATTTTGAAGGCCCGTATGTTGTCAAGAAATCCTTCTCTGGTGGTGCATTAATTCTTGAAACTATGGATGGCGAGGAGTTCCCACGTCCCATGAATGCTGACGCAGTTAAGAAATACTTCGCCTAAAGAAATAAAATAACAGCTTGCTAAGTTGAAAACCCGAAAGGGCGGCTTAGGAAAAAAGGAGCGTCTCGGTAGGCTGAAAACCCGAAAGGGCGGTCTAGGCAAAAATTAGAGACATAAAAAGAATAAATTTTCCGCTATGTTTAAAACCCGCAAGGGCAGCTTAGGCAAAAGTTAGGGATTTGTTTGGCAAGTAACTACGTCAGACAAGACTTGATTGTTGAAGCAACAATCTTCTCGGATCCTCACCATACTTCAACAAAAGCTACTGCTCAGGATTTCAAAAGTTGTTAGGGGGAATAGTGGTCATTGTATCTCAATGCATCTCTTCCATTATGTATTACCATTTCCCAAACTTTATAATCATCCATGGAGTCTTGCCATTCGCAGACTACCATTCTATGAATGAAATTCGAGCTTTTGCCCAATTCTTTGTGTTCTTATTTTTATTTAGCTTACAAAGACTCCATTTATTACTGATAATAACTGTTAAAGCAAAAAGATTAAAAAAGCAAAATTGACTTTTCAAAAAAAGGAGATCTTTACAATTCAATTTACTTTGGGATTTGTGATGAAACAATGACAACAAAAATGGTGATCCCAGGAATGAACAAACTCTGGTTGTTTTGAGAAGTTTTATTTCCCTCATAAAGGTTCTCCTAGGTCATTTTGCTAGTATGCGCATGATCTTTGTATGTTTCTCAGGTAGTTAAAGACGATACCAATTGGTGTAAGGTGCAATATTGGGTTTGTGATCCCATTATCCCCAGTCAGGTCTTGGTTCATTTTTTATTTTGGGTTTGCATGGTCAGAAGCCTCTGCCCCAGATTCCCCTGCAAAGTCTTCCCTCATATGATGAAAGGTTTTATTCCCTTGGTGTGCTGAGATGTTGCTCTTTCTGCAGTATTGGAATTATTGTTGGTATTCATTTCTCAGGCAACTACACCAGGGCGGTATATTTTCTAAGAAGTGTTAAGACAGTTGTCAACACTTTGGGTTTTCACCCACCAAGTGCTGGGTTTGATTTAAAATCCCCATGGGTTTGACCTCTTTCTATAATGTTGACTTCTTGATTCCCCAGGAAGGCTATCCCAGGGCATCTTTTGTTGGAATAAGTTTGCATGATGTAAAGTTTCAATCCGCATTTTTCTCCAGGGAGGTAGGCTTGAATTCCCCAGTGAAGTTTGGTTGTTTCGGTGTCAGTCTTCTTTATTTAAGGCTGGTCTTGCATTCTCCAGTAGGCGTGTTGCTTTTGGAAAACTGCTTTCTCTGATGAAATCGGAAGAAGGATGTTCTATCCCGGTATCTATTTGATTTGGCTACATCCGGATTATGTTTCGCCTAAGTGAAGTTAAAGCAATAGGTTTGGTTTCTGCAGTTGCTTTTACCTTTCTTGGATTTATCTTTCTGGTTGAAGTATAGCCCAATGTTGTTAGTACCTGAGGCGGTTTTGTTTATACTGATTATGTATCCTTTTACCAGCATATGCACTATAGCACTCATACATTCATACATGCATCATGCATGGCTAAAAATCATCGTTCATTGATATTGTTTTCTGATCTTCCTGCAACGCTCTTTTCTTAGTTGAATTTGGGTTTCCCTCTTGATTTTATTTCTCAAAGGATGTATCTTCGTTGGCCGTCTTGCTCCAGTTTATTTCTGAATTGGATTTGTGGTTGCATGACAATATTATTTACTTTGGATTTCTGAGAACTTTGAGTTTTGGTTTATGCATTTATTTTGCACGGGAAGACTTTATCTCCTCAGCAGGAATATCGTGGCATTTCCTCAGGAAGTCATATTTCTATCCCCAGAAAGTCATTTCTCTTTGCAATTCCACTTGACAATGAGTGGGAGTCTCTTTATTTGAGATAGCTTACATACTACCCTTTCCAGACATAGTTCCTTGGTTAAAGAAGAAGTTGAGACCCGTTCTAGGAAAAACACCAGAATCTTAGGGAAACTTGATATATTTTCTCTTCCTACCTTCAGTGAATGTTGGTAGTACATCGGCAGTGAACGTTGGTGTTTCTTATCTTTTTGCTATCTTCAGTGAATGTTGATAGTTCATCGTTAGTGAACGGCGGTGATATGATATGCTATTTTCTCTTTCTACCTTCAGTGAACGTTCGTAGTACATCAGCAGTGAACGTCAGTGTTTATTATATTTTTGCTATGTTTAGTGAACGTTGATAGTTCATCATCAGTGAACGACGATGGTATAATATATTTTCTCTTCCTACCTTCAGTGAACGTTGGTAGTACATCGGCAGTGAACGTCAGTGTTTATTATCTTTTTGCTATCTTCAGTGAACGTTGATAGTTCATCGTCAGTGAATGGCGATGATATGATATTTTCTCTTTCTACCTTCAATGCATGTTGGTAGGATATTGGCAGTGAACGTCGGTGTATATTATCCTTTTTTCTATCTTCAGTGAATGTTGATAGTTCATCGTTAGTGAACGGTGGTGATATAATATTTTCTCTTTCTACCTTCAGTGAACGTTGGTAGGATATCGACAGTGAACATCTATGTTTATTATCTTTTTGCTATCTTCAGTGAACGTTGATAGTTCATCATCGGTGAATGATGAGGATATGATATTTTCTCTTTCTACCTTCAGTGAATCTTAGTAGGATATCGGCAGTGAACGTCGGTGTTTATTATCTTTTTGCTATCGTCAGTGAACGTTGATAGATCATCGTTAGTGAACGGTGGTGATATGATATTTTCTCTTTCTACCTTCAGTGAATGTTGGTAGACCATCGGCAGTGAATGTTGATGCTTGTTATCTTCCTCTCTGATTCAATTCTTTTGGTCCACCAGTGATTTATTTTCCTGGTGGGGTTGCTACTTTGTTTCTTCATTTTTGTGGCATCCCCAATGTTACTTTACGTCTCTTTGGTTCTGTTCATATGCATTCATATGTATAAGCATTTCATGGCATCTTAGGGACAAAAATAGGGTTTGTTTTATATTTAAGTATCTACAATCGCGTCGACACGAAGATATTTAACCTTCATATCTCCGAATAGAAGACACTTAAATAAGGGAAGCTATTGTACCCCAATTTTCCCCCCTAAGATTCCTCTATCATATCATATCAACTCGATCATAATAAGATCACATTAGGGTTGGTTCTTCCTCTTTTTCTATCTCCTATCTTTAAGTTTGCTCTTGAGGAATCTCCAAGCACCTTAGTTGTGTATTTTGTATATGTGTTGTTGACTAACTTCTAATCAAAATACAAAAAAAATGTTTGTCTTTACTTTGTATATTTTTGTTTTGTAGGTACCAAGTCGAAGCATCTGACAAATAAGGATTTCTGGTATTATTTTCCTAAAATCTCTATTTGCGAAGGAAAAATTAACAAAAATTCATTTTTTTTCACTGATGCAATCGATTGCTCTTAGGGTGCAATCGATTTCACATAGTGCATTTTGCGCCATTTTTGAAAAAATACACAGTGCAAATCGATTTTCACTATAGTGCAATCGATTTCACAACGTGAAAATTTGAAAAAAATCATCAATTTTAAACTTGTCAAATTTTGGCTCCAATTTTTCTTCATTTTTGAAAGATGTATCATTAATTCAAATTTTATTGCCAATCTTTCATTTTTAAGAAGAATTATCATTAATTCAAATTTTGGCTCTAATATTTGAAAGAGTTATCATTAATTCAAATTTTGGCTCCAAGAATCAATTACCAAATTACCACTAATACCAATCCTAAAACTCTATAAATAGAGCCCTCATTTCATTCAAATTTCAAGCTTTTGATAACCAAAATCACTTTGCTAAAAAATCTCTCAATTCTCTCCATCTACCAAATTCACTCAAAGCTCCATTTTCAAGAAAAGTTAGTAAGCTTTGCATTGAAGCTTACTAATCTTTGAGCTAAACCTTAATCCAAACACTTTTTCTTCATCAATTCTCTACATCCAAGCTTGGAAATCGATTCTTGTGGTTGAATTGAAGCAAATTCTGGAAGTTGTGTTGATAATTCTCTAGATCTACCTTTGGTAAGTTGGATAATTCATCTTTCACAATGTGATCTCTTGGTGATCTTTGGGATTGATTCATTGAGCATTGTTTTGTGATTCCATTGGTGTTGTTTTCTCATAATTTGATGGAATTTTCATGCTCAATTGAATCCATGATCATAAGGTATTTGATGGAAAGTTTGAACAAGAATTTGGCTTTTTAAAATGTTGTTTTGTTGTCTGTAACAGCGTGCAATCGATTGTTGTAACAGTGAAATCGATTGCACTAAGTGAAATTTGCACAAATTTTGGAAAACTTCACTGTGCAAATCGATTTACACAGCAGTGCAATCAATTTGCACAGAGACAGAATGTATTTTTTGCCTCGTTTTGGGGCAGCTTTGATCCAAAATGCTTTTTCTACTCACTCCTTTTGATTGTTGGTTTGGATTGCAATTTTAAATGTCCAATTTCTCTTTAAATTAAATGGACTTTGTGATGTAGATAAAGTTGGATAAATGTTCATCAATTCAAATCTACCTAAGAGTGAATTATTTAATTTATTTTTGGTGTTTTGGATTAATGATATGTTTAGTGCTTTAATCCATCTAGAGGAGTGGTTGAATTTAAAGATGAAAGAATTTTGAGATGGTGATCCAAATTAGCTTATCATTCCCCGCCCTCTTCATCTTATTCCTTTCTTTTTTAATTGTGCTACATGTTAAGGGATGATGATCTCTATATAATTTATCCAAACATGAAGTACATAGATTGCTATTGACCGACCTCAAAATAGGTGCGACTTCTACATAAGTCCATGTACGATTGCTTAACATAGCGCTAAATTTTGTCCTGATTCAAATAAATGATCATTCCTGGCCCAAACCTATGTTTTAAAGCCAAAGTATGTTAATTTGATCTCTTTGATCCAATAACCTTGAGATTCATTGTGTGGAGGCTTTGGTTCTACCAATCCTCTAATGGATCTACGACATCTTTGGTCAACGCGAATCACTTAAACATTATTGATCATTAAATGGAACTTGTGAGAATTGCAAAATGGATGATATACTTGACAAAAAGCAAATGCAACTTGTTGTGTGGAGGCTTTGGTTCTACCAATCCTCTAATAAGTTCCAAATGCAAGTTTCAAGATGGTCATCCAACTAACCACTAATTTCTAACAATTGACTTTAATTTATGATTTTATTTTTATGCTTTATGTACCATTTACTTTTAGCATTTTACATTTCATGCTATTTTAATCTTTGCTCACTTGATCATTTACTTTTATGTCATTTTTATTTTGCTCACTTGAGCTTTTCTTTTCCTTTTGAAGACACCTAATAATCAACATGAACCATAAAAAACTTTAATGATATTTGGACAATTTGGTTACTATCCTTGGAATTATGGAGTATTGGACTTCTTGGACTTAGGATTAGAGACCTTAGCCTATCTTGGAGACTTTGTGACTTTATCTGATTATTTTGTCTGGAGTTCTTGAGGTTTACCTCAAGAAATTGGGTTGCTTGTTTGTTTTTGTGTGCAGGTTTTTTTTATTACATACTTTGTTTGTAATCTGGAATTCACCCGTATACATCCGTTACTCTGCCCAATTTTTGTGAAGACTTAATACATTTGAAGAGGTCTAGTGTATTTTCTTGCTTGGTTTCAATCTAAAGAATGGGAATTATGTCTTGGCTCATAATGTCAAGTTGTGGCTTCTTGTCGGTTAGATGGTTCTTATCCTTAGATTTTACCTTATGCTTTAGGATAGTCTCTTCATCTCCTCCCATCTTCTTTAATTTCAAAAATCTTCTCCCTCCTTTTGAAAACTCTTCTTGTTTTGAAACTTGAACCATTTTCATAATAAACTTGGACTTATGTCCATGCATTTTCAAAACATTTTCATAAATAAACTTCAATAAATTTAATAATACCTTGACATTTTTTGTGAGAAGACTAAAAGTCAATCAATCTCATTTCAAACCATTTTGCCACTTTGGCTTTTATCTTTAAACTTTTCTTAAAAAGGTTGGACTCTTGTCAATCCTTGGATGATGCAAACAACTATACTTCTAAAATATGTAGTGAAGAGAGATATTTTCCACTTGGGTGTTGAGTGAGGCATTGTTGATTTTAAAATCCAAGCCATATCCTCCACTTTGAGATGATGCAAATTCTCCTTTTCTCATGATTGTGGGTAGTAAGTATGTTTTCCACACGGACAATGACGATGATGTCTTATCTCTTAAAATTAACCAACACACTTGTGTTTTAAATTTTTAAAAGAGGAACTACGTGTACCCTGATCCCCTATTGCACGAAACGTGGTAGGTAGGCACTAAAGGTTAGCAACCGCGGTGGGTGCAAAAATCATAAAAAAAATATATTTCTTTTCTCACCTCCACCATCCATTTCATATACAACACATTTTTTATAGCCAAAATATACATATTTTACAACGAGGTTCCTGCGGAGTACCGTAGATGTTTAGGGTGCTAATACCTTCCCTTTGCATAACCAACCCCCTTACCTTGAATCTTTCACATTTTTTTTGGGTTATTCGCTCTTTTTCCCATTCCTTTGGAAACAAAAAAGCGCGGTGGCGATTTTTATTTTGATTTGTATAAAGTCTAGTCAATCCAATGGCTTAGTCTTGAACATTTCTACCACTACACATACAAACTTCTATAATTGGGTAGAATATGTCCAAAAACTTCCATCTTCAAATCCACTTGTGCGTTTCTTGACCTTTTGATTCCTAAAGCTTCTAAACATCATCCATAAACAATCTCAACACCTGCAACACAACTGTAACACCATCTTCACCAACTTCCATTTTCAAAAATAGAGCTTTGCACTTGGACTTCTCTAGCACGATTCAGCCATCCTCAGCTCAAAGTAACTATTGCATTAGTTTCCTAGAGGTTCAAGGAAGCTAGCTCAATCATCACAACACCTTGAAAGTTCTTCTAACTCAAAACACGATTTTCAGTTGCAAGATGAGTTTTCTGACTTTTCATCTCATTATTTAGGCATTGTTAGGCTTGCATTTTCAAAGACAAAAATGTAGATATCATTGCCCTAAAACTGACCATGTCCTTGGAATTCATTTATATTGCTTGAGTAGAGAGAATTTTGGACCTGAACTTTCTGAAAAAAGTAGGTTATATTTGGTACCATTCAAAACTCATGCTTATCTTTGATTTATAGTTTTAATGAGTTACATTTCTGAATTTGTGATGAAATTTTCCATAAGTTTCATGTTTACATTTTTCATTTTGGTTGAGAAATGATTGAGATACAGTTGGTCTGGATGGACGTGAGGTTGAAGATAAAGTACATGCCTAGGAATGGATTTTCGATATATATTTATGGTTTTGTATAAGACACCGGGTGTATAGCCACACCAATGGTAGAGAGCGCGCACGTTTATGCCTAGGGCCTGTGTTCGAACCCCAGTGCTTCCTTTTGTTTTGATTTTCTAACATTTTTGTTCTTTTTTGTCACAGAGCGCGCCTGGACTCACATTAATTTGGCCTTTCCATCTTCATTTCTATAACCCCCTGTTTCCTTTTGACAGCGCAGCCAAATTCCATTTTATTTTATTGTTATTTCCTGTTTACAAAAGCCTATTGGGTCAGACTTAAAACAACTTTACTACAAAACCACCCTAATTAAATTTTCACCCCTGACTTGTTTTCTTTTATATTTGATATCACTTTATTATTATTTTTATTATTATTATTATTATCAATAAAATCCCAAAAATATTTTATTTATTATTTATACTTTAATATAAATATTTTATTTTCTTTCAATACAAAAATACAAAAAAAAAAACATTTTTCTACATAAACTTAATTTATTTTTTCAATAGTCCAAACAGACTTAGGTTTAATTTTATTTCTCTTGTAATTAAAATTAGTTTAGAATTTAGATTTTCCTCTTTAAAATTAATTTTCATACTGATTTAATTAATATAAATTTTTTTCATACTAAACAACAAACACTTGTTTTCTTTAATAAATTAATTTCTATTACTTAACTTAATTTTAATTTTTTTTCTCTGAATTAATTATTATTATTTAGTTAATTAGGCTAAAACTATTCTCTTAAACAAAATTCAAAACAAGAACATTTGCCTCTTTCTTTATACATCATATTTATTTCCTTGACCATTTATTTCCTTGTATATTATATATTCCAATTCCTGTACATTTATTAAATATGGTTGTAATAGATAAGTAGGTTTTAAATTCTTGCAATCCCAATTTGTAATTTGTATACTCCATCCTCAAAAAATTATGTAATAGCGTAGGATATTTACTTTTTCGCAATTTATCGCTTTCATATAAATGCTAGTAAAATAGGATTTGTATGGAAAAATAAAATCAATACTTAGAAAACCTTAATCCAAGATAAACTCAAGCATGGAATACAATACACTTGCACACTTTACACCTCTAGGGTTTACTCCACTTTGTTGCCTTAAAAATGGTTATGTTATGCATGTGAGACATCTTAGCAAAAATAATCAAAAATACAAGATCATAGTGCCTCAATGACGCTATGAATGTTGCCTTACAAATGATCTTAGTCCCTTAAGAAAAATGCTAAGATATCTCATTACATTGCTATCAATGACTATACGATGACCCACGCATGTCCCTTTACATCCAAAGATAAGTGTTGTACCCCAAAATTTGCCCTCCCATATTTCTCAAAATATTTCAAGAAAAATTCACAAGTCCAACCCGGCGCGTCATATTCAGGTATTCTTTCGCCAAGATATCTCTGATAACGTATTCTCAAATTCAGGTTCGGCTCAAGAGTCAATTCTTTAAAGAAGGTATCCGAATGTGCGAGTTTTCTTGAAGAAATATGGTGAAAAAGTGTGCTGAAAGTGCAGTTTTTACGCGCTAAAAAATTCATAACTTGAAGATCGTGACTCGTTTTGAACCCATTCCGGTGGCCAAAATTTCGTCTTGACATTATCTACGTTTTCATCTCTCACGGCTGGAAGCCAATTTCGATCATAAGGTCTTCAAAAATGTGGATTTATCAAGTATTTTTATACAGAAAATTTGTGACCGAAGTTTATTTGCGTCATGTTTAGAAAATCATAACTTGGTCGATTTTCATCGTATCGAGCTGGTTCCGGTGCCAAAATTTCACAAATTGAGTTGGCTACATTTTCACAGAAGGTATTGAGTTCAAACAGTATTCAAAAGGCCTTCTTTTTTTGCTCAGAGTGCGTGACACGCTGAAAATCCTGAATGCTGAATATTATTTCATCTGAGCCGAAACTTCAAAAATTCATAACTCGGTCAATTTTTATCGGATTGGACTCATATTTTTACACAAGGTCACTGACTCATAGATCTACAACTTTGCTTCAAAAGTCGAGACCAAATTATGCACCGATCAATACCAGTTTTTTATTGAAGAACGTGTCGGAGTCGACACTGGAGCCCAAAATAAGTTTGTCTTAGCTGAAACTTCAAAAATTCATAACTAATTCACCGTTTATCCGATTTAGTCGATTTTCGGACAGGAGTTAGTTCTCAATATCGGCTACATTTTGTTTTCACATTTCAACTTCAAAAAATGCACTTAAGTCCCTACGATTTAGCCTGGAAAGTGACGAATTCAAGTGAATATTGGAGGCCCAATTGCACATTCAAAGCCCATTTGCTTTACCCTAATTTCTATTATATAATCACTTTCTTTTCACACAAACCAGAGGGGAGAAAAGAGGAGGAAAAGAGAGAAAAAACCTTGTCACAATACTGTTAGAATATCAAATTCTTTCAAGAACCCTAAAACCTTAAAATCCTTATTATAAATCCCTCTCTCACTACAAACAAGTCATCTCAGTTACAAACCAACATCTTATTACTTCTTCAGTAAGGGTAAGGCTGGTTTGATCTCCATGATCCAAAGGGCATAAAAGCATTCATGTCACTACTTTTCCAGTAAGGGTAAGGTTGATTTGATCTCCATGATCAAAAGGGTATAATCATTCATACATGCCATATTGTGCCTAAACATTAAATTTCTTCATATATTGTCTTTATTTGCATTTTATGATTTTATTTAATGTGTTCGTGAGATTCAACACTGCAGATTTAGACAGGATCCCATGCAGGTTCATTAAGGAATGTTGAGGCCAAAAGCCAAATGGCCAAAAGCCAAAAGCCAAATGGCTAAAGTAGAAAAACTTATGCATGACACCAATACATTGCCAAACCACTCCAATTCACCTCCAAAAAGGGCCAGACACCCCCCATGGTTTGCATCATTTTTATTTTTTTTATTTGATTTTCCTTTTCATTCTTTTAATTGTTTTTAATTGTTTTCTTTAATTTCCTAAAATAATTTTCATAATAAAAAAATCAGAAACTAAAAATGTTTATTGTTATTAATATTAATTTCACCATTATTTTTTGTAAATAAACTTTAATAATTAACTTAGTTAATTTAGGTTTCAAAACTTTAATATTTTTCTTAATAAATTAAAATATGTAGAAATTAGGTTTTTTTAACTTTTCATCATTTTTTTAAATAAATAATTTTCTCATCATTATTATCATTATTAATTACTAAATATTTTGTAAATAAATATTATTCATTAATTTTAGCTATTAAATTAGGTTTAATTCAAGCATTTTCTTAATTAGGGTTTTAATCAATTTTTATCCTTTTTCTTTTCTTTTCACTAATAATTAAATATTATTTATTTTTATAAATCAAATTGCATGTAAATAAATAATTTAATTTTAGGTTTAAATTTTAACATGTTTTCTTAATAAATAAAAGTTGTAGAATTAGGGTTAATTAGTTAATTTTATTTAATTCTCATTAAAAAAACCATAAATACGAAAACCTCAAAAAATAATTTCTCTTTTTATTTTAATTGAATTAATTTGTAAATAATAATTTAATTTCATTAAAGGGTCCAACGCCCTCGCTTTCAATTTCAATTCAATTCGCGCGTTTTATTTTATTTCTTATAATATTTATGTACCTCTCCCAAAGCCGTGTAATATTTATCTTTCGCACTTTATTTCTTTATTTTCTGTCAAATCGGGTCCTGGATTAAAATTTGGCGATGTGGACCCGCGCCTTTGTAATAGTTTAGAATTTTACCTTTCCGCACTTTTTTAACTGTTAAATAAATGCATGCAAGAATGAATGACAAAATAAAAACAAACGCATAGATCACTTTGACATGAACAAGACAAAATAAATGAACATGACACACAAATCACACACCACCCCTAGGGTACGCCTCACTGTTGCCTTGCCTCGAAAGGTGATCGTCGAGTAGAGGATGTCTTAGTAAGTCCTCATGATCCGGGAACCTGGCATGAGGGTAGCTTCTAAGGTGTCTTCCCATTGCTCTGGTGATCACCATGTCCCGAACCTCGAATTGACCCGAACACCTCCAACGGTGGTGCTACCTACCTCTCAATGGTGGGATGGCACTACTTTAAAGGACATTTACCCAGACGAATTCCTTAGGGTAGGTAGGTTCTCGTAGATACTTGCTCTAATTTCAAAACAAATCAAAAATACTTTTCACACCAACACATTTTCAAAAAGCTTTCGAAAGCAATTTTTCAAACACTCTTGAGGACCGATACAAGAATCGAACTGGAATTTTCAAAGAAACTTTTTTAAAAACCCACAGTTGAAAAGCAAACAAACCATTTTTGAAAACACAAGTGAGCAAGTATCTAAGAGCCCATGGATAACCATGGATAGAAAGGGTGCTAACACCTTCCCTTTCTATAATCTACCTCCCGAACCGAGAGCAATCTCTATAAGGAATTTTTCTGTGCTTTTGTCCTTTCCATTTGGAGAAAATAAAAGACGATGGCGACTCTTGCTTCCGCGACATTTCACGAACCAGCGTTAAACAGTCAGTTCCAGATCCACCGATCACAGAACTGGCGACTCTGCTGGGGAAATTTTTAAAGTGAGGTGTACCTTAGGGTTAGCTCAGACTTATGTTTTCAATTGTTGTGTTTGTTTGCTTTATTATTGTGGGCTGCATCGGAGTTACATAGATCCTAACCCGGATCTGGGGATACCCTGTTAGGTAGCATAAGCTGTGAGGGACCTGTCCGGCGTAGACCGACACGGGTGAAACAGTGGCTACGTTGGTGTGGCACCTTGGTCTGTACCGATATCCCTCGTGTCGAAACGGGGAGAATATGGGTCTTCCAAGGAGTCATTAAGCACCAACAACCTTAGAACCTTAAATGACACAACTTGGCCATTAGAACAGTAGCAGTATGCTACGCCCATTGAGGCTAAACTCTCGTGATGGTTCTGGCCGCAAGAAAAGATTGCGATGCTGGAGTTATGACCGATTGAGGATAGTCAATGATATTTGGATCCTCTAAGAACCCGGTTACTTTTGATTAGGACAGGTATGAACCAACAAACTGAAAGAGGGTACTACCTAGACCTCATGCTGGCCTAAACTCTAAGGGTTCTTTTGTGTGACTTGTGTGCCCTCATACTTGAACTACTTGCATGCTTATTATCTGACCCTTGAATTTCTTGCAGGTTTTGTTTATAGTCCTTAATTGGGACTCATAACAAAGTTTACTGAATTTCTTGCAGGTTTTGTTTGTAGTCCTTAATTAGGACTCATAACAAGGTTTACCGAGTTTCTTGCAGGTTTTGTTTATAGTCCTTAATTAGGACTCATAACAAGGTTTACTAAGTTTCTTGCAGGTTTTGGTTTGCAGTCCTTAATTAGGACTCATAACAAGGTTTACTGAATTTCTTGCAGGTTTTGTTTGTAGTCCTTAATTAGGACTCATAACAGGGTTTACTCACATTACCCCATGCATACCATAACATCATACCATTGCATACATCCTAACCCATTTCAAGGATCTCAAGGGCTTGTGATGTAGGTCATGATGAATCAAACGTCTAGCAAGGGGCAAAGAGGATTTATTTTCCACTAGCCAAGGTTGTCAGGGGCTATGACCCACTGGATATGGTGAGCCTATGACCCTTTGAAGAAGGACTCTCAACAACATGCAGTTCCTTCAATCAAACTACTGGACCCAAGTTCTAACAAATTTTCTTGTTTACCCTGCGAGGTCCTTGAAAACATTGCATGCATATCATACATATCATTGCATTGCAGGTATCCTTGTTGCAGGTCACTTACCTTTCTCGCTGTTTATTTCAGCAATGGCTTCACAACCAGATAACCAGGACCTTCACACTCAAGAGACTCAGTTCAAGGAGATCTTCCTAAGCCTATCCAAGGGGCAGGAAGAGTTGAGGACACTCCTCATGGGGAATCTGATCAGAAAGAGTCCTGAAGATGACAAGGACGAACAGCTGAAACGTCTACAAGCTGAGGTAGACACATTGAAAGCCCAGATGCTGGGGAAAAGGGCCCTCATTCAAGGTTTAGCTCAGGAGCAAGGAGAGCTGAGAGCCATGATCAGCCAACTTCCTCAAGGCATGAAGCAACCAGCCCAAATCAGGGACCAGGTCATAGAACAGCTTCCAAGAAGGCAAAGGTCGGGTCCAATGAATAGACCTCTCTGAGTTGCTACTATTTCTCAAGTCCAACAACGACCGCGCCAAGAACAGCGGGTTGATCAGAACAGGTCGGACGAGCCTAAGAGACAATTCACATACATCAACATCTCATGGTCACGAGCTTTGCAGCACATGTTAAGGATGAACCTGATTGCGGTGATCAACCCTCCTGCAAATCCAAAGACTTCCTCTCCAAATTACCAAAGACTTCCTCTCCAAATTACAACCCAGAAGCAAGGTGCGCTTACCATTCTGGTAGCTCGGGGCACGATACTGAGGACTGTTGGGCATTGAAGTACAAGATTCAGAATATGATCGATGCTAAAGAGATCGAGTTCGAGCCCGCCGAGACTTCCAATGTGATCATTGCTCCCTTGTCAAAACATGGCTATGATTGAGAAATTTTTGTTCATTAGAATCTTTCAAGTTGTAATTCTCTTTTGATTGTTCAAGCATTCCATTCATATCAAACGTTGTTATTTCATTAATGCATCGCATATGTCTGTTCTGAAACAATATATTTGTATTCACTAAATGCAAATTGTTTTCATATTTTTTCTGATGATCAACTCTTGATTAAGAAATTCTAAGCCTCTTGAGGGAGGATGACGAAAACGATACCATGATCTTTACAGTATGCTTTTGAACAGACCCCGCTGATGAGGTACAGGCATTGTTTCAATCCCTAAACACTGGAGTTATAAGGATGATAATCCCTCGTCAACCCATCTGAGCCAAAGAAGTAGGAGTTTTTCTTTTCGAAATTTAAAACCCTTAATCATAACCTGGGGCAGGGTAGTCTTCTCAGTTGATCCAAGTGCATAACGAATGGCACCGAAGGAGGTCCTTACAAAACAAAGAAAGAAAGTGATGGTTCCGAATAATCAATAAAGAAAGGCAGTCATTATCTAAAAAAATAAAAACCCATTAAGTCAAAACCTATGAAGGAGACTTACAAAACTGGGGCATCCCGCTGACTGTAACCACCAAAAACAGTTCAGGCAAAAATAGGGATCACAAAATCAAAAAGAAAGAGGTCCTACAAACCCTCAACAAAAAGGAAATGACTGCCCATTCAAAATAAATTGTCAATATCCGAACCATCACCGGAAAATCAGAGCAAAGACTCAAACAAGGTCTAATGCACGATCAACTGAGTTTAGGTTTGAAGAACATCACGAATAGCGGGTGGGTACAAATAAAATTTGAGCCTTTATCCTTTGTTTCTTAAACCGTGAACCAGGCCACGTTATAACCCTTAAAAGTCCTAGCTGAAGCATGGGTTAGTTCGAAAGCATACTGTTACGAAAGGTATCCTGACTCCTTAAGGCTCACGGTAAAATACGGAGTTGACATCACGTTTTACAAACATTCATTTGTTTTATGAAAAAGGGTGCATTTTCAAAATCTTCAAGACAGACACAGGCTTTGCATTTTTAATATAACTCTGTTTTCATATGACTTTTTGTTTGAACAGCAGAAAAATTCGCACGACGAATGCCTAATGAACAGAAGTACTTCCAATCAAGGGGCAGACATGACCATGGTCCATTATCTGGGGCAGTCCAATCAAGATTTGGAGAATCTCTCAAAGGCCAAATAGCCTGGGGACAAATCTCCGCCTAAGTCACTTGGGGCACTCCAGCAACGAATCCTGCCTGATCAAACATCTTCTGGGGGTATGACAAAACACTTCTAACAGGGGCAACTCCCTACATTCCGAAAGCACGAACATAGTCGAAAAGAATACTACGCACAATCAAAGACCCGCTAGGTTGACATACCTAGGCAAAAATAAGGGCTTCCCGGCGAACCAAAAGGGTTCGGGCAAAATGAGGGATGAAATGAAAAAACCTGTACACCCGGCAAGTCGAAAACCTGAAAAGGCGGCTTGGGCAAAAATGGGTATCCCGGTGGACTGAAACCCCGAAAGGGCGGTCCAGGCAAAAGTTAGGGATCAAAGCGTACGACTATGTCCAGTAATCTTGTCACCTACCAGAAGTAGGTTTGTCCATCAACAAGCTATCAGCACCTCACAAGTCTTCCTCTCCCACGTCAGAAACAGGGGCAAAGATGAGTTGTCTAAGCAATCTAGTTGTTCTGTCCTCCAAGGTAGCAAGGTAGATTCAGATGAAGAACATAACCAGCATATCTTAATTCCCCAGAGAGTACGTCAGCAAGTCAATACACTCTCCTCAAGCAAAGCTATATTATCAACCTTAAGGAAGTTGGGTATCCTCCAGCAGATCCCAGCATTCCACAGCAATATATACGCATTCTTAACAAGCATCCCCGGCAGTCTTGATCTAAGATTGTTCCCCGGCGGTATATCAACTTGCATTGGAATCAATTCCCCGATACATCTCAAAACTTCCCCAAGAGAGTCCAACCCAGTTTCCCCAGGAAAGATGGAATTCATCTCCCCAAGCAGTAAGCTTATCCCCAGTAGATTCTGGAAGCTTATCCTCGCAGAGCACGAACGCGTCTCCCGGCTTTATTCAAAGAGTTATTTCCTTACCAGGATATAATTGGGTTATCCTCAGCCAAAAACCACGGGAAGAGCGTCCTCGACGAAGTCTTCTTATCCCCAGCGAAGTCCATTAACACTTCCAACACAACAAGGGTATCCCCAGCAAGTTATTATCAACAACTCAGCAAAGTACGTCTCTCCCCACAGAGTATTGCTTCCCAGCAAGATCGTCAGAATACTTTTCTCCCCGCAGAATATTCCATTCGCCGTTTATTCCCCAACGGAGTTATCCTCTCCTACCGGTATTCTTGCAACTATCATCCCCAGCGGAAGCAAAAATCTATTCTCCAACATCAGCCCGGGAGTGACTTCCCGGCACCCGTCAAGGATTATACATTTGTAAACATCGCATACATCATTATAGCATGCATATACGCATCATATCCTACAAATCTCATTTATATTGAGAACATCATTGCTTGATTCATATCATGCATTGCGTATGACTGACCTTTACCTTTCAGGAAAGATCCAGTTAAGTTCTCAAGCTACATTCCAAGACCTTGTCTGGTTCAGTTAAATCGACTCCTAAAGATTTTCCTGGTTATTATCCAGTCAAAGGCGTTCTCTGGTCTAGTTAAACCGACTCCTAAAGGTTTTTCTTTTGAAGACTCAGTTGAAGACTCCAAAGACCTTGTCTGGTTCAGTTAAATCGACTCCAAAGATTTTCCTGGTTATTATCCAGTCAAAGGCGTTCTCTGGTCTAGTTAAACCGACTCCTAAAGGTTTTTCTTTTGAAGACTCAGTTGAAGACTCCAAAGACCTTGTCTGGTTCAGTTAAATCGACTCCAAAGATTTTCCTGGTTATTATCCAGTCAAAGGCGTTCTCTGGTCTAGTTAAACCGACTCCTAAAGGTTTTTCTTTTGAAGACTCAGTTGAAGACTCCAAAGACCTTGTCTGGTTCAGTTAAATCGACTCCAAAGATTTTCCTGGTTATTATCCAGTCAAAGGCGTTCTCTGGTCTAGTTAAACCGACTCCTAAAGGTTTTTCTTTTGAAGACTCAGTTGAAGACTCCAAAGACCTTGTCTGGTTCAGTTAAATCGACTCCAAAGATTTCTCTGTTTCTTATCCAGTCAAAGGCCTTCTCTGGTTCAGTCAGATCGACTCCAAAGATCTCCCTGTTTCTTGTCCAGTTGAAGACATTCAAGACCTAGACCGGTTCAGTTAAATCGACTCCAAAGATTTCTCTGTTTCTTATCCCGTCAAAGGCCTTCTCTGGTTCAGTCAGATCGACTCCAAAGATCTCCCTGTTTCTTATCCAGTTGAAGACATTCAAGACCTAGACCGGTTCAGTTAATCGACCCTAAGATTCTCTGTTTCTTATCCAGTCCAAGGCCTTCTCTAGTCCAGTTAAATCGACCCCAAACAGATTTTCCTGATAAAGACTTAGTAGAAGATATCCAAGGTTCTCTCAATGTTTGCTGTTGAGGTGGTAATCGCCTATGGTTCTCTCCCCGATACTGCGGAGGTGGTAATCCCAGATTTCGCTCAACGATTGCTGTTGAAGTTGAAGTTATCCAAGATTCTCTCAATGATTGTTGTTGAGGTTGTAGTCGCCTATGGTTCTCTCTCCGATACTGCGGAGGTAGTAATCATCCCAAGATTCGCTCAACGATTGCTGTTGAAGGTGAAGTCGTCCAAGATTCTCTCAATGATTGCTGTTGAGGTTGTAGTCGCCTATGGTTCTCTCCTCGATACTGCGGAGGTAGTAATCATCCCAAGATTCGCTCAACGATTGCTGTTGAAGGTGAAGTCGTCCAAGATTCTCTCAATGATTGCTATTGAGGTTGTAGTCGCCTATGGTTCTTTCCCCGATACTACGGAGGTAGTAATCATCCCAAGATTCGCTCAACGATTGCTGTTGAAGGTGAAGTCGTCCAAGATTCTCTCAATGATTGCTATTGAGGTTGTAGTCACCTATGGTTCTCTCCCCGATACTGCGGAGGTAGTAATCATCCCCAGATTCTCTCAATGATTGCTGTTGAGATTGAAGTCGCCCAGGATTCTCTCAGCGTTCCTGTTGAGGTAGTAACCATCCCTAGTTCATTCATCACCTTTTGAAGATCCAGATTCAGCTCCTGTAACCAGTCGGGGCACATCTATACAAAGAATCTGAAGACCAGCTCCCGTAACAGGTCAGGTAATCATTTTCTTTTGCAGGTACGCAAGTTCTCGCTAAGGAATCTCTTACGTGATCGACACCTAGATGGCATCTATAAGCCCATCCATATACCAACAGTCTCCAAATGGCATCTATAAGCCCATTCCCGACAAAGTTCTGTCACACCTCCAGATGGCATCTATAAGCCCATCCCCCTATCCATCATCTCTCCAAATGGCATCTATAAGCCCATTCCTGTCATCATGTTGCTGATACTCTACTATGCGAGTGCAAATTTCTAGGGACTCTAGTGTTCAATCATCTTCCACCTTCGGATCACGAAAGGCACGCAAGCCAATCTACATCCTCAGGTTTAAGAAGATTGAACAGGGGCAACTGTTGTACCCCAAAATTTGCCCTCCCATATTTCTCAAAATATTTCAAGAAAAATTCACAAGTCCAACCCGGCGCGTCATATTCAGGTATTCTTTCGCCAAGATATCTCTGATAACATATTCTCAAATTCAGGTTCGGCTCAAGAGTCAATTCTTTAAAGAAGGTATCCGAATGTGCGAGTTTTCTTGAAGAAATATGGTGAAAAAGTGTGCTGAAAGTGCAGTTTTTACGCGCTAAAAAATTCATAACTTGAAGATCGTGACTCGTTTTGAACCCATTCCGGTGGCCAAAATTTCTTCTTGACATTATCTACGTTTTTATCTCTCACGGCTGGAAGCCAATTTCGATCATAAGGTCTTCAAAAATGTGGATTTATCAAGTATTTTCATACAGAAAATTTGTGACAGAAGTTTATTTGCGTCATGTTCAGAAAATCATAACTTGGTCGATTTTCATCATATCGAGCTGGTTCCGGTGCCAAAATTTCACAAATTGAGTTGGCTACATTTTCGCAGAAGGTATTGAGTTCAAACGGTATTCAAAAGGCCTTCGTTTTTTGCTCAGAGTGCGTGACACACTGAAAATCCTGAATGCTGAATATTATTTCATCTGAGCCGAAACTTCGAAAATTCATAACTCGGTCAATTTTTATCGGATTGGACTCATATTTTTACACAAGGTCACTGACTCATAGATCTACAACTTTGCTTCAAAAGTCGAGACCAAATTATGCACCGATCAATACCAGTTTTTTATTGAAGAACGTGTCGGAGTCGACACTGGAGCCCAAAATAAGTTTGTCTGAGCTGAAACTTCAAAAATTCATAACTAATTCACCCTTTATCCGATTGAATCGATTTTCGGACAGGAGTTAGTTCTCGATATCGGCTACATTTTGTTTTCACATTTCAACTTCAAAAAATTCACTTAAGTCCCTGCGATTTAGCCTGGAAAGTGACGAATTCAAGTGAATATTGGAGGCCCAATTGCACATTCAAAGCCCATTTGCTTTACTCTAATTTCTATTATATAATCACTTTCTTTTCACACAAACCAGAGGGGAGAAAAGAGGAGGAAAAGAGAGAAAAAACCTTGTCACAATACTGTTAGAATATCAAATTCTTTCAAGAACCCTAAAACCTTGAAATCCTTATTATAAATCCCTCTCTCACTACAAACAAGCCATCTCAGTTACAAACCAACATCTTATTACTTCTTCAGTAAGGGTAAGGCTGGCTTGATCTCCATGATCCAAAGGGCATAAAAGCATTCATGTCACTACTTTTCCAGTAAGGGTAAGGTTGATTTGATCTCCATGATCAAAAGGGTATAATCATTCATACATGCCATATTGTGCCTAAACATTAAATTTCTTCATATATTGGCTTTATTTGCATTTTATGATTTTATTTAATGTGTTCGTGAGATTCAACACTGCAGATTTAGACAGGATCCCATGCAGGTTCATTAAGGAATATTGAGGCCAAAAGCCAAATGGTCAAAAGCCAAAAGTCAAATGGCCAAAGTAGAAAAACTTATGCATGACACCAATACATGGCCAAACCACTCCAATTCACCTCCAAAAAGGGTCAGACACCCCCATGGTTTGCATCATTTTTATTTGTTTTATTTGATTTTCCTTTTCATTCTTTTAATTGTTTTTAATTGTTTTCTTTAATTTCCTAAAATAATTTTCATAATAAAAAAATCAGAAACTAAAAATGTTTATTGTTATTAATATTAATTTCACCATTATTTTTTGTAAATAAACTTTAATAATTAACTTAGTTAATTTAGGTTTCAAAACTTTAATATTTTTCTTAATAAATTAAAATATGTAGAAATTAGGTTTTTTTAACTTTTCATCATTTTTTTAAATAAATAATTTTCTCATCATTATTATCATTATTAATTACTAAATATTTTATAAATAAATATTATTCATTAATTTTAGCTATTAAATTAGGTTTAATTCAAGCATTTTCTTAATTAGGGTTTTAATCAATTTTTATCCTTTTTCTTTTCTTTTCACTAATAATTAAATATTATTTATTTTTATAAATCAAATTGCATGTAAATAAATAATTTAATTTTAGGTTTAAATTTTAACATGTTTTCTTAATAAATAAAAGTTGTAGAATTAGGGTTAATTAGTTAATTTTATTTAATTCTCATTAAAAAAACCATAAATACGAAAACCTCAAAAAATAATTTCTCTTTTTATTTTAATTGAATTAATTTGTAAATAATAATTTAATTTCATTAAAGGGTCCAACGCCCTCGCTTTCAATTTCAATTCAATTCGCGCGTTTTATTTTATTTCTTATAATATTTATGTACCTCTCCCAAAGCCGTGTAATATTTATCTTTCACACTTTATTTCTTTATTTTATGTCAAATCGGGTCCTGGATTAAAATTTGGCGATGTGGACCCGCGCCTTTGTAATAGTTTAGAATTTTACCTTTCCGCACTTTTTTAACTGTTAAATAAATGCATGCAAGAATGAATGACAAAATAAAAACAAACGCATAGATCACTTTGACATGAACAAGACAAAATAAATGAACATGACACACAAATCACACACCACCCCTAGGGTACGCCTCACTGTTGCCTTGCCTCGAAAGGTGATCGTCGAGTAGAGGATGTCTTAGTAAGTCCTCATGATCCGGGAACCTGGCATGAGGGTAGCTTCTAAGGTGTCTTCCCATTGCTCTGGTGATCACCATGTCCCGAACCTCAAATTGACCCGAACACCTCCAACGGTGGTGCGACCTACCTCTCAATGGTGGGATGGCACTACTTTAAAGGACATTTACCCAGACGAATTCCTTAGGGTAGGTAGGTTCTCGTAGATACTTGCTCTAATTTCAAAACAAATCAAAAATACTTTTCACACCAACACATTTTCAAAAAGCTTTCGAAAGCAATTTTTCAAACACTCTTGAGGACCGATACAAGAGTCGAACTGGAATTTTCAAAGAAACTTTTTTAAAAACCCACAGTTGAAAAGCAAACAAACCATTTTTGAAAACACAAGTGAGCAAGTATCTAAGAGCCCATGGATAACCATGGATATAAAGGGTGCTAACACCTTCCCTTTCTATAATCTACCTCCCGAACCGAGAGCAATCTCTATAAGGAATTTTTCTGTGCTTTTGTCCTTTCCATTTGGAGAAAATAAAAGACGGTGGCGACTCTTGCTTCCGCGACATTTCGCGAACCAGCGTTAAACAGTCAGTTCCAGATCCACCAATCACAATAAGGCTTCTTACCAATCTATGGTAAGATAGCAGTATCAAAGGAAGGAGGAAATGAACAAAAGACTTTTGAGTAGGTAGAATGTTCTTAGTTGCTTGCTCACAATCCATCTTCAGAAACAAACATCTTTTCAAAAACACCAAATACTTTCAAAAACATGAAATATTTTCAAAAAAGTCCAACACTTTGTATGCATTCTTATAGAGACAAGAATCATTACAAAGTTTACCTAAACGAAGGCACTTTTCAATAATACTTTCAAAACCCACCACAAACATATTTCAAACAAAGGAATTTCAAAAGTGAGCTAGTAAGAAACTAAGAGCCCATAGATAACTATGGATGAAAAGGGTGTTAACACCTTCCCTTTTCATAACCTACCCCCAGAACTCAAGAAAATATCTCAAAGGTCTTTCCTGTTTGTTTCACCCTTTCCTTATTGGATAAAATAAAAATCGATGGCGACTCTTGCTATCCGCAACAATTGCGATAAAATGCAAAACACCCAAGTCAGTTCTCCCACTGTATTACAGAACTGGCGAACATCATTAGGTAACTAGAAATAGATTGTGGAAAATGTACGACGTAAACCGATATGGTTGAAGCAATGGCTACGTTAGTGTGAAACATTTGTTGGTACCGGTATCCTTTGTGTTGAATCGAGGAGAATACAGGGCCGCTGAGAGGTGTCATAAATCACTAACTGACCTTATAACCTTTAATTGAACAACTTGGCCATTAGGAAGTAGCGAGATAGTCGATTTCGGTGGAAAGCTGAAAATTGGTTGATACTCGATACTACGCTAACTGAGATCAGACTTTTGGGATATTTTGGCCACAGGAAAAGATTTATTATGCTAAAACAATGTATAATGAAGAAAGATCAACGATATTGAGATTCCCTAGAACCCGTTTACTTTGTTGGACAGGTTGAACAAACTAAACTTCAAGAGGGTACTTACCTATGAAACCCATGCAAGCCTAAACCTAAGGTCTTTATGTGCTTTTTTTGTAATTATTATTCATGTCATGATAAACATCATAACATCATAAATATTCTCTAACCATTTCAAGGATTTAGGAATTTATCTTTGTTCTGTTTTGTAGGTCATGACTTCCACTCGTAGGAATACCATTCGAGTTAACTTCGTGAAAGTGCATCCTCAACTTCAAGAGTTAGAATCAAGAGTGTCTGGAGATTCTCCCTTCACCAATAAATATGGTCGACTTCCCAACTTGGCTATCTCAAACTTCCAAGAATAAATTTCGTGTGTGCTTTTCCAATTCTTTGATCATATACATCATTGCTTCACCTTTCCTGACTACCAATTGGTGCCTACATTAGAAGAATTCTATCGATTGTTAGGAGTGCCTATGCTTTATGAAATGCCATTCACCGGTTTATAAGAGATTCCAAAGCCTAAAGTTATTTCCAAAGCCTTGCAATTGAAGAGATTTGACATTGTGGAAAATTAGGAGACAAGAAGTAGAGTTAAGGGTTTCTTAGACAAATTTCTGTTGGAGAAGGCTCGTTTGTTCTGGGAAGATATGGATTTTCAAGCTTTTGAGGATGTCTTGGCCCTTATAATCTATAGTTTCATTCTATTCCCCAACCCAGACCAACTCATATATGAGAATTCCATAAAGATTTTCCTCTCTCGTAATCTCGTACCTACTTTTATTGGAGACATTCTACATTGCTTCCACACTCGCACCATGAAGAAAAAGGGGTACTCTTTTGTGTTGCATTCCATTAATGTCTAGGTGGTTTATTTTACACCTACCTCGATCAACATTGAAGAATTAGCAAGGCTTGACATGGTCTCAAAGGTTGATGTCATTTACGCATTCAGATATTCATTGGTGTTCTCGATCTTTGGAGGATGTTATCATTATCGACCGTTGTGGGGAATTTCCTAATGTCCATCTCCTTGGAATTAGGGGAGGCATCACGTATAACCCTTGCTTGGATTTGCGAAATTTTGGATATGCTAGGAGGGATGGTCCTCATGATGCACTTGTCCAAGGAATTGCATTTGACTTTGAGAGCGATGTTTGAGGTTACTGTCAAAGCTTCATACAAACTTGGGGCATGGTAAACAAAATTGATAGAAAAACTTTGGGACATAAAAACTCCATTCCTTTGGAGCCTAATCTCAAGTTGGTGCGAGCTCACGCTCAAAACCTCGTGATTCCTTATGAAGCCATCCTATCTATCATCAAGGAGCCTGTGGCCGAGGGAGATGTTCCTTACACTATTCTCTATCTTGACATGCCAGCTACTCTCGAGGAGTTGAAAAGATCTTAGATCCAACTCAAAGATGAGTGAGACACCTTTAGAACCCAGTTCTATGCAAGTGAGAAGAAGGTTTTGGAGCTTACAAGACTGCTTCACGAAGAGCGAAGTTTGAGTGCCTACATTGCACCAAAGTGGATGGGCTCGTGGGAAGCCTAATTCTTTTTTGTTGTTTTAGGAGTTTATTTTGTATTTGCCTCCTCCATTTTAAGCCCAAGAGGCATATTGTAATCAATCTGAACTTATTAATTCAACTAACGTTTGTTCCTTCTCTGTCTAAACAAATTTAAATCTTCTAAAGTCCTTGAAATCATTTGCATACACATTTCATGCATCATAACATAAGAAAGCTTTCCACAACAGGTTTCCTTATCTTTCTACTGTTTATTTCAGTAAGATGGATACTGAGCAGATCGTGAAAGATCTACAAGCACAAAATTCCCAGTTCCATGCATCCTTGTTGACTCTTGTCAAGGGACAACAAGAGCTGATGACACTGCTAGCAGCCAAAAAGAAGACTAAGAAGAAGGCCCTCATTAACATGAGGAAAAGGTTTAAAGGCCCAGTCCGTCAGGTGCATATAGTTGAAGGGTCATCCGAGGAAGACGAGAAGCAAGTGGAAGAGGTAAAGAGCACCCGTGTTGGGGGTGCAAATGGTCAAGCTTCTGAGGACGAAGACTACTTTGATGAACAGTATCCACCGACCGAGGATAAATACAAGCAGTTAGAGGATAGACTGAAAGCTGTTGAAATTCAAGCCGTACCTAGTTTGGATTTTAGTGATTTGGGCTTAGTACCCAGGGTCGTCATTCCCCATAAGTTTAAAATAAAAGTCTTTGTGAAGTATGATTGAGTTTCATTCCCAAAACTTCATCTGAGGTCCTACGTCCGCAAGATACAACCACATACTGTTGAGAAGAAGCTCTGGGTCCATTTCTTCCAAGAGAGTTTGGTTGTGACTCAATTAGAATGGTTTTACCAATTGGAGGGTTCCCGCATTCACACATGGGAAGATCTGGCCACTGCTTTTTATCATCAATATCAGTATAACATTTATTTAGCACCGACAAGAGTTCAACTTCAAGTAATGACAATGGATACTAATGAAGATTTTAAAGAGTACGCGAAAAAATTGAGGGATCTTGCTAGAAGAGTTCAACCACCACTAACTGATAGGGAGCTGGTGGACATGTTCATGGGAACACTAACGGGATCCTATTTCAACTTGCTAATTGGTAGCTCATCTTCTGGTTTCACCAAATTAATTCTAACTGGTGAAAGGGTCGATAGTGGAATCAAGAGTGGAAATATTCCCATGGCATCTTCTTCTATATCAAGCATTATAAAGAAACCCTTTACTGGCTAAAAATAAGCCAATGCTATTTATGGGTCAAGGGCCCATACCAAGAAGGATCACCATCCATCTGTTAATTTTGTTTTGATCTCCAACCCTCCATTTGCTCAAAGACAATCATCCAACCATCAACGATCTAAAGTTCCTCGAAGATAGTTCACAAGGATTAGCATGTCATTGTCCCAAGCGTTTCAACATCTGTTGAAGGCCAACTTAGTGACATTGCGTGATCCATCATCAAATACAAACACTACATCACTGAAGTACAATCCAAATGCCAAGTGCGTGTATCATTCCAACAGCCCTGGGCACGAAACTGATCAATGTTGGGCTCTAAAGAATAAGATTCAAGACATAATAGACAACATAACGATTAAGTTTGATCCACCTACAACTCCAAATGTGATAACTTCACCAATGTCGAACCATTGCAAAGGTGTTATTGCGATTGATGACACTACTTTTGTTTCCTCCATTGAGGATTTGACTACTCCATTGACTATTATGAAGGGAAATTTGCTGAGAGATGGGGTATTCCCTAGCTGTTTAAAAGATTGTGATTGTTGTGCTAAATAAATAAATGGATGCAGGTGGCTGAAAGAAGGTGTTCAACACCTGATAGATAGTCACGAGATCCTGTTTGAAAAAGTTCCTACCATCAAGAGTTTAACCAACGAAGCTGAAGACCTTGCCATAATAACAATCTCCAACAAGCCTCTTAGGATATCCTTAAAGCGTCCTATTAGGATTTCAAATGAACCAACCATTACTCCTATAATAATCACTTACCCTGGGGAGATTCCTTACTCATTCGACAAAGCAGTTCCGTGGAACTACGATGCCGAAGTTTACTATCATGGAATAAAGCAAGATTCATGGATGAATGAGGACAAGACTAATGATGTTACAAATATTGCGGGTTCTAGTAAGGTAACAAGAATAGGGAGGATATTCTCCCCTAACATCTCACCTCTGATTACTACAACAACTCATGTTCATATAACCAATAACAAGCCTAATACCAACACTAGAGGCAAAGAAAAAGTAAGTGAGCCTACTGAAGTAGAGATGCCTTCAAAATATGTTGATGTTGAAGAGCCCTTGACTCGAGATAAGGAGGAAATCCAGAAAATTATAAAGAAGAGTGATTTCAAAATAGTCGAACAACTGGGACAAACCCCCTCCAAAATCTCCATGTTGTCATTACTACTCTATTCTGATGCTCGTGCCCAAGCTTTAATCATGTTTTTGAAGAAAGCTCATGTGCCCCAAGAAACTACAGCTAACCAGTTCAAGAATTGTGTGTTGTGTGGCGAGTTTAACGGCTTACAATGAATTCGGTCTCTTCGACGCTGACTTGACACCAGTTGGAAGGAATCAAAATAAGGCCTTGCATGTCTCTATTGAGTGCAAGGGAACTACCCTGGCTTATCTCCTGATTGATTCTGGTTTTTCCCTAAATGTTCTACCCAAAGGTGCTTTGGATCAACTAGATTGTGAAGGCCTGGTGTTGAAACCAAGTTATATAATTGTAAGGGCTTTCGATGGGTCTAGAAGGATGATGCATGGGGAGGTGGACCTCCCCATTAAGGTGGGATCAAAAATTTTCAATTCCACTTTTTATATAATGGACATACGTCCCTTCTACTCTTTTTTGCTTAGGCGTCCTTGAATCCATGGGGTAGGGGCAGTAACATCCACCCTTAATCAAAAATTAAAGTATACAGTCAAAGGGAAGATCGTTACTGTTTGCGGCAAAGAATAATTTATGGTGAGCCACCTCAATTCCTTCAACTATTTGGAAATGGATGGTGATTTCATAGAGACTCCGTTCCAGGATTTTGAAGTTGTTCCTCCTATGGTTGCCTCCACCAATTCTCCTCAAACATATCAAAAGCTGATGAAGTTGTACCAAGAATGGTCTCACTTAAGGATGTCTGTGTTGTGGTCGAAGATGGAAGTTGTACTATCTGGGGACAACTTCCTGACATTCCATTTAAAGCAGACAAATTAGTTAGGTTTCACCATCAAAGCTCATAAAGAGGTCAGGCACTCTCGCGTGGGAAAGCCATCTCTCCGCATCAGAAATCCTGAAGTAAATGTTGTGGAAGACTCTGAGGATGAATGCACTTTTGAATAATGGATCTACCATACTGTTGGAGGAAATCTCAACAACTAGCATGTAAAGGACTTCACTCTCATCTCCTTCATTGAGGAGTATTTACTATTTACTATTTACTATTTACCATTTTCTGTCAATTCAAGAACATTTGTTTGTAACTTTAAATTCCAAACAGTGACTTTTAAGCCATGTGCCTTGCCCAGGGCACTATGGTCCATTTGTTAAGGGTTTTGTTCATGTTCATTTATCATATGATCATTAAATATAAACCATTGGACCTTTTGCATTCAAATTTTGTGTTCATTGTCTTTATTTTTCTTTATTTCATTTTTTCAATAGCCATGTACCTTACGTACACACACACACTTGCAGATCCACATCCACTCCGGATCTCATTGCCAATGACTCTACTATTTCCAGTTATGACTTCGAACATCCAATTAATCAAGTCGAAGACGAAGGCGGGGAAGATTGTGAAATACCAGGGGAACTACCTAGTCTTATAATACAAGAGGAGAAAGCTATTCAACCCCATGAAGAGCCAGTCGAAGTTATCAACTTAGGTACTGAGACAGACAAGAAAGAGGTCAAGATCGGTGCCAATTTAGAATACGGTATCAAGAGCGGGTTGGTTTAGATGTTACATGACTATGTTGAAGTATTTGCTTGGTCGTATGAAGACATGTTAGGGTTTGATACTGACATTGTGGTTTATCCTCTACCGACAAAGGAAGATTTCCCTCCTGTCAAACAAAAAGTTCATCGCATGCAGCCATACATGTCTGAAAACATAAAGGTTAAGGTAATGAAGCTATTTGATGTAGGTTTTCTGGTTGTGACATCTTATCCTCAATGGGTTGCAAACGTGGTTCCCGTACAAAATAAAGATGGGAAGGTCCATATTTGTGTAGACTATATGGATTTAAATAGGGAAAGCCCCAAATATGATTTCCCACTACCTCATATTGATGTCTTGGTTTACATTACTGCTCATCATAAAGTCTTCTCCTTCATGGATAGATTTTCTGGCTACAACCAAATCAAGATGGCTCTTGAAGACATGGAGAAGACCGCCTTTATTATGCAATGGGGCACCTTTTGCTACAAAGTCATGTCGTTCGGATTAAAGAATGCAGGGGAAACATATCAAAGAGCTATGGTAGCTTTATTTCATGATATGATCCATCATGAAATAGAGGTCTATGTGGATGATATGATTGCAAGGTCACAAACTGAAGAAGAGCACATTGATCACCTGCACAAGCTGTTTGAGAGGTTGAAGAAGTACAAGCTAAGGATAAATCCTAGCAAGTGCACCTTCGTGGTAAGATCTGCAAAGCTCCTATGTTTTGTTGTCAGTGGGAAAGGCATCGAAGGTGATCCTGCAAAAGTTAAAGCCATTCAAGAAATGCCAGTTCCCTGCTCTGAGAAGGAAGTTAGAGGATTCTTGGGTCGTCTTAATTACATTGCCCGTTTCATATCTAATCTAACTGCTACTAATGATCCAATATTCAAACTCTTGAAGAAAGATCAAGTAGTCAAATGGAACGACGACTGTCAAATTGCCTTTGATAAGATCAAGGAATATTTATATGAACCTCCTATCTTGATGCCTCCAGTTGAAGGAAGACCCTTGATCATATACTTAACTATATTAGAGAATTCCATGGTGTGTGTGTTGGGAAAATATGACGAGTCTGACCGAAAAGAGAATGCAATATACTACCTGAGCAAAAAGTTTACCGACTATGAAACCATATATTCACCACTCGAGAAAATTTGCTACGCTCTGGCATGTGTTGCTCGCCGGCTAAGACAGTATATGTTGACTCACACCACTTTATTGATTTCTAATATGGACCCTATCAAATACATCTTCGAGAAACCATCTCTCTCCGGAAGAATAGCTAGATGGCAAATGATTCTGACCAAATATGAAATCTAGTATACCACACAAAAGGCCATCAAAGGAAGTATATTGGAAGATCATTTGGCCCATTAAGTTGTTGATGATTATCAATCTATGAACTTTGACTTCCCAGATGAGAATATCATGTTAGTGACTAATTGTGCAAAACCTGAACCGTATGACGGACCTGAACAAGGATCCCGATGGACTATGGTTTTTGATGGAGCTTCCAACGCTCTGGGAAATGGAATTGGTGCTGAGATAATTTCTCCTGAAGGTTATCACACTCCTTTCACTGCTAGATTGTGCTTCGATTGTACGAATAACATGGCTAAGTACGAGGCTTGCATCTTGGGTTTGAAGGTTTCCATTGACTTAAGGATCAAGCATTTGGATGTATTTGGAGATTCTGCTCTAGTGATCAGTCAAGTCAAGGAGAATGGGACACTAAGCATCCTAACCTTATTCCTTACAAGGAGTTTGTGTTAACCCTAATACCATACTTCTAGGAGATCACCTTTGAACATTTTCCTAGAGAAGAAAATCAGTTGGCTGATGCCTTGCCAACAATGTCTTCCATGTTCAAGGTAAAATGAGAGAAAGAAGCTCCTATGATTACAATCGAAAGATTTAACGAACCTTCACACTGCTATGAGTTTGAAACTGACGAAGATAAACCATGGTACCATGAAGTAAAGAGATATCTTAAAGCACAAGAGTATCCTGAAGGAGCTTCCATCAATGATAAGAAGTTCTTATTAAGATTTTCAACCAAATTCTTCCTAAGCAATGGAATCCTGTATAAGCAAAATCATGATTCTACTCTACTCCGGTGTGTAGACAAGAAGGAGGCAGAGAAAATTATGGAAGACATGCATCATGGCCTCTTTGGGACCCACTCTAGTGGGCACACTATGGCCAAGAAAATCCTGTGGGATGGTTACTATTGGTCCACAATGGAAACTGATTGTCATTATCACTCAAGGACTTGCCACAAGTATCAAATCTATGCTGACAAAGTCCATGATATGATTGGAGAGATTAAACCTAATGCTTCCAATGGAAATCGTTTCATCCTCGTGGCTATTGATTACTTCACCAAATTGGTAGAAGCTGCCTCATTTTCCTCTATAACAAAGAATATTGTAGCCAGATTCATCAAGCATAACCTCATCTGCTGTTACGGTATCCCCGAAAGGATTATCACCGAGAATGGGACCAACCTCAACAATTCTATGATTACGGAACTTTGTACTCAGTTCAAAATCAAGCATCACAATTCTTCTCCTTACATACCTAAGATGAATGGTGCAGTGGAAGATGCCAATAAAAATATCAAGAATATTGTGAAAAAGATGGTGTTAACATATAAAGACTAGGATGAGATGTTACCGTTTGCTTACCATGGCTACCGTACTTCTTCTTGAACATCAACTAGGGAAACCCCTTTCTCCTTTGTATATGGAATGGAAGTTGTCCTACCTGTCAAAGTTGAAATCCCTTCTCTAAGGATTATGAAGGAAGCAAACTTAGGAGAAGACGAATGGTTTCAGACTAGGTTGGATCAGTTGAACTTGATTGATAAGAAGAGACTGGCTACTGTCTGTCATGGTCAAATGTATCAAAAGTGTATGATCAAGGCATTCAACAAGAAGATCAAACCTCAAGTATATCAGGCTGGAGACTTGGTAATAAAGCACATTATTTTACCACAAGTCGATCCCAGGGGCAAATGGACCCCCACTTACGAAGGACCATTTGTTGTAAAGAATGTTTTCTCTGGTGGAGCCATGATGCTGACTACTATGGATGGTGAAGATTTCCCGCATCCTGTGAACGCGAAAATAGTTAAAAAATACTACGCATAAAATGACCCACTAGGTTGACATACCTAGGAAAAAATAAGGGCATCCCGGCGAACCAAAGAGGTTAAGGAAAAATTTAGGGATATATGCAAAAGATTGTACACCTGGCAAGTCGAAAACTTGAAAGCGCGACTTGGGGAAAAATGGGTATCCTGGTGGGCCAAAATCCCAAAATGGCGGTCCAGACAAAAGATAAGGATTGAAGCATATGACTATGTCCCACGGGATCTTTACAACCAATTTATTACCATAGTCCAATTTCAAATGGTCCAAGATCAATCCAATCAACTTCTTTCAACGGTAAGAGATGATGTTCGAAGACATAGGGGGCATAGTGGGGTTGGAACAGAATGATATCACTTCCACATGGCTATTATTTATGATTTCACTTTGTATTCTTTCCATTATTTTGACAATTTCCTATTACTAGGATCTTTGTCGCTTTGTATAAAAAAGCCTATTCATGGGAAAAACATCAAATACAAATATACTTTGAAATGCAAACTTTCTGTTCTGTCTGTTTTAAATGCAAAAGTGTCCAATGACTAAAATTTAATGAGCATATGCATATGAACATAATTAAAACTTTTAGAAAATGTATGCTTAAAAATAGTGACAAGTATCTCTTTAAATGAATTTGAGATATCCCCATAGAGTTATTTCAATAAACATTATCCCCATAAATTTGGATTCATAAAATCCCCAGAAAGAGTTTTAATCTCTGGAAGATCCTCTCCCAGCTGAGTTGGTCTTAAAAAGAAGCCTTATGGAAAGAGACTTCTCCCCAACAGTTTGTAAAATATCCACTTCAATAGGGTTTATTTCCCCAATAAACAGAAAAATTCCCCAGCTTGAGTTTGCCTCTCAGACTATTACAAATTAAGGGACCACAACCCCTAATCCCCAGTGAAGTCGCCAACAGAGTCATTGATATCCCCGAAAGCTATTGTAAAACCTGGACCCGACTAGATAACAATCAACTTCAAGCAAGTTACTATGAAGGTTGGACCCGACCAGATACTAGTTCAACTCCATCAAGTTCAAACTACTGCAAAGCCTGGACCCGACTAGCAAACAATTTGAGTTACTGAAACCTGGACCCGACCAGATAACAACAAAACTCAATTTTTAGTTGCTAAAGCATGGATCTGACCAGATATTAGTTTAATTTCATTCCTATCCAAACAAGTTACTATGAATCCTGGACTCGGCCAAATGTTAGTTCTACTTCATCCCACCCTCAATTTACTGTGAAAACTGGACCCAACCAGAGAATAGTTTAAGTTTCTACTGAAGCCTGGACCCGACCAGATAACAGTTAATCTCATTTGTAAGTTACTAAAGCCTGGACCCGACCAGATAATAGTTCAACTGCTCAAATCATTACTTAAGCCTGGACCCGGCCAAATAATAGTTAATCTCAAACTCAAGTTACTAAAGCATGGACCCGACAAGATGTTAGTTCAACTTCATCCTATCCTCAATGTATTGTGAAACTTGGACCCGACCAGATAACAGTTAATCTCAATTTGCAGTTACTAAAGCATGGACCTGACCAGATAATAGTTTAACTTCTCCAATTGCTGAAACTTGGACCCGACCGGATAATAGTTAACCTCAAGTTCAAATTACTGCAAAAGATACTAGTTTAACATCTTCAATAACTAACAAAACTCCTCTTCCCTAATAGAGTTGGCCACTATCCACAGCAAGTTGTTGTGAAGCCTGGAAATTCGACCAGATAACAGCTAACTTTCAAGAGATAATTCCCCACTAGAGTAGCGGACGACTGGAAATCCTGAGCTTTTTCCCCCAATAAAAAGTCAATATTCCCCAGTGGAGTTCTTCTCAACAAATCAGGAATCCCCAACAGAAGCATTTTTAACAAAGTCTGAAGATACACACAGTATTCATCTCCAACAGTAATCCAAGATTTAACTTCTCAATACTCCCCGGTATCTGTCAAGGATACGCTTCGACAACATGTCACATTCATACATCATATAACATACATAACATATATATATATATATATACAACATAATATAATTTATTTTGAGAATATCATTATGCCATGCATACATTCGCATAAAGCTAACCCTTTGTTCCTTGCGGAAAAAAATCATTAATCCAAAGACCTCTTCTGGATCAGAATTAATTCTTCCAATTAAAAAGAGGCAAGACACCTAGTTTTTAGCATGAATCGACCAAAGATTTATGCTGATGTTTCTCCCAACTTCTACCATCATCTCTCCAAATGGAATCTATAAGCTTATTCCCGAATCAATACATCATCGAGTGCAAATTTCTAGGCACTTTAGTGTTCAATTATCTTTCACCTTCAAGCCAAGAATGGAAGATCCTCCAATCTAACTCTTCAGGTTTAAGAATATTGAATAGGGGAAGCTATTTTACCCCAAATGTTTCCCTCTTATTTTCTCAAGATTTCTCTCACAAGATGTCCATTGGTTCAAGAAGGTACAAGGATGGATCAGCTCAAGACACCTCCTCAAGTACTGATGACTCAAAATTAGGGTTTGAGTTTGCACAAGTACAATTGGACTTGTAAGGCCCCATATGGATTTCATGGATAATTTTGGACTCTCAAGATTGCTCATGTTAAGTTTCAAGCTTTGGATCACATTTTTGCTCAGTCAACTGATCAGTTGACCTAAAATCAATTGTATTGGGAAATTTTTTTTATCCATATCAACATTTTAAACTCATATATGTCAATTGGTCAAGTTTGGATCACAATTCCTCAAGAAATTTGATCAGATCACCAAAAGGGAAAAATGGTCAAAATTAGGGTTTTGATTGAGAAGGCTCAATTTTTGAATTTTGACCAACTGCATGACTTATTGGTTTGAGACATGATGTCAAGGATTCAAATGCATCATCTTGACCTAATGGCATGGTTCAAAACACTTATCAAGATCAATTGATTGATAATTGAAATTTGGTCAATTGATGAAATAGTCAATTGTATACTGAAAAGTCAAACTTTGACTTCTTGATCAAAAATCAAGTTTCAAAAATCATATTTCATCAAGACATGTCAAAATATGAAGATTGTTCATCAAGAAATCAAAAAGTCAAAATCATCTTTCAAAATTCAAAATTCTAAAATGATTCAATGAAAACTTCCAACATGAAAGTTGTAGATCTCAAGGAGATATAAAACATTGTAGGACAGTAATTCTTCTAGAAATTCTTGGATTCTAAGTTATAACTTCATAAACGCATGCACTTTTTTTTCTTAAACACTTAGTGAAATTTTGCCCTATTTAGGCAGATTTTTGACCTAACTTCATAGCAACTTTTCACCTAGTTCCAAATTGAATCTTCAAAAATGTCCAACATGAAGGTTGTAGAGGATGTTACAAGCTTTCTAAAATTTCAAAGAACTCATCAAGACCATACTTGAGCTAAGAGAATCGAAGGCATGAAGTTAGGGTTTCAAACGTGTTTTGCAAGACAGATTTTGTGATGAACATGAACCAAATCCATAGTCATGCTGCACAATCCTCACTTTGCAGGCCTCAAACTTGTTTGTCACTCCACAATTAATGGTTTACACAACTGATTATGCCCTTATCCAAGTGTTTCAAGCTTTTGTCCAAACCAATTTTCCATTTTGGGAAGAATGTTCACATTTCCATTTTGGAAAAGTGGTTTTAATCATAATGTCAACTCTTCTTGAGCCCATACATTGTTGCTTCTGACTCCAAAACATTTCAAAGCAAGAAGAAACATATCTACATCCTGCTAACCACCCTACAAATCCTTGTACTTCACATTGAAACCATGTTTGTCAACTTTGCTATAAAATCAAGTAATAAGGCCATAACATGTGATTTCAAATTATGAGTTGTTTCAAGTCTCAAAACCTATTGCCTATAAGTATATACATTATTTTTAAGCTAAGGCACGAGTTCATAAGCTTTCAAGCATCCCAAAACTCAAAAAAACTGAGATTGCATACAAACTTCCATTGTTGGGCAGAATCTGTCCAAAAACTTCCATCTTCAAATTCACTTGTGCGTTTCTTGGCCTTTTGATTCCTAAAGCTTCTAAACATTATTCATAAACAATCCCAACACCTTCAACACGATTCAGCTATCCTCAGCTCAAAGTAACTATTGCATTAGTTTCCTAGAGGTTCAAGGAAGCTAGCTCAATCATCACAACACCTTGAAAGATCCTCTAACTTAAAACGCGATTTTCAACTGCAAGGTGAGTTTTTTGAATTTTCATCTCATTATATAGGCATTGTTAGGCTTGTATTTTCAAAGACAAAATGTAGATATCATTGCCCTGAAACTAACCATGTCCTTGGAATTCATTTATATTGCTTGAGTAGAGAGAATTTTGGACCTGAACTTTCAGAAAAAATTAGGTTAGATTTGGCATCATTCAAAATTCATGCTTATCTTTGATTTCTAGTTTTAATCAGTTACAGTTATGAATTCGTGATGAAATTTACCACAAGTTCCATGTTTACATTTTTCATTTTGGTTGAGAAATGATTGAGATGCAATTGGTCTGGCTAGGCGTGAGGTTGAAGATAAAGTACAGGCCTATAAATGGATTTTCAATATATATTTATGGTTTTTTATAAGACACCGGATGTATATCCACCCTAGTGGTAGAGAGTGTGCGCGTTTATGCCCAGGGCCTGGGTTTGAACCCCAACGCTGCCTTTTGTTTAGATTTTCTATCATTTTTGTTCTTTTTTGTCACATAGCGCGCCTGGACTCACATTCATTGGGCCTTTCCATTTTCATTTATCTAACCCCCCTGTTTCCTTTTGACAGCGCAACCCAATTCAATTTTATTTTATTGTTATTTCCTGTTTACAAAAACCTATTGGGCCAGACTTAAGTCAACTTTACTACTAAACAACCCAATTAAATTTTCACCCCTGACTTGTTTTCTTTTATATTTGATTTCATTTTATGATTGTTGTTATTATTATTATCAATAAAATCCCAAAAATATTTTATTTATTATGTATACTTTAATATAAATATATTATTTTCTTTCAATACAAAAAGACCAAAAAATACATTATTCTACATAAACTTAATTTCTTTTTTTAAATAGTCCAAATAGACTTATGTTTAATTTATTTCTCTTGTAATTAAAGTTAGTTTAGAATTTAGGGTTTCCTCTTTAAAATTAATTTTCATACTGATTTAATTAATATAAAATCTTTTTCATACAAAACCCCAAAAACATGTTTTCTTTAATAAGTTAATTTCTTTTACTTAAATTAATTTTAATTTTTTTTCTTAATTAATTATTATTTTTTAGTTAATTAGGTCAAAACCATTCTCTTAAACAAAATTCAAAACAAGAACATTTGCCTCTTTCTTTATACATCGTATTTATTTCCTTGACCATTTATTTCCTTGTACATTATAAATTCCAATTCTTGTACATTTATTAAATATGGTTTTAATATATAATTAGATTTTAAATTATTGCAATCCCCATTTGTAATTTGTATACCCCATCCCCAAAAAGTGGTGTAATAGCGTAGGATATTTACTTTTTCGCAATTTATCGCTTTCATATAAATGCTAGTAAAATAGGGTTTGTATGGAAAGATAAAATCAATACGTAGAAAACCCTAATCCAAGATAAACTCAAGCATGGAATACAATACACGTGCACACTTTTCACCTCTAGGGTTTACTCCACTTTGGTGCCTTAAAAATGGTCATGTTATGCATGTGAGACATCTTAGCAAAAATAATCAAAAATACAAGATCATAGTCCCTCAATGATGCTACGAATGTTGCCTTATAAATAATCTTAGTCCCTTAAGAAAAATGCTAAGATATATCACTACATTGCTATCCATGACTATACGATGACCCACGCCCGTCCCTTTACATCTAAAGATAAGGCTTCTTACCAATCAATGGTAAGATAGCAATATCAAAGGAAGGAGGAAATGAACAAAAGATTATTGAGTAGGTAGAATGTTCTTAGTTGCTTGCTCACATTCCATCTTAAAAAACAAACATCTTTTCAAACACACCAAATACTTTCAAAAACATGAAATATTTTCAAAAAAGTCCAACACTTTGTATGCATTCTTATACATACGAGAATCATTACAAAGTTTGCCTAAACGAAGGCGATTTTCAAAAATACTTTCAAAACCCACCACAAACACATTTCAAACAAAGAAATTTCAAAAGTGAGCTAGCAAGAAACTAAGAGCCCATAGATAACTATGGATGAAAAGGGTGATAACACCTTCCCTTTTCATAACCTGCCCCCCGAACTCAAGAAAATATCTGAAAGTTATTTTCTATTTTTTTAACCCTTTCCTTATTGGATAAAAGAAAAGTTGGTGGCGACTCTTGCTATCCGCAACTATTTAGATAAAACATAAAACACCCAAGTTAGTTCTCCCACCGTATTACAAATCCTATCAAGTATATTTTTGAGAAGCCATCTCTCTCTAGAAGAATAGCAAGATGGAAAATCATTTTAACTGAATATGACATCTAGTATACTACACAAAAAGTTATCAAAGGGAGTGTATTGGTGGATCATTTGGAACATAAAGCTATTGATGATTACCCATCCATGAACTTTGAATTTCCAGACGAGAATAACATGTTGATAACCGACTGTGAAAATCCTGGACCGTATGAAGGACCTGAACAAGGATCCCGATGGACTATGGTCTTTGACGGAGCTTCCATTTCATTAGGTAACAGAATTGGTGCGGTGATCATTTCTCCCGAAGGTTTCCACACACCTTTCACTGCCAGATTTTGCTTCGATTGTATAAACAACACGACCAAGTATGAAGTGTGCATCTTGTAGTGGTAGAAATGTTGAGACTAAGCTATTGGATTAACTTGACTCGCATAGATCAAAATAAAAATCGCCACTGTGCTTTATTGTTTCCAAAGGAATGGGAAAATAGAGAATAACCCAAAAAGAGGGGGAAAGATTATAGGTAAGGCAGTTGGTTATGCAAAGGGAATGTATTAGCACCCTAAACATCCACGGTACTCCACATGAACCTCTTTGTAATATCTATATATTTTGGTTATAAAATGTTTTATAAAAAATAGATGGTGGAGGTGAGAAAAGAAATATTTTTTAATGATTTTTGCACCCGCCGCAGTTGCGAACCTTTAGTGCCTACATACCACCTTTCTTGCAATAGGGGATTAGGGTACACATAGTTCCTCTTTAAATATTTTAAAACACAAGTGTGTTGGTTAATTTTATGAGATAAGATATCATCGTTATTGTCCGTGTGGAAAACATACTTACTACCCACAATCATGAGAAAGGAGAATTTGCATCATCTCAAAGTGGAGGATATGGTTTGGATTTTAAAATCAACAATGCCTCACTCAACACCCAAGTGGAAAATATCTCACTTCACTATATATTGTAGAAGTATAGTTGTTTGCGTCACTACAAGGATTGACAAGAGTTCAATCTTTTGAGAAAAAGTTTTAAATTAAAAGCCAAAGTGGAAAAATGGTTTGAAATGAGATTGATTGACTTTTAGTCTTCTCACAAAAAATGTCAAGGTGTTACTAAGTTAATTGAAGTTTATTTATGAAAATGTTTTGAAAATTCATAGACATAAGTCCAAGTTTATTATGAAAGTGGTTCATGTTTAAAAAACAAGAAGAGTTTTCAAAAGAAGGGAAAAGATTTTTGAAATTAAAGAAGATGGGAGGAAAAGAAGAGATTATCCTAAAGCATAACGTAAAAGATAAGGAGAAGAACCTTATAACCAACAAGAAGCCAATACTTGACATTATGAGTCAAGATAGAATTCCATTTCTTTGGATTGAAACCAAGCAAGAAAAGATACTAGACCTCTTGAGAGAACTCAACTTCAAAGGTAAAACCCTAAATGCAATCCTAGATTACAAATTAGTTTTAAAATAGGAAAATAACTTAAAAATTTATGATATTAAAACCCTAACTTCCTAAGGTTCTACAAAAGTCAGAAATAAAATTTGGAGTCCCTGGATTGAGGTGGAAATTTGCTTTAAAAATGCAAACTTAGAAACTAGCAAGTATAAGCCTTAAACTAGATGGTTTTGGGAAATAATTTGTGAAAAATATGAAATCACGTTTTAAAATTCCAGAAAAATGATTTTTATGACCTCAATATGTTCAAGCACTCAAGACAACTTCGTATATGATTTTATAGGTATAGGAAGTTGGAACTTTTAATCTATTAATGTGCATGATCTAGCAAAAACCCTAAAAAAGGAAATTAAGTTCAAAAATTAAACAATTATATCTAAAGTTCAAATAAATTTGATGTAAAATAATCTAAATGTCAAGAAAACTATAAGGATCAGAAATCATATTTTTCTTGAATTTTATCTCAAAAGAAAAAAATAAATAGAAATTATTTAAACAATTCATTAAAAAGTAAGGAAAAGATGAATATGTCCAATTAAATGATTTAATTTGTAACCCAAAAATTTTATAAAATAGGAAAAAAATATTTTCATGTAATAAGCTCAGAGGGGAGTCCAAAAATAATTTTTTTGACTTAATAGAAATAGGAAAATAAAATTCAAAGTTTTAAAGGAATAATAAAACCCTAATTATTTACAATTTTTTATTTAATCAAGAAAAATGATTAAAAAAAAATCAAAATATGAAAATATGAAAATATGAAAATATATTGAATATGGAGTTTAAAATATTTTTATCATAATTTTTGAAGTGAAGAAAATACAAAAATAAAATTTGAGAAAACAAAAGAATAATTAATATTCAAAGGCTATTACACGTGTTTTGTCAAAAGCACGCTGTAAAAAGAACTAAAGCCATGTTAAATTAAAATAGGACACATCATCAATAGTTCGTGGGAAATAAATACCAACAATAATGCCAACATTGAAAAAAAGCGACATTTTGCAAATAGTTCCATCTCAGTACTCAACGGGAAAAGGAGCTTTCATCATATGAGTGAAGACCTCACTGGGGGAATCTGGGATAGAGGCTTTAGACCATGCAAACCCGAAATTAAAATGAACTAAGACTTGACTGGGGACAATGGGATCACAAACCCGATACTGCATCTTATGCCAATTGGTATCATCTTCAATATACAAAAATCATGTGCATACCAGCGAAAACGACATTAGAGAACCTTCCTGGGGAAAACAAAACTTCCCAAAATTACTGGAGTTCGTCCATTCCTGGGATCAACACTTTTTTCTCCTCTTGAGTCATAAAATCTAAAGTAAAAGTAATTTGTAAATTCTTTTCGAAAAACAATTTTGTTATTTAATCTTTTCGCTTTGAAAATTTCTATCAATAATAAATGGAGTCTTTGTAAGCAGAATAAAATAAGAATTACAAAGAATTAGATAAAAGCTCAAACTTTATTAATAGAATGGTAGTATATGAATGGCGAGAATCCATGGATGGTTACAAAGTTAGGAAAATGGTAATATATAATGGAAAAGATACATTGAAATACAATGACCACTATTCTCCCTAACAAATTTGAAATCCTGAGCAGCAGCTTCTGTTGAAGTATGGTGAGGATCCAAGAAGATTGTTGCTTCAATGATAAAGTCTTGTCTGATGTAGTTACTTGCCAAGAAATTCCCTAACTTTTGCCTAAGTTGCCCTTGCGGGTTTTCAACTTAGAGGGAAAATTCATTCTGTTTATGTCTCTAATTTTTGCCTAGACTGAGCTTTCAGGTTTTTGGCCTACTGAGATGCTCCTTTTTTCCTAAGTCGCCCTTTCTAGTTTTCAAATTAACGAGTTGTTCTTTTATTTCTTTAGGTGAAGTATTTCTTGACGGCATCAGCATTCATGGGACGTGGGAACACCTCGCCATCCATAGTTTCAAGAATTAATGCACCGCCAGAGAAGGCTTTCTTGACAACATGCTGGCCTTCAAAATTGGGAGTCCACTTGCCCCTAGAATCAGTGTTAAAAGACATGATCTTCCTGAGTACGAGGTCGCCTTCTCTGAATTCACGAGGTTTGACCTTCTTATCAAATGATTTCTTCATTCTCTTCTGATATAACTGCGCATGACACAAAGCCTTCATTCTCTTCTCTTTGATCAAATCCAATTGGTCAAACCTGTTTTGGACCCATTCAGCCTCTGATATCTTGGTTTCCATTATCACACGTAAAGAGGGAATCTCAACCTCAATTGGGAGCACTGCTTCTATACCACACACAAGGGAAAATGGGTTTGCTCCTGTTGAAGTGCAGACATATGTCCTATATCCATGTAAAGCAAAAGGGAGCACTTCATGCCAATCTTTATAAGTAACAACCCTATTCTAGATGATCTTCTTGATATTATTATTAACAACTTCAACAGCCCCATTCATCTTTGGCATGTACGGAGATGAATTATGATGGACAATCTTGAATTCTTCAAAAAGTTCTATCATCATCTTGTTGTTCAGATTCGCGCCATTATCGGTGATGATTCTGCTTGGCACACCATACCGACATATGAGATTATTCTTAATGAAGCACACTACCACCTTCTTAGTAACATTAGCATATGAAGCATCCTCCACCCATTTGGTGAAGTAATCAATTGCTACTAAGATAAAAGGGTTCCCATTCGAAGCTTTGGGTTCAATCATTCCAATCATGTCAATACCCCACATAAAGAAAGGCCACGGGGAAGAAATAACATTGAGAAGTGTCGGAGGCATGTGAATTTTTTCCGTATAAATCTGGCATTTATGGAACTTCTTTGCATATTTGTAACAGTCAGATTCCATTGTCAGCCAATAGTAACCTACCCTTAGAATCTTATTAGCCATGGAATGTCCATTGGCATGAGTGCCAAAGGAACATTCATGAATCTCATGCATCAACTTGTCTTCTTCGTGTCTATCCACGCATCTGAGCAAGACCATGTCATAATTTCTCTTGTACAACACATTCTCACTGAGGAAGAAACTGCCAGTCAATCTTCTAAATGTCTTTCTATCTTTATTCGATGCACCAATTGGATATTCCCGAGTCTTGAGAAAATTATTGATATCATGATACCGAGGTTTCTCATCTACTACTTCCTCTATTATAAACATATGAGCGGGCCTATCCAATCGCGAAACTGTAATCCGAGGTATATCATTCCAAATATTCACATGTAACATAGAAGCCAGAGTTTCCAGAGCATCCGCCATTTGATTTTCATCTCTGGGGATGTGATGGAATTCTACTTTATTAAAGAAGGGTAACAATCTTCTAGCATAATCTTTGTAAGGGATCAAACCAGGGTGGCGAGTATCCCACTTTGCTTTAATCTGATGCACTACCAAAGCTGAATCGGCATACACGTCTAGAATTTTAATTCTAAGATCAATAGCTTCCTCGAGACCCAGGATGTAAGCCTCATATTCTTCCATATTATTGGTTCAATTGAATTTCAACCTTGCATTAAAAGGTATATGCGATCCATGAGGAGTAATAATTACAGCACCATTTCCTTTACCATAAGAATTCCCAGCTCCATCAAATAGCATGCTCCAGCGATATTCAGTATCAGGACCTTCCACAGAAAATGGTTCATCACAATCTTTTACTTTCAAAAACATCACATCCTCATCGGGGAAATCACACTTCACAGACTGATAATCATCAACCGGTTGGTGAGCAAGATAATTTGCCAACACGCTGCTTTTAATAGCTTTTTGAGTGCGATTACTGATGTCATATTCAGATAACAACATCTTCCAATGGGAAATACTCCCAATGAGAGCAGGCTTTTCAAAAATGCACTTGAATGGGTCCATTTTAGAGATCAAATAAGTGGTGTGATTCAACATATATTGTCGTAAACATTTTGCCGCCCAAGCCAGAGCACAACATGTCTTTTCCAGCATATAATACTGCGACTCACAATTAGTAAACTTTTTATTGAGATAATAAACGGCGCACTCTTTCTTCCATGTTTCATCTTGTTGTCCCAGAATATAGCCTATGGAGTTATCTAACACTGCCAGATACATAATCAATGGTCTTCCTTCAACAGGAGGGAGCAAGATAAGAGGTTCAAGCAGATATTCTTTAATACTTACAAATTCCCTTTGGCAGTCATATGTCCATACACAAACTTGATCTTTCTGTAACAACTTAAAGATCGGTTCACACATTGTCGTCATGTGGGAAATGAATCTGGAGATGTAATTAAAACGCCCGAGGAAACCTCTGAGTTGCTTTTCAGTTCTCGGTGCTGGCATTTCTTGAATTTCTTTGACCTTATCCGGGTCAACTTCAATCTCTCTTTGGTTGACAATGAAACCCAACAATTTACCTGATCGAAGACCGAAGGTACATTTATTTGGATTCAAACGAAGACGATACTTCCTCAACTGTTGAAACAACTTCAACAAATCTTGCACATGCCCTTCTTCATTCTGGGATTTAACAATCATATCATCAACGTATACCACAATTTCCTTGTGCATCAGGTCATGGAATAGGGTTGTCATATCCCTCTGGTACGTTGTACCAACATTCTTTAACCAGAAGGGCATCACTCTTTAACAGAATGTTCCCCAGGGTGTGATAAATGTTATTTTTTTCCATTTCCTCAGGAGCCATCCTTATTCGATTATATCCGGAAAATCCGTCCATGAACGAGAAAACTTTTAATTTTGTTGTGCTATCCACTAACATATCAATGTGCGGCAATGGAAAATCATCATTTGGACTAGCTTTATTTAGATCTCTGTAATCCATGCACATGCGAACTTTTCTTCCTTTCTTCGGTACTAGGACAATATTGGCAATCCATTGAGGGTATACTGATGTCACAAGAAAACCGGCATTAATCTACTTTAGAACTTCTTCTTTGATTTTAACCGCCATATTTGGGTGAGTTCTTTGCAACTTCTGCTTGATTGGTGGGAACTCTGGCTTCAACGGAAAATGGTAATCTACAATATCTATATCCAAACCAGGCATATCTTGGTAAGACCAAGCAAAAATGTCCACATATTCTTTCAACATCTCAATTAATCTGCTCTTCACATCGGGATGTAACAATGCTCCAATCTTGACTTCCTTCGGATCTTCTTTTGAACCCAAAATGATTACTTCCAATGGCTCTTTAGATGGCTGAATGGAACTCTCCTCGCGCTCAAGCAACCGTGAGACCTCTTCTGGATTTTCATCATAGTCTTCTTCTTCGGCCCCATACACAGGACATTCAAAGTTGGGAGAGGGTGCAGGGTCATTGTATTCAACGGTTTTTTTAATTAATCTGCACATATGATTTATGATTCCTTTTAGAAACTAACACATATAACAAGTGATTATGCAGATTCAATTTCAGTTATTATTTATTTTGAAAGGTTTCTTTTTCTGATTACCATTTTCCAAGAAAAAGCATAAAAATAAAAAACACAATTTAGGAAATAAAGACAACTTTTATTATTGTTTTTAAAGATCAAAGAAAACAAATAAGCCCATACAATATCAATACTTTCACCTTTGGCAGAGTGAAAGATTTTCGAAAAGATTAACAAAAACAAATTACTTTGAGACATGTATACAAGAGGGAACATTAATGGTGACCCAGTTCTGAACTCTAACTCCGTGCGTCACATAATTTGGCATTTTTGGCTCTGCTTCATCTTCCATAATGGCATTAATACCGCTACGAAATATATCATGATACTTGCTTGCAGCTGACTTCAGCTTCATGTTCTTACCTTTATCATTCTTCATAGAGAATCCCAAGCCAGATCCATTCTTGTTTACAGGTTGATCAACAATCTGTCCCCATACTTCATTATGGCCATTATGTACAACCTGTTGCGCATGCTTAAACGAAGCTATAGAATTCTCATTTCCTTTTATATTATCAATGGATAAAGCTTGGAACTGGGTTCCAACAGCAGCTTCATCCTCTTCAACAATACTGAAAGAGGACAAATTAGATATTAATAATGCATGTTCTCCATTTATAATTACCACTTTTCCTTCATGCACAAACTTCAACTTCTGGTGTAAAGTTGAAGTGACAGCTCCTGCCTCATGTATCCACGTCCTTCCCAGCAAACATCTATAAGAGGGTATAATATCCATGACCTGGAAAGTAATCTAAAACAAATGTGGGCCTATATTAATAGGCAAGTCCACTTCACCAATAACAGATTTCCTTGATCCATCAAACGCTTTCACAATAATGCCACTCGGGCGCATGGGCGTTCCTTGATATTTCAACTTCATAAGCGTGCTCCTCGGTATAACGTTCAGTGCGGATCCATTATCAATCAGTACATTGGATAATGAATCATTCTTGCAGTTCATAGAGATGTGGAGGGCCAAGTTGTGATTCCTTCCTTCATCTGGAAATTCATCGTCACAAAAACTCAAGTTATTACATGATGTAATATTCCCTACCACACTGTTGAATTGGTCTACTGGCATATCACTTTCCACGAAAGCTTGGTCTATTACCCTCATCAAATATTCTGTGAGCAGAGGAGTTCATAAGCAATGCCAGAATAGATATTTTTGACGGAATTTGCAACAACTGATCTACGATCCTGTAGTCGCTCATCTTTATAATCATAAAAATATCATCCACCTCTTTTTGTAGTGTAGCTCCACTAGATTCCCCTACTGCCTTCTTTGGTGCAACATCTTTAACAATTTTCTTTCCAGCATCAACATTCCCACAAACAATTGGTGCAAATACACGACCACTGCGGGTCACTCTACTAGTCTCATCAATATTTACAACATTAGACATAGGTTGGATGGGAACTTCCTCACCATCCTCTAAAATTGTAGCGTTATACTTGTAAGGTACAAACTTGTCGTACTTGTAAGGAACATGACCCGGAAAGCTAATCACCAATGGAGCAATAGCTGGCTTGCCATGATATTCAACTTCAAAAGGGTTGGGTGTACTAAAACACATTCAGTCATTACAGAGTCATCTCTGGAAAACATATCTTCATCCGAGGAGATGAACTCATCTGCAGAGGTATACTCATCATCTGACGTAGTTCCATCCAAACAATATTCAATCATATTAACATAATCATACTTATTTCCTGAAACCTTGATGGTACCATTTTCCAACAATAACTGAATACCCTTTCTCATAATGGAACAACCATGCGAATCTCTACAGCAGATTCGACAAGATATATAATAGTGCCTCTCTTGACCTTCCATATGGCAGAAGGTGGCATGCAACTGCACCAAATCATTGTTAATATATTCCACATCAAATATTATGAACTCTCCAAGATATCTATAAACCATGTTTACTTCCTCCTTATTCTCCGCCCTAGGCCTGATTATATGGATGAGGCCCTCATCCATCATCTCTTGCAAATCAGCCTTTTTCTTGTCACAGCCCTGCATATTTTTGTTGCAAATACCACAACCAGCATGGTCATGTGTATAATATCTAAACTCGCAGAGGTTAGCATGAATTTTTACCAAATCTCCTCTAACCAAATTAATATCGAAAATCCAGAAGTCGCCTAGACAACCAGCCACCATGTTCATAGCATTTTCACCCCCATGCTTTGGTAGAGGATTATCTTTCACATTCGGCCCAACATCTTTAAAGGATAAGATACCAGTCCTCACCAATTTTTGTACTTCGGTATTCAAAGGATAGCAATTCTCAACATTGTGCCCTGGTGTTCCCTCATGAAAAGCATATGTTTGGTCTGCCTTATAATACCAAGGTAACGGTGATGGTATAACAGGAGGTGGTCTGGTCTGAGCCAACTTATTTTAAATTAATGTAGGGAGAAATTCTGCATAGCTCATAGGGATAGGGTCATAATTCTCCCTCTTCTGATTATACCCTTGATTCCACTGATGGGATGGTCTCTGATAAGAAATGGTGGTTGGAGCCACACCAACAACTGGAGTTACTGAGGTGACCTGTTGATGATGCTGATCATTTCTTCTAGGGGGATTAACCCTCCTCTCTTGCATAATAGCGTTTGTATATCCTTCCTTATTTTTGGAAAACCCATAGGGTGGCTTCTTAGCACTTTCAGAACTTTCACTTTTTGTTAGACAACCCTCTCTTACAGTCTTTTCCAAACGGATACCCATGCCCACCATTTCAGTAAAGTCATTTGGCGCACTTGCTACCATCCTCTCATAGTAGAAAGAACCCAGGGTCTTCAGAAATATCTTTGTCATCTCCTTTTCTTCCATTGGAGGAATCACTTGGGCGGCTACCTCATGCAATCTCTGTGCATATTCTTTGAATGATTCCCTGTCTTTCTGGACCATGGCCCTGAGTTGATCACGGTCAGGCGCCATGTCCATATTATACTTGTATTGTTTGATAAATGCTTCTCCCAAGTCGTTGAAAGTATGAACATCGGCAATGTCCAAACTCATGTACCACTTCAATGCAGCACTAGTCAAATTATCTTGAAAAAAGTGAATCAGCAGACGCTGATCGTCAGTGTGGGTAGATATTCTTATTACATACATCACAAGATAAGCACGAGGACAAGTATTTCCCTTGTACTTCTTGAATTTAGGGACCTTCAACTTTGCAGGTATCTTGACATTCAGGGACAAGCACAAATCATTCACATTCTGACCAAACAATTCCTTTCCCCTGAGAGCCTCCATCTTACTCTGCATCTTGTCAAACTTATCCAAAAAATAATCCATTCGATCATAGAGACCCAAGCCTTCACTTGGTGGAAGAAAAGGACGATAAGCTTCGTCATTATCAAACAGGACCACATTCACCAAGGGAGGTGCAACAGGAGTAACATGCACCACATGAGGTGTAAGAGAAATAATAGTCTAAACAACTGGAGTAACTTGAGGACCAAGATTAAAACCTTCAGGCATAAAGTTCTCTGGCATTCCCCATGGATTAACTTGAGGCATGTGATTCTGAACAACAGCTAGAATAGCAGACATAGGAACAATCGAAGCTTCAGTAGTAACCATTGTTTGTTGAGGTTGAGCAATCGGTGGCTGATTTTGAGAAGCCAACAAAGATTCCATCAAAGCAGTAAGATTGGCTATACCGGCCTTCAGAGCAGAAAACTCGTCGCGCAGCTTGCTATTCTCTTGTTCTAAGTTGTCCATCTTCCTTTTTAAATTATCCCGAGTATTGTAGTGGTGAGACAGCCTGCTGAACAAAGTAAAGAATCTCAGTAAGACACCTGGATATGCACAAAAAAAGCAATAAGTATGTACACTATTATGCATGATGTGCAATGCGCATGATTTTATTTTTATTATTAATATTTCAAGGGAATTAAATATTTATAGACAACATTGCAAATATCAAAGTAATAACACTTTTGAAATACTGAAAATTTTTATTATAACTGTCAAAATGGATTACGAGTTTTAATAATCCCAAGTACAAGATGAAAGTAAAGTCTAAAACCCTAAGAAGCAAAGCTTATGGAGATCACTTTATACGCTGACGCTTCCATGTAAGTCTGGCAATCTGAGCCTTCAACCTCTGGTTTTCTTCCGCATATCTGGTGGCAACCTCCTTCCAATCACTTGAATCAGGAAGTGAGCAACTAGCATCTGACTGAGGCTTAGGATAAAATAAATCCCCTTTCCTCTCCATGGTCTCTACAGCCTGACTCTCAAGAATCTCAATCAAGTCGTCTTTCTCCTGCAAGCCTGCTCAATAGGAAATCTCTAGAGTTTGGCACTTGTTCTTCCAAGCTTCCTTTTCCTGCTGCATCATGACTAAAGTAAGTTGTAGCTCTTCCACATCATCCAATAAGGGAGGAGTGGTCTTCACAAACAAATCAGGAATAGGTGCTTCCCGAGAATACAACTTCTTCAACTGAATTGCTCTGGCTTGTACCCGCTGAAGATAAGGCTCCAAAGAAATATGCCCTCTAGGTCTTAAGTCCTTCCTACTCTTCCTGTGAATGTGATGCCATGCCTTTGCAATATGATCCCTAGCTTCCTTATGTTCTTCTCCCTCTTTCAGGAAGAAACTACTCAAATGAATACTATTTGGCTTATCCCTCATTGGATAACCAAGCTGTCGTCGTGCAAGAACAGGTTTGTAGTTAATTCCTTCCTTTGTACCAAGAAGAGGTACATTGGGGAAACTACCACAACTGTCGACAATCTCCACATCATGGTAAGCCTGATGATACCAAAAAATATCTAAGTGAGTAAGTGCCATGATTTTAGGAGCCCAACTGGGTTCCTTCCTGACATCCCAGAAAGCATCAGACTGAGGTAAATGAGAAGTAAACCACCGATACAACAGAGGCGTGCAACAGATGATCATACCCTCATGATAAGAATCCCAAAGTTTAATAGAGTAATAAGCATCACCCAACAATGTAGGAACTGGGTTTCCAATCATAAATATCCTGATAGCATTAATGTCAACAAATTTGTCCACATTAGGAAATAAGAACAACCCATAAGCAAGTATAGAAAATATGGCCTCAAAAGCAACTGTACTCTTCATCCTGGCAAAGTAACGAGCTTTCTTCAACAAGAACTGAGCTGGTAATCCTTTAATCCCTCCTTTAGTAGTAATGTGGGCTTCAACCTCGGACTTTCCCAAATGGATCAAAGCAGCAATATCATGTGGTTTTGGCTAACCCTTCAAACCAGTAAAAGGAACACGATCGGTAATAGGCAAACCCAGCAGATAAGAATACTCCTCTAGTGTATGCATCAACTGATAGTCAGGGAAAGTAAAGCAATGATACATCAGATTATAGAACTAGACCAAGGTCGACATAATACCCTCTTTCATCCTAAGCTTCATCATAGAAATGATGGACCCATACTTCCTCCGAAAATCTACAGAACACTCAATCTCGGGAATCAGACTAATCAACTCATCTATCTTGGGATCTTTGAAACTGTATTTTCTAGTCTTTCTTTTTCCAGAATCCATAGTCAAAAAGTACTGGAGATATTCACAAATGGTTATCTTTTAAATCCCTTGAAATAAAATATCTTCAAAAGATGCTTATGAGCGCATGGATGCATGATGCAAAAATCACACCCAAGATCACAAACATAGGGTTCATAGGTTCAACGTCACGAGCATGAGGTCGATGGTAATACCCATAATGTGTGTTCTGAGAGTTATCACATTCCGAACAAGGTTCTAGAGGTTTCTAGAGTCTACATCCTTCCTTCGGATATTACTGACTTCTCGATTAACTCGGTAATTAATAATATTCTCAAGAAAAACTCGTTTAAGCATAGTATCACGTGACAACTATTTCCGGATTACTCCGTCATAGCTTCCGCACTACACCTAAAAGGCCAAGATGGGTTAGGTATTATATGGTCCTCAGCTTCAGTAGGCTCCCAGGTCGAAAGAAACACGTCTTCTCGATTACTCGGTAAACGACACTATAGTCAAAGGGGCCTTCATTGAGTGGGGGGTCTCATGTCTCCTTTTTGGGGATTACTCCCTCAAAGTTAACATGACTATACTGCCTTTCCTATCTTAAAGTTTTCCCAAGTTTGGGTATAAGACTCATGAGTAATCACCAAGCACCCTGAAAACCAGGAAAATCCAGATAAACATATGTACAACATATAACATATAAACAACAATAGCACATATGGAGATATAAACAAAGATAAGTTTAACCCACTTAGGGATGGACCAACAAGAAGCCAATACTTGACATTATGAGTCAATATAGAATTCTCATTCTTTACATTGAAACCAAGCAAGCAAAGATACTAGACCTCTTGAGAGAACCAAACTTCAAATGTATTAGGTCTTCACAAAAATTGGGCAAAGTAACGGTTGTATATAGATGATTTCCAGATTATAAACAAAGTATGTAATCACAATAACCTACACAGAAAACAAACAAACAACCCAATGTCTTGAGGTAAACCTCAAGAACTCTAGATAAAATATCAATTAAGGTCACAAGGTCTCCAACATAGGCCAAGGTCTCTATTCCTAAGTCCAAGAAGTCCAATACTCCATAATGCCAAGGATAGTAACCAAATAGTACAAGTATCATTAATGTTTTTTATGGTTCATGTTGATTATTAATTATCTTCAAAAGGAAAAGAAAAGATAAAGTGAGCAAAATAAAAATGACATAAAAGTAAATGCTCAAGTGAGCAAAGATGAAAATAGCATGAAACGTAAATGCTAAAGTAAATGGTACATAAAATAAAGTGCATAAAATAAAAACATAAAATAAATTCAATTGTTAGAAGTTAATGGTTAGTTGGATGACCATCTTGAAACATGTATTTGGAACTCATTAGAATATTGGTAGAACCAAACCTTTCAATAACAAGTTGCATTTGCATTTTGTCAAGTATATCATCCATTTTAGAATCCTCAAAGCAACATTTAATGATCAATGATGTTTAAGTGATCCGCGTTGACCAAAATTGATGAAGATCCATTGGAGGATTGGTAGAACCAAATCCTCCTAACAATTAATCTCAAGGTTATTGGATAGAAGGGATAAAATTAACATACATGGGCTTGCAAACATAGGTTTGGGCCACGAATGATCATTTTCTCAAATTGGGACAAAATTTAGCGCTATGTTAAGCAATCGTAAGTGGACTTATGTAGAAGTCGCACCTATTTTGAGGCCAGTCAATAGCAATCTATGTATTTCATGTTTGGTTAAATGATATAGAGATCATTATCCCATAACATGTAATACAATAAGAAAGGGGGATAAGATGAAGAGGGAAGGGATTGGAACTTCAAATATCATCAACAACATTCGTTCATTTTAGTGGATTTAGTTTATCATCCTATCAACACCCAAGACCCAATGAGATTGAATAATTTGTCTCAATATAAGCCTCAAGTCATTATCACATGCTATTTCAAGAATTAAGCAAGAATTATGTACAAAAGTTTTCAATTACAACCATTAATCCAAGGTATAACCCTAAATGCAATCCTAGATTAAAAATTAGTTTTAAAATAGGAAAATAAGTTGAAAAATTATGAAATTAAAACCCTAACTTCCTAAGGTTCTATAAAAGTCAGAAATAAAATTTGGAGTCCCTGGATTAAGGTGGAAATTTTCTTTAGAAATGCAAACTTGGAAACTAGCAAGTATAAGCCTTAAATTTGATGGTTTTAGGTAATAATTTGTTAAAAATATGAAATCACATTATAAAATTCCATAAAAAAGATTTTTATGACCTCAACATGTTCAAGCACTCTAAACAACTTCCTCTCTGATTTTATAGGTATAGGAAGTTAGAACTTTTAATCTATTAATGTGCATGATCTAGCAAAAACCCTAAAAAAGGAAATTAAATTCAAAACTCAAACAATTAGATCTAAAGTTCAAATAAATTTGATGTAAAATAACCTAAATGTAAAGAAAACTCTAAGGATCAGAAATAATATTTTTCTTGAATTTTATCTCAAAAGAAAAAAAGAAATAGAAATTATTTAAACAATTCATTAAAAAACAAGGAAAAGATGAATATGTCCAATTAAATGATTTAATTTGTAAGCCAAAATTTTTATAAAATAGGACAAAAACTATTTTCATGTAAGAAGCTCAGATAGGAATCCAAAAAAAAATTTTAGAGATTTTTTTGACTTAATATAAATAGGAAAATAAAATTCAAAGTTTTAATAGAATAATAAAACCCTAATTATTTACAATATTTTATTTAATTAAGAAAACTGATAAAAAAGAAATCAAAATCAAAATATGAAAATATATTGAAAATGGAGTTTAAAATATTTTTATCATAATTTTTGAGGTGAAGAAAATATCAAAATAAAATTTGAGAAAACAAAAGAAAAATTAATATTCAAATGTTGTTACACCTGTTTTTGCAAAAGCGCGCTGTAAATAGAACTAAAGCCATGTTCAATTAAAACAGAAAACATCATCATCCCTACCAAGCAACCATAATTCACATTTTTTTCACTTTCGAAGTACCATTTTCAGATCATGATATCTTGCTCATTTCTTGATGAAAATAAAAAGTTCCAACACAAAAGTTCAAGATTGAAATTAGTAGAACATGGTAGGATCAAAAAATTCATGAAATGATGCATGGATGATTGAGAAAAACGCACGCGAAAGTAGCTACATGAAGACGGTTTTGATTTGCACATTGTGATACGGTGGCAGAACCAGATGTTAATACTGGTTTGTATTTTGTATTCGCAAATTTGCGGTAAGCAAGAGTCGCCACCAACTTTTCTTTTATCCAACAAAGGAAAGGGTGAAAAGAACAGAAAAGACCTTTTTTTAAAGATTTTTTGAGTAATGGGGGTAGATTATGGAAAGGGGAGATGTTAGCACCCTTTCCATTTGTGGTTTTCCACAAGCTCTTAGGTACTTGCTCATTTTGAAATTTTTCTTTCGTGTTTGTGTGTTTTTTTGAAAAGTTTGTTTGCTTTATGCTAACTCTTGTATCCGTCCTCAAGAGTGATTATGAAGCGTTTTTTTGTAAAAATGTTTTGAAAGTGTAAGATGAAAAAATAGTTTTTTGAGCAAGTACCTAACAGTTATCTACCTACTCGAAAAAGGTATTCTTTTCCTCCTTTCCTTTAGATAGAACCACCCTACTATAAGTGAGTAGGTATCCTTATCATTGGATGTTTGAGGGACTATCGAAGGGACATTTACGGTCACTAAGGCAACTGCACAAGAACTCTTAGTAATTGTCCTAAAGTTTCAAGATCACTTTTTTAACCGAGGCAACAGTCGAAAGGGTCATCGAGGGCTTGTGATCTGTCGAACTCAAGGACAGTCACTAAAAATTCTCACGTTTTGAGAATTGTGACTATTTTTGAACGCAACCGAAGAGGGAGTTACCCTAGGGGTGACCATGTGCAAGTGTATTGATTCATATATATTATCTTTGAATTTTAGGGTTATTTAACTGTTTTAATTTCAGTCTTTCTCATGCAATCCTATTAATCTAAACAATTAATAATAATGCAGGAAAAAAATTGCGTAAAATAAAATTCCTAAGCTATTACAGGGCCTCGGGGAAGGGGATACATAACCAAAACTTGGGAGTGCGGAAATTAAAAGCAGTAAATAACCCTAAGTTACAATATTACAAACCATTATCAGTTACAATAAATTGAAGAAAATAATAAAACAGAAAATAATAAGCGCGTGGAGATTAAAATGGGAACAAGCTTGATACCCTAAAAATCTAATTGATTAATAAAATATTTTTGGTATTTATTGAGAAAAATATTTGAAGTGATTAATCCTAATTCTAATTGATTTTAATTAAGGAAATAAGTAAAATAATTAAATTAATTACCAAAAAATAAATTAATCTAGAAAAAACCTAAGTCTATTTTTTTGTGCTTTTATCATTTTGATTAAGATAAAAACATAAAACAATTAAATAGATAAAATAAATAGAGAAAAGAAATGGAAAATGGGCCTGATGTATGAAGCAAATTGGGGGTGTGAAACTGAATATGCTAGGCCTCTTTATGATGGCCCAATGACTGCGCCTGATCAAGTCGGGGATGTGTTTGAGGGTCCACCATGATGATTAATTGTTGGGCGCTGGATCTGACCTTGTAATGATCTAATGGATGTGATCTGGAGATGCATGGTGGACGCGCTAGAACCCAAAGCACAGGATCTGCAAGAAATATTCAGAAAAATAATATGCAAGAGGCATGGATCGAACCCCTGCCCTTGCACATACATAAATCCTTAAGCGCGTTGTCTCAACCGTTGGGACGGTCAAAGATCTGGTAGCATAAACACATTAATAAATATATAACACAAATCCAGGCCTGATGCTGACTATGCAAGACACGCGTGCTAAATGGGGCCCTGATTTTTGAACGAACCAATCACAAAATCATAATATGCCACGCAAAGTCCCAGACCAGTCAAACCACCCCAGGCGGTGGCTCTGATCACCATCTCCAGTTGGACAAAATTCAAACCTGCGAAATTTGATGCAAACAAACATAAAAGCAATCCTACTCGACTAATTAGGCCCTTGCAAATCTAGTGGCATGGCTGGTTTGCCCTGAAAAGGTCTGTATCATGAGATATGAAACTTTAAAATCTTTGTTCCCTAACAACGACACAAGGTTATTTCTGCACTAAAGCTTCCATGTAGAACGTTAGAACATTCACAATGATGTGTATGAACTATGTTAGCATGCTTACAACAATTGAAATCATAACAAAATCTAGAAATCACAACTTACCCACTTACCCACTTACCCAACCAGAGCTTTTTAAAGAGGGGGTTTTGGCGCTGATTTATGGTTAACAAGGGATGATATCAACCCCTGGCAACCTCAGGAGAATGATGTTCGGCTTGAAATTCCATAAACACGGATGAAAAATAGGGTTTGAAGCTTCTAGGTTTTTTTGAAAGTTTTTGAGAATTTTCACAACTTTGAGAGGTTGGGTATGATAAAGTTGCGCCTCCCCTTGTGTTCTGACTTGTGATTTATATATAAGGGTGAAATTAGGTTAACAAATAGAGCAAGAATCCATGGCATTGAATGTGCAATTGGTTGCAATTTTTGGCTTTTGATGAGTTAGGAGCATTTCTTGAGGAATCATGATCAACCCTTGATCAAATGATGGATATCACTTCAAAATGTTGATGTTGAGAAAAAATCTTGAAGTTTGACTATATATTGGTCATAGTTGACTTTTGACCTAGTATAGTTGATTTTCAAGCGTCTGAGCAATTAACTGAGCAATCTTGATGTGCAAGGCATGAAATTTGGAATGGATAACCTTGAGTAAATATTAGGACCATATTCACCATTTGAGACCATTGGATTTCACACATATTGATGAAAATTAAAACCGTAGTTAGAGATTCATTGCCTTTAGGAGGAGAATTTGTCTGGTCAATTCTTGATCATCTATGGGCAAGTTGGGGACCTCAATGGGCATGTGTTGAGTAAAATGAGAAGGAAAATTTTGGGGTACAACAACTGCCCCTGTTCAATCTTCTTAAACCTAAGGATGTAGATTGGCTTGTCTACCTTTCGTGATCTGAAAGTGGAAGATGATTGGACACTAAAGTGGCCAGAAATTTGCACTCGTCTGAAGTAGCATTGTTGGTGGATAATAACAGGAATGGGCTTATAGATGCCATTTGGAAAAGATGACAAAAGATTTTCGGATATGAGCTTAAAGATTCCATCCATAGAAAATTACGAAGAGTCATCGGAGATGGGCTTAAAGAAGCCATCTAGAGAACATGCTGATTTCACGAGTATTCCTTTGTGGGGATTCCTGTTCCTGGTGTTGAGGAGGACTCCGCTAAGGAATGTTGGTCTTAGTTTTGGGAAACAGAGTCTAGGAGCTTTAGTTGTCTGTTACTCTACTGGGGAGTTATCTCTTGACTGGAGAGGCAAAAGCGAGCTGTTATCTGCTCAGGATCCAGGCTTCACAGCGACTTGCTAAGGATAATAAGGCTGAATTTTATCCGGTCACATTCCAGGCTTCACAACAACTTATCAGGGAATATGAAATTAACTGCTATCTGGTCGGTTCCAGGCTTCGCAGTAATTGTAGACATTAAACTGTTATCTGGTCGTATCCAGGCTTTAGTGATTTGAAGAAACTACGTTATTATATGGTCGGGTCCAGACTTTACAACATATTTAACTGGATAAGAATCAGAAAATCTTGGGGTCGATTTGACTGAACCAGAGAAAGGTCTTGAATTATCTTTAACTGGATAAAGAATCAGAAAAATCTTAGGGTCAACTTGATTGAACTAGAGAAAGGTCTTGAATTAACTTTAAATGGATAAAGAATCAGAAAAATCTTAGGGTCGATTTAATTGAACCAGAGAAAAGGTTTTGAATTATCTTTAACTGGATGAAGAATAAGAAAAATCTTAGGGTCGATTTAACTAAACTAGAGAAAGGTCTTGAATCATCTTTTACTGGATAAAGAATCAGAAAAATCTTTGGGTCGATTTGATTGAACCAGAGAAAGGTCTTGAATTATCTTTAACTGGATAATGAATCAAAAAAATCTTAGGGTCGACTTGACTGAACCATAAAAAGGTCTTGAATTAACTTTAACTGGATAAATAATCAGAAAAATCTTAGGGTCGATTTAACTAAACCAGAGAAAGGTCTTGAATTAACTTTAACTGGATAAAGAATCAGAAAAATCTTAGGGTCAATTTAACTGAACCAGAGAAAGACCTTGAATTAACTTTAACTGGATAAAGAATCAGAAAAATCTTAGGGTCGATTTAACTGAACCATAGAAAGGTATTGAATTAACTTTAACGGGATAAAGAATTAGAAAAATCTTAGGGTCAATTTAACTGAACTAGAGAAAGTATCTACTGGAAAAGAATCAGAATAAATCATTGGTCAATTTGAACTGAATCAGTAGAGGTCTTTTGAGAATGATATTTTTGAGGAAAATGCTGAAATAGCCTTTCGTCAGAGGTAACTTTTGAAAAGACTATCAGGTCATGAAAGTAGTCAATGATGTTTGTTGATTTAATCTTTCCTGAAAATGTAAAGAGTTAGTCGTATGCAATGTCATGATGTATGAAATTCATTGTGTAATTATGTTATCAAAATAAATGAGATTATATTGTATGCAATATGTATGCGCATGCCATGATGTATCAATATGGAATGTTATTGCGATATTTCCTAGTCTGGGAAAATAAATCCCTAACTGCTGCTGGATAGTACTGGGAAGCTGAATCCTAGACTGATGTTTGGTAGATGAGAAAAGTGATTCTTTCATTTCCGCTGGGGATGATGAACGAAGATGATTTACTGGGGATTCCCTCTTTCCGTTTGAGGATATTCTGCCAGGGATCTTCGACTCCTGCTTGAGAATGACTCTGGGGAAAATGATGCTCTGTTGGAAAATTTTACCAATGTAGAGAAATAAACTTTGTTGGGGGATAAAATTCTGCATCTAGAGAAATAAACTCTAATGGGGATAAGGCTTTATAAATTGTTCGAGATTATAAAAACTTAGCTGTGGAACATGGATTCATCTCTCTGAGGGATCTTTTCTAGAGGAGGTAATTCTTGCTTGGGGAAGAAGATGTCAGAACTTTGGTTGTTTTTACTCTACAGGGACATAGACGTCACTACGACTTATGCTAAGGATATAGCGGTGACTTCGTCCCAGGACGTCTCTGCCTCTGTACCTGCTGGAGAAAATAATTGTGGGCACTACAAATGGCTTTTTAGACCTTGCCCCATTTCTTAAAGTAGCAATTGTCTTTTTGTTTTTTATGCAAGTATCTGTAAACAGTAATCATATTCAAATGCATATGTCAAATATAATCACCGGACGTTTTTGAAAAAACAAAACAGTAAAAATAGAGAACAAATAGTTTTGTGCTTTCAAAGAAATAATTTGTTTTGACTTGAAGAATTTGCCTATAACAGGCGTTTTTTGTACAAAGAGACATATATTCTAGTAGGAGAACGCCGTCGTGAAAATGAAAGATATATAAAATAGTGTATAAAGAGATAACAACTACTTGTCTGAAGCTGACTAGATTGATTGGTATCATTTGAGCTTGAAAGTTGATACTGAAGTCTGGTTGCAAGGTGATATAATGAGACATAGTTATACGCTTTAAATCCCAAACTTTTGCATGGACCTCCCTTTCGGGTTTTCAGTCCAATGGGATACCCTTTTTTGCTGAAGCCGCCTTTTCAGGTTTTCGACTTGCCGGGTGTACATATTTTTTTTGTATTTATCCCTAACTTTGCCTGAACCCTTTTGGTTCGTCGGGATGCCCTTATTTTTTTCTAGGCCTGTCAACCTAGCCGGTATTTTTCATGCGTAGTATTTTTTAACTATGTCTGCATTCACAGGGTGAGGAAGGTCGTCACCATCCATAGTGGTTAGAATCATGGCTCCACCATAAAATATGCTCTTGATTACAAATGGCCCTTCATATACGGGAGTCCATTTTCCCTTGGGATCACCTTGTAGCAGGATGATGCGCTTGGTTATTAGATCACCCACTTGATATACATGACCTTTTTATTGAAAGCCTTGATCATTCTCTTTTGGTACATCTGACCATGACAGATAGCAGCAATCCTTTTCTCATCAATCAGATTCAGTTGGCCAAGTCGAGTCTGGATCCATTCATCTTTGTTCAAACCCGCATCCTTCATAATTCTCAAAAAAGGGATCTGGACCTCAATAGGTAGGACAACCTCCATACCATATACCAGAGAAAAAGGGGTTGCCCCTGTTGACGTACGTGCTGAGGTGCGGTAACCATGAAGAGAAAATGGTAACATCTCATGCCAGTCTTTATATGTCAACGTCATCTTCTTAATATTTTTGTTAGCAGCCTCCGCAATGCCATTCATCTTCGGTTGGTAAGGGGAAGAATTATGATGTTGGATCTTAAATTGTTTACAGAGTTCAGTGATCATAGTGTTATTGAGATTTGTACCATTATCTGTAATAATTATTTTGGGGATACCATACCGACAGATAAGATTATGCTTGATGAACCGCACCACCACATTCTTGGTAACAGAAGAAAATGAGGCAGCCTCAACCCACTTCATCAAGTAATAAATGGCAACAAGAATAAAGCGATGCCCTTTTAATATGGTGGGTTTGATTTCTTCGATCATGTCGATGCCCCAAATTACAAAAGGCCAAAGAGCAATCAAGAAGTTCAAAGGAATCAGTGGTACATGTACTTTATCAGCATAGATCTAGCATTTGTGACAAGTTCGGGAATGCTGATAACGGTCTTCTTCCATAGTGGACCAGTAGTATCCTACCCGTAGGATCTTTTTAGCCATGGTGTGTTCACTAGAATGGGTGCCAAAGGTACCTTCGTGTAAATCTGCCATAATCCTCTCTGCTTCGCTCTTGTCTATACACCAAAGTAAATTAGAGTCGTGGTTGTGCTTGTAAAGGGTTCCATTACTGAGGAAGAACTTTGTAGAGAACTTTCTCAGAAACTTCTTATCATTGAAAGATGCCCCCTCAGGGTATTCTTGAGTTTCGAGATACCTTTTCACTTCGTGGAACCAAGGTTTGTCCATTACCCCTTCAGTGTCGATCTCACAGCAGTAAGCTGGTTCATCCAAACTCTCAATAGTGATCTGAGGAGCCTCATTGTCCCATCTGACCTTGAACATTGATGACATAGTAGCTAGCGCGTCCGCTAACTGATTCTCTTCTCATGGAAAATGTTCAAAGGTGACTTCTTCAAAGTGTGGGAGCAATGTCAGCACATGATCTTTGTAGGGGATGAGATTAAGTTGCTTTGTGTCCCACTCTCCTTTGATTTGACTTATTACCAAGGCCGAATCTCCGAAAACACTTAAAAGCTTGATCCTCAGGTCAATAGAAGCTTTGAGACCCATGATGCATGCTTCATACCCAGCCATATTATTGGTACAGTTGAAACATAGTCTGGCGGTGAAAGGAGTATGACAGCCCTCGGGGGATATAACACCGATATCATTACCAAGTGTGTTGGAAGCTCCATCAAAAAACATAGTACATCGGGATCTTTTCTCAGGTCCTTCATCCGGTCCAGGTTCTTCACAACCCGTCACTAACATAATATTCTCATCCGGGAATTCAAAGTTCATGAATTGGTAGTCGTCCATGGCCTGATGAGCTAAATAAACAGCTAATACACTTCCCTTGATTGTTGTTGGGTTGTGTATTGAATATCGTATTCAGTCAAGACCATTTTCCATCTTGCTATCCTTCTGGAGAGAGCGGGCTTCTCGAAGATGTACTTGATACGATCCATCTTAGATATCAATAACATAGTGTGAGTCAACATATAGTGTCTCATTCAGTGAGCAGCCCATGCCAAAGCACAACAAGTTTTCTCGAGCAATGAGTATCTTGTTTCACAGTCGGTAAACTTTTTGCTAAGGTAGTATGTTGCGTGCTCTTTTCGACCATACTTGTCATGCTGCCCAAGCACACATTCCATTGAATTATCTAATAATGATAAGTACATTATCAAAGGTCTTCCTTCATTCAGAGGCATCATAATTGGAGGCGCTTGAAGGTATTCCTTGATTCTATCAAAGGCAGTCTGGCATTCGTCATTCCACTTTATCACTTGATCTTTCTTCAAGAGTTTGAAGATTGGCTCACAAGTAGCAGTTAGATGGGAAATGAACCTGGCAATGTAATTTAAATGTCCCAAAAAACCCCTAACTTCCTTCTCAGTGCGAGGAGCCAGCATCTCTTGTATGGCTTTAACCTTTGCAGGGTCTACTTGAATACCCTTGTCACTCACAATGAAACCTAGGAGTTTACCTCACCTTACCTCAAAGGTGCACTTGTACGAATTTAATCTCAACTTGTACGTCTTCAACCTATCAAACAACTTTTGCAAGTGATCAAGGTGCTCTTCTTCAGTTTGAGACCTGGCTATCATGTCATCCACATAGACCTCTATCTCATGGTGGATCATGTTATGGAACAAAGCTATCATGGCTCGCTTATAGGTTGCCCCAGAATTCTTTAATCCAAATGGCATCACTTTGTAATAGAAAGTGCCCCATTGTATGACGAAGGTTGTCTTCTCCATGTCTTCGGGTGCCATCTTGATCTGATTGTAACTAGAGAACCCGTCCATGAAAGAGAATATCTTATGTTGTGCGGTAATGTAAACCATAACATCAATGTAGGGAAGCAAAAAGTCATCCTAGGGGCTTGCCCTGTTCAGGTCTTTGTAATCCACACACATATGTACCTTGTCTTCCTTCTTAGGTACCGGAACTATGTTAGAAACCCATTATGGATAGGAGGTGACAGCTAAGAACCTGACATTGAACTGCTTCATAACTTATGCCTTGATCTTCTTTGACATTTCAGAACGCATATGACAGACCTTCTACTTTACTGGAGGGCAATCTTCTTTAGTTGGAAGACGATGAACCACAATATCAGTGTCTAGTTCTGGCATGTCTTCATATGACCAGGCAAAGATCTTGACATAATCATGCAACATCTGTATCAACCGCTATTTGACACTAAGCTCCAAACTTGCACCTATCTTGACTTCTTTTATGTCCTCTTATGTGCCTAAGTTCACTGTCTCAACTGGCTCTTCATGAGGTTGTATAGCCATTTCTTCCTATTGTAATAGTCTATCAAGCTCTCCTGGTACCTCACAATCTTCCTCACCTTCGTCCTCGGCCTGGTTGATCGGACTTTCAAAGTCATAACTAGCAATAGTAGAACTGTTATCAATTGGATCCCAAGTGGATAAGGATCTGTAGTTTGATACGTGAGTGTGTGTAAGAGCATAGCTGTATTGGCAAAGTAAAAAGCAGAAAAGAAAGACAGAGAGCGCAAAATTTGTATGCAAAAATGTTCGATGCTTTATTAATGACATATGAGATTGAAAATGATAACCCTCACAAATAAACCATTGTGCCTCGGGTAAGACACAAGGCCATAGAGTTTATATTGTTTATTTATTACATATCCAGAAACAAGAAAGACAATTACTCCTAGATAAAAGTAATCACCACAAAGTATTTAGTCGTCCAGTTATTGGGTCCACCGTTAGTGGTAGGGAAGATCCAGTTGTCCATGTCAAAGTCACCATCACTGTCTTCTAAAGATTTGATTCCATGATTGCTAATGCGTAAGGGAGGTCCTCCAGCGCCAGCATGAAGAACAACCCTTTGAGCCCCTGAAGAGAAACCCAAACCAAACTTATCAGATTTGTATGGAATGTCAGGGAGTTGGCCCCTAATGGTACACCCCACCTTCTTCAATTACTGCTTTGGCATCCTTGAGAGAAGCCATCTTTAATGGAGGTCTGGTGATCTTCGGCACACTGGTAATAGTCTCGGTTGCAGCCATGCTCTGAGGCACGTCTTCAAAGTTCTGGAAAGGAGTCTCGATGAACTCGCCATCCATTTCCACATATCTGAAAGAGTTTAGGTGGCTTACCATGTACTCCTCCTCACCATGCGCTGTGACCATTTTTCCTTTCACTGGGTACTTCAGCATCTGATGCAGAGTGGAAGTAACAGCTCCAGCCCCATGGATCCAAGGGCTTCCCAACAAACAGGAGTAAGATGGTCATATGTCCATCACGTAGAAGGTAGAGTCAAAGGTCTGAGAACCAACTTTGATAGGGATGTCCACCTCCCCGTGCACAATTCTTTTTGAACCATCTAAAGCCCTCACCACAATGTTGCTGGGCTATAGAGTCAAACCTTCGCAGTTTAATCTGTCAAGAGCCTTCTCGGGCAGAACATTCAGTGATGAACCAGTATCTACTAAAACATGGGCCAAAGTGGTGCCCCTGCCTTTGATGGAGACATGCAACGCATCATTATGTTTTCTTCCTCTGGGTGTCAAATCAGCATCAGAAAAACCCAATCCATTATCAGCAGTCAAACTAGCCACACAATCTTCAAATTTATCAGTGGAGGTTTCTTGCGGCGCATGAGCAGTCTTGAGGAATTTTACCAAAGCCTTTGCATGAGCTTCAGAGCACAACAGTAGGGCCAATATTGAAATCTTAGAAGGGGTCTACCCCAGCTGTTCGACCACATTGTAGTTGTTCTTTTTAATGATCTTTAAGATTTCTTCCATTTCCTTCTTGGAAGCCTCTGGAATGGATTTTGAATGCACCTTTGTCTGAACAGGCTCAACCAATATGTCTTTGCCCCGAGTCTCGGCCGACTCGATGGTAGGGGTGGCAACAGGAGTAATCACAGGAGTTGTAGTGGTAGTATTAGCAGGAACAGTAGTAGGAATGATCACAGGAATAATGACGGCTTTAGGAGGAGAAATCTCGGGTGAGAACACTCTTCTGCTTCTTTAAACATAATGCATCAAAGTGCATCAAAGTTTAAGTAGACTGGCCTTCTTTAAACATCGACATGATTATGACGTTTGCAAATTTTGCTCGATAGAAGATGATTGTCCTGTTGTGAAAGAAGATATTCAGAAGTTGTCAGATCAAAGGGTTATTACTATCACATATGACAGAGATCTAGATGATGAAGTGAATGTTATAGTGCTAGAATTCAACATGCCTGAGCCAGTAGAGATTGCTTATAATAGTCATACTTCGCCTACTCCTCCTTTGATTATTTGTCCACCTGGTCTCGTGCCCTACAATTCGGACAAAGCCATACGATACAAGTATAATGTCACAATGATTGTGAATGGAGTAGAAGTCCCCATACCACCGATGCCATCTTTAGTCAATATTGCTGATGTGAGTAGAGTCATAAGGAGTGGACGTATCTTTGCAATTGTACCACCGGAAAAAGGCTGAAGTTCAAGTTAGAAGACATACACCAGCGGAAATTTCGATGATGAATGTTGAACCAAGAATTGAGGTAGGCCGACCCAGTGGACCTAACCCACATCCTGATGATGATGAGATTTTGAAACTCATTAAGAGAAGTGAATATAAGATTGTGGACCAACTATTGCAAACTCCTTCCAAGATTTCTGTGCTTGCTTTATTAAGAGATTATGGTGCCCATAGGGAAGCTTCGATGAAGGTCTTGGACCAAGTTTTCGTAGATCATGATGTGATGGTAGACCAATTTGACGGAATTATGGGAAATATTACTTCAAGTAACAATCTTGGTTTCAATGATGAAGAGCTTCATAAGGAGGGAAGGAACCACAATATGGCCTTGCATATCTCAATAAGTTGTGAAAATAATACTTTGTCAAGCATGCTGGTGGATACAGGTTCATCATTAAATGTACTACCCAAAACTACATTTTCTTGACTATCACATCAAGATGATCCTATGAGACCTAGTGGGGTAATTGTCAAAGCGTTTGATGGTTCTAGGAATAATGTCATCGGTGAAATGGATCTCCCCATAACAATTGGTCCTCATACTTTTCAAATTATTTTTCAAGTGATGGATATTCATGTTTCCTACAGTTTCCTATTGCGTCGCCCATGGATACATGATGCAGGGGCAGTCACTTCCACGCTCCATCAAAGATTGAAGTTTGTGAGGAATGGAAAGCTGGTAACCATTGGTGGAGAACAGACTATGGTGGTAAGCCACTTGTCATCTTTCTCTTATATTGATGCTGATGAGGATGCTGGAACCTAATTCCAAGCTCTATTTGTTGCTAGTAATGAAGTGAAGAAGCAAGGTACATCTATTTCTTCTCTTGAAGATATGCGACGAGTGGTTGAGAGTGGTTCAGCTGAAGGTTGGGGCCAGGTGTTGACTTTGCCTAAGATAAAGTTTGGAGAAGGTCTTGGTTTTTATCCCGTATCTGCAAGAACTAAGAAAGATACAGTTACTCGTCCGATATAAGAAGTTTTCTGAAGTGCATGTTTTATCCATCCAACTCCGCCCGAAGTTGATGCTATAATAGAATACGATTCTGAAGAGGATTCACCCGACTTTGTAGCGCATGGAGTGGTTTGCCAGAACTAGACTGCTATTGATATTCCTGTTATGATGCACATTTCTGAGTAATGCTTTATTTTATTTTGAAAAAACATTTTGCTCTGCCCAAGGCGAATGAGTATTTATGTCGGGCTTTCTTGAAAATAAAACCTTTTGCTCTGCCCAAGGCAAAAGAGAAGATGTTTGGGCTCTTTTGTTTCAATTATTTCCAATCATGAATAAAAAATTTATTTTGTCCCCATATTGTTTTTACTTTTCACTTTTTCTGGAAAATGGTAATAAAAATAATAAAAATAAAGAAATATAATAATCTTTTTTATATCTGTACAACTTTCGCATTAATCGATTTCTAAAATAAAGCATAAATCATATGTGCATATTAATCCATTACTTAACCATTGAAAACAATAACCCTATGCCCCCTCCCAATTTCGAATTCCCTGTGTTTGGAGTCGAGGAAGAGGATAGTGAAGATATCCCTAATGAAATCTCCCGTTTACTTGAGCACGATGAAAAGATTATTCAACCGTTTGAAGAGCCCATGGAGATAATCAACTTGGGTAGAGAAGAAGACAAAAAGGAAGTCAAGATTGGAGCGTTGCTTGTCCCAGAGGTTAAAGAAAGAATGGTGGAGCTTCTCAAAGAGTATGTATATGTGTTTTCTTGGTCCTACCAAGACATTCCAGGTTTGGATAATAATATTGTGGAGCATCGATTACCGTTAAGACCCAAATGTCTGCCGATTAAGCAGAAGTTGAGAAGGACTCGCCCCGATATGGCTAACAAGATCAAAGAAGAGGTTTATAAGCAAATTAATGCAGGTTTCCTTGTTACATCAGTTTATCCTCAATGGTTAGCCAATATAGTTCCTTTTTCTAAGAAGGATGACAAGGTTCGAATGTGTGTGGACTACAGAGATCTGAATAGAGCTAGCCCAAAGGATGATTTCCCTTTACCACACATTGACGTATTGGTCGACAGCACCGCAAAGTTCAAAGTCATTTCTTTCATGGATGGTTTCTCTGGTTACAATCAAGTCAAGATGGAACCTGAAGATATGGAGAAGACAACCTGCATTACACGTTAGGGAACATTTTTTTATCGAGTAATGCCGTTTGGTTTAAAGAATGCTGGTGCCACGTGCCAGAGAGCCATGACCGCTTTGTTCCATGATATGATGCATAAAGAGATAGAAGTTTATGTAGATGACATGATTTCCAAATCACAGACTGAAGGAGATTATTTGGAGCATCTATTGAAATTATTCCAACGTTTGAGAAAGTATAAACTCCATCTGAATCCTAACAAGTTCACTTTTGGTGTTCGTTCTGGAAGATTTCTGGGTTTCATTGTCAACCAATGAGGTATTGAAGTAGATCCTGATAAAGTCAAAGTTATTCGGGAGATTCCTACACCCAAGACGGTAAATCAAGTAAGGGGATTCCTTGGAAGGCTTAACTACATTTCTAGATTTATATCTCATATGACTGCTACTTGTGGGCCAATTTTCAAGCTTCTTCGAAATAACCAAGTATGTGTTTCGATAGGAGATTGTCAGAGAGATTTTGATAGCATCAAAGAATATTTACTTGAGCCTCCTATCTTGATTCCTCAAGTGGAAGGAAGACCCTTGATTATGTATCTGACCATATTGGAAGATTCCATGGGATGTGTGCTTGGTCAACAAAATGAGACTAGAAGAAAGGAACATGCCATATATTATCTGAGTTAGAAATTCACAGACTGTGAGTCTCGATACTCAATACTTAAGAAAACCTGTTATGCTTTAGCTTGGGCTGCTCGCCTTCTGCGCTAGTATATGATTAACCACACCACTTGGTTGATCTCCAAAATGGATCCGATCAAGTATATCTTCGAGAAGCTCGCCTTGCCTAGAAAGAATATCCTATTGGCAAATGTTGTTATCTGAATATGACATTGAGTATCATACCCAGAAAGCAATCAAAGCAAGTGTTATATCCGATCATTTAGCTCACCAACCAATTGACGATTATCAATTCATCAAGTTCGACTTCCCAGATGAAGATGTTATGTACTTGAAAGCCAAAGATTGTGAAGAGCCATTTCCTGGAGAAGGAGCTGATCCTGAATCCCGTTGGGGTTTGATATTTGATGGAGTTGTAAATTCTTATGGAAATGGAATTGGGGCAATCATCATCACTCCCCCAGGTACTCATATCCCGTTCACAGTGAGGTTGAAGTTTGACTGTACGAACAACATGGCTGAATATGAAGCTTGTATTTTGGGTCTCAAAGAAGCAGTGGATCTGAGGATCAAGGTTCTTGACATATACGGAGACTCGTCTTTAGTAATTAATCAAATCAATGGAGAATGGGAGACTCGTCATCTTGGTTTGATCCCTTACAGAGATTATGCTAGAAGATTGTTAACTTTCTTCAACAAAGTGAAATTACATCATATCCCTAGAGATGAGAACCAAATGGTTGATGCTTTAGCAACTTTGTCTTCTATGTTCCAAGTGAATGACTGGAATGATATGTCTTCAATCAGAATTATGTGCCTCGATAGACCCGCTCGTATGTTCTCAGCAGAAGAGGTCACCGACGATAAACCTTGGTTTTATGACATTAAACATATTCTTCTAACTCAAGAGTACCCTCCCGGGGCATCCAATAAAGATAGGAAGACGTTGAGGAGATTGGTAAGTAGTTTCTTCCTCAATGAAGAAGTATTATATAAGAGGAATTATGACATGGTCTTGCTCAGATGCGTGGATAGACATGAAGCAGACATGTTAATGCAAGAAGTACACGAAGGATCCTTTGGGAACTCACGCCAATGAACATGGAATGGCTAAGAAGATATTGAGAGAGGGTTACTATTGGATGACGATGGAATCAGATTGCTGCAAATATGTGAAGAAATGCCATAAGTGTCAAATTTATGCGGACAAAATACATGTGCCGCCGAACCTCCTCAATGTTATCTCTTCACCTTGGCCTTTCTCTATGTGGGGAATTGATATGATTGTAATGATTGAACCAAAAGCTTCAAATGGTCATCGCTTCATCTTAGTGGCCATTGATTACTTTACTAAATGTGAGGAAGCATCATCATATGCTAATGTAACCAGACAGGTGGTAGTCATATTTATCAAGAATCAGATCATTTGTCGATTCAGCATCCCGAGTAAGATCATCATTGATAATGGTTCGAATTTAAATAACAAAATGATGAGAGTTGTGTGAAGAATTCAAGATCGAACACCATAATTCTTCACCCTACAGACCAAAGATTAATGGGGCTGTTGAAGTTGCTAATAAAAACATCAAGAAGATTATCCAGAAGATGGTGGTAACTTATAAAGATTGCCATGATATGCTTCCTTTTGCTATACATGGGTATCGCACTTCAAATTCGAATTTCAACTGGCGTAACCCCATTTTCTCTAGTATATGGCATGGAAGAATTACTCCCCGTGGAAGTTGAGATCCCGTCTATGAGAGTTTTGATGGAAGCTAAACATTCTGAGGCTGAATGGTGTCAAAGTAGATATGATCAGTTGAATTTAATTGAAGAAAAGAGAATGACACATTGTGTCATGGCCAACTATATCAGCAAAGAATGAAGAAGGCATTTGATAAGAAGGTTCGACCACGCGAACTCAGAGAAGGTGACCTCGTGCTTAAGAAGATATTATCTTTCCAACCTGATTCTAGGGGAAAATGGGCTCTGAATTACAAAAGATCGTATATTGTTAAGAAATTTTTCTATGGAGGTGCCATGATTCTCACGAATATGGATGGTGAGGAGCTCTCGCACTCTGTGAATGCTGATGCAGTAAAGAAGTATTTCTCCTAAGATTGAGATGACAGCTCGCTAAGTTGAAAACCCAAAGGGGCGGCTTAAGCAGGCTTTTGATCAGACCAGTCACGGCATTTGAGCATATCTTGGAATTCGAAGTTGTTATGGAAAATAGTGGTCATTGTTTTTGTAACCTTTTATTTCATGTACTATTTGCCAAATTTTTATAAACCTTTGGAGTCGCGCCAATAGCAGACTACCATCTTATTAATGAAATTTGAGCATTTATCTTTTTGTAGGCAAAATTTCAGCTTTTTATGGCAATATTTGAAACAAAGTTAACTAAAGTATTCCTATCTTGAAATGTGTCATGAATACTAGAAGGAATATTAACAGCTGCTCCAAGGATGGTTAATCCATGAAATGCAAAACAATACACTAGTTCATCCTTATATGATAAATAATGTTTTCTTTCAAAAATCATCATGAGGTGTTGGTTGTGTAATCTTGTGTTTCCAGTAGAGTACTAAATTTGGTGACTCCCCAACAATTTCGGTTAAGCCTTGTTTTAGTTATCTCTAGTTGAGCGAGATTTTTCTCCCTAACCGAATTAAAGTACATTTTGTTATCATGTCAATGGTTTATTGATATTGGAAGATTGAATTTGAATACCTTTCTCCCCAGAAATACTTGACCCTTGGAGTATGATACGCTCTGACGATGCCTTTTTCCTATCTCTTTGAGATTGGCCGAGTATCTAGTTGTTTTGTGATATCTTATCATCTTCAATTTATTTCCTCTATCTATTTTGTCAGCATACACATGACATTCATTTATTCATTTACACTTGCATCATGCATGCACATTCGCATTTGTCGATGATATTGGGTTCATATACCTTGTTTATGTCTATTCAAACAACGTATCTGTTCTTTCCCAATAGAATGAAACTTAGGCAGAAAATGTGTATCCTTTCTAATTCTCCAGTTGAGCTAATCCTCGTGGATGAATTTTACTTTAGCCTTCCTTGTCCATCTCTGGATAGGATGAATCCCCAATTGAGTTATTTCCTCATTGGGTGGAGTCTTGTTTGATTGTTTTCTCTCTGGTTTATTCTTGGATTGAGCTTTGTCTCTTGCATAGGCTACCTCGTGGTTTTCTCTAGGCTGTGAAACCTAGATGAAGATCACATTTATTTTGTGCACTTAAGTACTTGGTCTCCCCAGGAAGGACCTATTCATGGTTCCCTTTGAAGAAGAATTTTATTCCATGGCAGTGTTATTACAACATTCTTCTGGAATATCGACATAACGACAAGAGGCGATCTCTTCATGAGCAACTTGTGCGTTATTGATATCTTTGGAAAATGAAAAGCAGCGGTCTCTTCATGAGCAACTTGTGCGTTATTGACATCTTTGGAAAACGACAAGCGGCGGTCTCTTCATGAGCAACTTGTGCATTATTGACATCTTTGAAAAACGACAAGCAGCGGTCTCTTCATGAGCAACTTGTGCGTTATAGATATTTTTAGAAGCGACAACGGTGGTCTCTTCATGAGTAGCTTGTGCATTGTAGATATTTTTGAGGAACGACAAGCGGCAGTCTCTTTATGAGCAGCTTGTGCATTATTGACATCTTTTGAAAAACAACAAGCGACGGTCTCTTCATGAGAAACTTGTGTGTTATTTCTACCTTTGAAAAAACAACAAGTGGCGGCTCTTCATGAGCAACTTGTGTATTATTGATATCTTTTGAAGACAGCAAGTGGCGGCCTCTTTATTTGAGCAGCTTGTGTATCTACAATCATATGTTATTTCAGCAGCAAATGGTATCTCTCCGGAAAAATCCTGCAGAGAAGTTTATTATGAAATCTCTACCTTCAGTAAAAGTCGGTAGTTCACTATCAGCAATAGTTGGTATATCTTTTGTCTACCTTTGACCTTGAGTTGTAAACTCACCATCATCTTGGGTCAATAACCATCTATTTTTTGTGGCCTATGCAAGGCGTCTTCTTTGTTAGGGTCGGAAAGTTGTTTTTTCTTAAATTTATTCCCCGATAAGAGTCTATCATTCGAAGTCAGTGGCTTTGTTTATCTAGTAGAGTATAATCTATGTTCCTCTGGATTATTTTATTATGTGCTTGGTTTCTCCAGCATTATTTTGTCTCATACGACATCATTCTCCATAAAGTTCAAATACTACATTCGTATTATAAACACAATAGCCTTTAGTCAGAGGTAACTTTTGAAAAGACTGTCAGGTCATGAAAGTAGTCAATGATGTTTGTTGATTTAATCTTTCCTGAAAATGTAAAGAGTTAGTCGTATGCAATGTCATGATGTATAAAATTCATTGTGTAATAATGTTATCAAAATAAATGAGATTATACTGTATGCAATATGTATGCGCATGCCATGATGTATAATATGGATTGTTATTGCGATATTTCCTAGTCTGGGAAAATAAATCCCTGACTGCTGCTGGATAGTACTGGGAAGCTGAATCCTAGACTACTGTTTGGTAGATGAGAAAAGTGATTCTTTCATTTCTGCTGGGGATGATGAACGAATATGATTTACTGGGGATTCCCTCTTTCCGTTTGAGGATATTCTGCCAGGGATCTTCGACTCTTGCTTGAGAATGACTATGTGGGGAAAATGATGCTCTGTTGGAAAATTTTACCAATGTAGAGAAATAAACTTTGTTGGGGGATAAAATTCCGCATCTAGAGAAATAAACTCTAATGGGGATAAGGCTTTATAAACTGTTCGAGATTATAAAAACTTAGATGTGGAACATGGATTCATCTCTCTGAGGGAACTTTGCTAGAGGAGGTAATTCTTGCTTGGGGAAGAAGATGCCAGAACTTTGGTTGTTTTTACTCTACAGGGACATAGACGTCACTAGGACGTATGCTAAGGATATAGCAGTGACTTCGTCCCAGGATGTCTCTGCCTCTGTACCTGTTGGAGAAAATAATTGTGGGCACTACAAATGGATTTTTAGACCTTGCCTTGTTTCTTAAAGTAGCAACTGTCTTTCTGTTTTTTTATGCAAGTATCTGTAAACAGTAATCATATTCAAATGCATATGTCAAAAATAATCACCGGACGTTTTTGAAAAAATAAAACAGTAAAAATAGAGAACAAATAGTTTTATGCTTTCAAAGAAATGATTTGTTTTGACTTGAAGAATTTGCCTATAACAGACAATTTTTGTACAAAGAGACAGACATTCTAGTAGGAGAACGCCGTCATTAAAATGAAAGATATATAAAATAGTGTATAAAGAGATAACAACTACTTGTTTGAAGCTGACTAGATTGATTGGTATCATTTGAGCTTGATAGTTGATACTGAAGTCTGGTTGTAAGGTGATATAATGAGACATAGTTATACGCTTTAAATCCCAAACTTTTGCATGGACCTACCTTTCAGGTTTTCAGTCCAATGGGATACCCTTTTTTGCTGAAGCCGCCTTTTCAGGTTTTCGACTTGCCAGGTGTACAGATTTTTTTTGTATTTATCCCCAACTTTTCCTGAACCCTTTTGGTTCGTCGGGATGCCCTTATTTTTTTCTAGGCCTGTCAACCTAGCAGGTATTTTTTCATGCGTAGTATTTTTTAACTATGTCTGCATTTACAGGGTGAGGAAGGTCGTCACCATCCATAGTGGTTAGAATCATGGCTCCACCATAAAATATGCTCTTGATTACAAATGGCCCTTCGTATACGGGAGTCCATTTTCCCTTGGGATCACCTTGTAGCAGGATGATGCACTTGATTATTAGATCACCCACTTGATATACATGACCTTTTTATTGAAATCCTTGATGATTCTCTTTTGGTACATCTGACTATGACAGATAGCAGCAAGCCTTTTCTCATCAATCAGATTCAGTTGGCGAAGTCGAGTCTGGATCCATTCATCTTTGTTCAAACCCGCATCCTTCATAATTCTCAAAGAAGGGATCTGGACCTCAATAGGTAGGACAACCTCCATACCATATACCAGAGAAAAAGGGGTTTCCCCTGTTGACGTACGTGCTGAGGTGCGGTAACCATGAAGAGAAAATGGTAACATCTCATGCCAGTCTTTATATGTCACCGTCATCTTCTTAATATTTTTGTTAGCAGCCTCCGCAATGCCATTCATCTTCAGTCGGTAAGGGGAAGAATTATGATGTTGGATCTTAAATTGTTTATAGAGTTCAGTGATCATAGTGTTATTGAGATTTTTACCATTATCTGTAATAATTATTTTGGGGATACCATAGCGACAAATAAGATTATGCTTGATGAACCGCACCACCACATTCTTGGTAACAAAAGAAAATGAGGCAGCCTCAACCCACTTCATCAAGTAATAAATGGCAACAAGAATAAACGATGCCAGTTTAATATGGTGGGTTTGATTTATTCGATCATGTCGATGCCCCACATTACAAAAGGCCAAAGAGCAATCAAGAAGTTCAAAGGAACCAGTGGTACATGTACTTTATCAGCATAGATCTAGCATTTGTGACAAGTTCGGGAATGCTGATAACGGTCTTCTTCCATAGTGGACCAGTAGTATCCTTCCCGTAGGATCTTTTTAGCCATGGTGTGTTCACTAGAATGGGTGCCAAAGGTACCTTCGTGTAAATCTTCCATAATCCTCCCTGCTTCGCTCTTGTCTATACACCAAAGCAAATTAGAGTCGTGGTTGCGCTTGTAGAGGGTTCCATTACTGAGGAAGAACTTTGTAGAGAACCTTCTCAGAAACTTCTTATCATTGACAGATGCCCCCTCAGGATATTCTTGAGTTTCGAGATACCTTTTCACTTCGTGGAACCAAGGTTTGTCCATTACCCCTTCAGTGTCGATCTCATAGCAGTAAGTTGGTTCATCCAAACTCTCAATAGTGATCTGAGGAGCCTCATTGTCCCATCTGACCTTGAACATTGATGACATAGTAGCTAGCGCGTCCGCTAACTGATTCTCTTCTCATGGAAAATGTTCAAAGTTGACTTCTTCAAAGTGTGAGAGCAATGTCAGCACATGTTCTTTATAGGGGATGAGATTAAGTTGCTTTGTGTCCCACTCTCCTTTGATTTGACTTATTACCAAGGCCGAATCTCCGAAAACACTTAAAAGCTTGATCCTCAGGTCAATAGCAGCTTTAAGACCCATGATGCATGCTTCATACCCAGCCATATTATTGGTACAGTCGAATCATAGTCTGGCGGTGAAAGGAGTACGACAGCCCTCGGGGGATATGATTACAGCATCGATATCATTACCAAGTGTGTTGGAAGCTCCGTCAAAAAACATAGTCCATCAGGATCCTTTCTCAGGTCCTTCATCCGGTCCAGGTTCTTCACAACCCGTCACTAACATAATATTCTCATCCTGGAATTCAAAGTTCATGAATTGGTAGTCGTCCATGGCCTGATGAGCTAAATGATCAGCTAATACACTTCCCTTGATTGTTGTTGGGTTGTGTATTGAATATCGTATTCAGTCAGGACCATTTTCCATCTTGCTATCCTTCTGGAGAGAGCGGGCTTCTCGAAGATGTACTTGATAGGATCCATCTTAGATATCAATAACATAGTGTGAGTCAACATATAGTGTCTCAGTCAGTGAGCAGCCCATGCCAAAGCGCAACAAGTTTTCTCGAGCAGTGAGTATCTTGTTTCACAGTCGATAAACTTTTTGCTAAGGTAGTATATTGCGTGCTCTTTTCGACCATACTTGTCATGCTGCCCAAGCACACATCCCATTGAATTATCTAATAATGTTAAGTACATTATCAAAGGTCTTCCTTCATTCAGAGGCATCAGAATTGGAGGCGCTTGAAGGTATTCCTTGATTCTATCAAAGGCAGTCTGGCATTCGTCATTCCACTTTACCACTTGATCTTTCTTCAGGAGTTTGAAGATTGGCTCACAAGTAGCAGTTAGATGGGAAATGAACCTGGAAATGTAATTTAAATGTCCCAAAAAACCCCTAACTTCCTTCTCATTGCGAGGAGCCAGCATCTCTTGTATGGCTTTAACCTTTGCAGGGTCTACTTGAATACCCTTGTCACTGACAATGAAACTTAGGAGTTTACCTCACCTTACCCCAAAGGTGCACTTGTACGGATTTAATCTCAACTTATACGTCTTCAACCTATCAAACAACTTTTGCAAGTGATCAAGGTGCTCTTCTTCAGTTTGAGACCTGGCTATCATGTCATCCACATAGACCTCTATCTCATGGTGGATCATGTCATGGAATAAAGCTACCATGGCTCGCTTATAGGTTGCCCCAAAATTCTTTAATCCAAATGGCATCACTTTGTAACAGAAAGTGCCCCATTGTATGACGAAGGTTGTCTTCTCCATGTCTTCGGGTGCCATTTTGATCTGATTGTAACTAGAGAACCCGTCCATGAAAGAGAATATCTTATGTTGTGCGGTGTTATAAACCATAATATCAATGTAGGGAAGCAAAAAGTCATCCTAGGGGCTTGCCCTGTTCAGGTCTCTGTAATCCACACACATACGTACCTTGTCATCCTTCTTAGGTACCGGAACTACGTTAGCAACCCATTATGGATAGGAGGTGACAGCTAAGAACCCGACATTGAACTGCTTCATAACTTCTGCCTTGATCTTCTTTGACATTTCAGGACGCATATGACAGACCTTCTGCTTTACTGGAGGGCAATCTTCTTTAGTTGGAAGACGATGAACCACAATATCAGTGTCTAGTTCTGGCATGTCTTCATATGATCAGGCAAAGATCTTGACATAATCATGCAACATCTGTATCAATCGCTGTTTGACACTAAGCTCCAAACTTGTACCTATATTGACTTCTTTTATATCCTCTTATGTGCCCAAGTTCACTGTCTCAACTGGCTCTTCATGAGGTTGTATAGCCCTGTCTTCCTATTGTAACAGTCTATCAAGCTCTCCTGGTACCTCACAATCTTCCTCACCTTCGTCCTCGACCTGGTTGATTGGACTTTCAAAGTCATAACTAGCAATAGCAGAATTGTTATCAATTGGATCCCGAGTGGATAAGGATCTGCAGTTTGATACGTGAGTGTATGTAAGAGCATAGCTGTATTGGTAAAGTAAAAAGCAGAAAATAAAGACAGAGAGCGCAAAATTTGTATGCAAAATCGTTCGATGCTTTATTAATGATACATGAGATTGAAAATGATAACCCTCACAAATAAACCATTGTGCCTCGGGTAAGACACAAGGCCATAGAGTTTATATTGTTTATTTATTACATATCCAACAACAAGAAAGACAATTACTCCTAGATAAAAGTAATCACCACAAAGTATTTAGTCGTCCAGTTACTGGGTTCACCGTTAGTAGTAGGGAAGATCCAGCTGTCCATGTCAAAGTCACCATCACTGTCTTCTAAAGAGTTGATTCCATGATTGCTAATGCGTAAGGGAGGTCCTCCAGCGCCAGCACTAAGAACAACCCTTTGAACCCCTGAAGAGAAACCCAAACCAAACTTATCAGATTTGTATGGCATGTCAGGGAGTTGACCCCTAATGGTACACCCCACCTTCTTTAATTACTGCTTTGGCATCCTTGAGAGAAGCCATCTTTAATGGAGGTCTGGTGATCTTCGGCACACTGGTAACCGTCTCGGTTGCAGCCATGCTCCGAGGCACGTCTTCAAATTTCTGGCAAGGAGTCTCGATGAACTCGCCATCCATTTCCACATATCTGAAAGAGTTTAGGTGGCTTACCATGTACTCCTCCTCACCATGCGCTGTGACCATTTTTCCTTTCACTGGGTACTTCGGCATCTGATGCAGAGTGGAAGTAACAGCTCCAGCCCCATGGATCCAAGGGCGTCCCAACAAACAGGAGTAAGATGGTCATATGTCCATCACGTGGAAGGTAGAGTCAAAGGTCTGAGAACCAACTTTGATAGGGATGTCCACCTCCCCGTGAACCATTCTTTTTGAACCATCTAAAGCCCTCACCACAATGTTACTGGGCTTCAGATTCAAACCTTCGCAGTCTAATCTGTCAAGAGCCTTCTTGGGCTGAACATTCAGTGATGAACCAGTATCTACTAAAACATGGGCCAAATTGGTGCCCCTGCATTTGATGGAGACATGCAGCGCCTCATTATGTTTTCTTCCTCTGGGTGTCAAATCAGCATCAGAAAAACCCAATCCATTATCAGCAGTCAAACTAGCCACACAATCTTCAAATTTATCAGTGGAGGTTTCTTGCGGCGCATGAGCAGTCTTGAGGAATTTTACCAAAGCCTTTGCATGAGCTTTATAGCACAACAGCAGGTCCAACATTGAAATCTTAGAAGGGGTCTACCCCAGCTGTTCGACCATATTGTAGTCGTTCTTTTTAATGATCTTTAATATTTCTTCCATTTCCTTCTTGGAAGCCTCTGGAATGGATTTTGAATGCACCTTTGTCTGAACAGGCTCAACCAATATGTCTTTGCCCCGAGTCTCGGCCGACTCGATGGCAGGGGTGGCAACAGGAGTAATCACAGGAGTTACAGTTGTAGTATTAGCAGGAACAGTAGTAGGAATGATCACAGGAACAATGATGGCTTTAGGAGGAGAAATCTCGGGTGAGAACACTCTTCTGCTTCTTTAAACATAATGCATCAAAGTGCATCAAAGTTTAAGTAGACTGGCCTTCTTTAAACATCGACATGATTATGATGTTTGCAAATTTTGCTCGGTAGAAGATGATTGTCCTGTTGTGAAAGAAGATATTCAGAAGTTGTTAGATCAAAGGGTTATTACTATCACATATGACAGAGATCCAGATGATGAAGTGAATGTTATAGTGCCAGAATTCAACATGCCTGAGCCAGTAGAGATTGCTTATAATAGTCATACTTCGTCTACTCCTCCTTTGATTATTTGTCCACCTGGTCTCGTGCCCTACAATTCGGACAAAGCCATACGATATAAGTATAATGTCACAATGATTGAGAATGGAGTAGAAGTCCCCATACCACGAATGCCATCTTTAGTCAATATTGCTGATGTGAGTAGAGTCACAAGGAGTGGACGTATCTTTGCAGTTGTACCACCGAAAAAGGCTGAAGTTCAAGTTAGAAGACATACACCAGCGGAAATTCCGATGATGAATGTTGAACCAAGAGTTGAGGTAGGCCGACCCAGTGGACCTAACCCACATCCTGATGATGATGATATTTTGAAACTCATTAAGAGAAGTGAATATAAGATTGTGGACCAACTATTGCAAACTCCTTCCAAGATTTCTGTGCTTGCTTTATTAAGATATTCTGGTGCCCATAGGGAAGCTTCGATGAAGGTCTTGGACCAAGTGTTCGTAGATCATGATGTGATGGTAGACCAATTTGACGGAATTATGGGAAATATTACTTCAAGTAACAATCTTGGTTTCAGTGATGAAGAGCTTCCAAAGGAGGGAAGGAACCACAATATGGCCTTGCATATCTCAATAAGTTGTGGAAATAATACTTTGTCAAGCATGCTGGTGGATATAGGTTCATCATTAAATGTACTACCCAAAACTACATTATCTTGACTATCACATCAAGATGATCCTATGAGACCTAGTGGGGTAATTGTCAAAGCGTTTGATGGTTCTAGGAAAACTGTCATCGGTGAAATGGATCTCCCCATAACAATTGGTCCTCATACTTTTCAAATTATTTTTCAAGTGATGGATATTCATGCTTCCTAAAGATTCCTATTGCGTCGCCCATGGATACATGATGCAGGGGCAGTCACTTCCACGCTCCATCAAAGATTGAAGTTTATGAGGAATGGAAAGCTGGTAACCATTGGTGGAGAACATGCTATGGTGGTAAGCCACTTGTCATCTTTCTCTTATATTGATGTTGATGAGGATGTTGGAACCTAATTCCAAGCTCTATTTGTTGCTAGTAATGAAGTGAAGAAGCAAGGGACATCTATTTCTTCTCTTGAAGATGTGCGATGAGTGGTTGAGAGTGGTTCAGCTGAAGGTTGGGGCCAGGTGTTGACTTTGCCTAAGAGCAAGTTTGGAGAAGGTCTTGGTTTTTATCCCATATCTACAAGAACTAAGAAAGATACAGTTACTCGTCCGATACAAGAAGTTTTCCGAAGTGTATGTTTTATCCATCCAACTCCGCCCGAAGTTTATGCTATAATAGAATACGATTCTGAAGAGGATTCACCCGACTTTGTAGCGCATGGAGTGGTTTTCCAGAACTAGACTGCTATTGATATTCCTGTTATGATGCACATTTCTGAGTAATGCTTTATTTTATTTTGAAAAAACCTTTTGCTCTGCCCAAGGCGAATGAGTATTTATGTCGGGCTTTCTTGAAAATAAATCCTTTTGCTCTGCCCAAGGAAAAAGAGAAGATGTTTGGGCTCTTTTGTTTCAATTATTGCCAATCACGAATAAAATTTTTATTTTGTCCCCATATTGTTTTTACTTTTCACTTTTTCTGGAAAATGGTAATAAAAATAATAAAAATAAAGAAATATAATAATCTTTTTTATATCTGTACAACTTTCGCATTAATCGATTTCTAAAATAAAGCATAAATCATATGTGCATATTAATCCATTACTTAACCATTGAAAACAATAACCATATGCCCCCTCCCAATTTCGAATTCCCTGTGTTTGGAGTCGAGGAAGAGGATAGTGAAGATATCCCTGATGAAATTTCCCGTTTACTTGAGCACGATGAAAAGATTATTCAACAGTTTGAAGAGCCAATGGAGATAATCAACTCGGGTAGAGAAGAAGACAAAAAGGAAGTCAAGATTGGAGCTTTGCTTGTCCCAGAGGTTAAAGAAAGAATGGTGGAGCTTCTCAAAGAGTATGTAGATGTGTTTTCTTGGTCCTACCAAGACATTCCAGATTTGGATAATAATATTGTGGAGCATCGATTACCGTTGAGACCCAAATGTCTGCTAATTAAGCAGAAGTTGAGAAGGACTCGCCCCGATATGGCTAACAAGATCAAAGAAGAGGTTTATAAGCAAATTAATGCAGGTTTCCTTGTTACATCAGTTTATCCTCAATGGTTAGCCAATATAGTTCCTTTTTCTAAGAAGGATGACAAGGTTCGAATGTGTGTGGACTACAGAGATCTGAATAGAGCTAGCCCAAAGGATGATTTCCCTTTACCATACATTGACGTATTGGTCGACAACACCGTAAAGTTCAAAGTAATTTCTTTCATGGATGGTTTCTCTGGTTACAATCAAGTCAAGATGGAACCTGAAGATATGGAGAAGACAACCTGCATTACACCTTGGGGAACATTTTTTTATCGAGTAATGCCGTTTGGTTTAAAGAATGCTGGTGCCACGTGCCAGAGAGCCATGACCGCTTTGTTCCATGATATGATACATAAAGAGATAGAAGTTTATGTAGATGACATGATTTCAAAATCGCAGACTGAAGGAGATTATTTGGAGCATCTATTGAAATTATCCCCACGTTTGAGAAAGTATAAACTCCATCTGAATCCTAACAAGTTCACTTTTGGTGTTCGTTCTGGAAGACTTCTGGGTTTCATTGTCAACCAATGAGGTATTGAAGTAGATCTTGATAAAGTCAAAGTTATTCGGGAGATGCCTACACCCAAGACGGTAAATCAAGTAAGGGGATTCCTTGGAAGGCTTAACTACATTTCTAGATTTATATCTCATATGACTGCTACTTGTGGGCCAATTTTCAAGCTTCTTCGAAATAACCAAGGATGTGTTTCGATAGGATATTGTCAGAGAGATTTTGATAGCATCAAAGAATGTTTACTTGAGCCTCCCATCTTGATTCCTCCAGTGGAAGGAAGACCCTTGATTATGTATCTGACCATATTGGAAGATTCCATGGGATGTGTGCTTGGTCAACAAAATGAGACTAGAAGAAAGGAACATGCCATATATTATCTGAGTTAGAAATTCACAGACTGTGAGTCTCGATACTCGATGCTTGAGAAAACCTGTTGTGCTTTAGCTTAGGCTGCTTGCCTTATGCGCTAGTATATGATTAACCACACCACTTGGTTGATCTCCAAAATGGATCCGATCAAGTATATCTTCGAGAAGCTCGCCTTGCCTAGAAAGAATATCCTGTTGGCAAATGTTGTTATCTGAATATGACATTGAGAATTATACCCAGAAGCAATCAAAGCAAGTGTTATAGACGATCATTTAGCTCACCAACCAATTGACAATTAGCAATTCATCAAGTTCGACTTCCCAGATGAAGATGTTATGTATTTGAAAGCCAAAGATTGTGAAGAGCCATTTCCTGGAGAAGGACCTGATCCTGAATCCCGTTGGGGTTTGATATTTGATGGAGTTGTAAATGCTTATGGAAATGGAATTGGGGCAATCATCATCACTCCCCCAGGTACTCATATCCCGTTCACAGTGAGGTTGAAGTTTGACTGTACGAACAACATGGCTGAATATGAAGCTTGTATTTTGGGTCTCGAAGAAACAGTGGATCTGAGGATCAAGGTTCTTGACATATACGGAGACTCGTCTTTAGTAATTAATCAAATCAACGGAGAATGGGAGACTCGTCATCTTGGTTTGATCCCTTACAGAGATTATGCTAGAAGATTGTTAACTTTCTTCAACAAAGTGAAATTACATCATATCCCTAGAGATGAGAACCAAATGGTTGATGCTTTAGCAACTTTGTCTTCTATGTTCCAAGTGAATGACTGGAATGATATGCCTTCAATCAGAATTATGCACCTCGACAGACCCGTTCATATGTTCTCAGCAGAAGAGGTCACCGACGACAAACCTTGGTTTTATGACATTAAACGTATTCTTCAAACTCAAGAGTACCCTCCTGGGGCATCCAATAAAGATAGGAAGACATTGGGGAGATTGGTAAGTAGTTTCTTCCTCAATGAAGAAGTATTATATAAGAGGAATTATGACATGGTCTTGCTCAGATGTGTGGATAGACATGAAGCAGACATGTTGATGCAAGAAGTACACGAAGGATCCTTTGGGCACTCACGCCAATGGACATGGAATGGCTAAGAAGATATTGAGAGAGGGTTACTATTGGATGACGATGGAATCAGATTGCTGCAAATTTGTGAAGAAATTCCATAAGTGTCAAATTTATGCGGACAAAATACATGTGTCGCTGAACCTCCTCAATGTTATCTCTTCACCTTGGCCTTTCTCTATGTGGGGAATTGATATGATTGTAATGATTGAACCAAAAGCTTCAAATGGTCATCACTTCATCTTAGTGGCCATTGATTACTTTACTAAATGTGAGGAAGCATCATCATATGCTAATGTAACCAGACAGGTGGTAGTCAGATTTATCAAGAATCAGATCATTTGTCGATACGACATCCCGAGTAAGATCATCACTAATAATGGTTTGAATTTAAATAATAAAATGATGAGAGTTGTGTGAAGAATTCAAGATCGAACACCATAATTCTTCACCCTACAGACCAAAGATTAATGGGGTTGTTGAAGTTTCTAATAAAAACATCAAGAAGATTATCCAGAAGATGGTGGTAACTTATAAAGATTGCCATGAGATGCTTCTTTTTGCTCTACATGGGTATCGCACTTCAGTTCGAACTTCAACTGGCGTAACCCCATTTTCTCTAGTATATGGCGTGGAAGAATTACTCCCCGTGGAAGTTGAGATCCCGTCTATGAGAGTTTTGATGGAAGCTAAACATTCTGAGGCTAAATGGTGTCAAATTAGATATGATCAGTTGAATTTAATTGAAGAAAAGAGAATGACAACATTGTGTCACAGCCAACTATATCAGCAAAGAATGAAGAAGGCATTTGATAAGAAGGTTCGACCACACGAACTCAGGGAAGGTGACCTCGTGCTTAAGAAGATATTATCTTTCCAACCTGATTCTAGGGGAAAATGGTCTCCGAATTACGAAGGATTGTATATTGTTAAGAAATTTTTCTATGGAGGTGCCATGATTCTCATGAATATGGATGGTGAGGAGCTCCCGCGCTCTGTGAATGCTGATGCAGTAAAGAAGTATTTCTCCTAAGATTGAGATGACAACTCGCTAAGTTAAAAACCCAAAGGTGCGGCTTAAGCAGGCTTTTGATCAGACCAGTCACGACATTTGAGCATATCTGGGAATTCGAAGTTGTTAGGGAAAATAGTGGTCATTGTTTTTGTAACCTTTTATTTCATGTACTATTTTCCAAATTTTTTTAAACCTTTGTAGTCGCGCCAATAGCAGACTACCATCTTATTAATGAAATTTGAGCATTTATCTTTTTGTGGGAAAAATTTCAGCTTTTTATGGCAATATTTGAAACAAAGTTAACTAAAGTATTCCTATCTTGAAATGTGTCATGAATACTGGAAGGAATATTAACAGTTGCTCCGAGGATGGTTAATCCATGAAATGCAAAACAATACACTACTTCATCCTTATATGATAAATAATGTTTTCTTTGAAAAATCATCATGAGGTGTTGGTTGTGTAATCTTGTGTTTCCAGTAGTACTTGACCCTTGGAGTATGATACGCTCTGACGATGCCTTTTTCCTATCTCTTTGAGATTGGCCGAGTATCTAGTTGTTTTGTGATATCTTATCATCTTTAATTTATTTCCTCTATCTATTTTGTCAGCATACACATGACATTCATTTATTCATTTACACTTGCATCATGCACGCACATTCGCATTTGTCGATGATATTGGGTTCATATACATTGTTTATGTCTATTCAAACAACGTATCTGTTCTTTCCCAATAGAATGTAAACTTAGGCAGAAAATGTGTATCCTTTCTAATTCCTCAATTGAGCTAATCCTCGTGTATGAATTTTACTTTAACCTTCCTTGTCCATCTCTGGATAGGATGAATCCCCAATTGAGTTATTTCCTCATTGGGTGGAGTCTTGTTTGATTGTTTTCTCTCTCGTTTATTCTTGGATTGAGCTTTGTCTCTTGCATAGGCTACCTTGTGGTTTTCTATAGGCTGTGAAACCTAGATGAAGATCACATTTATTTTGTGCACTTAAGTACTTGGTCTCCACAAGAAGGACCTATTCATGGTTCCCTTTGAAGAAGAATTTTATTCCATGGAAGTGTTATCACAACATTCTTCTGGAATATCGACATAACGACAAGCGGCGATCTCTTCATGAGCAACTTGTGCGTTATTGACATCTTTGGAAAATGAAAAGCAGCGGTCTCTTCATGAGCAACTTGTGCGTTATAGATATTTTTTAGAAGCGACAACGGTGGTCTCTTCATGAGCAGCTTGTGCGTTGTAGATATTTTTGAGGAACGACAAGCGGCAGTCTCTTCAAAAGCAGCTTATGCATTATTGACATCTTTTGAAAAACAACAAGCGATGGTCTCTTCATGAGCAACTTGTGTGTTATTGCTACCTTTGAAAAAACAACAAGTGGCGGCTCTTCATGAGCAACTTGTGTATTATTGATATCTTTTGAAGACAGCAAGTGGCGGCCTCTTTATTTGAGCAGCTTGTGTATCTACAATCATATGTTATTTCAGCAGCAAATGGTATCTCTCCGGAAAAATCCTGCAGAGAAGTTTGTTATGAAATCTCTACCTTCAGTAAAAGTCAGTAGTTCACTATCAGCAATAGTTGGTATATCTTTTGTCTACCTTTGACCTTGAGTTGTAAACTCACCATCATCTTGGGTCAATAACCATCTATTTTTTGTGGCCTATGCAAGGCGTCTTCTTTGTTAGGGTCGGAAAGTTGTTTTTTCTTAAATTTATTCCCCGATAAGAGTCTATCATTCGAAGTCAGTGGCTTTGTTTATCTAGTAGAGTATAATCTATGTTCCTCTGGATTATTTTATTATGTGCTTGGTTTCTCCAGCATTATTTTGTCTCATATGACATCATTCTCCATAAAGTTCAAATACTACATTCATATCATAAACACAATGGCGGTATCTTAGGGAAAAAATTGTGTATTCTGTATTTAAGTACCTTCAATCGCGTCGAGACGAAGATTTTAATCTTCATATCTCTGGATTTAAGAAACTTAAATAGGGGTAGCTGTCATACCCCAATTTTTGACCTAAGATCCCATCTTCATTTCCATTTTTTTATATATACATCAAGGTCACGAAATATGGTCGGTTTCGAACGTTTCACCTTCGAGCTTTGACTGTGTAGAGATTATCAAGTGTTGTGAGAATTTTATCTTATAAATTACTAACCACTAATAAAGCACAAAGTGTATGTTTTGTTTTTTTTATTTCATGTGCAGGAAATAGGTCTGAAAGAAGAGCATCAGACGTCACTCCTCAATTAGGGTTTCGAGTCTCAGAACAGAGATGCAGTCGATCATTGATTCTCAAAGACTGGTTCATCAAAAGAACTTTCAGAGAATCGTGTGTTTATTTCCATGCTCTGTCTAACAGATGGCCTCAAGCATCTCTACAATTATACATAAAGAACACTCAAAGTTTTACTGCCATTGGTTCATGTGTGTTTCACATTGCCTTAAAATATAAGAAAAATCAAGCTATGCAAGTCAATTCTGACCACTTCGACCAAAAGTCATCTGCAAGTTTTCTCATGACACGGGGCGAATTTCGCTAAAATGGGATGATTAAATCCAAGACTGTTCTGGAAGAATTTATTCGGAATACTTGGAATTTTCTTTATTTGAATTCAAGTGTTAATTAAATAGAAGCTACCAAGAGATCTCATTCTATAATAATTGTTCATCGCATTAGATATTTATTCAAGATTATTTTGTGTGATTATTTTGGTGGGTTTACATTATGACCATTTGAATTCACATGAAGCATTTATTCAAGAAGATGTTGGAAAAAGAAATTCGATTCAAATAATCGTCCATCACAAGATTAATTACATGATGGTTGCTATTTTATTACAAGATCGATTCATGGAATTTATTTGGATCTCTATTACAAAATGCAAGATTGAAGTCTTAAGGCTTGTATTATTATTTATTCATCATTCAACAATTCATCCAAGTATTATTCAATTATTTTCCAAATTCAAATGGAAGACTTGGAATTTTATCAAGACATATCAAGATTCAAAGTTGTTTATAATTACAAGGGAATTGAGATTTATATTGAAGAATAAATACCCATTCATGTCACAATTTATTTGGATTATTATTATAAAGTTACAAAAGAAATTAAAGTTTGTACATGAAAATCAAGCTATTATTTCTTGCTCCAATAGCAGCCCCAATGCTGCCCATTTTTTCAGCATTATTTTAATACAATAACAGTCGAATTCTTGGGTATTTTGCTGTCCAAAAACAGCAGTAGAAAATAGTCTCAATGCTGTTCATTTTCTCCAGCCTTGTTTCAACACACACCAGTTCATTTTTGTGATATTTTGTTGTCAAAAGAAATGCAGCACATCAGTCCTAATCTGCCCTGCAAAGACAGTGTAGAATTCAGCCCATAAGACAAAAAACCTGCACCTTTTCTTCTACAAACCCTGTTCAAAAAACAGTCTATAAAACTCCAAGCATTACACTAAAATGCACACATCAAAAAGCTGTCTCATAAAACATCAAAACAGAGCGTAAAACAGTTCAAATCTCTACTATTTCCCCCCCCCCCCCTAAAACCCCACACATTTCACTAGAAATAAGGGCCTCCATCAACAGAAAAAGAAAAAAATTTGTTCAAGAATCACACTAAGAATCAGAAGAGGAACATTGAGAGAAGAAAAATCAGAAAATGCAGAAGAAAAAACTCAAGGAGGAAAAACAAAAAGAAGAAAATGTTTTGTTCAAGAATCACAGCAAAGGATCAGAGCTAAAGAGGCTTGAGCATCAACAAGAGAGGGGGAACTTACTATTTTTGAAGCTCCATCGGAGAGACTCCGATAGGTATTTCTCTTTTCATTATTGCTGCCTAGTTTTCTCATATGTACATTAAAATCTGTTGGATCTACTTGCATAACAACATCCCTTCCATGATTTAAATCTTCTCTTTGCACCATTTTCTTTATGCCATATGAATGTTTGATTTATCATAATCCTTGAGGTATTCTGGAGTTGCTGCATTTTGTTGATGTTTAATCTATTAAATCAGAATATTAATTCTTAAGATTAAGTTGCAACCTGTTAGAAGAAAAACATAGAACGCATGTTATATACATATATGTTACAACCTATTAACATAACTAGAAAACTATAGGCTATGTTTTAAAGATGCCTAACCTGTTAACAAATTTTCTCTCAAAAAATTGCTCAAACTCTGTTAAACCAAAACTCTAACCTGTTAAAACACCACTAAACAAAACCTACAGAGAATATATGCGTAAAACTCATAAACATATCGTTCAATCCAAACACACCACACTCATGCGTCGCCCTAACAAATCCTCAGCAGCAGCTTCCAGAAAAATCAAAGAAATTCAAATCAAATAGTCCCATTCTTCTTGAAACACGCAAAAAAGAACAATCGCTCAAATCCCTAACCGTTTGGCTCAATTTCCTTCTCAAATCACCTGCTTCATATGGTTGCGATCTTTCAATTGTTGGTGTTCAGATCTCCGGTGCTTCTTCGGCGACCAAGGGGAAACGTGATAATGTATCGAGGAATTCGGTCGGAGTTGATTTGTCATGGAGAAATCCCAAATGTTAGAGGAAGACTGCAGTGTGTTTGTTGTCGCGAGTTAGTAAGGAAATTGTGTCTGATGCGGATTCGCAAAATTCTTTGTTTTCACGATTAAAGGATTCTCTGAAGGATGTTTGTAATTTTGATGATTTCAAGCAGCGAATGAGTGTTTATATCTTCCATGTCATGAATCAAGTTACCAAGACAGCTAAGTGACGCCTTCATCATTTTTTAGGGTTTTCAAAACATCCTTGTCTCTTCCCAACCGGGTTGGCCCATTGGGCCTGTTTGGTCCAATAAAATTCTATTTTTCCCTTTTAATTTTATTAAAGCATAAACATAACAGATAAAAAACATAGCTCAATGGCAAGGCATACCAATGATGACTAAAGTAGACCCGAGTTCAACCCCTATCGGGGCCTTTTATTTCGTTTTTTATTGATTCTTTCAGCCTTATTTCCAAATTTTATTAAAAATTTGATAACAAGATATTAGTTTTAATTTATTTTACATATAATTATTTCATGCCTTTATAAAATACAAAAACATGTTATAAATTTATCTTTTATTTAATTCTTGTTTATTAAATACATGTTAATAATTTATCTTTTATTCAATTCTTGTTTATTAAATACATGTTTTAAATTTATATTTTATTTAATTCTTATTTATTTAAATTCATGCTAATAAATTATCTTTTATTAAATTTTGTTTAATTAAATACATGCTTATAAACTAATCTTTTATTTAGTTTTTGTTATTTATTTAATTGTTCAAAAATGCATACTAGTATAATTTAATTTTCGTTATTTATTTAATTGTTCAATTGTCATTTTAATTAACTTTATTCTCAATCATTTAATCTTTGTATCTTTCGTCCGTCTAAAATCCTAGGGAAATATTTTGTTGGCTTCATAAGTAATACGATCGTGCGAATACCCTAATTCATTTTTGTTTTTCTAAACTTAAGATAATTTTCCTAAAAAAACTCAATTTTCAAACTCACACCTTTTAAGTCAAAACATCGACATTAGGTCGTCGTATCTTTAAAAATCTCGTCCCATTACAAACCATTTTAACCAAACAAACAATTTTAAAAACAGATATTTAAAAAGGTTCCTGCGGAGTACCGTAGATGCATTGGGTGCTAATACCTTCCCATTGCATAACCAACCCCCGAACTCTAGATCTCTTTTCGAAAACACATTGTATTTTCATTACTTTTAAGTATTATTTTACATTGCATATTTTAGGATTTTATTTCGCTCTTTTCCCTTTTCCCTTGGAAATGATAAAGCGCGGTGGCGACTCTTACTTTGGTGAGTCGAGTTAATTAATAGCTCGATCTCCGATTTACCCCGCTAAAATTTTTTATTGCTACAACTACACCTTATCTAGTGGGGGATGTGTTTGAGAATCCACCATGAGGATTAATTGATCGGCACTGGATTTGACCTTGTAATGATCTAATGGATGAGATCTAGAGAAGCATGGTGGACTCCCTAGAACCTAAAGCACAAGATCTGCAAGAAATATTCAGAAAAATAATATGCAAAAGGCAGGGATCGAACCCCTGCCCTTGCATATACACAAAGCCTTTAGCGCGTTGTTTCAACCATTGGGATGGCCCTACATCCGGTAGCATAAATGCATCAATAAATATATTACACAAATCTAGGCCTAATGCTGACTATGAAAGACACACATGCTAAGTGGGGCCCTGATTTTTCCCCGACCAATCATAACTTACCCGCTTACCCAACCAGAGCTTCTTCAAGAGGGGGTTATGGCGTTGATTTATGGTGAACAAGGGATGATATCAATCCCTGGCAACCTCAGGAGAATGATGCCCAACTTGAAATTCCTTAAACACGGCTGAAGAATAGGGTTTGAAGCTTCTAGGTTTTTTTGAATGTTTTTGAGAATTTTGACAACTTTGAGAGGTTGGGTATGATACAGTTGCGCCTCCCCTTGTGTTCTGACTTGTGATGTATATATGAGGGTGAAATTAGGTTAACAAATGGAGCAAGAATCCATGGCATTGAATGTGTAATTGGTTTCAAATATTTTCTCAAAAATCTTTCCGATCTTGAATATTCTTTCTCATCTTGGCTTGCATGTTTCCTTTGATATAATCACCATGTTTTGTCCATTTTTTAATAGGAAAAATATTTCAAATCATATCTTATATTATCTCCATTATTTACTTATTTTATTTTGAATTTTAATGAATAAAATATCAAAATAAATAGCATAAATAATAGAATAATGCATGGGTGGGCTTAGAGGTCGTGGACCATTCTAGGAATAAGTTCCAAACATAAAAAGATAGGCCCATTTGGAAAAATTCCAAGTTAGCTCAATATTTGCTTCATGCATTTTTCCAAACATTTGTCAACTTTAGTAATGCATCTCTCTCTCAATTTTAACCTTATAAGGGTTTTCTTGGACTTTTAAGATAGCTTAAGAAGTCCTCCAAACAACCCTTTTGGTTTCATCTCAATTGGATTTTCCATGTTCATGTAAGGAGCTTTGACCTAAAAGGTGTTTTGTTGACTTTTTAAAAAGACCTATAATGTTTGAGCTTGTATCTTTTAACTGGGGAATTTTTTGAATTTGAGGGATGAAGAGAAATTGTAGGGGATTGGATTATCTTCAAAATGAGCTTTGGTGGAAAAGTTTCGGATAAAGTATGAGGAAGTTATGTCTGGTCAAACTTTGGTTGACTTTTCCTATAGAAACCCTAATTTGCAATTTTTTGCTTTTGATGAGTTAGGAGAATTTCTTGAGGAATCATGATCAACCCTTGATCAAATGATGGATATCACTTTAAAATGTTGACTTTGAAGAAAAGTCTTGAAGTTTGACTATATATTGGTCACTGTTGACTTTTGACGTAGTATAGTTGATTTTCAAGCATCTGAGCAATTGACTGAGCAAACATGTTGTGCAAGGCATGAAATTTGGCATGGATAACCTTGAGGAAATATTAGGAACATATAAAAGATTTGAGACCATTGGAGTTCACACATCTTGATCAAAATTGAAACCCTAGTTAGAGATTCATTGCCTTTAGGAGGAGAATTTGTTTGGTCAATTCTTGGTCATCTATGGGCAAGTTAGGGACCTCAATGGGCATGTGTTGAGTAAAATGAGAGGGAAAATTTTGCGGAACAACACACATTTCATCAAACATATTTCAATCTTGATTTTCTCCCTCAATTTTCCATCAAATCACACAATCCAAAAATGCAAATTGGTCACAAAAATGCAAGGATTAAGAATATGCTATGGGATTTTTCAAAAGGTTCATGGATTTAAAAAGAAAATGCAAGTTAAAGTAGAGGGAGAAAATAGATTATCTATCTTCGAAGTGAAATTGATGGTGATTGGGATAAAGAGCAAGGAATGGAGAAGAAGCTTGCTTTAATGTGCAAAGATAATGAGTAGAGAGGGAGATGCGAAAAAACTTGCTTGCTTAACAATGGTAGCTTACATGAAAATGGAGGAAAGAGAGAGAAGGAGAACTTCTTTCTTACAAAGAAGAGAGCTGCGTGAGATAGAGAGATAAGATTTTTCTTGCTTTCTACTTGTTATTTTCTAACCCTTTTGAATGTTGAGTGCAATGCTTTATATAGAGTGAAGAAAGATAAAGATGGAAAGTGAGAGAAATGGAAATAATGAGAGAGGGAGAGGCATGCTACGTTTTTGTGGGCAAATGAGGATGCAAATCACGTGCTTGGGTAAGTGAACAAAGGCTGGAGCGTGAGCTGGCAAATGAGACTTGTATTGGCATAACAAAAATTCATTCACTTTCATGCAAACTCACCATTTCATGCACACCTCTTTACCTCCTTATATCTCTCTCCACACTGCATGAAAAGTGACAAATTTTGAATAGAAAATGTAGAGAACACTTCATACTCCAATTTTCATGTTCGAAAATTTTCAAAATGAAGCTTGAATCAATGAGTTATTTGTCCATGAACACATGCTTACAAACTGTTAGATAAAATAACGGGCCTGGCAGGGCTGGCTGTGCGCGCGTGATGGCTTGCTGGGCAGAAAATTCAGCATGCATGGTGCCTACTTCTCACAGTTATATCTCAAAATGTAGTAAGAATTTGGAGAAACTTTATGAAGAAAAGTTGTTCCTCACATTTATGGATTGATCTTTGATGTTGGACATTTTCCAAAATAATGAATATTTCACATAGAAAAGTGATGATGAATGCGCGCCCACGACATGTTTGATGAAATGACTATGTAGCGCGCGTGACTTGCCTTGTGCTGGGCAAAAATTCATTTTTCAGCTCAAAATCCTAATCACCATATATTTCTATACACTTAACCATTTCAGATGATTCTTGAATGAAAAATTAAGAGAAAACTTCAATCTACAACTTTCATGTTGCCAACATTTTGATTTGAGTCCAAATGGTCATTCAAAAATGGACATGAAAAAGTCAAATATCTTCCAAGCTTCATAAATTTTTTTTCCTTTCATTTTTTGGACTTGTGGCCACTCCTACAAATTTGGAGAATTTTTCATCCTCTTTCTAGGAATATAAACTTTGCATATTTTCAATAAAAATTTAGAAAGTTGTAGCCAGTCAAAATTCAGCCCTATGGATACTTAGAAAATTTTCAAAACTTCAAATAACTTCCTTGACAAGTTATCTCCAATTCAAACTTCCTCTTGACATTTTTGCCAATATTGACCATGAGATATGAGTATACAGATATTGAATTGATGGTTGACCAAAAGTACACTAGATTAGCAACTGATTTTGACCGTCTTTTAACAAAATGACCATTTTACCCCTTTTCATCAATTGAACCCTTTCAAGCCAAAGTTGATGATCAAACCTCCAATGATAGATGCTCATGACTATGTAGAGAAGTATGGCATCATGAATTTCCCAAAAATCCAAATATCTCCTGATTAAAATCCAAACCCTCGTTTTGATCCTCTTGTGCTAGGAGATGGTGAGATGATTGCAATTGTTCCATGACCTACAAGATGATTTTCCAAGAGATAAAATATACACATTTTGAGGTTAGTTAAAAGCATACAAGTAGAAGATATACAAATCAAAGTGCTTCAAGATACTTGGTGACTCCCATAGGCAAACCCTAATACAGGATGCAGTAGGAGAAACAACCCCAAACCCTAGTTTGTGATCGGTTGCATTGTGATAGTATGAGATGATAGAGGAATCTTAGGGGGCGAAATTAGGGTACAATACATCTTGGGTCTTAAAGCTGCTATTAACCTAAGAATCAAATTCTTAAGCGTGTACGGAGACTCAGCTCTGGTAATCAGTCAAGTTAAAGGAGTGTGGGATACTAAACATCAAAATATGATCACCTACAAAGAGCTTGTGCTAACCTTGATCCCATACTTTGAGGAGGTCCCCTTTGAGCATATCCCAAGGGAGGAGAATCAATTGGCAGATGCCTTAGCTACCATGTCTTCTATGTCCAAGGTCAATTGGGACAATGAAGCTCCCAGAATTACTATAGAAAGATTTGGTGAACCGACACATTGTTGTGAGATTGACACTGACGAGGAGAAGCCTTAGTTTCATGAGGTTAAAAGATATCTTGAAGCTCAAGAGTATCCTGAAGGTGCATCAGTCAATGATAATAAATTCTTGCAGTGGTTCTCAACCAAGTTCTTCCTATGCAATGAGATTTTGTACAAAAGGAACCATGATTCAACTCTGCTCCGTTGTATGGATAAGTAGGAGGCGGAAGAGATCATAGAGGACATGCATGACGGTATCTTTGGAACTCACTCAAGTGCACAAAATATGGCCAAGAAAATTATGAGGGTTGGTTACTATTGGTTAACAATGGAAACTGAATGTCACCACCATTCGAGGACTTTCCATAAGTTCCAGATCTAAGTTGACAAGGTTCATGTGCCTCCAATACCTTTAAATGTCATGACTACTATGTGGCCATTTGCAATGTGGGGCATTAATATGATCGGGGATATCAAGCCCACTACCTCCAATGGACATCGTTTTATCCTCGTCGCCATTGAATATTTCACCAAATGGATCGAAGCAGCTTCATTTGCCTCAGTCACTAAGAATGTTGTACCCCGGTTTATCAAATATAAACTCATTTATTGGTACGGTATCCCTGAAAGGATCATCACTAACAACTGAACCAACCTCAACAATGCCATCATTATTGAACTATGCATGCAGTTCAAGATCAAACATCACAATTCTTCTCCATACAGACCTAAGATGAATGGTGCAGTGGAAGCTGGCAACAAACACATCAACAAAATTGTGCAAAAGATGGTGGTGACCTATAAAGACTGGCATGAGATGCTACCATTTTCTCTTCATGGATACCGTACTTCGGCATGAACATCAACTGGGGTAACCCCTTTCTCTTTGGTATATGTCATGGAAGTTGTCCTTCCTGTTGAAGTTCAAATCCCTTCTCTAAGAATTATGAAAGAAGCAAACTTAGACGAAGATGAGTGGATTCAGACTAGGTTAGATCAGTTGAATTTGATTGACGAAAAGAGACTGGTTGTTATTTATCATGGCCAAATGTATCAAAAGAGTATGATCAAGGTATTTAACAAGAAGATTAAGCCTCCAATATATCAGTTTGGCGACTTGGTAATAAAGCACATCATTTTACCACAAGGAGATCCTAGGGGCAAATGGACTCCTACTTACGAAGGGCCATTTGTTGTTAAGAAAGTATTTTCTGGTGGAGCTATGATGTTAACCACTATGGATGGTGAAGATTTTTTGCATCTTGTAAACATGGACATAGTCAAAATATACTACGCATAAGAACTACCTGCTAGGTTGATATACCTAGGAAAAAATAAGGGCATCCCAACAAACCATAAAGATTTGGGAAAAAATTAGGGATATATACAAAAGATTATACACATGGCGAGTTGAAAACCTGAAAGGGAGGTTTAGGTAAAAAGGGAATCTTGGTGAACTGAAAACCTAAAAGGGGGGTGCAGGCAAAAGTTAAGGATCAAAGCGTACGACTATGCCCCATTGGATCACTACAACCGGCTTTATTACCAAGGTCAAAATTCAAATGGTACAAGATCAGTTCAATCAACTTCCCTCGACGACAAGGGATGATGTTCGAAGTCATTGGGGGCAATATAATAGTTGAAACCCAATGAGATCACTTCCGCATGGCTATACATTTTTATTCTTACTTTGTATTCTTTTCATTTCACGACAACTTTTTGTTTTTCCTGTTTTGATTGCAAAAATGTCCAATGACTAAATTTGAATGAACATATGCATATGAATGTGATTAACTGTTAACAAATATACGTATAAGAACATGATTAAGTACTTAATCTAGGAGCCAGGATAATACTCATAAATTCCCACATAGTAAATTCATACAATTTCCTTTCACAGTTCCAATCAGCATATCTCCTGGAAATTCTCTTCCCCATCCATGTTTGGAAAAGAAATCTTACAAATGTTCTTCCACAAAAGAATTAATTTCCCCAATAAGGTCGCCATAGTACTTTCTTTAGCAGGTTTTATTTCCCCAATGGATCACAATCTCCCCAGCTTGAGTCTACGCCTCAAACTACAATAACTCATTGACAAAATTCCTCTTCCCCAATAGATTTGTCACTATCCCCAGAAAGTTGATGCAAAGCTTGGATTTCGACCAGATACCAGTCAACTATCCTCTCCATACAAGACAAAAGTTTAATCATCTCTTAGATTCCCCAGTAGAGCAACTTACGACTAATGTTCCTAAACTCTACTCCCCAAATAGAAATCAACATCCCCAGTGGAGTTCCCTTTAAACAGCAAACAGGAATCCCCTGCGGAAGTATTCTAGAAAAAATTGAAGACACACATACTCTTCCTCCCCAACAGTAGTCAGAGATTTATTATTTGACACAGATACATTTCAACAACATTTCACATCATAGCATATGCATACGAAATTCATATAGCACGATCTTATTTATTTTGAGAACATCATTACACAATGCATTTCATACATCATGATATCACAAACAACTAACTCTTTACCTTTTCAGGAAAGATTAATCAAACAAACAAATATTATCAACATTTCTCAAAATAGGTCTGAGATCAACTCTCGAAATAAGCCAGGGCAACTATCTCTATAACCAAGAAAAAGAGGGTTTCAGATTAATACCTGAAACAAGACAGGACAATTATATGTGAACAATTGATTGTAGATTATTACATGAAACAAGACAGGACAATTATCTACATGAGCGGATTAAAGATTAACTCCCGAAACAAGACGGGGAAACTATCTTTCTTTCTCTATGTTCAGATAAAGATCAATTCTCGAAATAGGATAGGGCGACTATCTTTGTCACCAATGGTACTAACTCCCGAAACAAGACAAGTTTACCAACAAACAAAGTGTAGATCAATTCTCGAAACAGGACGGCGTGACTATCTACATGACAAAAAATTACAAGACCTCTGCTGGTTCAGTTTAAATCAACCAATGATTTACATTGATTCCATGCCGGTAAAATTTTTCTTTGGTTCAGATAAATCGACCCTAAGATTTATTTTGACCTAGTCAAAGGAAAATACAGACATCTGTTGTTTCAATATAAATCGACCAAAGATTTATTCTGATACTTATTTCAATCTCTATCAACAGATACTTTGGATGGCATCTATAAGCCCGTCTCCGAAAAATTTCCATCATCTCTCCAAATGACATCTTTAAGCCCATTCCCGATAATCAACCAAAAGCACTACTTTATGCACAAACGAGTGCAAATTTTTTGGCACTTTAGTGTTCAATCATCTTTTACCTTCAAGTCACGAATGGCGGACATGCCAATCTAACACTTCAGGTTTAAGCAGATTGAACAGGGGCACCTGTTGTAACCCAAAATTTTCCCTCTCTTTTCTCAAGGCATTTCTCACAAAAGATTTCAAATGTTCAAAGATTCTCCAAGATTGGATCAGACAAACTCATCTCCTAGCACTAAGGCCACAAATTAGGGTTTTAATTTTCACAATGACAATTAGACTTTTAATGCCTCAAGTGACCATGGTTCATTATAGGTCTTCAAGAATGCTCGTTCCAAGTTTTAAGTCTTGGGTCACAATTTTGCTCAGTCAATTGCTCAGATGACTGAAAATCAGCTATATTGGGTAAAAAGTCAATTATGGTCAAACTACAGTCAAAATTCAAGATTTTTGATCCACATCAATATGTTGAAGTCATATTCATAAATTGATCAAGACATCATCACCATTCCTCAAGAAAAATAGTTAAATCTTCAAAAGGACAAAACGGTCAAAATTAGGGTTTTTAATTGAGAATGACTGATCAGTGATTTTTGACCTAATACATGACTTAATGGCTTGAAGAACGATCTAAAGGATTCAAACACAACATGTTAACCTAATTTCATGGCTCAAAACATTTCTCAAGATTATTGAATTGATAGTTAAAATTTGGTCAACTGCTAAAAAAATCAACTAATACACCAAAAGTCAAACTTTGACATTTTGGTCAAATTTGAGTTTCAAAGATCAAAATTCATCAAGACATTAAAAAACATGAATATTGATCATCAAGAAATCAAGAAAGTCAAAAGTCAATTTAAAAAGTCAAACTTTTCAAGACAGTGAAATTTTTCTAAGTGTTTTGAACATGATAATTTCACTACTTCATGGCAATTTTTCACCAAGATGCAAGATGATTCAAAGAAAACTTTCAAAATGAAAGTTGTATATCTTAATGAAATCTACAACTTATTATTTGAGGGCTCATGTCCAAAAAATGCTTAGATTTTGAGTTATAGGGCCATGAAGTCATGCACTTTTTCTTAAACACTTAGTGAAATTTTGACCTAGTTTGGTTAGGATTTTGAACTAACTTCTTGGCCAATTTTCACCTAGTTCCAATTTGATTTAGCAAAAGTGATTAAAATAGGCGTTGTAGACAATGTTTCAAGCTTTCCAAAATGTCAAATAACTTGAAGAGATCATGTTTGGGCTAAGATGATTGAAGATAAGAAGTTGGGCATCAATTTTTGATTTACAAGTCATTTTTGTGATGAACACTTGACCAAAACCCTAGCCTATGCTGCATAATATCACTTTAAAGGCTTCTAACTTGTGTTTCACTCCTTAATTAATTGTTTACATAACATATTTCAGCCATTATCCAAGTTACATTTCCATTAATGGCACAAAGTAACATTTACATTCTTGTAAAGTTGCTTTAATCACAAAGTCAACTTATATTGAGCTTTGCACTTGTTCCTTCTGCACAAGCTTCCTCTACAAAGTCAGATAAGCATGTTTAAAGTTTGTAACCACTCTAGATATCCTTGTACCATGCCTTGGAAAGATGTTCGTCAAGCATGCTTCAAAAATAAGCCAAAGATCCAGAACATGTGATTTTGTAATTCTGATCACTCCAAGCTTCCAAACCTTCTCCTATAAATTGAGCCCTCATCCACAAGCCTAGAACACGATTTTGCAAGCATTGAAACTCCCTCAAACACAGAATCACCAAAAACACCACATAACTTGTCATTTCTGACTTGGGATACCCATCTCACAAATCTGTCGTGTGTTTTCCATTCTGAGCTTTCAAACATCATCTATACCTTACATAGAAGTGATTCAAACACTTGAATCATTTCTGTAACACCATTTGCACCATCCTCCATTTTCAAAAATAGTTGCTTGCACTTTGACTTCTCTAGAAAACTCCAAGCATTCTTAGCTCAAACTAAGCATTGCATTAGCTTCCTAGAGGTTCAAGGAAGCTAACCAAATCACTACAACACCTGGAAAGTGGCTCAAACACAAAACATGATCTCCATTTTCAAGGTGAGTTTTTTGAATTTCTAACTCTTCTTATAAGCATAATTTGGTTCTGATTTTGAAAGATAAAATGTAGATATCATAGCCTTGAAACTGACCATGTCCTTAGAATCCATTTATATTGCTTGAGTGTTGTGAATTTTAAGTCTGAAGTTACAGAAAAATTAGGTCAGAATTTGGTACCATTAAAATTCATGTTTCCCTTTGATCTATTGTCTAAGATATTTACATATTTGAAATCGTGGTGAAATTTATAACAAGTTTGATGTTTACACTTTTGAGAATGGTTGATAAATAAGCAAGATACAAAATTTGAAAATGGTGTTTAGAGTTGGCGCGAGGAAGAAGATGAAATTGTCACTAGAACTTGTTTTATAATATAATGTGATGGTTTTGTATAAACCAACGGATGTATCACCCTCCTAGTGGTATAAAGCGCGCGCATAAGGCATTACTATGGAAGGTCCTGGGTTCGAGCCCCAGCGAGACCCTTTGTTTTTTTTTTCATATTTCCTTGTTTTCCTTTTTTGTTTGGTAGCGCATTGGGCCACCACTGACTGGGCCTTCTCCATTTTATTTCTTCTCAACCCCTGATTGATCAATAACACACAAGACCAAACATTTTTACTTTGTTTTGTTTTATTTTTCGGATTTCCCACAAAACAGGCCTTGGGCCTAAACTAAAAAAACCTTTTACTTTTCTAACCACCCATTTTCTTTTCAAACCCCCTGACTTCACATTTTAATTTTTTATTTTCTTTTCTTCTTTTATTTTCTTATTATTATTTTTAATCAAAAAATATACAAATATATTATTTTCTTAAATAATTAAATAAAAAGTCTTTTTGATTTACTTTATCTTTACAAATAATAAAAACCCTAAAAACATTATTTTTCTTAAATTAATTAAAAATAACTTAGGCTTAGGTTTTGATTTTTATCTTTTAATTTAACTTAGACCATAATTAATTACCTTCTTTCTTTTTATTAGTTTAATTAGATTAAAACCTTTTTATACAAAAAACTAGAAAAACAATTTCCTTTCTTTTACATTGTCTTATATTCTTGTATGTTTTTATTTTGACACTATTCAATATGGTTGTAATAGAAATTAGGTTTTAATTGTTTTCATACCCATTTGCAATTTGTATCTCCATCCCCTAAAAATGATGTAATAGCGTAGGACTTTAAATTTCCGCAATTTATCGCTTTTAATATTATTGCTAGTAATTAGTGTTTGTATGTCAAGATTTAAAATCAACAAGTAGACAACCCTAATTCAAGACAAATGCATGAAAACAATACACTTTTCACACTTGCACCCCTAGGGTTAACCCACACTTGTTGCCTTAGATGAAATAGTCATGTCCCTCTAATGTGAGATGTTTTAGCAAAGACCCTCAATTATAAGATCTTGGTCCCTCGATGACCCTTCAATGTTGCCTTCGGTAAAAAATCTTAGACCCTTACGAAAAATTGCTAAGACATCCTACAATGTTGCCTTCTATGACTATACGATTACCCACGCATGCCCCTTCACATACAATGATAGGGCTTATTACCAATCAATGGTAAGATAGCAATATCTAAAGGAGGAAGAAAATAACTAAGACTTTTTGAGTATGTAGAACGCTCGTAGTTGCTTGCTCACAAACATTTCAAAACAAACATCTTTGAAACACACCAACACTTTCATGAAATGTTTTTAAAAAATCCAACACTTTGTATACATTCTTATAGAGACGAGAATCATTACAAAGTTCGCCTAAACAAAGGCACTTTTCAAAAATACTTTCAAAACAAACATAAACACATTTTTACAAAGCATTTAAAAGTGAGCTAGCAACTAAGAGCCAGTAGATAACTACAGATGTAAAGGTTGCTAACACCTTCCCCTTTCATAACCTACCCCCCGAACTCAAGAAAATTCTCGAAAGGTCTTTCATGTTCTTTTCACCCTTTCCTTTATTGGATAAAATAAAAGTGGGTGACGACTCTTGCTATCCGCAACAATTACGATAAAATGCAAAACACCCAAGTCAGTTCTCACACCATATTAAACTTAGCAAAGATAGGATTTTTGAATTTAGGAGGAATGATGACTCCTGAAACTAAATCCAATTCTTCGAAGTTCAAGCCAGGCACCTTCTGGATCTCCATAGCTTTCAGACGCTTTTCTAACAACTTATACTTCTCATTAGTAGGGGGATATTATGCATACAAATAATCTTCTTCCTCTTTATTAGAGTATTTGATGGAACCACAATTGTTGTTTCCATCAATTTTGTCACTTTCATCGTTGTCATCCGTTTCATTATCATTGTCTTCTGGGATCTCAGTCTCCTCAACTTGCTTAACCGGACCTCTGAATCTCCCCATGTTGATAATGCTAGTTGGTTTCTTAGTCTTCTTCTTATTCCCTTTGGCGATGAGCGCTTTCAGTTCTTCCTGCCCCTTGGCTAAGTTTAGGAACATTTCTTGAAACTGAGCATTCTGAGCCTGGAGATCTTTGACTGTCTGTTCGAGATACATTTTCTGCTAAAATAAACAGCAAGAAGATGAGAAACTTGTCTTTGAAACCTGTTAATGCAATGATATGTATGGCATGTATATGCGAATGTGATGTTTTCAAGGAGCGTTAGGGAATATAAATTGAAACATTGGAAATTAAATTTGGTCGCAGCTTTGTCTAAAGAACTTTGAGTTTTCATCTTTGAATATCCTTCTATAAGCATCAAGCTCACCATATCAATTGGGTCATAGCCTCTGACTCAGGATAATGTATCTTGATCTTGAGTGTATCTGGCTAGAGGAAAATAAATCCTCTTGCCCCTTGGTGGAATCTAGTTTTCTTTAATAGCTCATGCAAATAGTGCACAGTAAATCCCTAAGGTCCTTGAAAAGGTTAGCGAAAATGCTATGTTATGATTTCATGATGTGTATGCTATGCAATGAGTAAAAGCGTAAGGTTATGAGAACAAGTGACTTTATACAAATAAATCCTGTAAGGAATTCAAGTTTTTAGATAATGAATACAAACAAGTCACACAAGTAGCCCTAGGTTTATAAGGATTGAATGAAGTCAAAGGTAAGTACCCTCCCACAACTGAAGTTTAGTTGGCTCAACCTATCCTAAAATAGTAACCGGGTTCTAAGAATCTCATATCATGGATCTTTCTCAAAGGCTTTATTTTAGCACGACAACTGTCTTGCCACCAAAACATCCCGAGAGTCAAATCTCAATGAGCTTAACTTCAAGTATCAACCAACTTTGGAATCCACCAAATCCGACTATCTCACTACTTTCTAATGGCCAAGATGGGTCAATTAAGGTTCTAAAAGTAAGTTAGTGTTAATGACACCACGCGGAAGCTTAATCATATCCTCGACTAACTCAAGGAACATCAGTACAAACCAAAGTGTCACAATAACTGTAGCCATCATGTTAACCATACCAGTATACGATGTACAGTCTTTATGATCCATTTCTACTTACCTAAGGAATCTCTGGATCCGGGTGTAGGATCTTTCATACAAGCAGTAAACCCAAGTGTGATACGGTGGCATAACCGACTGTTAATACTAGTTTGCGGTTTTTGTTCTCAAATGTCGCGATAAGAAAGAGTCTCCACCGAATTTTCTTTTATCCAACAAAGGAAAGGTGAAAAGAATAGAAAAGGACCTTTTTCAAGATTTTCTGAGCAAGGGGGATAGATTATAGAAAGGGAAGGTGTTAACACCCTTTCCATACGTGGTTTTCCACGGGCTCTTAGGTACTTGCTCATTTTTTTAAACTATTTTCGTGTTTGTGTGTTTTGAAAGATTTTGTTTGATTTATGGTAACTCTTGTATCAGTCCTCAAGAGAGTGATAAAGTGTTTTTTGAAAAGAAGTTTGAAAGTGTGTAAGTGTAAAAAGGAATCAGGTTTTAAGCAAGTACTTAACAGCTATCTACCTATTCGAAAAAGGCGTTCTTTTCCTCCTTTCCTTTAGATAGTGCTATCCTACTATTAGTGAGTAGGTAGCCCTATCGTTGGATGTTGAGGGACTATTGAAAGGGACGTTTATGGTCATTAAAGGCAAAATGTAAGGATACCTTAGCATTTCTAAGGGACTATCATCATATAGGAAACAACGAGGGATAAGATCATTTCTCGTAGGCAACTCGGGGGACGTTTAGGGACTATGATCTTTATGATGACTTTAAACTGAGGGTCTTTGCTACGATATCCCTACGTTCGAGGGACGTGACCATTATTTTCCGAGGCAACCCAAGTGGGGAAATACCCTAGGGGTGCAAGTGTGCAACAATGTGTTTTTTCAGTTATATTTATCTTAAAATTAGTGATCTAATGACTAATTGATTAATTCTTGCCATGCACGCCTAATTACTAACAGTTTAAATACAAGCATATAAGGAATATAAAAGCGAGAAATAAAGTTCCTACAACTATTACAAGTCCTTGGTGTAGTTACATAAATAATCAACGAAAAATAAAATGCGGAACTTGAAAACCCTAATTAAACTATTAAAAACCGGGTACAGTTACATAATAAAATAATCGTATGAAAAATAATAACGCGCGAAAATTAAGACTGGCCAACGTTTGAAACCCTAATAGTCTAATTTCCTATTAAAAATATTTTTGGTATTTTATGAAAAAATTGTGATTTAACCTAATTTCTAACTAATTTTAAATTAAAGAAAACAAGTTAAAATTTAATTAAATTGATTTCCAAAAATTAGTTTTATTAAGAAAAAAAACTCTAAGTCCTAATTTTTATGATTTATGATTAAAATAAATAAATAAACAAATTAATATAAATTAATTAAGAAAGTATAAAGTAAATAATAAATATGGGCCTGAGGGGGTGAGAAAGCAAACTGGGGGGTATGCTGTTGAATTCCAAAGCCCAGATCTTATGCAAGCCCAAAGCCTATGTTGGATCTGGTGTTGTTGTGTTAGGGAGGTCCATGGTATGCCTGCGTGCTAGAGGCGCTGTGTTGTACCCCAAAATTTGCCCTCCCATATTCTCCAAAAAGATTGCCAAGTCAAGTCACAAAATTCCCCAAGGGTTGCACAGTGCAAAGGGCTCCTATACAGTCAAAACTAGGGTTTGTGTTCTGATCAAGAAATTGAAATTTTCAAAAGCCCAATCAAGTCTCATATGCTTACAAATGTGGTCAAACATCCTCATATAAAGTTTCAAGGCATTCAGCTCAAAATTGCACAGTCAAAACCCTAAATTGCTCCACAGTCAACTGTAGGGGCAAAATGGTCATTTGACAGTCAAAAGTTCAAATTTTTGGTCAACATATCATTTTGAAGCCAAAAACATCATTTGATCAATGCTTGATCATGATTCTCAAAATTTGGCTCAGAAATCATCAAAGATGCAAAAGTTTCCTTATTTGGACAGTTGAAAAAGTCAACTGAAATTGACCAGGGCATAACTTTCACATGGATTATCAGAAAAATTCCATCCAAAGCTCATTTTGAAGAGAAATACATTTCCTACAACTCATCTTCATACTTCAAGTCCAAGAAATTCTCTCACAAAAAGTTATCAATTTCAACATTATAGGTCATTTTCAAAAGTCAACAAAAAGGGACTTTAAGTCAAAGGCCATAACTTGAGATTGGTAAATCAAAATGACATGGGACCACAGGCATTGGTTAGAGGACTCAAAGAACTTTCCAAAATGTCCAAGAACATGAGAAAAGCTTAAAAATTGAGCAAGTTATGCCTTGTGGAAGTTGGGAAATTTTTGGATATTTTGAAAAGTCAACATTGATTCAAATGACCTAAAAATGCTAATGGGCCCATTTTTCTTCCATGATTCATCATTCCAAGCATGTGCACGACCTCTTGGCCCAAAGGGAAGTATTTTCTCATTTTTTATTTATTTATTTGAATTATTATTTATATTAATTCATTTAAATCATTTAAAATATATGAAAAATATTTAGTCTACCCTAACAAATCTTTTTATACATGTTTTGCCATCAAGATTTCGTGCATATGCTAATTAGGAAAGAATTGGATTGATTGGATGCTAATTGGCACAAGAACACTTGAAAAAGATTGAAAAAATATCCTTAACAAATCAAATCTCCAATTCATGAATTCAAGAGATTTTGAGCAATATTTTTGACCTAATGCCTTCAGTACAAATGCTAGATGAGAACCCTAATCACCAGACACAGAAAGCTGCGCTAAAGAACCATTGACAAACTTGGAAAAATTCCCTAAAAGCTCAAAACTGAAAAGCACTTTTTAGGTCGATTCAAGCCTCCATTCTTGTTTCAATAGTTTCCTTGGAGATCACTGATCACGTTCCAGTCAGAAACAACCATCAAAACCTCAAGGATTGGTATACAGAACTCGAAATTTTTCATGAAATAAGCATAATCGTATTTTGATTTTCAAGCATAATTATTGCATTCTTCTTATGGATTATTACTCATTGATGGATTCTGATGCTAACTGTACCATTTAATTGCGTTTTTGTGCACTCAATACGATTTCACCATTATTGAGCATTAGGGTTTTGCAGCTTTTGAATTAGGGGTTTCCAGGTATGGTAAAATTGGACGTTCTCAGGACCATAATTAGACTCAGCTCATCTAGACGAAGAAGACAGGACCCTCGCGCCTAATTTATGTTTGGAGATGGCTTAATCGCTATTTCCTGGAAACAGGCCTAAGAGAACGTCTTTAAAACCGTGGCCTTTGTTTTTATGTTTTCAGGAACATGAAGACGATGAAGTCGTGGCCAAGCGTGATAGGTTGATTTGAATTTTTTGCGCGCAAATCCATTAGCGCGTTGTTTCGTATCATATTATTTGTTGGTTATTTATATATCAAATGCATAGGTTGGCTCAGCTGGCAGGCGTTGATAGCATTCACGTCCAAGACCTGGGTTCGAGTCCCAGGTCTTCAATATTCCCATTTATTTTTCTTCAATTAACGTTCACGTGCAGTGCTGAGGTGAGGGATCATGATACACCTTTTAATCCAAGCGTCCACGCGTCTAGCATATCCAGATCAAAGGCTAGAATTGATGAACACCATGAGGATGAGTCAACCGTCCCACACGCGTGCACCAAAGTCAACAAGGCCATGATACAAATGGGCCTGAATTGCTAAGGCCATACCTCACAATTTGGGATTTCCACCCCCCCTGGTTTGCAATTTTCATTATATTTTATTTTTCAATTATTGTTTTATCTTATTTATTTGTTTTCATTTAATTAATTATTTTTACCAAAATATAAAAAATGCCTGAAAATCAAAAGGACAAAAAAATATAATAAATATTTTATATTAATTATTTTCATAAACAAATTGCATGTAAATAAATTTAACCTTAAATTAGGGTTTTCATATTATTTCTTTTTCATAAAAAATCTAAAAAATGTAGAACTAGGTTTAATTGATAATTTTTATTCCTTTTAATTTTTTCTTTCCCATAATATTATTTATTTATTTATTTTTATAATTAAATTGTACATAAAAAAAATTAGGTTTAATTTAGATTAAATTTTAATACTTTCATAGTAAATTTAAAAGCCATTAGAATTAGGGTTTGCTTTTCATTTTAATTTTAATTAATTCTCTTTTTCATTAAATTTTAAAATACTAAAAAACACCAAAAAAATAAATTCTTTTCCTTTTAATTTAAGTTTTAATTCCTCGTTAACATTAATTTTGCAAAAGGGTCCAACGCCCATGTTCTAAATTTTTATTCGTTCGCATATTTACTTTATTTTGCTTAAATAATTATGTACCTCTCCCAAAGCCTTGTAATTACTTCTCGCACTTTTTAATTCTTTTCAATTCTTTACTTTTCCGTCAAATCGGGTCCGGTTTAATTTTGGCGATGTGGACCCGCGCCATTTGTAATAGCTTTAGATTTATTTTTCCTCGCAAATATTTTAACTGTTAAACAAAGCATGCAAGAATGAATGGCCTTAAATAAAATCAATCGTAGATCACAATTAACATGACAAGATAAATACAAATGAAAACGACACACAAATCGCACACACCACCCCTAGGGTACGCCTCACTGTTGCCTTGCCTCGAAAGGTGATCGTCGAGTAGAGGATGTCTTAGTAAGTCCTCATGATCCGGGAACCTGGCATGAGGGTAGCTTCTAAGGTGTCTTCCCATTGCTCCGGTGATCACCATGTCCCTACAAACTCGAATTGACCCGAACACCTCCAACGGTGGTGCTACCTACCTCTCAATGGTGGGATGGCACTACTTTAAAGGACATCTACACAGACGAATTCCTTAGGGTAGGTAGACGACTCTAGATACTTGCTCTAATTTCAAAAACAGATCAAAAAATACTTTTCACACTGACACCTTTTCAAAAAGCTTTCGAAAGCAATTTTTCAAACACTCTTGAGGACTGATACAAGAGTCGAACTGGAATTTTCAAAGAAACTTTTTAAAACCCACAATTGAAAAGCAAACAAACCATTTTTGAAAACACAATGAGCAAGTATCTAAGAGCCCATGGATAACCATGGATAGAAAGGGTGCTAACACCTTCCCTTTCTATAACCTACCTCCCGAACCGAGAGCAATCTCTATAAGGAATTTTTCTGTGCTTTTGTCCTTTCCATTTGGAGAAAATAAAAGACGGTGGCGACTCTTTCTTCCGCGACATTTCGCGAACCAGTGTTAAACAGTCAGTTCCAGATCCACCGATCACAGAACTGGCGACTCTGCTGGGGACTTAACTTAAAGTGAGGTGTACCTTAGGGCTAGGTCATAACTATGTTTTCAATTGTCTTCTTTGCTTGCTTTATTATTGTGGGTTGCTTGGGAGTTCTATAGATCCTAACCCGGATCTGGGGGATACCTTTCTTAGAAAGTAGCAACAAGGCTGTGAGGGAATTGTGCGGGGTATACCGACATGGTTGAAACAGTCTGCTACGTTGATGTGGCACTTTGGTGTGTACCGGTAACCCTTGAGTTCAGTCAAGGAGAGTACGGGGCCTCCGCGTGGTGTCGTGAAGCATCAACAGACCTTAGGAACCTTAATTGAACTATCTTGGCCTCTTTAGGGTAGTGAGATAACTGACTTTGGTGCAGTCCAAGGTTGGTTGATACTCGATACTACGCTCAATTGAGGGTTGCTTTCCTGGAATATTTCGGTCGCCAGTTCAGTGGCTAAATCGAAACGATGAACAATGAAAGCAATCCCGTGATATTGGGAACCTTAGAACCCGATTACTTTGATTAGGACAGGTTGAACCCACCAACTCCAAGAGGGTACTACCCAGACCCCATGCTGGCCTTAAACCCTAAGGGCTTGTCTTGTGTGCCTTGTGTGCCTTACATGTTTGTCTTTGTACATATCTGTGGTGTGTTTAATCATAGCATCATGACATCATCCAGCATCATATGTATTGACTAACCATTTCAGGGGTTCGAATTTTCATCTTTGTTCTTGTTTTGTAGGACATGGAAACTGTTCGTAGAAAGACAATTCAAATCAGTCTTGTAAGGATCCCTCCTCAGCTTAAGGAGCTCATATCCAGGATTCCTGAGAACTCTTCATTCAGTGAAAGGCATGGAAGCCTCATCAGCTTGGTCAACACCAACATTGAGGAAGATATGATAAAGGTCTTGTTCCAGTTCTTTGATCCTCTGCATCACTGTTTTACCTTCTTGGACTATCAGTTGGTACCTACATTGGAGGAGTTCTCCCGGCTCCTGAAGATCCCTATCCTTGATCAGCTACCCTTCAACGGTACAGAAAAGGAACCTAAGCTTAAAGAGATTGCTAAAGCCTTGCACCTACAGTTATCTGACCTCAAGGGACATTGGGAAGTTAGAAGTGGTATCAAAGGGTTCTTAGCCAGGTTTCTGTTTGAAAAGGCCTTTGAATGTTGGAACTCCCTTGACTTGCAAGCTTTTGAAGAGATTGTGGCCCTCCTTGTCTATGGTTTGGTGTTTTTCCCTAACCCAGATCAGCTTATTGATATCAGTGCTGTTCAGATCTTTATGTCCAGGAATCCTATACCTACGTTGCTGGGGGACATCCTTCACTCATGTTACACTCGAACCATGAGAAAAAGAGGTGTCCTTATGTGTTGCACTCCTCTCCTGGGAAGGTGGTTTATTTCGCACCTTCCGCAATCAGTCTTGAAGAATGAGCGGGGTTTGAGATGGTCACAACGGTTGATGACTCTTACACATGCAGATATACATTGGTGCCCTAGGTCCAGAGAAGATGTCACTATCATTGATCGTTGCGGGGAGTACCCTAATGTTCCTTTACTTGGAATCAGAGGAGGTATTACTTATAGCCCATGCCTGGCTTGGAGACAGTTCGGTTATGCTCGGAGGGATGGTCCTCATGACATGTTAATTCCTGACATAGTTTTTGACTTCGACAACGATACTCAAGGACTTCGCCAGAGATTTATCAGAGCTTGGAGGATGCCCAGTAGAATAGACAGCAAGACACTGGGGCACAGGAATTCCATCCCGTTGGAACCTTATCTCAAGTGGGTACGAGCCCGCTCCCAGAAGTTAGTAATGCCTTATCCTCACATGCTCCCAGTAATCAAAGAACCAGTCTTGGAAGGGGAAGTGTCCTACACTATTCAGCACCCTGATATGCCCACATCCTGGGAAGAGATGCAGAAGAGCTGGATCCAGCTTAAGGAGGAAAGGAATTCTCTTGAGACTAGTCTGCATTCCAGTGAAAAGAAGGTCTTGGAGCTCACTCGCCTGTTGCATGAGGAGAGGAATCTCAACACTTACATAGCTCCAAAGAGGATGCGCAGTGTATTTTGGGATTGATTTGATTTTTGTACTTTTGCCCATGAGGCTTTGATGTATTAAACAATGATTTCTCTAATGATAACGTGTGTTCCTTTTTGTCTACAACAAAGTTGAATTTTCGAACCCTTGAATGCATTGCATAAACGCATTTCATACATCATGTGCATAGCAGGTTTTTCCCCTTTTCAGGTTGCTTACAGTTCTTCGCTGTTTATTTCAGCATCATGAATCCCGAATCTGCATCAACTGAGACATCAATCAAGGCTCTTCAGGTGCAGAATGCACAATTCCAGGAATTAATCAAGGGTCTGGCTCAAGGCCAAGAAGAACTGAAGGCTATGCTCCTGAAGAAGGAGAAGAAGAAGAAGAGAAGAACTGTTCTGTTCAACTCGGGCCGAAGATTTGGCAATACTCTGCAGCATGAAGAGGTTGGTTCTTCTGTTGGCAAGAGTCCTTCTCAGGAAGAAGTAAAGGTCCCTAGCCCGGTAGTCTCCGACAACGAGACAGATTTTGATGAAGAGCAGTACCCTCCTACAGACGACAGATACAAGCAACTGGAGGATAGGTTGAAAGCTATGGAGGTTCAACAGGCACCTGGGCTGGATTTCGGAGATCTGGGTTTGTCAACTGGTGTGATCATCCCTCACAAGTTCAAAGCACCATCCTTCTCCAAATATGACGGGGCATCTTGTCCCAAGCTGCATTTGAGGTCCTATGTTCGGAAAATTCAGCCGTACTCTGCGGATAAGAATTTATGGATCCACTTCTTCCAGGAGAGTCTTTCAGGGACTCATCTCGAATGGTTCTATCAGCTGGATGGGACCAAGGTTCGTAACTGGGAGGAGTTGGCTACTGCTTTCTACAAGTAGTATCAATATAATGCCGACCTTGCCCCCACACGTACCCAACTCCAGGGTATGTCGTTAGGTGCAAGCGAAGGTTTTAAGGAGTACGCTCAGAAATGGAGAGACCTGGCTGGCAGGGTGCAGCCACCATTGACTGATCGGGAGCTGGTAGACATGTTCTTGGGGACCCTATCTGGGCCGTTTTTCAACCATCTCATTGGGAATTCTTCTGCTGGGTTCAATGATTTGATTCTGACTGGAGAAAGAATTGAAGCTGGGTTGAAGTCTGGAAAGATTGCGAAGGGTGCATCGTCTAGTTCGGAAAAGAAACCATTCAAGAAGGAGTCTAGTGCCGTGTATGGTTCCAGGAAATCAGAGAGACCTGAGCACCGCCAATCTGTCAGTGCGGTGATGATCGCTAAGCCTGTTGCCGCTCCCCGGCCAAATAATCCTCAAAGGGCTGAAAGACCCCGGAGGGAGTTTACCCGTTTGAGCATGACTTTATCACAGATCCTGCCACAGTTGCTATCCACTGACTTAGTGACTGTCAAGGAGGCTCCGAAGTTCCCCAATACAACATCTCCCAAGTACAACCCGAATGCTCGTTGTGCTTACCATTCAGATAGCCCGGGGCACTCTACCGATGACTGTTGGGCGCTAAAGAACAAACTGCAGGATCTCATTGACGCTAAGGAGGTACAGTTTGAGGCATCTGAGAAGCCTAATGTAGTGACGGCTCCCCTGCCTGCTCATGGAGTTAATGCTATTGGGGACGAAGAGGAAGTTGATGAAGCTGAGTTTGATAGCTGGATCTACCCGGCACCCGACGGTGGATTGAACAACTGGATTGCAAAGGACAACCTATCTGTTTCTCTTGTTACTAAGTAATAAATTTCTTTGTTTCGTTATTTTGTAATAAACAGTGATAAACTCTATGGCCCGGTGTCTTACCCGAGGCACCGTGGTTCTATTTGTGAGGGCATACAAACTGTCATTTCATATATCATGAATGAAAATCTTGGACGTATTTTCGCATTGCAAATATTGTGTTCCTTTTCTGTCTTTCTTTTCCTTTACATAATTTTCAAAACAGCTGTATTTACACACACACTCACTCATACAGGTTTCAATCCACTCTGGATCTTACTGATAACAACTCTGCTACCGCCAATTATGACTTCGAAAATCCGATCAACATAGCCGAAGACGAAGGTGAAGATGATTGCGAAGTGCCTGGCGAGCTTGCAAGACTGTTGCTTCAGGAAGAGAGGGCAATTCAACCCCACGAAGAGCCAGTGGAAACAATCAACCTGGGTACTGAGGCAGACAGGAAAGAGGTAAAGATTGGTGCCAACCTAGAGCTCAGCATGAAGCAACGGTTGACTCAGATGTTACATGATTATATGGAGATCTTTGCCTGGTCCTACGAAGACATGCCCGGGTTGGATACCGATATTGTAGTCCATCATTTACCGACTAAGGAAGACTGCCCTCCAGTTAAGCAAAAGGTCCATCGGATGCGTCCAGAGATGTCCGAGAAGATTAAAGCCGAGGTCATGAAACAGTTTGATGCCGGGTTCCTTGCAGTAACTTCTTACCCTCAGTGGGTTGCTAATGTGGTGCCGGTACCTAAGAAGGACGGTAAGGTCAGAATGTGTGTCGACTACAGGGATCTGAACAGGGCCAGCCCCAAGGATGACTTCCCCTTACCTCACATTGATGTCCTTGTTGATAATACAGCTCAGCATAAGGTGTTCTCTTTCATGGATGGTTTCTCAGGTTACAATCAGATCAAAATGGCACCTGAAGACATGGAAAAGACTACATTTGTTACTCAGTGGGGCACCTTCTGTTACAAGGTCATGCCGTTTGGATTAAAGAACGCTGGGGCAACCTACCAACGTGCCATGGTTTCCTTATTTCATGATATGATCCATCATGAGATAGAAGTGTATGTGGACGACATGATCGCTAGGTCCCAGACTGAGGAAGAGCATCTAGATCATCTGCATAAGTTGTTCGACCGGTTGAAACTGTACAAGCTAAGATTGAACCCGAACAAGTGCACCTTCGGGGTAAGATCTGGGAAGTTGCTAGGCTTCGTGGTCAGTGATAAAGGTATTCAAGTGGACCCTGCTAAGGTCAAAGCTATTCAAGAGATGCCAGTTCCTAAGACAGAGAAGGAAGTCAGAGGCTTTTTAGGACGCCTGAATTACATCGCTCGATTCATCTCACATCTGACTGCTACCTGTGAACCAATCTTCAAGCTGCTGAAGAAAGATCAGGTGGTACGTTGGAACGATGAATGTCAGGCTGCCTTCGACAGAATCAAAGAGTATCTCCAAGAACCACCTATTCTTATGCCACCGGTTGAAGGGAGACCTCTGATACTATATCTGACAGTGCTTGACAACTCAATGGGGTGTGTGCTGGGGCAGCATGACGAGTCTGGCTGAAAAGAGCATGCCATTTATTACCTTAGCAAAAAGTTTACCGACTGTGAGACCCGATACTCACTGCTTGAGAAAACTTGCTGCGCTTTGGTATGGGCTGCTCGCCGGCTGAGGCAGTATATGTTGACTCACACTACCTTGTTGATCTCAAAGATGGATCCTATAAAGTACATATTCGAAAAGCCTGCTCTGTCAGGGAGGATTGCAAGATGGCAGATGATCTTGACGGAATACGACATTCAGTACACAACCCAGAAAGCCATCAAGGGGAGTGTATTGGCAGACCACTTAGCTCATCAAGCTGTAGATGACTATCAATCAATGAACTTCGAGTTTCCGGATGAAAGCATCATGATAGTGACAGATTGTGAAGTACCTGGACCGGATGAAGGACCTGAACCAGGATCCCGATGGTCTATGCACTTTGACGGGGCCGCCAATGCTTTGGGAAATGGTATCGGCGCCATAATCATATCACCTCAAGGTACTCATACTCCACTCACTGCCCGGCTATGTTTCAACTGTACCAACAACATGGCGGAGTATGAGGCGTGTATCATGGGTCTTCAAGCTGCGATCGACCTAAGGATCAAATTTCTAAGTGTCTTCGGAGATTCCGCTCTTGTGATCAATCAGATCAAAGGAGAGTGGGATACGAAACATCCAAACCTGATTCCCTACAGAGAATGTGTGTTGACCCTGATCCCCCACTTCACAGAGATAACCTTTGAACACTTTCCAAGAGAAGAGAATCAGCTAGCGGACGAGTTAGCTACAATGTCTTCAATGTTCAAGGTCAAATGGGATAATGAGGCTCCCCGGATCATCATCTGGAAACTGGACGAACCGGCATACTGTTGTGATCTCGAAACTGAATTGGTGACTGAGAAGCCTTGGTACCACGAAGTGAAGAGATATCTGGAAGCTCAGGAATACCCTGAAGGTGCCTCTGTCAACGATAAGAAATTCCTGAGAAGGTTCGCAGCCAAGTTCTTCTTAAGCAACGGCATCTTGTACAAGCGAAATCATGATTCAACCTTACTGCGTTGTGTGGACAAGACTGAAGCAGAAAGGATCATGGAAGAGCTGCATGAAGGGACCTTTGGTACACATTCCAGTGGACACACTATGGCTAAGAAGATCCTACGGGCAGGATATTACTGGTCCACAATGGAAGCTGACTGTTACCAACATTCCAGGACATGCCACAAATGCCAGATTTATGCAGACAAGGTGCATGTTCCTCCGGTTCCCCTGAATGTTCTGACTGCGCCTTGGCCGTTTGCAATGTGGGGCATAGACATGATTGGCGAGATAAAACCTACGGCATCTAATGGACATCGCTTCATCTTAGTGGCGATTGATTATTTTACAAAGTGGGTTGAGGCAGCATCCTATGCTACGGTAACCAAGACTGTTGTGGCACGGTTCATTCGGCACAACCTGATCTGTCGGTACGGCGTCCCTGAGCGGATTATTACAGACAACGGTACCAATCTGAACAACAAAATGATCGCTGAGCTCTGCGAACAGTTCAAAATACAGCACCACAATTCTTCTCCTTACAGACCGAAGATGAATGGGGCTGTAGAAGCAGCAAATAAGAACATCAAGAAAATCGTGCAGAAGATGACAGTGACCTATAAAGATTGGCACGAGATGTTACCGTTCGCTCTACATGGGTACCGTACCTCAGCTAGGACGTCAACCGGGGCAACTCCTTTCTCTCTGGTTTATGTCATGGAGGCAGTCTTGCCGATCGAAGTACAAATACCCTCTCTCCGGATAATGAAGGATGCAAATCTGAACGAAGATGATTGGATCCAGACACGACTTGATCAGCTCAACCTCATTGATGAAAAGAGACTTGCTGCTATCTGCCATGGTCAGATGTATCAGAAACGGATGATCAGGGAATTTAACAAAAAGGTCAGACCACAGGAATATCAAGTTGGGGATCTGGTAATCAAGAGAATCATCCTTCCTCAGAGTGATCCAAGGGGCAAATGGACCCCTACGTACGAAGGGCCATTTGTGGTTAAGCATGTGTTCTCAGGAGGAGCAATGATATTGACCAACATGGATGGTGACGACCTTCCTCACCCCGCCAATGCAGACATAGTTAAAAAATACTACGCATGAAAAAAGACCCGCTAGGCTGACATGCCTAGGCAAAAATTAGGGCTTCCCGTCGAATCAAAAGGGTTCGGGCAAAATGAAGGGATGAAAATGAAAAAATCTGTACACCCGGCAAGTCGAAAACCTGAAAAGGCGGCTTGGGCAAAAATGGGTATCCCGGTGGACTGAAAACCCGAAAGGGCGGTCCGGGCAAAAATTAGGGATAAAGCGTAATACTATGTCTCATTGGATCACTTTGCATCTAGAATCCGGTATCTACATCAAGTTCAGACGGCATCGATCAGTCAGCTTCACCTTCAACCAAGGTCATCAAGTGATGAGACGCTCGGAGTTATAAAGGCAATAGCAGAGTTGAAACCCAGTGGGATCATTCATTTCACACAGCTATTTTCTTTTGTACAAAATTTGTATAAACTCTCTTATTCGGCGGCGTTCCTCTTACTAGGATGTCAGCCTCTTGTATACAAAACGCCTATTCACAGGCTATTCAAAAAAAAAAATCAATACAAATATACTTTTCAGTTAAACGTGCCAATTGTTTTTCTTTTTTTGTTTTGCTTTGCAAAGAACGTCCAAGGTTCAATTTGTGATATATGCATTGACAATAATTTGCTAACTCATAAATATTTGCATACGAAACAAAGGAATTAATTGCAGGTGACACTAGAAACAGGGGCAATGAAAGAGTTGTCTGAGCAGTCTAATTGTTCTATCCTCCAAGGTACCAAGGTAGATTCAGCTAAAGAACACGACCAAGTACATATTAATTCCCCAGAGAGTGGTTCAGCAAAACAGTACATTCCTCTCCAAGCAAAGTTATCAAGTATCAAGGAAATTGGGTATCCACCAGCAGATCCCAACATTCCCCAGCAGCATACATATATTCTTAATAAGCATCCCCGGCAGTCGTGACCTAAAGATTGTTCCCCGGTGGCATATCAACATTCAAAGGGATCACTTCCCCACCATATCAAAACTCCCCAGAAGAGCCCAACCCAGTTTCCCCAGGAAAGCTGGAATTCATCTCCCCAAGCAGTAAACTTATCCGCAGTAGATTCTGGAAGCTTACCCTCGCAGAGCACGAACGCGTCATCCGGTTTTATTTAAAGAGTTATTTCCTCAATAGGATATAACTGGGTTATCCTCAGCCAAAAACCACGAAAAGAGCGTCGTCGACATAATCTCCTTACCCCCAGCGAAGTCTATCAACACTTCCAACAACAAGGGTATCCCCAGCAAATTATTATCAACACTCAACAAAATATCTCTCTCCCCACAGAGTATCGCTCCCCAGTATGGTCGCTAGAGTATCTTTTCTCCCAGCAGAATCTTCCATTTGCCAAGTTTATTCCGCAACGGAGTCATCTTCTCCTACCGGTGTTCTTGCAGCCATCATCCCCAACGGAAGCAAAATCTATTCTTCAACATCAACCCAGGATATGACTTCCCGGCACCCGTCAAGGATTTACTTTCCTAGACGAAAAATACATTCATAAAACATCACATACATCATTATAGCATGCATAACGCATCGTATCATACAAATCTCATTTATGTTGAGAACATTATTGCTTGATCCATATCATGCATTGCATATGACTGACCTTTACCTTTCAGGAAAGATGCAGTTAAATTCTCAAAACATATTTCAAGGCCTTCTCTAGTCCAGCTAAATCGACTCCCAACAGATTTTTTGATAAAGACTCAGTAGAAGTTATCCCAGATGGTTCCCTCTCCAACGGTGAATGAGGCAATCAGTCCTTTTTCAGATGTTTCCCTCTCCGACGGTGAGTGTGAGGTGATAGTCTCCTATGGTTCCCTCTCCAACGGCGAGTGAGGTGGTAAGTCCTTTTTCAGATGTTTCCCTCTCCGACGGTGAGTGTGAGGTGATAGTCTCCTATGGTTCCCTCTCCAACGGCGAGTGAGGTGGTAAGTCCTTTTTCAGATGTTTCCCTCTCCGACGGTGAGTGTGAGGTGATAGTCTCCTATGGTTCCCTCTCCAACGGCGAGTGAGGTGGTAAGTCCTTTTTCAGATGTTTCCCTCTCCGACGGTGAGTGTGAGGTGATAGTCTCCTATGGTTCCCTCTCCAACGGCGAGTGAGGTGGTAAGTCCTTTTTCAGATGTTTCCCTCTCCGACGGTGAGTGTGAGGTGATAGTCTCCTATGGTTCCCTCTCCAACGGCGAGTGAGGTGGTAAGTCCTTTTTCAGATGTTTCCCTCTCCGACGGTGAGTGTGAGGTGATAGTCTCCTATGGTTCCCTCTCCAACGGCGAGTGAGGTGGTAAGTCCTTTTTCATATGTTTCCCTCTCCAACGGTGAGTGTGAGGTGATAGTCTCCTATGGTTCCCTCTCCAACAGCGAGTGAGGTGGTAAGTCCTTTTGCAGAGGTTTCCCTCTCCGACGGCGAGTGAGGTGATAATTCCTTTCCAGATAGTTCCCTCTCCGACGGTGAGTGAGGTGATTCTCTTTCAGATTATAATGGCCTATGGTTCTCGTCCTGATCCTACGAAGATGGTATTTCCCACCAAGATTTTCTCAACGAGCATTGTTGAAGTTAAAATCACCCAAGGTTCTCTTACCATTCAGGATGAGGCAGTAACCATCCCTGGTTCATTCATCGCCGTTTGAAGCTCCAGACTCAGCTCCTGTAACCAGTCAGGACACATCTATACCAAGCATCTGAAAACCAGCTCCTGCAACGTGTCAGGTACTCATTTTTCTGTTTTGCAGGTATGCAGGTTCTCGCTAACGAACCTCCTACGCGATCAACATTCAGATGGCATCTATAAGCCCATCATCCTATCCCGCAGTCTCCGAATGGCATCTATAAGCCCATTCCCATCATCACACTGCTACTATGTGAGCGCAAATTTCTGGGCACTTTAGTGTTCAATCATCTTCCACCTTCGGATTACGAAAGGCACGTCAGCCAATCTGCATCCTCAGGTCTAAGAAGATTGAACAGGGGCAACTGTTGTACCCCAAAATTTGCCCTCCCATATTCTCCAAAAAGATTGCCAAGTCAAGTCACAAAATTCCCCAAGGGTTGCACAGTGCAAAGGGCTCCTATACAGTCAAAACTAGGGTTTGTGTTCTGATCAAGAAATTGAAATTTTCAAAAGCCCAATCAAGTCTCACATGCTTACAAATGTGGTCAAACATCCTCATATCAAGTTTCAAGGCATTCAGCTCAAAATTGCACAGTCAAAACCCTAAATTGCTCCACAGTCAACTGTAGGGGCAAAATGGTCATTTGACAGTCAAAAGTTCAAATTTTTGGTCAACATATCATTTTGAAGCCACAAACATCATTTGATCAATGCTTGATCATGATTCTCAAAATTTGGCTCAGAAATCATCAAAGATGCAAAAGTTTCCTTATTTGGACAGCTGAAAAAGTCAACTGAAATTGACCAGGGCATAACTTTCACATGGATTATCAGAAAAATTCCATCCAAAGCTCATTTTGAAGAGAAAGACATTTCCTACAACTCATCTTCATACTTCAAGTCCAAGAAATGCTCTCACAAAAAGTTATCAATTTCAACATTATAGGTCATTTTCAAAAGTCAACAAAAAGGGACTTTAAGTCAAAGGCCATAACTTGAGATTGGTAAATCAAAATGACATGGGACCAAAGGCATTGGTTAGAGGACTCAAAGACCTTTCCAAAATGTCCAAGAACATGAGAAAAGCTTAAATATTGAGCAAGTTATGCCTTGTGGAAGTTGGGAAATTTTTGGATATTTTGAAAAGTCAACATTGATTCAAATGACCTAAAAATGCTAATGGGCCCATTTTTCTTCCATGATTCATCATTCCAAGCATGTGCACGACCACTTGGCCCAAAGGGAAGTATTTTCTCATATTTTTTTTTATTTGAATTATTATTTATATTAATTCATTTAAATCATTTAAAATATATGAAAAATATTTAGTCTACCCTAACAAATCTTTTTATACATGTTTTGCCATCAAGATTTCGTGCATATGCTAATTAGGAAAGAATTGGATTGATTGGATGCTAATTGGCACAAGAACACTTGAAAAAGATTGAAAAAAGATCCTTAACAAATCAAATCTCCAATTCATGAATTCAAGAGATTTTGAGCAATATTTTTGACCTAATGCCTTCAGTACAAATGCTAGATGAGAACCCTAATCACCAGACACAGAAAGCTGCGCTAAAGAACCATTGACAAACTTGGAAAAATTCCCTAAAAGCTCAAAACTGAAAAGCACTTTTTAGGTCGATTCAAGCCTCCATTCTTGTTTCAATAGTTTCCTTGGAGATCACTGATCACGTTCCAGTCAGAAACAACCATCAAAACCTGAAGGATTGGTATACAGAACTCGAAATTTTTCATGAAATAAGCATAATCGTATTTTGATTTTCAAGCATAATTATTGCATTCTTCTTATGGATTATTACTCATTGATGGATTCTGATGCTAACTGTACCATTTAATTGCGTTTTTGTGCACTCAATATGATTTCACCATTATTGAGCATTAGGGTTTTGCAGCTTTTGAATTAGGGGTTTCCAGGTATGGTAAAATTGGACGTTCTCAGGACCATAATTAGACTCAGCTCATCTAGACGAAGAAGACAGGACCCTCGCGCCTAATTTATGTTTGGAGATGGCTTAATCGCTATTTCCTGGAAACAGGCCTAAGAGAACGTCTTTAAAACCGTGGCCTTTGTTTTTATGTTTTCAGGAACATGAAGACGATGAAGTCGTGGCCAAGCGTGATAGGTTGATTTGAATTTTTTGCGCGCAAATCCATTAGCGCGTTGTTTCGTATCATATTATTTGTTGGTTATTTATATATCAAATGCATAGGTTGGCTCAGCTGGCAGGCGTTGATAGCATTCACGTCCAAGACATGGGTTCGAGTCCCAGGTCTTCAATATTCCCATTTATTTTTCTTCAATTAACGTTCACGTGCAGTGCTGAGGTGAGGGATCATGATACACCTTTTAATCCAAGCGTCCACGCGTCTAGCATATCCAGATCAAAGGCTAGAATTGATGAACACCATGAGGATGAGTCAACCGTCCCACACGCGTGCACCAAAGTCAACAAGGCCATGATACAAATGGGCCTGAATTGCTAAGGCCATACCTCACAATTTGGGATTTCCACCCCCCCTGGTTTGCAATTTTCATTATATTTTATTTTTCAATTATTGTTTTATCTTATTTATTTGTTTTCATTTAATTAATTATTTTTACCAATATATAAAAAATGCCTGAAAATCAAAAGGACAAAAAAATATAATAAATATTTTATATTAATTATTTTCATAAACAAATTGCATGTAAATAAATTTAACCTTAAATTAGGGTTTTCATATTAATTCTTTTTCATAAAAAATCTAAAAAATGTAGAACTAGGTTTAATTGATAATTTTTATTCCTTTTAATTTTTTCTTTCCCATAATATTATTTATTTATTTATTTTTATAATTAAATTGTACATAAAAAAAATTAGGTTTAATTTAGATTAAATTTTAATACTTTCATAGTAAATTTAAAAGCCATTAGAATTAGGGTTTGCTTTTCATTTTAATTTTAATTAATTCTCTTTTTCATTAAATTTTAAAATACTAAAAAACACCAAAAAAATAAATTCTTTTCCTTTTAATTTAAGTTTTAATTCCTCGTTAACATTAATTTTGCAAAAGGGTCCAACGCCCATGTTCTAAATTTTTATTCGTTCGCATATTTACTTTATTTTGCTTAAATAATTATGTACCTCTCCCAAAGCCTTGTAATTACTTCTCGCACTTTTTAATTCTTTTCAATTCTTTACTTTTCCGTCAAATCGGGTCCGGTTTAATTTTGGCGATGTGGACCCGCGCCATTTGTAATAGCTTTAGATTTATTTTTCCTCGCAAATATTTTAACTGTTAAACAAAGCATGCAAGAATGAATGGCCTTAAATAAAATCAATCGTAGATCACAATTAACATGACAAGATAAATACAAATGAAAACGACACACAAATCGCACACACCACCCCTAGGGTACGCCTCACTGTTGCCTTGCCTCGAAAGGTGATCGTCGAGTAGAGGATGTCTTAGTAAGTCCTCATGATCCGGGAACCTGGCATGAGGGTAGCTTCTAAGGTGTCTTCCCATTGCTCCGGTGATCACCATGTCCCTACAAACTCGAATTGACCCGAACACCTCCAACGGTGGTGCTACCTACCTCTCAATGGTGGGATGGCACTACTTTAAAGGACATCTACACAGACGAATTCCTTAGGGTAGGTAGACGAATCTAGATACTTGCTCTAATTTCAAAAACAGATCAAAAAATACTTTTCACACTGACACCTTTTCAAAAAGCTTTCGAAAGCAATTTTTCAAACACTCTTGAGGACTGATACAAGAGTCGAACTGGAATTTTCAAAGAAACTTTTTAAAACCCACAATTGAAAAGCAAACAAACCATTTTTGAAAACACAATGAGCAAGTATCTAAGAGCCCATGGATAACCATGGATAGAAAGGGTGCTAACACCTTCCCTTTCTATAACCTACCTCCCGAACCGAGAGCAATCTCTATAAGGAATTTTTCTGTGCTTTTGTCCTTTCCATTTGGAGAAAATAAAAGACGGTGGCGACTCTTGCTTCCGCGACATTTCGCGAACCAGCGTTAAACAGTAAGTTCCAGATCCACCGATCACACGCTGGATCCAGGTCACTGAGATCTGATGGTGATGATGTGGTTAGCCCATGATGCCCGTGGGTGGCCTGGCTACACTGGATCTGGAGGAAACTCATTAGAAAAAATAAACTTCAAGACCTGGGAGTGGAACCCATGTCTCTCCCTTTGCACCCTTATGCTTTTGCCATCTCCGCTGCTGGATCATTCATATATATAGACAAAACAAAATTATATAAGGTAAAATAAGGACAACTGCTAAGTTGTCAAACACGCGCCAACAAGTGGGGCCCTAATATTTGAAACTAACCAATCACAACATTCTAACATGCCACACAAAGTCCTTGATCGGTCAAACCACCCTGGATGGTGGTTCTGGTCATCTTCTCCGACCAGCCAAAACTCAAACCTGCAAAATTCAATGGAAACAAATAATTAAACAACCCTACTTAAATAATTGAGACCTTGCGATTCCATTGGCATGGCTGGTTTGTCCTAAAAAGGATTGTATCCTGTTATCTGAATCTTCAAAAACTTCGTGCCCTAACAATGGCACGATGGTGTTTCTGCGTTAAAACCTTCATGTAAAATGTTAGAACACTTATAATGATGTGTATGAATTAAGCTAGCATGCTTACACTGATTGGAATCACTTTGAAACTTGAAAATCAAAACCTACCAACTTACCAACCGGAGCTTGAGCGAGGAGGGGTTTTGGGGTTGATTCACGATGAGTAAGGACTGGTATCAAACCCTGGCAACTTCAGAAAGGTGATTGGCTCTTTTGTTTTGATCAACAAAGGCTGGAACTGATGCTTTTCACCTTCACGATTTTCTTAAAATTTTGCACTTTGATATGGTTCTTTTGTTGCTGTTGTGCATCCCCTCTTGCTCTCAATCTCTTCTGTTTATATATGCTAGCAATTAGGTTAACAAATTCTTGCCAAATCTCCATGGCTTGATGACAAGAATATGATTTTTTAATTTGTATCAAAACTTGCTATTTCAAGAAAATATCTTTCTCCTTTTGTTCCATGCATTTTTCTTTGACATACCATCCTATTTCATCCCTTATTTGATGATAAAAGATTCCCAAATCATATCTTATCGATTTCCCATTATTTCTTTATTTTATTTTGAATTTTAATGAATAAAAATCAAAATAAATAATAGAAATAATGAACTAAGGTATGAGTGAGCTCAGAGGTCGTTGGCCATGTTAAGAACAAGTTTCAAGCATGAAAACATGGGCCCATTTGGAAAAAATTCATGTTTGGTCAATATTGACTTCATGCACTTTTCCAAAAATTGGTCAACTTTAGCAATACATATCTTTCTCATTTTTAACCCTAAGAGGGTGTTCTTGGACTTTTCAGAGAGCTTAGGATGTCCTCTAAACAACCTTGTTGGTTTCATCTTAATTGGATCTTCCATGTTCATGTAAGGAGCTTTGACCCAAAAGGTGTTTTGTTGACTTTTTGAAAGGACCTATAATATATGAGCTTGTATCTTTTGATTGGGGCATTTCTTGAACTTGAGGGCTGAAGAGAATTTGTAGGGAATTAGATTATATTCACAGTAAGCCTTGGTGGAAAAATTTATGATAAAGTATGAGAAAGTTATGCCTGGTCAAAGTTTGGTTGACTTTTCCTATAGAAACCCTAATTTGCCATTTTTGACTTTTGATGAGTTAAGAGCATTTCTTGAGGAATCATGATCAACCCTTGATCAAATGATGGATATTACTTTAAAATGTTGATGTTGACCAAAAATCTTGGAGTTTGACTGTATTTGGGCCACAATTGACTTTTGACATAGTACAGTTAATTTCCAAGCATTTGAGTAGTTGACTGAGCAAACTTGTGGTTCAATGCATGAAATTTGGCATGGATGATCTTGAGGACATATTAGGACAATGGAGAACATTTGGGATCCTTGGGACTCACACATCTTGCTTAAAATTGAAACCCTAGTTGAGGTTCATTTCCTTAGGAGGAGAATTTGTCTGGTCAATTCTTAGTCATCCTTGAACAATTGAGGATCTCTAAAGGCATGTCTTGAGTGAAATGAGAGGGTAAATTTTGGAGTACAACAGATTCCCCTGTTCAATCTTCTTAAACCTAAGGATGTAGATTGGCTGGTCTGCCTTTCGTGCTATGAAGGCGAAAGATGATTGAACACTAGAGTGCCTAGAAATTTTCACTCTTCTGAAATGATACTTGATTGTGTAGATAATATCGTAAATGGGCTTATAGATGCCATTTGGAGAAGATAACTAAATATTGTTAGAGATGGGCTTAAAGATGCCATCTGGAGAACGTGACGGAGAGTCGTCAGAGATAGGCTTAGAGATGCCATCTAGAACAATGTTGATTTCATGAGATACTCTTTTGTGGGAGTCCTTATTCATGTTGTTGAGGAGGACTCCTTTGAGGAATGTTGGTCTTTGTTCGGGAAATAGAGTTTAGGAGCTTCAGTTGTCCATTACTCTACTGGTGAATCATCTCTTGATTGGAGAGATAGAAGTGAACTGCCATCTGGTTGGGATCCAGGCTTCTCAGTGACTTGCTGAGGATAATAAGGATGACTACTATCCGATCATATTCTAGGCTTCACAACGACTTACTGGGGAAATGAGATTAAACTGTTATTTGGTCGTACTCCAGGCTTTGCAGTTTCTCAAACTATTATCTGGTCGGAATCCAGGCTTCAGTGACTCGAACTGTTATCTGGTCTTGTCTGTTGTACCCTAATTTTTACCCTAAGATCCCTTAATCATACCATATTGATTCAATCACAACAAGATCACATTAGGGCTTTTGGTTCTCCTCCCTATCTCTAGCTTTGCTCTTTGAAGAATCACCAAGCTCCTTGACTTGTTTTTCTTTGTGATCATGCATGTTTTGTTTTGACTTTTCTTTTAATTAATAAAATGAAATGTTGGTTTGTCTTACTTGTTAATAATGTAGGTATAGGCAATGTGGCTTAGCAAGTTGATCCATGGGTTGATGAGTTTATTTCCATGCCCTAGCCAATAAAGATTGAGAAGTTCAAACCTCACCATTGAAGTTATTTTGGAAGAAATGGCATGGCAAGGTTATTTTGGTTCACCACATTTCAAAGTTATCAAAATTGATTCAAAAGTACAACGGGTTGATCGAAGAAGTTATCATGGCTGGACAAGGCCTTGCTGGTTACAAGTGCATATCCCTCTCAATTCTAAAGATATGGAAGTGGTTTTGGTTGCTATGAGTTCTCATTATCATCCTCAACAATTTCTATTTACAAAACAAAATATTTCTTATAAGAAGGTTGTTCAAAATTGTCATAGTTCCTCAAAGCATTTTCTTGATCTAGGAGCCAGGGTTTTGAACTTCAAAGAAGTATATTTTTCTCATCTTTTGGTAATTTTGAGTGATTCCAAAGACATCCTTCTCTTCAAAGGGTTATTAATAAATCACTTCAAAAGTTTCAAGTATTTTTCATGTGGAAGAAACTTGATGATGAAGAAAGATTACAAGTCCTCTAGATGAACCCCCAATTTCCCATGGGTGACTTCAAATGATAATAACTTGGTCGATTTTTATCACCTTGAGCCCAATATTTTTCCATAATGATCTTAAGGATGTAAAATTTATTTCTTTTTTTATGTGCAAAGTGAGAAAATGGATGGAAGATGCCTTAAGGATACAAAAGAGTTTAGGTCATTTCATGATTTATTGCCAACTTCAACAATTCATAACTCTCCCAATTTTTGGAGATTTTGAATGGTTCAGGTTTCAAAATGTCATTCAAGAGGTCTATTTCATGCCATCTTTTTTGGTCAAGAACAAATTCCAAGTGGAAGGCCATTTTTGGATACAAAAGATTATAGGTCACTTTTGAAGAAAAACTTGAATTATTTAAGTGTGGAAAGTCAACTTCTTTTTCCCAACTTTGACCCATTGCAATCTTCAGCTCAAACATCCATTTGATTCCATTCTTTTCCCATTGCAAAGCTTGTAATCTCATATTTCTAAAGTATCAAGAATCATGCCCTAAGACCCCTTGATCTGAGAATTCCATTGATTTGAACTTGGTAACTTGAAACTGAAGTTTCTTCGAAAGTCAGAATTTGAAATCCTTGATTTAGCTTCTAAACACATTTTTCTGCACGTTTTTGCTTCTAAACATGTTTAGTGAACTTCCAGAAGGGATTAGCATAGCAAAACGCATGTTTTAGATGAGTTTTGATTAATATAGAAGTCACACTTTTCTTGTTTGCAACTTCACACGATTTCCCTCCAAACTTCGTCATTTAACACGCTTGAATATTCCATTTGATTCCCTATAAATACAGGGTCATCCCTCATTCATTTCCTCAAGCTTGAACAGCCAAAATCACCCTGCCAAACTTGCTCCATAAGTCATTTTTCTGCAACTTCAAAATCAGTGTTCAAGCCTTTCTCAATCCAATTTTGCTATCAATTTACCTTCCTTGATCTTCCTTGAAGCTAACCATACAATTACCTTCAAGAATCGTGACCTATATTGATCCATAGAAGACCAGTTTCAGAGCTCTGCAACTCAACTTCAATAGGTAGATTTCTCCATCAATTCTTTAAAACTTTGATATCATTGTGAAGCTCTCATTGCCCAGGTTCTAGTTGCAACACTTGTTTTTATCTGGAAACACGTTTTGACCCTGAAATTTCAAACCCCTTTTCAAAACTTCTCTTCAAAATTGCTTGAGCTACAGTTTATATAAATTTATCGTGAAGGTGTGGTTGTCTTCGTCTTGAAGAGACGAAGCGAATGACATATGTCTCGTGCTTTAATTTTACAGATTGAGCAACCTAGTTTTGGGACTGGCTGGAGGTTGAAGATGACCGACGTGTCATCTTCCAACCAATGATGGTGTGCCATTTGTATTTTTTGAATTTTTTGATTTATATTTGATCCTATGCTTTATTCAGTAATGACCATGATATGCACAGCGCACCAGATCCCTTGGATTTGATTACTAACGCGTTTTGACTCTCATCCAATGGTCCACATATTTTTGACTTTATTTTTTATTTCTTCTTTTTATATTTAATTGATTTAAACTTCAAAAAATCATAGAAAATTCATTTTTAGTCCAAAAAATCTAAAAAAATTATGAAAAATATTTTTGATTTTTCTCTTTATGATTTTTAATTTTTCACAATTTTATTTCGTGTTTTGATATTTTTTTATAAATTTTCACTTTATTTGAATTGTTTTAAATGTTTAAAAATACTTTTATGCATTTTTTTAATTCTAAAAAAAATATGGAATGATCCAATGATATTGTGCCAAATACTGGTGACCTCATTTATTTTTTATTTCTGACTTTGTTATTTCTTTTATCATTTTTAGTTTATTTTACTCATTTTATTTAATTTTAAAAATAGTTTCTGACTTTAAAAAATTACCAAAATTTTTATAAAAAATATTTGAGTTCATTTCTGTTTTTTATATAGTCTTACTTATTATTTCTTGATTAGTTTGAACCTAGTTAATATTTTTCTCTCTTATTTCTATTTTAAAATATTTTTAAAACCTTTTTAATGTATATATTAAATGAAATATTATTTTGTGATTATTTTCTAGCTGGTCTTGGGTTGAAATTTTGATCATGAACTTTATTAACATCATTGGATTCATGGTGTTGAGTCTAACTCCATAAAAATGGATGAATGATTTTAATAATAGTTTGATTAAATTTTAATTCAAATGTGGTTTGTATATTCTTTCCCACCCTTCTTCATCTTGTCCCTTTCTTGTTGCACTAAGTGTTATTGGAGCATGATCTCTATATCATGTCTCAAAACAAATGGTGCATAGATTGCTATTGACCGGCCTCAAAATAGGCGTGACTTCTATATAAGTCCACTTATGATTGCTTAACATAGCGCTAAATTTTGTCCCGATTCGAATAAATGATCATTCGTGGCCCAAACTTAAGTTTGCAAGCCCAAGTATGTTAATTTGATCTCTTTGATCCAATAACCTTGAAATTCATTGTGTGGAGGCTTTGGTTCTACCAATCCTGTAATGGATCTACAACACTTCTGGTCAACGCGGATCACTTAAACATCATTGATCATTAAATGGTACTTTTGAGGATTCCAAATGGATGATATACTTGAAAAAAAGCAAATGTAACTTGTTGTGTGGAGGCTTTGGTTCTACCAATCCTCTAATGAGTTCCAAATGCAAGTTTCAAGATGGTCATCCAACTAACCACTAATTATTAAATTGTTTTTACTTTATGCTTTTATTTTTATGCTTTATGTACCATTTACTTTAAACATTACATTTCATTCCATTTTTAATTTGCTCACTTGAACATTTATATTCTTGTCATTTTTATTTTGCTCCCTTGAGCTTTTCTTTTCTCTTTTAAGACACCTAATAATCAACATGAACCATAAAATTCTTTAATGATACTTGGACTATTTGGTTACTATCCTTGGCATTGTGGAGTATTTGACTTCTTGGACATATGGTTAGAAACCTTGGCCTCTTGTTGGAGACCATGTGACCTTAATTGATATTTTGTATGGAGGTCTTGAGGTTTACCTCAAGACATTGGGTTGTTTGTTTGTTTTGTGTGCAGGTTATTGTGATTACATTCTTTGTTTGTAATCTGGAATTCATCCGTATACAGCCGTTACTCTGCCCAATTTTTGTGAAGACTTAATACACTTGAAGTTTGGTTCTCAAGAGGTCTAGTATCTTTTCTTGTTTGGGTTTCAATCTAAAGAATGAGAATTCTATCTTGGCACATAATGTCAAGTATTGGCTTCTTGTTGGTTATATGATTCTTATCCCTAGCTTTTACCTTATGCTTTAGGATAGTCCCTTCTACTCCTCATCTTCTTTCGTTTCAAAAATCTCCTCCCTCCTTTTGAAAACCCTTATTGTTTCTAAACTTGAACCACTTTCATAATAAACTTGGACTTAGGTCCATGCATTTTTCAAAACATTTTCATAAATAAAATTCAATCAACTTAATAATATCTTGACATTTTTTGTGAGAAGACTAAAAGTCAATTAATCTCATTTCAAACCATTTTTGCAACCTTGGCTTTCTAATTTAAAACCTTTCTCAAAAGATTAGACTCTTGTCAATCCTTTTAGTGATGCAAACAACTATACTTCTACAATATATAGTGAAGTGAGATATTTTCCACTTGGGTGTTGATTGAGGCATTATTGATTTTAAAATCCAAGCCATATCCTCCACTTTGAGATGATGCAAATTCTCCTTTCTCATGATCATGGGTGGTAAGTATGTTTTCCACACGGACAACAACGATGATGTATTATCTCATAAAATCAATCAACACACTTATGTTTTAAAAATTAAAAAAATTTAAAGAGGAACTACGAGTACCTTGATCCCATATTGCATGAAAGGTGGTATGCAGGCACTAAAGGTTCGCAACCGCGGCGGGTGCAAAAATCATAAAAAATATGTTTCTTTTCTCACCTCCTCCATCTATTTTACATACAACATTTTATAGCCAAAATATATAGATTTTTCAAAGAGTTTCCTGCGGAGTACCGTAGATGTTTAGGGTGCTAATACCTTCAATTTGCATAACCAACCCCCTTACTTAGAATCTTTCCCACTCTTTTTGGGTTACTCGCTCTTTTCCCATTCCTTTGGAAACAATAAAGCACAGTGGCGATTTTTATTTTGATCTGTATAAGTCTAGTCAATCCAATGGCTTAGTCTTAAATATTTCTACCTCTACAGGAAAAATGGCGACTTCACTGGGGAGAGATTGACCTCTTGCTGGTCCATCCCTAAGTGGGTTAAACCTATCTTTGTTTATATCTGTATATGTGCTATTACTTATTATATATTATATATTGTATATCTGTTTGTTTGGATTTTCCTGGTTTTCAGGGTGCTTGGTGATTTCACATAAGTCCTATACCCGGACTTGGGCAAACTTTAAGATAGGACGGGCAGTATAGTCATGTTAACTTTGAGGGAGTAATCCCAAAAAAGGAGGCATGAGATCCCCCACTCAGTGGAGGCCCCTTTGACTGTAGTGTCGTTTACCGGGTAATCGGGAAGACGTACTGCTTTCAACTTGGGAGTCTGCTGAAGTTGAGGACCGTAGAATACCTAACCCATCTTGGCCTTTTAGGTGTAGTGCGAAAGCTATGACGGAGTAATCCGGAAATATTTTTCACGCGATACTACGATCGAACGATTTTTTCTTGAGAATATTACTAATTACCGAGTTAATAGAGAAGTTAGTAATATCCGAAGGAAGGAAGTAGACTCTGGGAACCTCTAGAACCTTGTTCGGCAGGTGATAACTTTTAGACCATACCTTATGGGTAGTACCTTCGACCTCATGCTCGTGACGTTGAACCTATGAACCCTATGTTTGTGATCTTGTGTGTGATTGTTGCATCATGCATCCATGCACTCATAAGAATCTTTTGAAGAAATTTTATTTCAAGGGACTTGAAGGTTGACCATTTGTGAATATCTCAGGTACCTTTTGACCATGGATTCTAGAAAAAGAAAGACCGAAAAATGCAGTTTCAAAGATCCCAAGATAGATGAGTTGATAAGTCTAATTCCCGAGATTGAGTGTTCTGCTGATTTTCGGAAGAAGTGTGGATCCATCATTCCTCTCATGAAGCTTAGGATGAGGGAGGGTATTCTCTCGGCCTTGGTCCAGTTCTATAATCCGATGTATCATTACTTTACTTTCCCCAACTATCAGTTGATGCCTACACTAGAGGAGTATTCTTTTCTGCTGGATTTACCTATTACCGATCATGTTCCTTTTATTGGTTTGGAGGGTGAGTGAAAACCACATGAGATTGCTGCTTTGATCCATCTGGGGAAGTCTGAGGTTGAAGCCCATCTGACTACTAAAGGAGAGATTAGAGGATTACCAGCTCAGTTCTTATTGGAGAAAGCTCATTACTTTTCCAGGATGAAGAGTACAGTCGCTTTTGAGGCCATCTTTTCTCTGCTTGCTTACGAGTTGTTTTTATTTCCTAATGTGGACAATTGTGTTGACATTAATGCTATCAGGATCTTCATGATTGGAAACCCAATTCCTACATTGTTGGGTGATGCTTATTACTCTATTCATCTTCAGAATTCTTATCATGGGGGGATGCTTATCTATTGCACACCTCTATTGTACCGGTGGTTTATTTCTCATATGCCTCAGTCTGATGCTTTCTGGGATATCAGGAAGGAAACCCTTTGGGCTCCTAAGATCATGGAACTTACTCACTCGGATATTAATTGGTATCATCGGGCTTACAGAGATATAGAGATTGTCGACAGTTGTGGTAGTTTCCCCAATGTACCTCTTCTTGGTATAAAGGGAGGAATTAACTACAAGCATGTTCTTGCACGATGACAGCTTGGTTATCCGGTGAGGGATAAACCAAATAGTATTCATTTGAGTAGTTTCTTTTTGAAGGAGGGAGAAGACCATAAGGAAGCTAGGGAGCAGATTGCGAAGGCCTGGCGTCACATTCACAGGAAGAGTAGGAAAGACTTGAGACCTAAGGGGGTTGTTTCTTTGGAGCCCTATCTTCAATGGGTCCAAACGAAAGCTACATCTTGCTTTGGTCAGGATGCAGCAGGAAAAGGATGCTTGGAAGAATAAGTGCCAAACTTTAGAGATTTCCTATAGAGCAGACTTGAAGGAGAAAGAAGACTTGATTGAGATTCTTGAGAGTCGGGCTGTAGAGACCATGGAGAGGCAAGGGGATTTATTTTCTCCTAAGCTTAAGTCAGATGCTAGTTGCTCACTTCAGGATTCAGATGATTGGAAGGAGGTTGCCACCAGATATGCGGAAGAAAATCAGAGGTTAAAGGCTCAGATTTCCAGGCTTACAGGGAAGCGCCAGCGTGTAGAGTGATCTTCATTAGCTTTACATCTTAGGGATTTAGACTTTATTTTCATCTTGTACTTGGGATTGTTGAAACTTGTTACCTATTTTGAAGTTATTATAATAAAAAAATTTCAATATTTCAAATGTGTTATTACTTTGATATTTGCAATGTGCCTATAAGTCCCTTGAAATATTAATAATAAAATAAATCATGTGCATTGCATATCATGCATCATATTGCACATATCTCTTGCATTTTTTATGCATGTCCAGGTGTCATACCAAGCTTCTTTACTTTGTTCAGCAAGTTGTCTCACCACTACAACACTCGAGCTTATTTCAGAAGGAAGATAGATAACTTAGAACAAGAGAATCGTGAGATGCGCGAGGAAGTTTTGGCTCTGAAGACCGACATGGACAATCTTACTGCTCTGATGGAATCTATGGGGGCTGCCTCAGAATCAGCCACCGAGTGTTCAACCTCAACCAACAAGGGTTACTACTGAAGCTCCGACTGTTCATGTGTCTAGTCCTCCCACTGTTGTTCAGAATCGCATGCCTCAAGGTTGTCCCTGGGGAATGCTAGAGAACTTTGCACCTGAAGGTTTCAATCTTGGTCCTAAAGATACTCCAGTTGTTTAGACTATTTTTACTCTTGCACCTCTTGTGGTGCATGTTTCTCCAGTTGCAGCTCCTTCGGTGAATATGGTCCCATTTTCTAATGATGACATGTATCGTCCTTTTCCTCCACCAAGTGAAGACTTGGGTCTCTATGATAGAATGAATGATTTTCAAGAACAGTTTGACAAGATGCAGAGGGAGATAAAGGCCCTCAAGGGAAAGGAATTGTTTGGGCTGAATGTGAATGATTTATGCATGGTCCCAAATGTCAAGATACCTGTGAAGTTTAATGTCCAGGAATTCGAGAAGTACAAGGGAAACACTTGTCCTCGTGCTTATCTTGTGATGTATGTAAAAAGAATGTCTACCCATACTGATGATCAGTGTCTGCTGATTCACTTTTTTCAAGATAGTTTGACTGGTGTTGCGCTAAAGTGGTATATGAGTTTGGATAGCGTCAATATCCATACTTTCAATGAATTTGGAGAAGCATTTATCAGACAATACAAATACAACATGCACATGGCGCCTGATCGTGATCAACTCAGGGCCCTGGTCTAGAAGGACATGGAATCATTCAAAGAATATGCACAGAGATGGCGTGAGGTAGCCGCCCAAGTGATTCCTCCCATGGAAGAGAAGGAGATGAGTAAGATTTTCTTGAAGACCATGGGTTCTTTCTACTACGAGAGGATGGTAGCGAGTGCGCCAAGTGACTTTACTGAAATGGTGGGCATGGGTATCCATTTGGAAGAGGCTGTTAGAGAGGGTCGTTTAACTAAAAGTGAAAGTTCCAGAAGTGTGAAGAAGCCATCCTATGGGTTTGCAAAATAGAATGAAGGAGATACAAACAATGTCATGCAAGAAAGGAGGGTTAATCCTCCTAGAAGAAATTATCAACGTCATCAACAGGTTGCCTCAGTGACTCCAATTGTTGGTGTAGCTCCAATTACCGTAGCTTATCAGACACCATCCCATCAGGGGAATCAAGGGTATAATCAGAGAAGGGAGAGTTATGACCCTATTCCTATGAGATATAGAGAATTACTCCCGGCGTTAATTCAGAAGAAGTTGGTTCAGACCAGACCACCTCCCGATGTACCATCATCATTGCCTTGGTATTACAAGGCAGACCAAACATGTGCTTTTCATCAGGGAGCACCAGGGCACAATGTTGAGAACTGGTATCCTTTGAAGACTGAAGTACAAAAATTGGTGAAGTATGGTATCTTATCTTTCAAGGATGTGGGCCCTAATGTGAAATATAATCCTCTGCCAAAGCATGGAGGAGAAAATGTTGTGAACATGGTGGTCAGTTGTCCAGGCGACATCCAGATTTTTTATGTTAATTTGGTTAGAGGAGATTTGGTGAAAATGCATGGATACCTCTATGAATTTAGATACTATACGCATGACCATGCTGGTTGTGCTATTTGCAGTATGGACATACAGGGTTGTGACAAGATAAAGGTTGATTTGTAGGAGATGATGGATGAAGGCCTCATCCACATAATCAGGCCTAGGGCAGAGTATGTAGAGGAAGTAAATATGGTTTATTGATGTCCTAGAGAGTTCATAATCTTTTATGCGGAGTATATGAATGAGGATCTTGTGCAATTGCACGCTACTTTCTGCCACATGGCTGGCCAGGTAGAACATCAGTATGGATCTTGCCGAATTTGCAGTCGGGACTCCCGAGGATGTTCAATTGTAAAGAAAGGTGTTCAGTTGTTATCGGATAATAGAACTATCAAGGTTACAATCCAAAGGGATAATTACCATGAAGTTGATTTGATTGAAGTTTATTTGGATGAACAAGAGTCAGATGATGAGTATGCCTCTGCAGATGAGTTTTTCTCCTCGAATGAAGATTTGTTCTCCAAGGATGACTCTGTAATGACTGAATGTGTTGAGGAGGGAGTAAATTTTATTATGCCTTGATTTGGTGCACCTACCATTTTGAAGTTGAATATCATAATAAGCCATCTATTACTCCATTGGTGATTAGTTTACCGGGTCCCGTCCCCTACAAGTCAGATAAGGTTGTACCCTACAAATATAATGCTAAAATTTTAGAGGATGGTGTGGAAGTTCCCATCCAGCCAATGCCTAATGTTGGAAATATTTCTGAGACTGGTAGGGTGACCCGCAATGGTCGTGTATTTGCACCAGTTGTTCGTGGAGATGTTAGTACTGGAAAGAAAATTGTTGAAAATGTTGAACCCAAGAAGGAAGTGGGTCAATCTAGTGGAGCTACGCTAGAAAAAGAGGTGGACGATATTTTTAAGATAATCAAAATGAGCGACTATAGAATTGTAGATTAGCTACTGCAGACTCCTTCAAAAAATATCTATCTTGGCTTTATTGATGAACTCCTCTGCTCACAGAGAATCCTTGATGAGGGTATTGGACCAAGCTTTCATGGAAAGTGATATGCCTGTAGACCAATTCAGTAGTGTGGTAGGGAATATTACATCATGTAATAACCTGAGTTTCTGCGACGATGAAGTTCCCGATGAAGGAAGGAATCACAATGTGACCCTCCACATCTCTGTGAACTGCAAGAATGATTCATTATCCAATATGCTGATTGATAATGGATCTGCATTGAAGGTTATACCGAGGATCACAGTTATGAATTTGAAATATCAAGTAACGCCCATGTGCCCAAGTGGCATTATTGTGAAAGCGTTTGATGGATTAGGGAAATTTGTTATTGGTGAAGTGGACTTGCGTATTCATATAGGCCTACATTTGTTTCAAATTACTTTCCAGGTTATGTATATTGTACCCGCTTATAGCTGCTTGTTAGGACGACCGTGGATACATGAGGCAGGGGCTGTCACTTCGAATTTACACCAGAAGTTAAATTTTGCACGTGAAAGAAAAGTGGTAATTATAAATGGAGAACAAGCATTATTGATATCTCACTTGTCCTCTTTCAGTATTATGGAGGCGGATGAAGATGCTGTTGGAACCCAGTTCCAAGCCTTATCCATTGATAATATAAGAGGAAATGAGAATTTTGTGGCTTCGTTAAAGGATGCTCAGCAGGTTGTACATAATGGCCATAATGAAGTATGGGTAAATATTGTTGATCCACCTATAAACAAGAATAGAGCTGGCTTGGGGTTCTCTGTGAAGAATGATAAAGGTAAGAGCATGAAGTCAAAGTCTGCTACAGGCAAGTATCAAGACATCTTTCGTAGAGGGGGTTATCTTCATCCATCTGTTTCTGGGATTAATTCCATTTTGGAAGATGAAGTAGAGCCATAAATACCAAATTATGTGACGCACAGAGTTAGGGTTCAGAACTTGATCACCATTGATGTTCCCTCTTGCATACATGTTTCAAAGTAATTTGTTTTGTTAATCTTTTTTAAAAGCTTTCACTCTGCCCAAGGTGAAAGTATTGATATTTTATGGGTTTATCTGTTTGCTGTGACTTTTAAAATCAATAATAAAAGTTGTCTTTGTTTCCCAAATTGTGTTTTTCTTTTTTTCTTTTTTCTTGGAAAATGGTAATCAGAAAAAACCTTTCAAAATAAACAGTAACTGAAATTCAATCTACATGATCACTTGTTAAATGTGTCAGTTTCTAAAAGCAATCATAAATCATATGTGCAGATTAACTAAAAAAACAGGTTGAATACAATGACCCTATACCCTCTCCTAACTTTGACTATCCTGTGTACGAGGCCGGAGAAGAAGACTACGATGAGATTCTAGAAGAGGTCTCACGGTTGCTTGAGCGCGAGGAGAATGCTATTCATCCATATAAAGAGCCATTGGAAGTAATCAATTTGGGTTCAGAAGAAGATCCGAAAGAAGTCAAGATTGGAGCATTGTTGCATCCTGATGTGAAGAGCATGTTGATCAAGATGTTGAATGAGTATGTGGATATTTTTTCTTGGTCTTACCAAGATATGACCGATCTAGATACAGATATTGTAGAGCACCATTTGCCACTGAAGACAGAGTACCCGCCAATCAAACAAAAGTTGTAAAGAACTCACCTAGATATGGCAGTGAAGATCAAAGAAGAAGTTCTAAAGCAGATTATTGTCGGTTTTCTTGTGACATCAGTGTACCCTCAATGGATTGCCAATATTGTCCCAGTACCGAAGAAAGACGGAAAAGTTTTCATGTGCGTAAATAACAGAGATCTAAATAAAGCTAGTCTAAAAGATGATTTTCCATTGCCATACATTGATATGTTAGTGGATAGCACAGAAAAATTCAAAGTTTTCTCGTTCATGGATGGATTTTCCGGGTATAATCAAATAAGGATGGCTCCTGAGGACATGGAAAAAACAACGTTTATCACACCCTGGGAAACATTCTGTTACAGAGTGATGCCCTTCGGGTTGAAGATTGTTGGTGTAACGTACCAGAGGGCTATGACAACCCTATTCTGTGATCTGATGCACAAGGAAATTGAGGTATATGTTGATGATATGATTTCTAAATCCCATACTGAAGAAGGGCATCTAGAAGATTTATTGAGGTTGTTTCAACATTTGAGGAAGTTTCATCTTCGCTTGAATCCAAATAAGTGTACCTTCAGTGTTTGGTCAAGGAAGTTGTTGGGTTTCATTGTTAGCCAGAGAGGGAATGAAGTTGACCTTGATAAAGTCAAAGTAATTCAAGAAATGCCAGCACCAATAACTGAAAAGCAAGTCAGAGGGTTCCTCGGGTGTTTGAATTATATCTCCAGATTCATTTCCCACATGACTGCAATGTGTGAACCGATCTTTAAGTTGTTAAAGAAAGATTAAGGTTGTGTGTGGACAGATGACAGTCAAAGGGAATTTGAAAGTATTAAATAATATCTGCTTGAACCTCCTATCTTGCTCCCTCATATTGAAGGAAGACCATTGATTATGTATCTGGCATTGTTAGATAACTCTATGGGCTGTATTCTAGGACAAAAAGATGAAACTGGGAAGAAAGATTATGCCATTTATCATCTCAGTAAAAAGTTTGCTGATTGTGAGTCACAGTATTCCATATTGGAAAAGACATGTTTTGCACTGGCTTGGGCGGCAAAACGTTTGCGGTAGTATATGTTGAATCACACTCCTTGGTTGATCTCCAAAATGGATCCAATTAAGTACATTTTTGAAAAGCCTGCTCTTAATGGGAGAATTTCCCGCTGGAAGATATTGTTATCTGAATATGACATGGAATACCGCACTCAAAAAGCTATTAAAAGCAGCGTGTTGGAAGATTATCTTGCTCACCAACCAGTTGATGATTATCAGTCTGTGAAGTATGATTTCCCCGATGAGGATGTGATGTTTCTAAAAGTGAAAGATTGTGATGGACCATTTCCTGAGGGAGGTCCTGGTCCTGAATCTCGCTGGAGCATGATATTTGATGGAGCTTTGAATGCTTATGGTAAAGGAATTGGTGTTGTGATTGTCACTCCACATGGATCACACATTCCTTTTATTGCAAGGTTGACATTTGATTGTACTAATAATATGGCAGAATATGAGGCTTGCATCATGGGTCTCGAGGAAGTTATTGATCCCAGAATTAAAATTCTAGATGTGTATGGCGATCCAGCTTTGGTAATAAATTAGATTAAAGGAGAGTGGGATACTCATCACCCCGGCATGATCCCTTACAAAGATTATGTTAGAAGATTGTTAACCTTCTTTAATAAAGTTGAATTCAATCACATCCCTAGAGATGAAAATCAAATGGCAGATGCTCTGGCAACTCTAGCTTCTATGTATCAAGTTAATAATTAGAATGATATACCTCGAATTATAGTTCGGCAACTGGATAGGCTTGCTCATGTGTTTACAACAGAAGAAGTAGCAGATGAGAAACCTTGTTATTATGATATAAAGCATTTTCTCCAGACTGAGGAATACCCGATTGGTGCTTCGAATAAAGATAAAAAGACATTAAGAATATTGGCTGGCAGTTTCTTCCTCAATGAAAATGTGTTGTACAAGAGAAATTATGACATGGTTTTGCTCAGATGCGTGGATAGACACGAAGCAGACATGTTGATGCATGAGATTCATGAAGGTTCATTTGGCACTCATGCCAATGGACTTTTGATGGCTAAAAATATGCTAAGGGCAGGTTACTATTGGCTGACAATGGAATCTGTTTGTTACAAATTTCCAAAGAAGTGCCATAAATACCAAATTTATGCGGACAAGATTCATGTGCCTCCGAAACTTCTAAATGTTATTTCTTCCCCGTGGCCTTTCTCTATGTGGGGTATTGACATGATCGAGATGATAGAACCCAAAGCTTCGAGTAGACACTGTTTTATCTTGGTAGCAATTGATTACTTCACTAAATGGGTGGAAGATGCTTCATATGCTAATGTTACTAAGCAGGTGGTTGTGTGCTTCATTAAGAATAATCTCATATGTCGGTATGGTGTTCCGACCAGAATTATCACTAACAATGGCTCGAATCTTAACAACAAGATGATGACACAACTTTGTGAAGAATTCAAGATTGTTCATCACAATTCTTCTTTGTACAGGCCGAAGATGAATGGGGCTGTTGAAGCTGCTAATAAGAATATCAAGAAGATCATCTAGAAGATGATTGTTACTTATAAAGATTGGCATGAAATGCTCCCTTTTTCCTTATATCGGACATCTGTCTGCACTTCAACGGGAGCAACCCCTTTCTCCCTTGTGTATGGAATGGAAGTTGTGCTCCCAATCGAGGTTGAGATTCCCTCTTTGCGAGTGATAATGGAAACCAAGTTGTCAGAGGCTGAATGGGTCCAGGACAGGTTTGACCAATTGAATTTGATCGAAGAGAAGAGAATGGCAACTTTGTGTCATGGGCAGTTATACCAGAAGAGAATGAAGAAAGCTTTTGATAAGAAGGTCAAACCTCGTGAATTCAGAGAAGGCGTCCTCGTACCCAGGAAGATCATGTCTTTTAATGCTGATTCTAGGGGCAAGTGGACTCCCAATTTTGAAGGCCCATATGTTGTCAAGAAAGCCTTCTCTGGCGGTGCATTAATTCTTAAAAATATGGATGGCGAGGATTTCCCACGTCCCATGAATGCTGATGCAGTCAAGAAATACTTTTCCTAAAGAAATAAAAGAACAGCTCGCTAAGTTGAAAACCCGAAAGGGCGGCTTAGGCAAAAAGGAGCGTCTCGGTAGGCCGAAAACCTGAAAGGGCGATCTAGGCAAAAATTAGAGACATAAACAGAATAAAATTTCCCACTAATTTGAAAACCCGCAAGGGCAGCTTAGGAAAAAGTTAGGGACTTTATTGGCAAGTAACTGCATCAGACAAGACTTGATCATTGAAGCAACAATCTTCTTGGATTCTCACCATACTTCAACATAAGCTGCTACTCGGGATTTCAAAGTTGTTAGAGGGAATAGTAGTCATTGTATCTCAATGTATCTTTTCCATTATATATTACCATTTTCCAAACTTTATAATTATCCATGGAGTCTCGCCATTCGTAGACTACCATTCTATCAATAAAATTCGAGATTTTACCCAATTCTTTGTAGTTCTTATTTTTATTCAGCTTACAAAGACTCCATTTGTTATGGAAATAATTTTCAAAGAAAAAAGGATTAAATAACAAAATTGTTTTTCAAAAAGAATTTACAACTTACGTTTACTTTAAGATTTTGTGATTCAAGAGGAAAACAAAAGTGATGATCCAATGAATGGACGAACTCCAGTAATTTTGGGAGGTTTTGTTTCCCCTCGGGAATGTTTTCTCAGGTCATTTTCGCTGGTATGTGTGTGAATCTTGTATATTAAAGACGATACTAGTTGGCGTAAGGTGCAGTATTGGGTTTGTGATCCCAGGATCCCCAGTCAAGTGTTGGTTATTTTCTAATTTTTAAATTTGCATGATATGGCTTCTATCCCAGATTCCCCAACAAATTTTTCCCTCATATGACAAAAGTTTTTGTTCCCTTGGTGTGCTGAGATTGGAACTATTTGCAAAAATGTCGCTCTTTCTACAGTATTGGCATTATTGTTGGTATTTATTTCCCAAGCAGCTAGACCAAGGCAGTATGTTTTCTAATAAGTGTTGAGACAGTTGTCAACTTCTTGGGTTTTCACTCTCCAAGTGCTGGATTTGATTTAAAATCCCCATGAGTTTGACCTCTTTCTGTAATGTTGACTTCTTGATTCCCCAAGAAGGCTATCCCAGGGCATCTTTTGTTTGAATAAATTTGCATGATATGAAGACTCAATCCAAGATTCCCCAGTGAAGGCTTCGCTATTTGATAGAAGTCTTTTATCCCCGTGCCTACTAAGATTTGACTCATTTACGAAGCATCTCCCTCTCGGCAGTACTTGCATTTCCTTTTATTACCCGATAATCAGGCAAGGGCAATGTTTTATTTAAGAAGTGTTGAGATGGTTATCAACTTTTTGGGTTTTCACTCGCCAAGTGTTGGGTTTGATTTAAAATCCCCATAAGATTGATTTCTTGCTATAATGTTTGACTTCTTAACTCCCCGAGTTATTATCCCTATGAGGTTTCTTACTTTTTCCCCAGAGAAGTTGGTGCAATGCTTACTCTTGATATTCAAGAATGTATCTTTGTTTTCCCCAGTGAAGAACGTATCTTGGTTTCCCCTCGGTGATGTGGTTGTTAGAACATAGTTTGATTCTACAACCCTTAGTTAGAGTTTTGATGATAACAAATACAAAGAACAAATATGCACCCTAAAAATTATGTTATTGTGTATGCAGAAGTTCTGACCAAAGCAGCATCAGAAGTTAAGCTAGAAGCTACACGCTGAAGTAATCAGAACATGCGCTGAAGATTGATGACCAGAAACTGCGCTTAAGTTAAGTAAACTCTGATTCTAAACAAGAGCATAATAATCCAAGTCATCAATGTTCTGAAGTATCAGCTGCAGGCAAGGATGTAAGATTCTGAAGCGTTACTAATCATTCAAGACAACATCAAATTACAACGGCTTCTTTCAGAAATGATCTTCTCCAAATGGAAACTGAGTTAATGACATTTATCATGCTTAATGATCATCAAGAATCCATTGCCTATATAAACAAGCTCAGTTTTCAAATCGTTAACGATTTTCCAAGACAACTTACGTGAATTCAAAAAGCTGCAAGCATTACTCATCATATTTCCACGCTCTAATTTTGTGTAAATTATCACAGTTGTGATAACAGTTTTTGTAACGAAAAACAACAACACACATTCTTGTATCTTTGTTTTTAAAATAGTGTTCCTTGAGATTAACCGGATTATCGTTGTACTCAAGAAGACTTTAAAAGTTGTTAAAGTAGTGATTGTAATCCTTTTGTGATTAGTGAATTAAGTCCTTGTTGGAGAGAGGCGAAATCACCTTGACGGGTGGACTGGAGTAGTTTGAGATCAAACGAACCAGGATAAAAATACTGTGACATTGCGCTTTTGATTTCAAGTTTTCAATTCAACCCCCCCTTCTTGTGTTTTTCACTTCCTCGATGGTGTTGTCCTCCCCAATGAAGTCAGCTTGAAATCCTCATTCGATGTTTTACCGATATGGTTTCCATCTGCCTTGTGTGAAATCAGTATTGCAATCCCTAGTAGCAGTGTGGATTGTGAAGGCATTTGTTTCCTCATTGCAGTCTGAGTGTTATTCCCTGGTGAAGCCTGGAAAAGGATGTTATATCCCTGTATCTTTACTATTTTGACGCTATGATTTTTTTACTTCTGGATTATGTTCCACCCAAGTGAAGTTAAGCCCCGAAATAGGATTTTGCTTCCTCATTTGGTGTTTATTCATCTTATGGAATGTTCATCTTGGATGTGATTTAGCCGAGTGTTGTTTGTGCCCGAGTTAGTTTGGTCTTGTTACTCCCAGTGTTATATGTCTATTTTGTCAGCATATACATAATAACACTCATGCATTCATACACACATCATGCATAGCAAAATTTAGTAAATCATTGTTTATTCGCATTCATTAATGTTTTGTTGACATATTACCCTATTTTGCAGATTTGTGTTATCCTCTCTCCAATAGAGTGCCGGCCTTAAGCAGAAAGTGTATATTCTTTCAATTTCCCCACTAAGTTATCCCTCGTGGAAGATTTTTGCTTTAGCCTTCCTGTACAGCTCTTTGTTTGGATGGTTTGGGTTTCCCTCTTGAGTTTATTTCTCAAAGGATGTATTTTGGTTGACTGTTTCACTCAAGTTTATTTCTGGTTTGAATCTTTGTTTCCCAGCGATATTATTACTTTGGATTTCTGCAAGCTTCGAACATTGGTTTGAAAATGTGCATTTATTTTGCACAAGAATGCTTTATCTCCTCAGTAGGAATATATTGGCATCTCCCCAGGAATTCATATTTCTTTCCCCAGGAAGCCATATTGCTTTCCCCAGAAAGTCATTTTTACAATCCTTCCTATAACAACAAGTAGCAGGTCTCTTTATTTGAGCAACTTATACTTCCCCGTAAAAGTCGACGTTACCTTTTTTGCTATCTTCTCTATGAGTGGATAGTTTGCAATTTGTTGTCAAAATTACTCTAGTTGATGGCAAGTCTTTCAATATCGCAGAGACAATTCATTGTGAAATCTTTGTAAGTGGTAGTCTCTTTATTTGAGACATCTTATATATTACCCCTTCTAGGCAGAGTGCCTCGGTTAAAGAAGAAATTGAAACCCTTTCTAGGTGAAACACTAGAATTTTGGGAAAAACTTGTTATCTTTTTGCTGCCTTCAGTGAACATTGGTAGTTCACCAGCAGTGAACATCGGTGCTATGATATTTCTTTTCCTACTACCTTCACTGAAAGTTGGTAGTTCATCAGCAGTGAACGTTGATGATTGTTATCTTTTTGCTACCTTTAGTGAATGTTTGTAGTTCACCGTCAGTAAATGTTGGTAGTTCACCGTCAGTGAACATCGGTGCTATGATATATTTTCTTACTACCTTCAGTGAAAGTTGGTAGGTCACCATCAATGAAAGTTGGTGATTGTTATCTTTTTGCTGCCTTTAGTGAACGTTGGTATTTCACCGTTAGTGAACGTCGGTGCTATGATATTTCTTTTCCTACTACCTTTATTAAAAGTTGGTAGTTCATCGGCAATGAACGACGATGATTATTATCTTTTTGCTGCCTTTAGTGAACGTTGGTAGTTCACCGTCATTGAACGTCAGTGCTAGATATATTTTCTAACTACCTTAAGTGAAAGTCGGTAGGTCACCATCAGTGAAAGTTGGTGATTGTTATCTTTTTTCTACCTTCAATGAATGTTGGTAGTTCACCGTCAGTGAACGGCGGTGCTATGCTATTTTTTCTTTCTACCTTCAGTGAAACTTGGTAGGTCACCATCAGTGAAAGTTGGTGATTGTTTTCTTTTCGCTACCCTCAGTGAACGTTGGTAGTTCATCGTCAGTGAATGTCGGTGCTATGATATATTTTCTTTCTACCTTCAGTGAAAGTTGGTAGGTCACCATCAGTGAAAGTTGGTGATTGTTATCTTTTTACTACCTTCAGTGAAAGTTGGTAGGTCACCATCAGTGAAAGTTGGTAGGTCACCATCAGTGAAAGTTGGTGATTGTTATCTTTTTACTACCTTCAGTGAAAGTTGGTAGGTCACCATCAGTGAAAGTTGGTGATTGTTATCTTTCTTATGCCTTCAGTGAACGTTGGTAGTTCACTGTCAGTAAACATCGGTGCTATGACATTTATTTTCTCTCTACCTTCAGTGAATGTTGGTAGTTCATCGTCAGTGAACATCGATGTTTATCTCTCTACCTTCAGTGAATGTTGCTAGCTCACCGTCAGTGAACGTCGGTGTTGTTATTCTTTTTCTACCTTCAGTGTCGCCTTTAGTAAATGTTGGTGTATCCTTTGACATTTTCACCATCCTCTATGAGTCGGATCTTTTTGATTCACCAGTGATTTAGTTTCCTAGTTGGGTTTATCTTTTGATTCCTTATTTCCTTTGCTACACCCCTAGTGGTGTTTTGCGTCCCTTTGAAGTTGTTCATATGCATTCATACTCATATGCATTACATGGCGTCTTAGGGCCAAAAATAAGGTTTTTTTTTATATTTAAGTATCTTTGATCACGTCGACACGGAGATTTTTAACCTTCGAATCTTCAGATAGAAGAAACTTAAATAAGGGCAGTTGTTGTACCCCAATTGTTTCCCCTAAGATCCCTTCATCATACCATATTGATTCAATCACAACAAGATCACATTAGGGCTTTTGGTTCTCCTCCCTATCTCTAGCTTTGCTCTTTGAGGAATTACCAAGCACCTTGACTTGTTTTTCTTTTGTGATCATGCATGTTTTGTTTTGACTTTTCTTCTAATTAATAAAATACAATGTTGGTTTGTCTTACTTGTTAATAATGTAGGTAAAGGCAATGTGTCTTAGCAAGTTGATCCATGGGTACATCAGTTTATTTCCATGCCCTAGTCAATAAAGCTTGAGAAGTTCAAACCTCACCATTGAAGTTATTTAGGAAGAAATGGCATGGAAAGGTTATTTTGGTTCACCATATTTCAAAGTTATCAAAATTGATTCAAAAGTACAAGGGGTTGATTGAAGAAGTTGTCATGGTTGGACAAGGCATTGCTCCCATTGGTTACAAGTGCATATCCCTATTAATTCTCAATATATGGAAGTGGTTTTGTTTGCTATGATTCTCATTATCATCCTTAACAACTTCTATTTACAAAGCAAAAGAGTTGGTACAAGAAGGTTGTTCAAAATTGTCAAAGTTCCTCAAACCATTTTCTAGATCTAGGAGCTAGGGTTTTGAACTTCAAAGAAGTATATTTTTATCATCTTTTGGTATTTTTGGGTGATTCAAAAGACATCCTTCTCTTCAAAGTGTTATTAACAAATCACTTCAAAAGTTTCAAGGAGTTTTCATGTGGAAGAAACTTGATGATGAAGAAAGATTACAAGTCCTCTAGATGAACCCCCAATTTCCCATGGGTGACTTCAAATGATAATAAATTGGTCAATTTTTATCACCTCGATCCCACTCTTTTTCCAAAATGATCTTGAATATGTGAACTTTATTTCTTATTTTATGTGCAAAGTGATAAAATGGATGGAAGATGCCTTAAGGATACAAAAGATTATAGGCCATTTCATTATTTGTTTGCCAACTTCAACAATTCATAACTCTTTCAACTTTTGGAGATTTTCAATGGTTCTAGTTTCAAAATGTCATTCAATAGGTCTATTTCATGCCACCTTTTTTGTTCAAGAACAAATTCCAAGTGGAATTCCATGTTTGGATACAAAATATTATAGGTCACTTTTGAAGAAAAACATGAAATATTTCTAAGTGTGGAAAGTCAACTTCTTTTTCCCAACTTTGACTCATTGCAACTTTCATCTCAAACATCCATTTGATTCCATTCTTTTCCCATTACAAAGCTTGTAATCTCATATTTCTAAAGCATCAAGAATCATTCCCTAAGACCCCTTGAGCTGAGAATGCCATTGGTTTGAACTTGGTAACTTGAAACTGAAGTTTCTTCAAAAGTCAGAATTTGAAATCTTTGATTTAGCTTCTAAACACATTTTTTCTGTGCGTTTTTGCTTCTAAACATGTTTAGTGAACTTCCATAAGGGATTAGCATAGCAAAACACGCGTTTTGGATGAGTTTTGATCAATATAAAAGTCACACTTTTCTTGTTTGCAACTTCACACGATTTCCCTCCAAACTTCATCATTTCACACGCTTGAACATTCCATTTGATTCCTTATAAATAGAGGGTCATCCCTCATTCATTTCCTCAAGCTTGAACATCCATAATCACCCTGCCAAACTTGCTCCATAACTCATTTTTTTGCAACTACGAAATCAGTTTTCAAGCCTTTTTCAATCCAATTTTTCTATCAATTCACCTTCCTTGATCTTCCCTGAAGCTAACCATACAATTACCTTCAAGAATCGTGACCTACATTGATCCATAGAAGTCCAGTTTCAGAGCTCTGCAACTCAACTTCAATAGGTAGATTTCTCCATCAATTCTTCAAAACTTTGATATCATTGTGAAGCTCTAATTTCCCTGGTTCTAGTTGCAACACTTGCTTTTATCTGGAAACATGTTTTGACCCTGAAATTTCAAATCCCTTTTTAAAACTTCTCTTCCAAATTGCTTGAGCTACAATTTATATAAATTTATCGCGAAGGTGTGGTTGTCTTCGTCTTGAAGAGACGAAGCGAATGGCATATGTCTCGTGCTCTAATTTTACAGATTGAGCAACTTCGTTTTGGGACTGGCTGGAGGTTAAAGATGACCAACGTGTCATCTTCCAACCAAAGATGACCATGATATGCACAGCGAGCCAGATCCCTTGGATTTGATAACTAACGCATTTTGACTCTCATCCAATGGTCCTAATATTTTTTACTTTATTTTTTATTTCTGATTTTTATATTTAATTGCTTTAAACTTCAAAAAATCATAGAAATTTCATTTTTAGTCCAAAAAATCTAAAAAATTATGAAAAGTATTTTTGATTTTTCTGTTTCTGACTTTTATTTTTTCACAATTTAATTTTGTGTTTTGATCTTTTTTATAAATATTCACTTTATTTGAATTGTTTTAAATGTTTAAAAATACATTTATGCGTTTTTTTAATTCTAAAAAAAATATAGAATGATTCAATGATATTGTGACAAATATTGGTGACCTCATTTATTTTTTATTTCTGACTTTGTTATTTTTTTTTATCATTTTTGGTTTATTTTACTCATTTTATTTAATTTTAAAAATAGTTTATGACTTTAAAAAATTACCAAAATTTTTATAAAAAATATTTGAGTTCATTTCTGTTTTTCTATAGTCTTACTTATTATTTCTTGATTAGTTTGACCTAGTTAATATTTTTCTCTCTTATTTCTATTTTAAAACATTTTTAAAACCTTTTTAATGTATATATTAAATGCAATATTATTTTGTGATTATTTTCTGGCTGATCTTGGATTTAATTTTTGATCATGAACTTTATTAACATCATTGGATCCATGGTGTTGAGTCTAACTCCATAAAAATGGATGAATGATTTTAATAGTAGTTTGATTAAATTTTAATTCAAATGTGGTTTGTATATTCTTTCCCACCCTTCTTCATCTTGTCCCTTTCTTATTGCACTAAGTGTTATTGGAGCATGATCTCTATATCATGTCTCAAAACAAATGGTGCATAGATTGCTATTGACCGACCTCAAAATAGGTGCGACTTCTATATAAGTCCACTTACGATTGCTTAACATAGCGCTAAATTTTGTCCTGATTCAAATAAAAGATCATCTATGGCCCAAACTTATGTTTGCAAGCCCAAGTATGTTAATTTGATCTCTTTGATCTAATAACCTTGAGATTCATTGGGTGGAGGCCTAGGTTCTACAAATCTTGTAATGGATCTACAACACTTTTGCTCAACACGGATCACTTAAACATCATTGATCATTAAATGGTACTTTTAAAGATTGCAAATGGATGATATACTTTACAAAAAGCAAATGCAACTTGTTGTGTGGAGGCTTTGGTTTTAACAATCCTCTACTGAGTTCCAAATGCAAGTTTCAAGAAGGTCATCCAACTAACCATTGATTATTAAATTGTTTTTACTTTATGCTTTTATTTTTATGCTTTGTGTACCATTTACATTAAGCATTACATTTCATGCCATTTTTATTTTCTCACTTGAGCATTTATATTCTTGTCATTTTTATTTTGCTCACTTAAGCTTTTCTTTTCTCTTTTAAGACACGTAATAATTAACATGGACCATAAAATGCTTTAATGATACTTGGACTATTTGGTTACAATCCTTAGCATTGTTGAGTATTGTACTTCTTGGACTTAGGATTAGAAACCTTGGCCTTTTGTTGGAGACCCTGTGACCTTAATTAATATTTTGTCTGGAGTTCTTAAGGTTTACCTCAAGACCTTGGGTTGTTTGTTTGTTTTGTGTGCAGGTTATTGTGATTACATTCTTTGTTTGTAATCTGGAATTCACCTGTATACAGTCGTTACTCTACCCATTTTTTGTGAAGACTTAATACACTTGATGTTTGGTTCTCAAGTGGTCTACTATTTTTGCTTGTTTGGGTTTCATTCTAAAGAATAGGAATTCTATCTTGGCACATAATGTCAAGTATTGGCTTCTTGTTGGTTAGATGGTTCTTATCCCTAGCTTTTACCTCATGCTTTAGGATATTTCCTTCTTCTCTTCCCATCTTCTTTAATTTCAAAAATCTCCTCCCTTCTTTTGAAAACCCTTCTTGTTTCTAAACTTGAACCACTTTCATAATAAACTTGAACTTAGGTTCATGCATTTTTCAAAACATTTTCATAAATAAAATTCAATCAACTTAATAATACCTTGACATTTTTTGTGAGAAGACTAAAAGTCAATTAATCTCATTTCAAACCATTTTTTTCCACTTTGGCTTTCTATTTTAAAACCTTTCTCAAAAGATTAGACTCTTGTCAATCCTTGTAGTGATGCAAACAACTATACTTCTTCAATATGTAGTGAAGTGAGATATTTTCCACTTGGGTGTTGAGTGAGGCATTGTTGATTTTAAAATCCAAGCCATATCCTCCACTTTGAGATGATGTCAATTCTCCTTTCTCATGATCGTGGGTGGTAAGTCTGTTTTCCACACGGACAACACCGATGATGTCTTATCTCATAAAATCAATCAACACACTTATGTTTTAAAAAAGAAATTTAAAGAGGAACTACGAGTACCCTGATCCCCTATTTCACGAAAGGTGGTACGTAGGCATTAAAGGTTCGCAACTGCGGCGTGTGCAAAAATAAATAAAAAATATTTCTTCTCTCACCTCCACCATCTATTTCCATACAACATTTTATAGCCAAAATATGCAGATTTTTCAAAGAGATTCCTGCGGAGTACCGTAGATGTTTAGGGTGCTAATACCTTACCTTTGCATAAACAACCCCCTTACTTAGAATCTTTCCCCCTCTTTTTGTGTTACTCGCTCTTTTCCCATTCCTTGGGAAACAATAAAGTGTGGTGGTTATTTTTATTTTGATCTGTATAAGTCTAGTCAATCCAATGGATTAGTCTTAAACATTTCTACCGCTACAGTGTCCAGGGTTTAGTGATTTAAAGAAACTAAGATGTTATCCATTCGAATTCAGACTTCAACTTGAATTTGAGGTATACTACTATCTGGTCGAGTCCAGGCTTCATTGTAATTGACAGAGTAAACTTCTATCCGATCAGATTCTAGGCTTCGCAGTGTCTTGAATTGTTGATTGACTATTATTCGGTCGGACTCCGGGCTTCAGCCATGATGATAACTGTTATCTGGTCGGGTCCAGGCTTCATAGTATGGTGAACTACTATCTGGTCGTATTCTAGGCTTTGCAGTTTCTTTAATTGGAATAGGAATCAGAAAAATCTTAGTATCGATTTAACTGAACCAGAGAAAGGTCTTGAGTTATCTTCAGCTAGAATAGAAATCAAGAAAATCTTAGTATCGATTTAGTTGAACCACAGGAATGTCTTGAATTAACTTTGACTGGAATGGAAATCAGAAAAATATAAGGATCGATTTAATTGAACCAGAAAAAAGTCTTGGAATATCTTCAACTGGAATAGAAATTAGAGAGATCTTAGTATCAATCCGAATGAACCAGCAAAGGTCTTTTTGAGAACGTCTTTCTGAGGAAAATGCTGAAATAGCCCTTCGTTAGACGTAGCTTTTGACAAGACCACCAGATCAAATAAGGAGTCAACGGGGTTTTTTGATTTGATCTTTCCTGAAAACGGTAAAGAGTTAGTTAATGCAATGTCATGATGTATGAAATGCATTGTGATGATGTTCTCAAAATAAATGAGATTATGATGTATGTGATGTGTATGCGCATGCCATAATGTGTGAATATGGGATGATATTGCGATATTTCCTGGTCTGGGAAAATAGATCCCCGACTGCTACTGGAGAGTATTGGGAAACTGAATCCTTCATTTCCGCTGGGGATGACAAATGGAGTTGATTTGTTGGGGATTTCCTCTTTCTGTTTAAGGATAATCTGCCGGGGAATTTTAAATCATGCTTGAGAATAACTCTATGGAGAGAGATAATGCTTTGCTGGAAGGTTTTGCCGATATAGAGAAATGAACTCTATTGGTGAATAAACTTCCGTAGTTAGAGAAATAAACTCTATCCGAGAGGAGGTTTTATAAACTATTTAAGATTATAAAGTTCGGCTGTGGACAAATTTCAGCTCTCTGAAGGAATTTTGCTGGAGAAGGTAATTCCTGCTTGAGGAAGAAGAGATTAAAACTTTGGTTGTTTCTACTCCGTGGGGGACATAGACAACACGGGGTCATATGTAATGGTGACTTCGTCTCAAAATGTCTCTACCCATGTACCATGCTAGAAAGAGTAATTGTCGGGACTACAAATGGCTTTGTCAGACTTTGCCCTGTTTCTTAAAGTCATTAGCAACTGTCTTTCTGTTTTTATGCAATTATTTATGAATAGTAATCATATTTAAATGCATATGTCAAAAATAAGTCACTGGATGTTTTTGCGAAACAAAACAGAACAACAAAATAAACAGTTTTGTACTTTCAAAGAAATGATTTGTATTGATTTCTGAAGTTCGCCTATAACATGAATTTTTGTACAAAGAGGCTGACGTTCTAGTAGGAGAATGCTGCCGTAAAAGAATGGAAACTATACAAAATAGTGTATAAAGAGAAAACAAATATGTGTAATAATCCCATTGAGTTTCAATTCTTCTATTTCCCATATGTCCTTGAGCGTCTCATCACTTTTCTACTTGTCCGAAGCTGACTGGATTGACTGGTGTTGTTTGAGCTTGATAGTTGATACTCAAGTCTGTTTGCAAGGTGATCCAATGGGACATAGTTGTATGCTTCAAATCCCTAACTTTTGCCTAGACCGCCCTTTCGGGTTTTCAGTCCATCGGGATACCCTTTTTTTCCCAAGCCTCCCTTTCGGGTTTTCAACTTGCCGAGTATATAGATTTTTTTGTATTTATCCCTAATTTTTTCCCGAACCCTTTTGGTTCGCCGGGATGCCCTTATTTTTTCCTAGGCCAGTCAACCTAGCAGGTCTTTATTTATGCGTAGTGTATTTTCACAATGTCCTCATTCACAGGGTGAGGAAGGTCGTCACCATCCATGGTGGTTAGAATCATGGCTCCACCCAAAAATATGCTTTTGATCATAAATGGCCCTTTGTACGTGGGAGTCCATTTACCCCTGGGATCACCTTGTGGCAGTATCATGCGCTTACTTACTAGATCACCCACTTGATATACTTGACATCTGACTTTTTTATTGAAAGCTTTGATCATTCATTTTTGGTATATCTGACCAAGACAGACAATAACAAGTCTTTTATCCTCAATCAAATTCAGTTGATCAAGTCGAGTCTGGATCCAATCATCTTCGTTCAAGCCTGCATCCTTCATGATCCTCAAAGAAGGGATCTGGACCTTAATAGGCAGGACAACCTCCTTACCATACACCAGAGAATAAGGTGTTGCCCCTGTTGATGTATGTGCTGAGGTGTGGTACCCATGAAGAGAAAATGGTAACATCTCATGCCAGTATTTATATGTCACCATCATCTTCTGTATGATTTTCTTAATATTCTTGTTAGCAGCCTCCACAATGTCATTCATATTCTGCCGGTAAGGTGAAGAATTGTGATGCTGGATCTTGAATTGTTTACAGAGTTTGGTGATCATTGTATTGTTGAGTTTCGTACCATTGTCTGTGATGATTCTCTCTGGCACACCATATTGACAAATCAGGTTATGCTTGATAAACTGCGCCACAACATTCCAGGTAACAGTAGCAAAAAAGGCAGCCTCAACCCACTTCATGAAGTAATCAATGGCCACTAGGATGAAGCGGTTCCCATTGGAATTAGTAGGTCTAATCTCTCCGATCATGTCAATGCCCCACATTGCAAAGGGTTATGGAGTCGTCAAGACATTCAAGGGAATCAGAGGTACATCAACTTTATCAACGTAGATCTGGCATTTGTGATAAGTTCGGGAACATTGATAACATTTTGCTTCCATAGTGGACCAACAGTATCATGCCCGTAGGATCTTTTTTAGCCATGGTGTGTCCACTAGAATGGGTGCCAAAGGTACCTTCGTGTAAATCTTCCATAATCCTCTCTACTTCGCTCTTGTCTACGCACCAAAGTAAAGTAGAGTCATGTTTGTGCTTGTAGAGGACTCCATTACTGAGGAAGAACTTTGGGGAGAACCTTATCAGAAACTTCTTATCATTGACAGACGCCCCCTCAGGATATTCTTGAGCCTCGAGATACCTTTTCACTTCATGGGACCAAGGTTTTTCTGCTACTTCTTTGGTGTCAATCTCATAGCAGTATGCTGGTTCATCCAATCTCTCAATAGTGATTCGAGGAGCCTCGTTGTCCCATCTGACCTTGAACATAGACGACATAGTAGCTAACACGTCTGTTAACTGATTCTCTTCTCGTGGAAAATGTTCAAAGGTGACCTCTTCAAAGTGTGGAAGTAAAGTCAACACATGTTCTTTGTAAGGGATGAGATTAGGGTGCTTCGTGTCCCACTCCCCTTTGATTTGACTTATTACCAAGGCTGAATCCCCAAAAATGCTGAAGAACTTGATCCTTAGGTCAATAGCAGCTTTAAGACCCATGATGCATGCTTCATACTCCACCATGTTATTAGTAATGTTGAAACATAATCTGGCGGTGAAAGGAGTATGACAGCCCTCGGGAGATATGATTACAACACTAATGTCGTTGCCGATTATGTTGGAAGCTCCGTCAAAAACCATGGTCCATCGTTATCCTTCCCCAGGTTTCTCATACGATCCAGGTTCTTCACTGTCAATTAATAACATAACATTCTCATCCGGAAATTCAAAGCTCATGGATTGGTAGTCATCCACAGCCTGATGAGCCAAATCATCAACTAGTACACTTCCCTTGATTGCCTTCTGGGTCATGTGTTGGATGTCTTAATCAGTCAAAATCATTTGCCATCTCACTATTCTTCCAGAGAGAGTGGGGTTCTCGAAGATGTACTTGATTGGATCCATCTTGGATATCTACAAAGTAGTGTGGATCAACATATATTGTCTCAATCGACGAGCAACCCATGCCAAAGCGCAACAAGTTTTCTCGAGCAGTGAGTATCTTGTCTCACAGTCGGTAAACTTTTTGCTAAGGTAGTATATTGCATTCTCTTTTCGACCGGACTCGTCATGCTGCCCTAGCACACACCCCATTGAATTATCTAACACTGTTAAGTACATTATCAAAGGTCTTCCTTCAATCAGAGGCATCATAATTGGAGGCTCTTAAAGGTATTCTTTGATTCTTTCGAAGGCGGTATAACATTCGTCATTCCACTTTACCACTTGATCTTTCTTCAGAAGTTTGAATATGGGCTCTCAAGTAGCAGTTAAATGGGAAATGAACCTGGCAATGTAATTTTGGCATCCCAAGAAACCTCTAACTTCCTTCTCAGTGCGAGGAGCTGGCATCTCTTGTATAGCCTTCACCTTTGCAGGGTCTACCTAAATGCCCTTGTTGCTAACAATGAAACCTAGAAGTTTACCAGACCTTACACCGAAGGTGCACTTGTTCAGATTTAACCTCAGCTTGTATGTATTCAACCTATCAAACAACTTCTATATATGATCAAGGTGCTCTTCTTAAGTTTGAGATCTGGCTATCATGTCATCAACATAGACCTATATCTCATGCTGAATCATGTCATGAAACAGATCTGCCATAGCTCGCTGATATGTTGCCCCAGTGTTCTTCAACTCAAACGGCATCACTTTGTAATAGAAAGTACCCCATTGTGTAATGAAAGTTGTCTTCTCCATGTCTTCGTGTGCCATCTTGATCTGATTGTAACCAGAGAAACCGTCCATGAAGGAAAAGATCTTGTGTTGCACGATGTTATCAACCATAACGTCAATGTGGGTGAGCGGAAAGTCATCCTTGGGGCTTGCCCTATTCAAATCTTTGTAATCCACACACATCTTCACCTTGACATCCTTTTTAGGCACCGGGACTACGTTAGAAACCCATTGGGAATAAGAGGTGACAACTAAGAACCCAACGTTGAATTGTTTCATAACTTCTTCCTTGATCTTCCCTGACATTTCAGGGCGTATACGGCGGACCTTCTGCTTTACCGGAGGTTAATCTTATTTAGTCGGCAGACGATGAACCACAATATTTATGTCTAGTCCATGCATGTCTTCATACGACCAAGCAAATATCTCGACATAGTTATGCAACATTCGTATGAACCGCTTCTTGACACCAAGCTCTAGATTTGCACCTATCTTGACTTTTTTCCTGTCCTCCTCCGTGCCTAAGTTTATTGTCTCAACTAGATCTTCATGAGGTTGTATAGCCCTTTCCTCCTGTTGTAACAATCTAGCAAATTCTCCGGGTACCTCACAATCTTCCTCACCTTCGTCCACGGCTTGATTGATCGGATTTTCAAAGTCATAACCGACAATAGCAGAATTGTTATCAATGGGATCCAAAGTGGATATGGATCTGCAGTTTGATACGTGAGTGTGTGTAAGAGCATAGTTGTATAGACAAAGTAAAAAGCAGAAAATAAAAATAGAGAGCGCAAAATTTGTATGCAAAACGTCCAATGCTTTATTAATGCCATATGAAATCGAAAAATGATAACCCTCACAAATAAACCATTGTGCCCCGGGTAAGACACATGGCCAAAAAGTTTATATTGTTTATTACATATCCAAAAACAAGAAAGACAATTACTTTTGAATATCCAGTTACTGGGTCCACCATTGGTAGTAGGGAAGATCCAGCTATCCATGTCATAGCTACTGTCAGCATCTTCTATGGTGGAGACAACATCAATAACATTGATTCCCGGACCATGCTTGGGCATGGGTGAAGTTATGACGTTGGGAGTTTCTGGAGCATCGAATTCAATCTCATTTGCCTCGATCAGATCCTGCACCTTGTTCTTTAAAGCCCATCAGTCGTTCGTGTCATGCCCCAGAGTCTCAGAATGGTAGGCGCATCGAGCACTTGGATTGTAGCGGGGAGAGGCAGTATTAAGATTCTTCTGAGCTTCCCTCAGAGTTACCAGATTGGTCTTTAATAATTATGGAAAAACTTGAGATAAGTCATATTTATCCGGGTAAACTGTGTTACAGGCCTTTCTGCCCTAGGCTGATTATTCCCTTGTTTAGTAGGTGCAGGTTTAGAGATTAATACAGCCCCTACCATTGGACGGCGTTCAGTTATGTCCTGATTCCTTTGGCTATAAGTGGAACCGACTTCCTTCTTCCCAGCAAATGGCTTCCTTACTGTACTAGAGGATGCATCCTTCTGAATCTTGCCACTTCTAATCTCAGCTTCCACTCTTTCTCCCGTCAAGATCAGCTCAGTAAAACTGGCTAAAGAGCTTCCAATCAGATGGTTAAAAAATGGTCCATATAAGGTACCCAAAACCATATCCACTAACTCCCTATCAGACAGGAGGTTAGACTCTTTCTGCTAAGTCCCTCCACTTCTGTGCATAGTCTTTAAAGCCCTCGCTCGAGCCCATAGACATACTTTAGAGTTATGTGCGGTGGGAGAAAGGTCTGCATTATAATGATACTGCTTGTAGAAAGTAGCATCCAGGTCTTCCCAATTACGAATGTTGGTCCCTTCCATCTGGTAGAACCATTCTAGTTTAGTTTCGGATAGACTATCTTGAAAGAAGTGGACCCATAAGTCCTTGTCAGCAATGTGAGGCTAGATCTTCCTCACATAAGATCGGAGGTGCATATTGGGACATTAAACCCCGTCATATTTTGCGAACACCAGCACCTTGAACTTCTGCGGGATGACAACCCCAGAAACTAAACCCAACTCTTCAAAATCCAGCCCTGGCACCTTCTGGATTTCCATTGCACTTACACGCTCTTCCAGCTGTTTGTATTTTTCGGCGGCTAGAGGATATTGCTCCTCATTATAGTCAGTCTCATTATCAGATTCCCTTGGACTGGGGTCTTCCTCTCTTGTCTCCCCTTCTTGATTGTCTCCTTCTTTTGACGAAGATGTGAGCTCTACAACTTGCCTTAGCGGTCCTTTGAACCTCCTTCCCAAATTCACAACACCAGCTGTTTTCCTTGGATTCTTAGTCTTCTCTTTAATAATCAGGGCTTTCATTTCCTCTTTCCCATTGGCCAGAGCCATGATCATTTGTTGAAACTGAGCATTCTGAGTCTGTAGATCCTTCACTGTTTCTTCTAGAGCCATTGCTCAAATAAACAGCGAAGAACATCAGAAACCTGCTATGAAACCTGTTTATCCAATGATATGTATGATATATGTATGCAATGGTTTCAAGGATTTCTAATATTTGAAATTGCTTAAACAGAAAGGGAACAAATGTTAATTGCATTAAGAAGTTTTATCAGTCACCATAATGCCTCTTAGGCTTACAACGGAGGTAACAAAGCAAAAATAACTCTCTAAACAAAGAGACTCAATCTTCCCACTGGTGTATCCTCTTTGGTGCAATGTAAGCTTTTATATTCTTATCCTCGTGAAGTAACCTAGTGAGCTCTAAAACCTTCTTCTCGCTGGCGTAGAATTGGGTTTCAAAGGTATCCCGTTCTTCGTTGAGTTGGATCCAGGATTTCCGTAGCTTCTCAAAATCAGTTGGCATGTCAGGATGAAGAATAATGTAAGGAGTGTCTCCCTCAGAAATTGGCTCTATAATCACAGGTAAGATGGAGGGGTAAGGCATCATAAGACATTGAGCACGAGCTCACACCCATTTGAGGTAAGGCTCAAGATGAATGGAATTCTTATGCCCCAATGTCTTGCTATCAACTCTGTTTATCATGTCCCAAGCTCGAATGAACCTCTTACGATAACACTGAACATTGTTCTCATAGTCAAATGTAATTCCTTGGACGAGTGTATCGTGAGGACCATCCCTTCTAGCATAACCAAATTGTTGCAATTCCAAACAAGGATTATTAGTGATTCTTCCCCTAATGCCTAAGAGAGGGACATTAGGGAATTCCCCACAGCGATTAATGATGGTAACATTATCCAAGGATCGATAACACCAATGAATGTCTGAATGTGTAAGGGACATCAACCTATGAAACCATCTCATATCCTTCTCATTTCTCAAAACAGACCGAGGTAGGTGCGAAATAAACCACCTAGCCAATAGAGGAGTGAAACATAGAAGGGTCCCTCTTCTCTTTAGAGTGCGAGTATGTAGAGAGTTTAGAATATCCCCAAGTAAAGTAGGCACCAGATTATGTGACAGAAAAACCTTAACCGCATTCATATCTATGAGCTGGTCCGTGTTAGGGAATAGTACAATCCCATAGATGAGAAGGGCCAGTACTTCTTCAAAAGCTTGTAAATCCAGGCTATCCCAAAAATGGTGAGCTTTCCCAAATAAGAACTTCGCTGGAAATCCCTGGACACCTCTTCTGGTTTCCCAATTTGCCACTACATCAGATTGTTGTAAAGATAGAGCTTGAGCAATCTCTTCGGCTTTTGGGTCTCTTTCCATACCGTTGAATGGTAACTGATTAAGGATAGGTACCCCCAATAGGTGAGAAAATTCCTCCATAGTAGGCACTAACTAGTAATCAGGAAAACTGAAACAGTGGTGTAACGGATCAAAGAACTGAAAGAGCACCTTTAACATTTCTTCATCAGGGTTTGAATTAACAAAGTTAAGAAGTCGATTGTGTTTTTTAGTGAAGGGAGAGCTTTCAGGAATCCTTGATGCTAATTCCTGAGTTGAGGAGGTACTTTCACAAGGTTGACTTGGATAGTGTTCCTGCGAGCGGATGTCATGTCCTACAAAACAAGACAAAGATAAGCCCTAGAAAATCCTTGAAATGGTTAGTATGATATGTCATGATTATGCTAAGAAATCACATATATAGAAAGCACAAGTAAATCACACAAAGACCTTAGGTTTAAGGCTTGCATGGGTTTTAAGGTAATACCCTCTTGAAGTTTGGATTGGTTCAACCTGTCCTATAAGTAGTAACCGGGTTCTAAGGGATCTCAATATCACTGATCTTTCCCACAAGTTTCATTCTGATAGACAACTGACTTGCAACCAAACAAAACTCAGGAGTCAAATCTCAATGAGTGTAGCATCGAGTATCAACCAACTTTGGGAATACCCCAAAGACGACTATCTTGCTATGTCCCAATAGCCAAGTTGTTTAATTAAGGTTATAAGGTCAGTTGACGCTTCATGACACCACACAGTGGCCCCGTATTCTCCTTGATTAACTCAAGGGCTATCGATACCAACCAAAGTGTCGCATCAATGTAGCCATCGCTTATACCGTGTCGGTATTCCCCGCACAGTTTCTACAATCTATTGCTACTTACCTAAAAGGTTTTCCCCAGATCCGGGTGTAGGATCTATAGTAACCCAAACAATACCCTTAAAAATAAAGCAATCAAAACATACAAAGAAAATAGATTATAAATGAACTAGACCCTAAGGTAAACCCCACTTTTTATGCATTCCCCATCAGAGTCGCCAGTTCTATGATACGGTGGCAGAACCGACTGTTAATATTGGTTTATATTTTTTCTTCGCAAATGTCGCAGTAAGCAAGAGTCTCCACCGACTTTTCTTTTATCCATCAAAGGAAAGGGTGAAAAGAACAGAAAAAGTCCTTTTTCGAGATTCTCTGAGTAAGGGGGTAGATTATGGAAAGGGAAGGTGTTAGCACCATTTCCATCTGTGGTTTTCCACGGGCTCTTAGGTACTTGCTCATTTTTGAAAACTGTTTTCGTGTTTGTCTGTTTTGAAATATTTTTATTTGCTTTATGGTAGCTCTTGTATCAGTCCTCAAAAGTGTGATAAAGCATTTTTTTAATAGAAGTTTGAAAGTGTGTAAGTGTAAAAAGGAATCAGGTTTTGAGCAAGTACTTAACAGCTATCTACCTATTCGAAAAAGGTGTTATTTTCCTACTTTCCTTTAGATAGTGTTATCCTACTATTAGTGAGTAGGTAGCCCAATCGTTGAATGTTGAGGGACTATCGAAAGGGACGTTTATGGTCATTGAAGGCAACATGTAAGGATACCTTAGCATTTCGAAGGGACTATCATCATATAGGCAACATCGAGGGACAAGATCATTTCTCGTAGGCAACTCGAGGGACATTTAGGGACTATGATCTTTATGATGACTTTAAACTGAGGGTCTTTGTAAGATATCCCTACGTTCGAGGTACATGACCTTTATTTTCTGAGGCAACCCAAGTGGGGAAATACCCTAGGGGTTCAAGTGTGTAACAATGTGTTTTTTCAGTTATATTTATCTTGAAATTAGTGATATAATGACTAATTGGTTAATTCTTGCCATGCACGCCTAATTACTAACAGTTTAAATACAAGCATATAAGGAATATAAAAGCGAGAAATAAAGTTCCTACAACTATTACAAGGCTTTGGTGTAGTTACATAAATAATGAACGAAAAGTAAAATGTGGAACTTGAAAACCCAAGTTAAACTATTATAAACCAGGCACAGTTACATAATAAAATAATCGTATGAAAACTAATAACGCACGAAAATTAAGACTGGCCTACGTTTGAAACCCTAACAGTCTAATTGCCTATTAAAAATATTTTTGGTATTTTATGAAAAAATTGTGATTTAACCTAATTTCTAACTAATTTTAAATTAAAGAAAACAAATTAAAATTTAATTAAATTGATTTGAAAAAATTAATTTTATTAAGAAAAAAACTCTAAGTCCTAATTTTTATGATTTATGATTAAAATAAATAAATAAACAAATTAATATAAACTAATTAAGAAAGAATAAAGTAAATAATAAATATGGGCCTGAGGGGGTGAGAAAGCAAACTGGGGGGTATGTTGTTGAATTCCAAAGCCCAGATCTTATGCAAGCCCAAAGCCCGCGTTGGATATGGTGTTGTTATGTTAGGGAGGTACATGGTATGTTTGCGTGCTAGAGGCGTTGGATCCAGGTCAATTGAGATATGATCGTGATGATGTGGTTAGCCCATGATGCGCATGAGTGGCCTGGCTACACTGGATCTGGAGGAAACTCATTAGAAAAAATAAACTTCAAGACCTGGGAATCGAACCCAGGTCTCTCCCTTTGCACCCTTCTGCTTTTGCCATCTGCGCTGCTGGATAATTCATATATATAGACAAAACAAAATTATATAATGTAAAACAAGGACAACTGCTGACTTGTCAAACACGTGCCAACAAGTGGGGCCCTGATATTTGAAACGAACCAATCGTAACATCCTAACATGCCACGCAAAGTCCTTGGTCGGTTAAACCACCCTGGATGGTGGTTCCGGTCATCTTCTTCGACCACCCAAAACTCAAACCTGTGAAATTCAATGGAAACAAACAATAAAACAACCCTACTTGACTAATTGAGACCTTGTGATTCCAATGGAATGGCTGGTTTGTCCTAAAAAGGTTTGTATCCTGTGATCTTAAACTTCAAAAGCTTTATGCCCTAACAATGGAACAATGGTGTTTCTACGTTAAAACCTTCATGTAAAACGTTAGAACACTTATAATGATGTGTATGAATTATGCTAGCATGCTTACACTGATTGAAATCACTTTGAAACTTGAAAATCAAAACCTACCAACTTACCAACCGGTGCTTGTGCAAGGAGGGGTTTTCGAGTTGATTCACGATAAGTAAGGACTAGTATCAAACCCTGGCAACTTCAGGAAGGTGATTGGCTCTTTTGTTTTGACCAACAAAGGCTGGAACTGATGCTTTTCACCTTCATGATTTTCTGGAAATTTTTCACTTTGATATGGTTCTTTTGTGGCTGTTGCGCATCCCCTCTTGCTCTCAATCTCTTCTGTTTATATATGCTAGCAATTAGGTTAACAAATTCGTGCCAATAATCCATGGCATGATGAAAAGAATATGACTTTTTAATTTGTATCAAAACTTGCTATTTTAAGAAAATCTCTTTCTCCTTTTGTCCCATGTGTTTTTCTTTGAAATGCCAGCATATTTCATCCCTTATTTGATGGGAAAAGATTCCCAAATCATATCTTACCTATTTTCCATTATTTCTTTATTTTATTTTGAATTTTAATGAATAAAAATAAATAAATAATAAAAATAATGAAATAAGGTATGAGTGAGCTCAGGGTTCGTGGGCCATGTTAAGAACAAGTTCCAGGCATGAAAACATGGGCCCATTTGGAAAAAATTCAAGTTTGGAAAATATTGACTTCATGCACTCTTCCAAAAATTGGTCAACTTTAGCAATGCATATCTCTCTAATTTTTAACCCTAAGAGGTTGTTCTTGGACTTTTTAGAGAGCTTAGGATGTCCTCTAAACAACCTTTTTAGTTTCGTCTTAATTAGGTCTTCCATGTTCATGTAGGGATCTTTGACCCAAAAGGTGTTTTTGTTGACTTTTTGAAATAACCTATAATGTATGAGCTTCTATCTTTTGATTGGAGCATTTATTGAACTCGAGGGATGAAGAGAAGTTGTATGGAATTGGGTTATCTTCACAATGAGCCTTTGTGGAAAAATTTATAATAAAGTATGATAAAGTTATGCCTGGTCAAAGTTTGGTTGACTTTTCCTATAGAAACCCTAATTTGCCATTTTTTACTTTTGATGAGTTAGGAGCATTTCTTGAGGAATCATGATCAACCCTTGATAAAATGATGGATATTACTTCAAAATGTTCATGTTGACTAAAAATATTGAAGTTTGACTGTATTTGGGCCACAATTGACTTTTTTACCTAGTACAGTTGATTTCCAAGCATTTGAGCAGTTGACTGAGCAAACTTGTTGTTCAAGGCATGAATTTTGGCATGGATGATCTTGAGATCATATTAGTTCAATGTAGAACATTTGGGATCCTTGGGACTTACACATATTGCTTAAAATTGAAACCCTAGTTGAGGTTCATTGCCTTGGGAGGAGAATTTGTCTGGTCAATTCTTAGTCATCCTTGAACAATTGTGGACCTCTATAGGCATGTCTTGAGTGAAATGAGAGGGAAAATTTTGGGGTAAAACACCAAGAAATCCCTTTGTTGTAACCCAAAATTTTCCCACTCATTTCTCAAGGATTTTCTCACAAGATCTTCTATGACATCAAGTTTGCAGCACTGATACATCAATTTAGGCTTGGAATTGGCAAAAGGGCAAAATGGTCAATTGCATACTAGAAAGTGAAACTTTGACTTTTTGGTCAACATGACATTCCAAGGATCAAATTTCATCAAGACATTCAAAAATATAAAACTTGACCATCAAGGAATCAAGAAATTCAAAAGTCAATGTGAAAGTTCAAACCCTTCAAGACTTAGAAATTTTTCTAAGTGTTTTTTTATACATGATAATCTCATTTCTTCATGCCAACTTTTCACCTTGATGCAAGATGATTCAAGATAAGCTTCCAACATTAAAGTTGTAGATCTCCATGATATCTACAACATTTCATTGCACAACTTCTCCTAAACAGGCTTGGATTTCAGGTTATAAATTCATGAAGCCATGACATTTTCATTTGAACACTTAGAGAAATTTTCAGCAGTTTTGGTCAGGATTTTATCCCAACTTCTTGCCCATTTTTCATCCAGTTCTAGTTTGATTTAAGAAAAGTGGCCAACCTTAAAGTTATAGAGGGTGTTTCAGGCTTTCCAAAACATCCAAGAGCATGAATTTATCATATTTGAGCTAGAAGATACAAGGATCTGAAGTTGAGTATCCATTCTTGAATTACAAGCCATTTTTGTTGAAGAACACATAATCCAATTGGCATGATGTGCTGCATAATCTCACTTTGCAGGTCTTGTGACTTGAAAATCTCAACATAATTTAATGTTTACACAAGAGCTTGAGCTATTACCCAAGTGTTTGAGCCATTGTCCAAAGGATCTTTACATGTATGGCATAAAGGCATCATTGCTATTCTTGAAAAGCAAACTTTTTGTACAAAGTTTGTCTTGAGCCCATACTTTGTTTATTTTCTGATTTCACTACACCATAAAACAGGGAAACCAACCCCCATAAACCAGCAACTGTAGTACTTGATCTTGGAACCATGGAATACTTGAGATAGTTTGATACTTACATCCCAACCAAACTATAACTTGTTGTTTTGAAAACCTATTCAGCATTTGTTCACAAGTCCTTTGCCTATAAATAGAAGAAGCATTTGCAATACAAAGATGTTAGAAAAAATAGAGAGAACAACCAAAAGTTTTATTGATAAACCATTAAAATCTCATATTCACAAAAATCCATAACAGTCCATAAAACCTCCACTCTTGAGTTTTGAAGTCTAAACCTTTAAACCTATCACACTTTGCATATTCCATCTAAAAACCATCCAAACATTTCATACCACACAGAGGTTGTTTAGTAACCTTCAACAAAAAGGAATGTCTAGCAGCCTGTTGGAGCTTCCTTAAGGTTCATACAACACCTTGAAGGATATTTGGTTTCAAAACCTAAAGTGCGGTTTTAAGGTAAGTCATCTTTACCTTGCCTTTTCCATACATCAACTTTTCTATTTATAGGATGCAGCAATCACTGTTTTGAAGTTAATCATTTATTTGTTGTTCATATTATTCATTCATATGTTAAAGACTAACTGATGTATGCAAAGAATGGTGTTTAAGGCAGAAAAATGCAGGATGTATCGACACATATCCACATGTGTCGACCCATCTTAGTGAAAATACAGGGTATGAGTCGACACATGACCCTCATGCATCGACCCATACTGAGTTCAGGTCACAAAACATAAGCTGGAAAAAACTATGAGTCGACACATATGCATTTTGCATCGATGCAAAAAGGTGTATGAGTCGATACATCCCATTATGTGTCGACTCATATTGAACAGATTTCACTAAACAGAAGCTGGAAAGGCCTGTGAGTCAATACATACGCATTTCGCGTTGATATAAGAAGGTGCATGAGTCGACACATCCCATTATGTGTCGAGCCATACTGAACTGATTTTGTTTTACAGGAGCAAGGAGAAGCTATGTGTCGATGCATAGCAGCATGGGTCGACATATAGCAGTTCAAAAGTTCATTTTTCCTTTATTCTACACTGTTTTCACATTCTTTTCATTATCATTCGATGTGGTTGTAATATTTTAGATCCTACTTATCCCCATTGTTAAATTGTACCCCCACCCCCCTAAAGTGATGTAATATGTTAGATTTTACTTTCTGCTTTTTACTTGCTTTTCATATATTGATAGTAAATAGGATGTATGGTAAGATAAAATCAATAAATAGATAACTTTCAAAAAACAAGACAAAATGCATGCAAACTAACACACTTTCACACAAGCATCCTTAAGGTTTCTCCACTTGGTTGCCTTATACAAAAATAGCCATGTTACGCATGCAAAGTATCTTGGAAAAACAAACAACTATAAGATCATAGTCCCTCAATGACGCTATTCAAAAGTTGCCTAATAAAAATGATCTTGGTCCGTCAAAAATGCTAAGATACTTTGCAACATTACTATCATGGCTATACGATGACCCATGTCCGTCCCGTTTACATCCAAAGATAGGGTTGTTTACCAAATCAATGGTAAGTCAACAATGTCAAGTGAATAGAAGATGCATAAGAAAGACATTTGAGTAGGTAGATAGCTTATAAGTTACTTGCTCTATTTCAAACAACAATCCTTGCTATTTTCAAAACAAACACATACACATTTCAAAAACATCTTACAAACCTTGAAAACATTTTCAAAAAGACAAACATCTTTGTATACATTTTTACGAACGAGAATCATTACAAAGATTGCCTAAACGAATGGCCTCTTTTACAAAATACTTTCAAAACCACATCAAACACCATTTCAAACAAACCAAAGCAAGTGATCTAAGCAAGTAACTAAGAGCCCATGGAAAACCATGGATGAAAAGGGTACTAGCACCTTCCCTTTTTATAATCTACCCCCCGAACTCAAGAAAACATCTCAAAGGTTTTTCCTGTGCTTTTTCACCTTTCCTTTTGGATAAAAGAAAAGTCGGTGGCGACTCTTGCTAACCGCAACATTTACGATAAAACACAAAAACCTCAAGTCAGTTCTCCCACCGTATCACAGAACTGGCGACTCTACTGGGGATACATCTAAAAGTGGGGTTACCTTAGGGTTAGATCACCTTTACTTGCTTTCATTGTTTGATTTGTATGTTTTACATTTTGGTTCCTTGTTTGGGTTTGTTTTAAATCCTACACCCGGATTTGGGGACACCTTTTAGGTAAGTAGCAAAAAACTGTGAGGGAACTGTGTGGGGTATACTGACATGGTTGAAGCAATAGCTACATTGATGTGGCACTTTGGTTGGTACCGGTAACCCTTGAGTCGAATCAAGGAGATTACGGGTCCGCCGCGTGGTATCGTGAAGCATCAACTGACCTTAGAACCTTACTTGACCAAATTGGCCATTAGGATGTAGTGAGATGACCGGTTTCGGTGTAAAGCTGAAAATTGGTTGATACTCGATGCTACACTCATTGAGACTTGTCTCTTGAGTTTTGCTCGGTTGTGAGTCAATTGCTTATTGAACGAAGCTTGTGGGAAAGGTCAGTGATATTGAGATCCCTTAGAACCCGGTTACTATTAACTAGGAGAGGTTGAGCCAACTAAACTTAAAGATGGTACTTACCTATAAAACCCCATGCAAGCCTAAAACTAAGGACTTGTTTGCTTTGTGTGAATATGATTATTTGTATATAAACTTACTTACCTCGCATATCTGTACATAACATCATAACATCATACCGTAGCATTTTCAATAACCATTTCAAGGATCTCGAGGGTCTTTGATGCAGGGTCACGTTGAACCAGACGTCTACCAAAGGGCAAGAGGATTTATTTTCCTCTAAACAAACACCGTCAAAAATCAAGTACAAACGACTTGAGTCAAGGGCTATGACCCACTTGACATGGTGAGCTTGATTCTCGTGGAAAGACATCCAGCGATACAAAGTTCTCCAATCAAAGATGTTGATCTCTAACTTTTTCTTGTGTTTACCCCGCAAGATCCTTGAAAACATGCATCCAAATATCATGCATCATATCATGACAGGTTTCTCCCATACATGTCTCCTTATCTTCCTACTGTTTATTTCAGTAAGATGGATATAGAACAAACAGTGAAGGATCTCCAAGCTCAAAACAATCAATTCCAACAAATGTTTCTGGCTATGGATAAGGGGTAAGAGGACCTGAAAGCTCTCCTCCTCAAAGACAAGAAGAAGAAGTCCAAGAAGTCAGTAGGCATCCTGAACTTGATAAGAAGACCTAAAGCCCTAGATCTTTCAACTCCATCCAACATAGGGGATAGTCTTGAAGAAGACCACAATTTGGAGATTGATGAAGTTGAAGTTGACTACTCCGAGGAACAATATCCTCCCGCTGATTACAAATACAAACATTTGGAGGATCGCCTCAGTGCTATGAAGATTCAACAAATACCTGGCTTGGATTTAGGAGACATGGGTTTGGTTTCTGGAGTGGTCATCCCGCCAAAGTTCAAAGTCCCTACCTTTTCCATGTACGATGGAGTCTCTTGCCCTAAGATGCACTTAAAGTCTTATGTCCGCAAGATTCAACCATACACAACTGATCCAAAGCTTTGAATCCATTTCTTCCAAGAAAGCCTGGTAGGGACTCAACTCAAGTGGTTCTATCAATTGGAGAGTTCTCGCATCCACACCTGGGAGGATTTAGCTGCTACTTTTTACAAACAGTATCAGTACAATGCTGATCTTGCACCAACTTGTGTGCAATTGCAAAACATGACCATGGGTTCCAACGAGAGCTTCAAAGGATACGCCCAAAAATGGAGAGATCTGGATGGTAGGGTGCAACCCCCTTTAACTACCAGGGAGCTGATTGACATCTTCATGGGAACTTTGACAGGGCCTTTCTTCAAACACTTGATCGGAAGCTCCTCAGTCGGGTTCACCGAGCTAATATTGACCAGAGAAAGGGTCGAAGCTGGCATAAAAAGTGGAAAGATTTAAGAAGCTACACCTTCTGATGCTCAGAAAAAGCCATACAGTGGGAAGAAAGATTCCAATGTTGTGTACATTCAAAAGAGTTGTCGTGACCAACACGTAGGGGCAGTCCTGATCTCTGGTTCTGTGTCACACTGACAACAGCAAACGGGAAATCAACAAAGGCCAGACGAGCCTAAAAGACAGTTTACCAACATCAACATGCCACTGTCTCAAGCACTACAACACTTGTTGAGGATGAATCTGATTGCATTGATAGGACCTCATCCAAACCCCAAAACTCCTTCTCCTAACTATAATCCTAATGCGACATGTGCTTATCATTCTGACAGTCTCGGGCATGAAACTAACGATTGCTGGGCATTGAAGTACAAAATTTAGAATTTGATTGACGCCAAGGAGATCAAATTCGAACCTCCAGAGACTCCAAACGTGATCACTACTCCCTTGCCAAATCATTGAGAGCGTCTTTGTTTCAGTTGAATTTTCAATTGTAATTTCTTTTGTTAATCAAACAATTATCTATTAATGTCAAATTTTGTTTCATTAATGCATTGCATATGTTTGTCTTGAATTCATCCTTTAATTTTTCCTATATTTAAACTATGCTTTTTATTCTTCTTATGACATTTAACTCTTGCTAAAAGTTACAAGCCTTTAGAGGGAGGATGACGAAAACAATACCGTAATCTCTTACAGTATGCTTTTGAACAGACCTTGCTGACGATGTACAGACATTCTTTCAAATCCTAAACACTGGAGTTATAAGGAAGATAATCCCTAGTCAACCCCTTCGAGCCAAAGAAGTAGAAGTTTTATGTTTTAACACAAATTGTAACCTTTAATCAAAACCTGGGGCAGGGTAGTCTCTCAGTTAATTCAAACGCGCAATAAGCCGCAAACTCTCATCTCGTAATACAATGAATGATGTCAAGAAACATTCCTCTGGGATCAAAAGACAGTGGTGGTTCCCTATCACATAGGCAATCATTATCTCTCAAAAAGAAAATCCCACTAAGTCAAAACCTACGAAAGAGACTTAAAGAAAAAAAACTGGGGCATCCCGCTGACTGTAATCTCAAAGCAAGAACAGTCAGCCAAAAATTAAGGATAACAAATCAAAAGAAAGAGGTCATTATGAATCCTCAACAACATGAAAAAAAATGTTGCAAAAATGACTGCCTTCCGACAAACCTAACCTGTCTGAACCATCACTAAAAGGTCATTCCATACTCAATTGGAGTTCAAACGTACAATTAACTGAGTTTAGGACTGAAGAACATCACGAAGAGCGGGTGGGTACAAATACACTTTGAGCCTTTATCCTTTGTTTCTTAAACCGTGAACCAAGCCATGTTACAACCCTTCAAAAGTCCTAATTGAAGCATGGGTTAGTTCGAAAGCATATTGTTACAAAAGGTATCCTGACTCCTGTAAGGCTTTACTCAAAATCCTGAGTTGAATTTTTCTTACAAATATTTCTTGCTAAAAAAAACGCATTTTCAAAATTTCAAGACAAGCATAAACTTTGCATTATTTGAATATCGTTGTTTGCATATGGTTATTTGTTTGACAGCGGAGAGATTCACACAACGAATATTCGATGAACGAAAGCTCTCCCAGTGAACAAAATCACTTCAAGTGGGATGATACTTCCAACGACAAATCTCCTATAAACAAGGGGGCATGACATGTCGCTATCTAGCACACCTGGGGAAGTCCAGTCAAGATTCCAAGAAATCTCTCAAGAAGTACAGAATAACCAGGGGCAGGTCTCCATCTCCATTACTTGGGGCACTGAACGCCAATCTCAGCAAAGGGTTACGTACAGTCAAACATTTCCAGGTAGTGCCACAAACACTCGCTACTAGGGGCAGTGACAAATCTCCCCAAAATCCTTCTCATAGGATGAATCCTAGCCAGAGTTTCAATCTCTAATAACCTCTTCCCATCTGAATCGACTTCAATAATCCTCAAAGACTTTCCCCCGACGAAGTCGTCACCTCTCAAACAGATCGGCAACATGGTTTATTTCCCCAACAAACGACAGAAATCCCCAACTTGAGTTTGCCTCTCCGACTACTACAAATCAAAGGACCACAACTCCTCTTCCCTAGTAGACTATTCTACAATCCCCAAGTTACTGTGAAACCTGGACTCAACCAGATATCAATTCAACTTCGATTAATAAGAGCAACGGACAATCGAGACTCCTGAACTCTTTCCCCAAGTAGGAATAAACATACTCCCCACAGAGTTTTCAATATTTCCCAACGGAGTTCTCCTCAAACAACAAAACAGGAATCCCCGGTGGAAACATTCTAAGCACAGTTTGAAGACACACATACTCTTCAATAGCATTCCAAGATTTAACAAACTCCCCGACATTTGTCAAGGATATATTTTCCCAGACGAAAATACATTCATAAACATTTCACATTTCACACCTCCTATTTACATACATGATAAGTGCATACAACGCAATCTCATTCATTTTGAGAACATAATGACATAGTGCATTTCATACATCATGACATTGCATACAACTAACATTTTACCTTTTTCAGGAAAAGCTCAATCAACAGATGGCTACCAGCAGCCTTCTCAAGTTCCATATTAATACCTGTAACAAGCCAGGAAAACTATCTATGGACGACTGATTTTAGATTAATACCTGAAGCCAGACAGGACAGCTATCTATTTGACCAGCTCAGGCAACCCTACACAGGTTCCTCCTTTCCAAGATGTAGTTTTACACGGACTCATCATCAAGAAACCCTACACATGTTCCTTCTTCCTAAGATGCAGTTTTACACGGACTCATCATCAGGCAACCCTACACAGGTTCCTTCTCAATTCCAGATGCAGTTTTACACGGACTCATCATCAAGAAACCCTACACAGGTTCTTTCTTTCCAAGATGAAGTTTCACACTGACTCATCATGATGCAATCCTACACAGGTTCCTTCTTCCCAAGATGCAGTTTTACACGGACTCATCATCAAGCAACCCTACACAGGTTCCTTCTTCCCAAGATGAAGTTTTACATGGACTCATCATCAAGAAACCCTACACAGGTTCTTTCTTTCCAAGATGAAGTTTCACACTGACTCATCATGAAGCAACCCTACACAGGTTCCTTCTTCCCAAGATGCAGTTTTACACGGACTCATCATTAGGAAACCCTACACAGGTTCATTCTTTCCAAGATGCAGTTTTACACAGACTCATCATTAGGAAACCCTACACAGGTTCCTTCTTTCCAAGATGCAGTTTTACACGGACTCATCATTATCAGGCAACCCTACACAGGTTCCTTCTCAATTCCAGATGCAGTTTTACACGGACTCATCATCAAGAAACCCTACACAGATCCCTTCTTTCCAAGATGAAGTTTTACACGGAATCATCATGAAGCAACCCTACACAGGTTCCTTCTCAGGAAATTTCATATGAAGTTTTACACGGACTCATCATCAAACAACCTAACCTTTCAGATACAGTTCAAATACGCTCCAGATATGGATGTCATCCTGATACTCATTCAGATCCAACTTTCAGATACGCTCCAGATACGAATTCCATTCTGGCACTCAAGCATTCTTGGATGGCATCTACAAGACCATCTCCAACAAGATTCTATCACCTCTCCAAATGGCATCTTTAAGCCCATTCCTCATATCATCGCATCGCCAAGTGCAAATTTTTGGGCACTCTAGTGTCCAATCATCTTCCACCTTCGAGTCACGAATGGCAAAACTCGCCAATCTAACTCTTCAGGTTTAAGAAGATTGAATAGGGGCAGCTGTTGTACCCCAAAATTTGGCCTCTCATTTCTCAAGTATTTTCTCACAAGATCTTCTATGACATCAAGTTTGCAGCACTGATACATCAATTTAGGCTTGGAATTGGCAAAAGGGCAAAATGGTCAGTTGCATACTAGAAAGTCAAAATTTGACTTTTTGGTCAACATTACATTCCAAGGATCAAATTTCATCAAGAAATTCAAAAATATGAAACTTGATCATCAAGGAATCAAGAAAGTCAAAAGTCAATGTGAAAGTTCAAACCCTTCAAGACTTAGAAATTTTTCTAAGTGTTTTTTATACATGATAATCTCATTTCTTCATGCCAACTTTTCACCTTGATGCAAGATGATTCAAGAGAAGCTTCCTACATGAAAGTTGTATATCTCCACGATATATACAACATTTCTTTACACAACTTCTCCTAAACAGGCTTGGATTTTAGGTTATAAATTCATGAAGTCATGACATTTTCATTTGAACACTTAGAGAAATTTTCAGCAGTTTTGGTCAGGTTTTTATCCCAACTTCTTGCCCATTTTTCATCAAGTTCCAGTTTGATTTAACAAAAGTGGCAAACTTGAAAGTTATAGAGGGTGTTTCAGGCTTTCCAAAACATCCAAGAGCATGAATTTATCATATTTGAGGTAGAAGATATAAGGATCTGAAGTTGAGCATCCATTCTTGAATTACAAGCCATTTTTGTTGAAGAACACATAATCCAATTGGCATGATGTGCTACATAATCTCACTTTGCAGGCCTTGTGACTTGAAAATCTCAACATAATTTAATGTTACACAAGAGCTTGAGCTATTACCCAAGTGTTTGAGCCATTGTCCAAAGGATCTTTCCATGTATGGCATAAAGGCATCATTGCTATTCTTGAAAAGAAAACTTTTTGTACAAAGTTTGTCTTGAGCCCATACTTGGTTTATTTTCTGATTTCACTCCATCATAAAACAGGGAAACCAACCCCCCTAAACCAGCAACTGTGGTACTTGATCTTGGAACCATGGAATACTTGACATAGTTTGATACTTACATCCCAACCAAACCATAACTTGTTGTTTTGAAAACCTATTCAGCATTTGTTCACAAGTCCTTTACCTATAAATAGAAGAAGCATTTTCAATACAAAGAGGTTAGAAAAAATAGAGAGAACATCCAGAAGTTTTATTGATAAACCCTTAAAATCTCATATTCACAAAAATCCATAACAATCCATAAAACCTCCACTCTTGAGTTTTGAAGTCTAAACCTTTAAACCTCTCACACTTTGCATATTCCATCTAAAAACCATCCAAACATTTCATAACACACAGAGGTTGTTTAGTAACCTTCAACAAAAAGGAAAGTCTAGCAGCCTATTGGAGCTTCCTTAAGGTTCATACAACATCTTGAAGGATATTTGGTTTCAAAACCTAAAGTGCAGTTTTAAGGTAAGTCATCTTTACCTTGCCTTTTCCATACATCAACTTTTCTGTTTATAGGATGTAGCAATCACTGTTTTGAAGTTAATCATTTATTTGTTGTTCATGTTATTCATTCATATGTTAAAGACTAACTGATGTATGTAAAGAATGGTGTTTAAGGAAGAAAAATGCAGGATGTATTGACACATATCCACATGTGTCAACCAATCTTAGTTAAAATACAGGGTATGAGTCGACACATGACCCTCATGCATCGACCCATACTGAGTTCCGGTCACAAAACAGAAGCTATAAAAAACTATGAGTCGACACATATGCATTTCGCGTCGATGCAAAAAGGTGTATGAGTCGATACATCCCATTATTTGTCGACTCATACTGAACAGATTTAACTAAATAGAAGCTGGAAAGGCCTATGAGTCGATACATACGCATTTCGCGTTGATACAAAAAGGTGCATGAGTCGACACATCCCATTATGTGTCGACCCATACTGAACTAATTTTATTTTACAAGAGCAAGGAGAAGCTATGTGTCGATGCATAGCAGCATGGGTCGACACATAGCAGTTCGAAAGTGCATATTTCCTTTATTCTACACTGTTTTCAAATTCTTTTCATTATCATTCGATGTGGTTGTAATATTTTAGATCCTACTTCACCCCATAGTTAAATTGTACCCCTAACCCCTAAAGTGATGTAATAGCTTAGATTTTACTTTCCGTTTTTTACTTGCTTTTCATATATTGCTAGTAAATAGGATGTATGACAAGATAAAATCAATAAATAGATAACTTTAAAAAAACAAGACAAAATGCATGCAAACTAACACACTTGCACACAAGCATCCTTAGGGTTTCTCCACTTGGTTGCCTTATACAAAAATAGCCATGTTACGCATGTGAAGTATCTTGGCAAAACAAATAACTATAAGATCATAGTCCCTTGATGACGCTATTAAAAAGTTGCCTAACAAAAATGATCTTGATCCCTAAAAAATGCTAAGATACTTTGCAACATTACTATCATGGCTATACGATGACCCATGCCCGTCCCGTTTACATCCAAAGATAGGGTTGTTTACCAAATCAATGGTAAGTCAACAATGTAAAAGGAATAGAAGATGCATAAGAAAGACATTTGAGTAGGTAGATAGCTTCTAAGTTACTTTCTCCATTTCAAACAACAATCTTTTCTATTTTCAAAACAAACACATACACATTTCAAAAACATCTTACAAACATTGAAAAAAATTTCAAAAATACAAACATCTTTGTATTCATTCTTACGAACGAGAATTATTACTAAGATTTCCTAAACGAATGGCCTCTTTTAATACTTTCAAAACCACATCAAACACCATTTCAAACAAACCAAAGCAAGTGATCTAAGAAAGTAACTAAGAGCCCATGGAAAATCATGGATGAAAAGGGTGTTAGCACCTTCCCTTTTCATAATCTACCCCCCGAACTCAAGAAAACATCTCAAAGGTTTTTCCTGTGCTTTTTCACCTTTACTTTTGGATAAAAGAAAATGCGGTGGCGACTCTTGCTAACCGCAACATTTGCGATAAAATGCAAAAACCTCAAGTCAGTTCTCCCACCGTATCATATCCTTAAATTTAAATCAAACAATTTAAACAATTAAAGAAAGTAAAATTTATCTAATCTCTAAGGTAACCCCTATTTTTTTAAGTATTCCTCATCAGAGTCGCCAGTTCTGTAATACGGTGGGAGAACTGACTTGTTTTTCATTTTGTCACAAATTTTTTGGTTAACAAGAGTTACCACCGTCTTTTCTTTTATCCAATAAAGAAAGTTGAAAAGAACAGGAAAGACCTTTGATAGATTTTGAGTTTGGGGGGAAAGTTATGGAAAGGGAAGGTGTTAGCACCCTTTTCATCCATAGTTTTCTACGGGCTCTTAATTGCTTAACTCACATTGAAAACTTGCTCTGTGTGTGTGTGTGTGTGTGTGTGTGTGTGTGTGTGTGTGTGTGTGTGTGTGTGTGTGTGTATGTGATTTGTTTTGAAAATATTTGAAAATGCCAATGTGAGGCAAACTTTGTAATGATTTTTGTATCAGTCCTTAAGAATGCGTACAAAGTGTTTTGAAAATATTTGTTTGAATTGTGAGGTGTAAAAATGTATTTGTTTTGAAAAAAAGGTTTTGAGCAAGCATTCAAGAGTTATTACCCACTAAAGTATTTCTTATTATTTTCCTTCTCTGTTAGACATAGTGTTATCCACATCATTAGTTTGTAGGTAGCACTATCTATTGGATATGAAGGGATAGGCGTATGGTCATTGTATGGTCGTAGAAGGTAACATGTAAGGATACCTTAGCAATTGTATCGAAGGGACTGTCATCATTTATTCTTAGGCAACAAGGGACAAGATCATTTTTCGTAGGCAACTCGAGGGACATCGTGGGACTATGATCTTTATTCGAAGGAACTATGATGATTTGATTGAGGATCCTTGCTAAAGTATTCCTATGTTCGAGGGACATGACCATTATTCTGAAGGCAACAAGGGAGGTTACCCTAGAGGTGCAAGTGTGAAGAGTGTGTTCAATTCAGTTTTTTAATCTTGAATTAGGGTTATCTAACATTTTGTTTTTAGTCTTTCCATACAAACCCTAGTTACTAAACAATATAAATAGTAGAAAAGTAAAGGTGTAGAAAGTAAAGTCCTACGCTATTACATGGCTTTGGGGCAGTTACATAATAAGGATGCAAGAAAATAAAGCTATGTTATTACAAAAAATAATCGTGCGACCTACACAATTGTTTCTAGGAATTTAAATGTAAAAGAAAATAAATAAAAAAATGTTAGGAGAAAATGTCAAATGCCCTAAAATTCTAAGTGTTTTTAAAAAAATGTTTTGGTGTTTTTATTTAGAAAATAATTTGAGTGTTTGTAAATAATTAAAAACCTAATTCTAATTAATTTTAAGAAAATTAAGTTAATAAAAACCCTAATGTTTAATTGATTTTAATTAATTAAAAAAATGTCAAAAATTTAATTATTAACCAAGAACCCTAATCCTAATTTATAATAGTTTAAAAAATAGTTTAGGTTTGTTAATGGTTAAAAAAATAAATTTGTAAAAAAAAGATGAAGAAAATTAGGGTTAGAAAAGAAAATAATGAAAGATAAGAAAAAATGCATGGGGTGGGTGTTGAACCCACGCCCTCGGTGTCATAGGGGTGCTTGCTTTCAACCAGGCCAAGTGTTGTTTGTTGTTTGGAATTGGCCATCATTCAATACATATTAAACCTGCATTAATTCTTGGAAAAACAAAAAAAGTGGCAAAACATAGGGATTGAACCCACGCTCACTCCGTCATATGTCTCAGTCTCTAATCATTTGTGTTATGATGTTTTTATTATTCAAACATAAAACAAAAATATTATATAATAAAAACAAACCAATCAGGGTTCACTGGAGCCCTAGCTCTGGTCAACTTCTCCGGTGAGATGATTTTTGTCACTGCAACGTTTGGAATAAAGAAGGACCATACCCCCTAAATTGACCCTTGCGAACCCAATGGCGGTGTTAGTTTTGGCTAATTCGTCATGTACAAGAAGATAGAAACAAAATAATGTAACACAGTTCAAGAATGGTGATTGATCATCCTGGCATCATGGGCCTCATGCATGTGATCAAACTCTTTGATACCTCAGGGATTGATTTGAATGGATACTTATCCTTGAGGATGCTTGAAATTTGGACTTTGAATTTTCCCTAGTTTTGACAAAAGGTGAGATTTTGAGAGAGTCTTCTTGAGGCAATTTTCGTGTGTTCTTATTGTCTGAACATGAGAGGTATTTTTGGGAGTGCATTAGGTTAAGGCATGGGTTTGGATAGTTCATGAAATTATATCTTTTGATTTGTTTTGAAAATAAGTGAAAATATTCAAAACCATGAAGATTTGATTCACAAATAAGCTCTCACATATTTGCATGATTGTCAAGTGATTTTGGACTCAAGATTTGATCAAAAAAATATATTCACATGCCTAAATCATATCTTTTGGTATTTTATTTGATTTATTTTGATATAAATTGAATAAAATCATAATAAAAGAAATAAAAATCCCAAAAAAATGTGAATAGATTTGGAGGTTCCTAAATGTGTCATAAACACGTTTGGACCTGGAAACGTAGGCCCAAAAGTTCAAGTTTGCTCAATTTGCTCTTCATGCATTTTCTCAAAATTGGCCAACTTGTGCAATTCATAACTTGCTCAATTTTTATCATATGAAGGTGATCTTAGACTTTTTGGAAAGCTCAAGATGTCTCCTACAACTCTCAAGCTGGTCAATTTTCCATTTGAAGTATTTATCATGACGTAAATTGCTTTCGTAAAAAGTGACTTTTTGTTAAATTTTAAAATGACATGTAATGTTTTGGCTAATATCTCCCAAATGAAGAATTTTTTGGACTTGATCTGAGAGTGACAAAGTTGTAGAGAATTGAATTTTCTTCTAGATAGGGTTTGGTTGAGAAATTTCTGATGAAGCATGTGAAAGTTATGCTTGGTCAAAGTTCAGTTGACTTCTTTTAAGGAAATGGTCAAAACCCTAATTTAGTAACTTTTGAATTTTTGAACATTTCTTGATGAATCATGACCAACACTTGATAAAATGATGAATTTGTCTTCAAAATATTGATGTTGACCAAAAATCTTGAAGTTTGACTGTATGTTGACCACATTTAACTTTTTGTCCAATTGTAACTGATTTTCAATCATTTGAGCAAACTTGTGATGTACGGATTGAAACTTGACATGAGGATACCTTGAGACATATGAGGAACCATGAAATCCACTTGAGGCATTATAAGTCCAATTTACCTTAAGCAATGTCAAAACCCTAGTTGCAGGTCAATTGCTTTGGAGGAATGTTTGTCTGATCAAACCTTTGAGTTATCTTGAGTACTTGAGACCCCTATGAGCATGAGGATGTCTATTGAAATAATTGACTTCAAAAATTGGAGGGAAAATTTGGTGGTACAACACCTAAGCATTAGACTTATGGTTAATATGAGGGATATATGAAAGAAACCCTAAGGAGGGAGGTGGAAGAAAGAAGTTCAATTACTTAGTTTGAAAATAGCTTGATGTTGAATCAAGCTTTGTTTTTATATTTGTTTTGAAATTATTTTCTACTTGTTGGATTTTATCTTTTTTAGAAGACATCTCATACAAGCATTCGAAACACACAAGCACAAATCCTGCGCTATTACATTATTCATGGGGAAGGGGTATGTGAGTGACACTTGCCTTTGTGTATGTTTTGATTGATGTAAAAAATGAGAGAACCTAGTATTTAAACCATTGGGAATTCTCTCTAAGTTTAGTATGGCACCCTGCTCATTTATAAGTCTTAGGATATGTTGGAATCATTTTGAAAATTGACTCATGCATCAAAAACTGGTTTCTGCACAAAATTGAGTTGCATGTGTCGACACATTCATATTTCAGGTCGACACATGCAACTCAGTAAATAACCTTTTATCCTCTGACTTGTTTAGGTCGACACATATAACATACAGGTTGACACAAACTGAAGTATTTCTAAAATTGCAGAAATTATTATTTTATGTGTCGACACATGCTATTTTAAGGTCGACACATTCACTGTTAATTTAAAGCATGTAGCCTTTGACTTGATTAGGTTGAAACATGCAGCTTTTCACGTCGACACATGCAGTCTAAAATCAATGTATGTGTTGACACATTCGATATACAGTGTAATACGGTGGGAGAACTGACTTGGGTGTTTTGTATTTTATCACAAATGTTGCGAATAGCAAGAGTCGCCACCTACTTTTATTTTATCCAACAAAGGAAAGGGTGAAAAAAACAGGAAAGAACTTTTAAGATTTTGAGTTCATGGGGTAAGTTATGAAAAGGGAAGGTGTTAGCATCCTTTTCATCTGTAGTTATCTACGGGCTCTTAATTCTTGCTCACTTTATTTGTTTTGTGTGTGTGTGTGCTTTTTGAAATTTTTTTGAAATGCCAATAGTAAGGAAGTTTGCTTTGTAATGATTCTTGTATTTATCCTGAAGAATATATACAAAGCACTTTGAAAATTGTTTTTTTTTTAAAAAGAACATTTTTTGAAATTGTGAGGTGTGAAAAGTATTTGTCGCGAGTAGGAAATTAAAAGTGGTTTACCCACTAAAGGTCGTTCTTGTTCTTTTTCCTTCTCCGTTAGGGATAGTGATATGCATACCATTAGTTGGTAGGTAGCCCCATCCATTGGATGTGAAGGGACATGCGTAGGGTCGTCGTTATGGTCATAGAAGGCAACTTGTAGGGATACCTTAGCAATTTTAAAGGTACGTCATCATATATTCATAGGCAACATCGAGGGACAAGATCATATACTATAGGAAACTTCGAGGGATATCGAGGGACTATGATCTTTATGATGATTTGTAACTGAGAGTCTTTGCTAATGGTATCCATACGTTCGAGGGACATGACCATGTTTTTCTGAGGCAACAGAGAGAGCCTACCCTAGAGGTACAAGTGTTAAAGTGATTGATTCAGTTATATTATCTTTGAAAATTAGGGTTATGCTACATTTGTTTTTTGTCTTGCCATGCACACCTAATTAAACTAGTAGTTAAATATACAGGCATATAATATAGGTACGGTAAAATAAAGTGCGAGAAAATAATCCTAGACTATTATATGCCCTTGGGGAAGTTACATAATTTAGAAAAAGTACGAGAATATAAATCTACGACTATTACATTAATTATGCGACCTATACATTTATTTTTAAAATGGTAAATAAAATAGAAAGTAAAGGAAAATACTATTTAGAAAAAAAATCAAATGTCCTAAAAAAGCCTAAGTGTTAAAAAAGTTTTTTGGTATTTTTATGATTTGATTTTAATAATAAAACCCTAAGTCTAAATTAATTTACAAGTTAATTATGAAATAAAAATTAAAACACAATTAAATTAAATTAAATCAATTAGCAAAAAAATAAATAAATTAATATAAAAAAACTAAGTCTATTTTTTGTGATTTTATGATTATACGATAAAAAAATAATTGATTTTAAAAAAGATTAATTAATTAAAAGAAAAGAAATAAAAAGAAATAAAAATAAATTGGACCTATAGTAGGCAAAATGGGGGATATGAATTTGAAACTAGATCCAAGCCCATTACACCAGTGTTGGATCTAGTCAGGGCAAATTCAGGACGTCCACCATGAGGGGCAATTCAGGGCGCTGGATCTGGCCTTGTGGTGATCTGATGACTGAGGATTGAATGTGTATGATAGGCACGCTAGAGTGCAAAACACTAGATCTGTAAGAAAATGTTTGAAAAATAATATGCAAGAGGCAGGGATCGAACCCCTGCCCTTGCATATAAACGTTCCTTATGCACGTTGCTTCTACCACTGGGGTGGCCTTACATTCGGTGTTTAATATCAAACAAATAAAACAAAAGCAAAACAAGGGGCCTGAACCGAATAGACGTCGAAGCCCTAGCTCCGGTTGTCTTCTCCGGTGAGATAGTTCTTTGGATCTGCAAAATAGTAATAATTAGAACAAAACAGTGATTGTACCCTCGTAATTTGGAGGCTGCGAATCCATTGGGATCATCATTTTGGGCTAAATCATACTCATTTGGGATATATGGTTCAAACAACATGGATCTACATGAACATGGTGATTCATGATCCAGGGCGCATGGGACTTATGTAATAACTTAAACCTGTACAGTGGGATCTCAGAAACACGTTATTATGAGTGGTATGCATTGAAACAAAGCAGAAATTGAAATATAAATATACATGTAAAATTGAAACCGGAGATGCATATATATGTGTTTTACCAGCTTCTGGATATCAAACATGGCCCATTCTTACCCTATGAATCTTCAGGAGATGATTGCAGGGCTTGGTTTGGATGAAACTAGCTTGGATCGTATGGAATGTGCTTGCACGGTTTTGAGAAAATTTAAACAGCTTTAGGGTTTGTGTGAGGCAGGCTGCATGTGTCATGAATGATTGGTGATGTTGTGTATATATAGTGCATCAATTTAGGTCTGCAAAACTTGTACAAAATCATGTGGTTTATAACAAAATATGGGATCTTTAATTTGTATCAAAAGTTGCCATTTTTGCTTGAAACATGTTCCATTCCATTTTTGCACGTTTTGACAGCTTTCTTATGAGATTATGGGCTTCCAACCTGGCCAAAAAAACAAAGCCCATAAGCCTTACACACATACCTTGCATTTTGTTTTGATTTAATTGATATTTAAATGAATAAAATTCAAATAAATAAAAATAAAAAATCACAATAGTTCATGGATAGATTTAGAGGTCCTTGGGTATGTTATAAACATGTTTGAACCTAAAAAATTTGGTCCATTAACTTAAAAATGCAATTTTCCTTAAAGTTGACCTCATGCATTTTCACAAGTTTTCCAAACTTGTGCAAACCATAACTTGCTCAATATTCTTTGAGGGTGATCTTGGACTTTTTAGAAATCTCAAGATGTCCTCTACAATTTATAATTTGATCATTTTTGCATTTGGAGACTTAATCTTGATGTAAGTTGCCTTGACAAAAAGTGTCTTTTTGTTGAGTTTTAAAATGACCTGTAATGTATTGGCTTATATCTTTCAAATGAAGCATTTTTTGGAATTGAGCACAAAAACAAAGTTGTAGAAAATTGAATTCCCTTCAAGATGAGCTTTGGTTGAGAAATTTCAGAGGAAGCATGTGAAAATTATGCCTGATTAATGTTCAGTTGACTTCTCCTAAGGAAACCATAATTTGTCAATTTTTTACCATTGATGATTTGAAGGCATTCCTTGAAGAATCACTATCAACCCTTGATCAAATCATGAATATCACCTCAAAATTTTGATGTTGGAAAAAAATCTTGAAGTTTGACTATATGTTGACCATAATTGACTTTTGACCTAATACAATTGATTTTCAGTCATCTGAGCAATTGTCTGAACAAAATTGTGATGCAAGGCATGAAACTTGGCATGAGCATACTTGAAGACATGTAATAAACCATGGAAACCACTTGAGGCTTTTTAAAACCAATTTTCCTTGTGAAAAGTGAAACCCTAGTTGTGAGGCCATTGCTTAGGAGGAGAATTTGTCTGATCAATTCTTGGTCCAGCTTGAGCATTTGAGAACCCTTGGAGTATGTATTGAGTAATATGATATGGAAAATTTTAGGGTACAACAGATTCCCCTATTCAATCTTCTTAAACCTGTAGAGTTAGATTGACTTGTCCGCCATTCGTGATCTGAATGTGGAAGATGATTGAACACTAAAGTGCCCAGAAAATTGCACTCGTCGGTGCACGAAGTAATGCTGTTGGTTGATGATATGCTCAAATGGGCTTAAATATTCCATTCTGAGATATGACAGAATATCGTCGAAGATGGGCTTATAGATGCCACATATAGAATCCATTTATAGGAGTAACAAAGTGAGTCTTCGCCTGATTGTATTTGAGAAGTATGTTGGGAGCGTCAGAATGAATCTTTGTCTTGATTGTATCTGAATAATATCATATAATGAGTCTATGTCTTGACTGTATCTAGAATAAGTCTTTGTTAGAATGAATCTTCATCCGATTGTATCTAAAAGAGGATTAGAATGAGTCTTCACCCGACTATATCTGAAAATGTATTGGAATGAGTTTACGCCTGACTATATCCAAGGGAGTATCAAAATGAACCTTCGTCTGGTTTCATCTGAGGGATATGCTTTCCATAATTCAATATCTGAAAGAAAAGTTTTTCAGAATAACTTCTAATGGAGAGGCGCGTCGGAATTCAGTCTCTGATGGAAATGTTTCTGGATAATGCTTTGTCATGTAGACAGTCGCCCTGTCTGGTTTTAGGAATTGGTCTATAATATGTCTTAACTGGCAAACCCGTCTTGGGGATGCATATCGACTATTCACATAGATAGTATCCCCATCTTGTTTCAGGAGTTAATTTGTGGCCTGGTCTTGTTTGTTGGTAAACATGTCTTGTTTCGGGAATTCATACCGCTGAATCATACAGATAGTTGCCCCGTCTGGTTTCGGGAATTAATCTGCTGCCTTTGTCTTGTTGGTAAACCCGTCTTAGTTAGGGAATTCATACCACTTGGTTGTATAGATAGTTTCCCTGTCTGGTTTCAGGCATCAATCTTTGACATGCTCTGGTTTGTAGGTAAACCCGTCCTGCTTCGGGAATTCATACCACTTGATCGTATAGATAGTTTCTGAAGAAGTGAAAAACACAAGAAGGGGGGTTGAATTGTAAAACTTGAAATCAAATGCAGACAACACGTTATTTTTATCCTGGTTCATTTGATCTCAAACTACTCCAGTCCACCCGTCAAGGTGATTTCGCCTCTCTCCAACGAGGTCTTAATCCACTATATTCAACTGAATATTACAACTGCTTTAACAACTGCTAAAGCCTTCTTGAGTCTAAACCACAGACCGGTTTCTCAAGGAAATTCTTTCTTACAGATAAATGAATACTATGTGTGTTGAATGTTTTCTACAAAAACTTTATATCACAACTGTGATAATACACAATTTAAGCTTATGTGAAACTAGGATGCTATTACTATAGAGAAGCAATTTTAGAGATATAGCAAACTGTATGAGTAAGGATGAAGATGATTTTCTTTATGCGTGTGAAGAGTTGTAGAGCATTATCCAATTCATTTCTCACTGACTTGTTTATATAGCCTTGGAAAAGATACGTTGTAGTCAATTATTCCATTCCAATGCCCATTACGTTCTTTCCATATTGAGAAGATATTTGTCTTGGAATACATCCGTTGGTAATAAAGTGTCTTGAATGCACAATATCGTTGTCAATTAAGCGTGTCATTGGCTTTGGCTTATTCTGACGCTTCTAGGTGCTGATGATATTGTTTTGGTCTTGATCAAAGTTTAGAGTATGTTACGCGTAGATCTGTTCATCAAGCTTCAGCGTAAGCACATGCTTTGATCTTCTGATGCTGGCATATGATATTTCATCTTCTGATGCTGGCATATGATAATTCATCTTCTGATGCTGTTGTTGAAATTCTTATGCTGATATCCATCAGAGTTTCTATAAATGCACAATATAATTTTTAGGTAGCATATATGTCTCATATGAATTATACAATTTATTTAATCTAGCATTTTGTTATCATCAAAACTTTAACTTAGGGTAGTAGATTCAAACTTTGTTCTAACAGTTTCCTCGTCTGGTTTCGGGCATTAATATTTGACCTATTCTCGTTTGTTTGTAAACCCGTCCTGCTTTGGGAATTCATACCACTTGGTCGTATAGATAGTTTCCCTGTCTGGTTTCAGGAATTAATCTTTGACCTGTTCTAGTTTGTTGGTAAACCCGTCTTGGGGAATTCATACCACTTGGTAGTATAGATAGTTCCCCCGTCTGGTTTCAAGCGTTAATCTTTGACTTGTTGTGTCAAGGTTGATAACATTCATCTGTTTGTGAATCCAACCTGAAAAGATAGAGTCAGTTCTATGCAATGTCATGATATACGCACTACACAAATGATGCTTTTACAATGAGAATGTTAGATGTGTTTCAGTATGCATATGCTATGATGTATTGTAAATGATGTATGGATGCAACATGTGAGTGTATTGATAGCTCATTATGGTGTTGTTGAACTATGGAAAATTAATCCCGGACTGCCGCTGTAGATGAAGAATGTAATTCTTCACTTTCTACAGAGATTAATCTTGATGGGGATTCCCGCTTCTGTTCGAGGCTATTCTGCTGGAGATTTTCGACTTATGCTTGAGGATAAAATCACTCAAGGAGATTTAGTAACCTGTCATGGTACTGGGGATAAATAAGTGAACGTTCCTTTATTATGGGTAACTATTCTTCTGGGGATGATTTCCCTAAAGCAAACCTGTTGGATAAAGGAGTTCCGTTGGTAGATTTTTACCATTTCGGAGAAATAAACTCTACTGGAGAATGCAACTTCATGGACTACTTTGGGATCTTACCAAACCTTGTTGGGGAACTACGAATCCATAGATCGTGTTGGGTAATTATTCAATATTTCAGGGTGATGATCGAACTTCCTTATCCGCTAGGATATCTACTGGGGAACATGACCCTTTTAAGTTATTCGTCGGGGATATGGCGGTGAACTACTGGAAGATGCTTCAGTTTCTAATTGAGGGCGTATTGGACTTACCGGGGAACATATCTCTGTCGAGGGTAAACTTATGAAGATAGTTCTATAAAGGTGATTTCTCTGTGGGGATTTATGGATAACTTTCAACATTATCCCAACTCTTAGAGCCCTTAGTATCTGTTTTTCCTATTTTTATGCATTTATTTGTAAATAGTGAAGATGTTAAAACACAAGAAGAGGGAGGGGGGTTGAATTGAAAACTTGAAATCAAAAGCTTAATGACACAATATTTTTATCCTGGTTCGTTTGATCTCAAACTACTCCAGTCCACCCGTCAAGGTGATTTAACCTCTCTCGAACGAGGTCTTAATTCACTAATCTCAACAAGATTACAATCACTACTTTAACAACTGTTAAACTCTTCTTGAGTACAACCACAATCCGGTTAATCTCAAGGAACACTGTTTCAATACAATTATACAAGATATGTGTTGTTGTTTTTCTTACAAAAACTGTTTATCACAACTGTGAGAAATTACACAGGATTATAGCTTGGAAATGTAAATAATATTGCTTGCAGCTTTGAATATGCGTGAGTGGTAATGTAGCAAAATCGTCCTTGATTTTGAATGCTGACTTTGTTTATATAGGCGGTGGAATAATCGTTGATCATAAAGCATGTTTAATGTCATTAACACACTTTCCATTTGGAGAAGATCTTGTCTGAAAGAAGCTGTTGGAAATGATGTTGTTATCAATGATCAGTAATGCTTCAGAATCTTATCTCCTTGCCTGCTGATGACGCTTCAGAATATCGATGACTTGGATTGGCATGTTCTTGTTCAGAATCAGAGTTTACTTTGATTAAGCGCAGGTTCTGTCATCAATCTTCAGCGCATGTTCTGAGTACTTCAGCGTGTAGCTCTTATGACTTATCTTCTGATGCTGATATAGTCAGAACTTCTGCATACATAAAAACATAATTTTTAGGGTGGATATTTTTTCTTTGTATTTATTATTTATTCTTTGTATTTGTTATCATCAAAACTCTAACTAAGGGTTGTAGAATCAAACTATGTTCTAACAATCTCCCCCTTTTTGATGATGACAAAAACTAGATTTTTCAATTAAAAATAAAGAACAAAAGGTTTAAGAGAAACTCCCCCTGAATTGATTACTTCCCTTAAGTTCCTTGAGCATCAGAATTTAGTTGTATCTTCTATTAGAGTTTGTACTTTCTCACCCTGTTCAAACATTCTCAGAAAGTAGAGGTTAAGTAATTTAGAATGTTTGAGACTTTTGTCTCGGTAAACCATTATTGAAAATATCTTACTTTCTCCCCCTTTTTGTAAGTTATCAAAAAGGTAATATAATCAGAGCCAAAAGATAAGAATCATATTAAAAATATTAAGCAATGATAAGTTTCAGAACAGAAGAGTAAAAATTAAGCGTTACAAATAAACAGATTTAAAACAGAAATCTAAGAAGGAGGGGGAAGTCGTGTGAACAACGCTTCCAGCAAGCTTTTGATCTGAGTATTAGACTCTTCTTGTGTGCCCAAAATTCCTCTGATTTCCTTTATGGTGTCTTCCTGTTTACCCAGAATGCTTTTAATCTCCTTGATTGTGTGCTCCTGCTGATCCAACCTTGCATGAATAAGAGCATTTTCTTTCTTCAACTCTTCCAGAGTTTGCATGACTAAGGAAGATGATGGAGCTTCTTCAGGAGTTGGACGTTGCTTAGAGCATTTTGCTGCTTTTTCAGAGTGAACCATTGCGTCTGCTGTAACCAAGTCTTCTAGAGCAACAGTCAGGAAGAGACTTTCTGATTCTGGTTGAACTTCATCTGAGGGATGATGCTCTGTCCAGGGAGCATTATTCAGAGAAAGGATTTCTTTATTGAACAGTGGGGTTAGAACTTGGTCTTGAAGAGCCTTCAGCTTATCATTAAATTTCTGCTGAACCTGTTCATAACTTTGTTCCTTCAGCTTCAGCATTTCAGAACTAAGCAAGTTTTTGAATCTTGTCCACAGATAATCAGAAGCAGCAGGATTAGTCATCTCTTGACTAGCATGCTTCAAAGAAGTTATCCATTCCTGCATTCTTGTTTAAAAAATAAACAAATTTTTACCAACATCTGATGGGTCTGATGTGGTTTCAGTTGGTTTGCATTTGGGAATGGTGGTTTTGAGAGATATGGAGGTTAGTCTTTCCAGCAAGATTGGATCAACGAAATGTCTAAAATTTTCAGCTGGACGGCTAGTAGGTGAAGGAGTGGGAGATTCGGGTATGATGATTGGTCTAGTGGGGGTGTTTGGAGGAGTGGATTCCAGATATGATGGGATTTCTGGAATAACGTGGATGGTGAGAGGCATGCGAATAACAAGTGGTTCTGTGATTCCGGGTATAGGGATAGTATCAGAATTAGAATGAGGTTCTTCAGATTGGTTTGTTGAAACATGAGGAGGTTCTGGTTCATGGATCACATAAGATTGATTTTCATAAGGTTGAACTTCTGGTTGTTGTGAGATAGAGTTCAGATCTTCTGGTTGTGGTATTTCTGTTTGAGGAATTTCTTGATGAGGTGATTGTGGTTGTGAAATTTCTGGTTGAGAAATTTCTGGTTGATGTGTTTCTGGTTGAGGTGAATTTGGATGAGGAATTTCTGTTTGTGGAGAGAGTTGTTGCGGAATTGCTGATGTGGTATCAGAGTTTGGATTTTGTGGTACAAGAGTTGAAAAGTCTTGGTCAAATAAATCAATATCAGACAGAACTTTGGCAAGTTCTGGTTGGTTTTGTTCAGGATTTGGATTATGAGAAAGGGAGTGAGTTTCATTCAGACATAGAGTTTCTGATGGGTCAAACCCTATGTCAAAGTCTTCAAATGTTTGTGGTGATGGTTTTTCTGGTTGAGAAGGCATGGCTTCAGATGTTGATATATTTATTGATTCTATAACAATAACAGAGGAAGTATTACCTTTCTTTTTGGAAGCTTTTGGAGTCTTTTGAGATGGTCCTTCTGTTGTAGCTTTCCTTTTCTTTTTCTTCTTCAAAACAACTTCTGGAGCAGCCTTATGAAAATCCTAGATGTTGATTTCTGGTGCAGTACCATCTGCCTTACAAGCATCCATATATCTGACTATTATTTCTGGCTTGGAGTCAATCTCAGAGAATAAAGGAAAATCATCCAGAAGTATTCTTCTTGAAGTGATGGTTGCATAAGAAGTAACATTAGGTTGCTTCTTTATATTCTCAATGATTTTCATCTTCTTCAGATTTTTTGCGTTCAGGGGCTTCCCAGCGGTTGCTTCCAATGTGCTGATTTCCCGAGCTTCAGTCAAATGCTCTATCAGCCTATTCTCTGTCAGAATATCTGATATGAGCCTGCCTAAGGGAATCCAGTTCCTCTAGGTCCGTTCATCTTCTCTTGTTTCCTTCACACTCATTCTAAGGTGATTAAACAACAAGTGTGGAAGGTTTACCTTAGTCCTCTTAGAAATGAAACAGATCAGAAACTGTTGATCAATGTTGATATAATCAGGAGAGCTAGTTGGCTTCCTGTGGTTGATACACCCCAGAATAATTCTTGCCCAAATTTTGTGGTGATCCTTCAGATCTCTGATTTTGATGGAGGGAAGTCCATGAGTAAATATTTCCCTTGCAATAGAGCCTACGTCAGAGCATCTCTCATCCATGTCAATGCATCTGACACCTCCACCATTGTAACCAATAAGCTTTGAAATTAGGTCTTCTGTAATGACAATTTTCTTCACCATGACATAAGAGGTAACTTGATTATTTCAAGAAGAAGCATGTATCCGGAATTCTTTGATAAGAATTGGAAATGTTGGCCCCAGAAGACGATCAAAGTATCTGTTCCAACCTTGAGCAACGTCTTCATACAGATTGAAGCCATTTTATTACAAGCTTTCAAAGTCAATAATCAGTTCTGAAAGAACTTCCAGATTATCAATGGGAGTGAGTAGCGTTTTGTAAGGTTCTTCATACTGTTCCATTGAAGCAGATTCCTGAGTACTGATGTTTTGGACGCTTAAAGAAGCCACTGTTCACACAATATTTGAGGAAGGTGAAAGGGGTTTTTGAAAATAAGAACTTGAAACGATAGAAAATATTTAGAGAGTAAAGAGAAGTGAATGTAAAAAGTTAGATTTGAGTTTAAATAGTTTTTCTTGAAAGCGTAAACAGTAAGAGAAAGAAATAATTAGTCATGATTATAAGCATTAATGACAGCTGAAATCAGGGGATTCAGAAAGATACCAGAATGGTTACCCATGACATGTGTCTCAATCCACCCAATTAGTGCTTTTGACCTTTCAGAAAAGTGAACGCGTGTTCAGCCTCAAAGTAGTTGATGAATGGATGACAACTGTTTGATTAAGTGAACAACACGCTTCTATCCTCGAAATGAAATGTTCAGATCTTCATGGATAGATTCTGATGCAATCTATACTTCTAAAACTCTGAAGACAGGTTGATCAGTAGTTCACAGAAAATAACAAAGTTCTGAAGGTTAAGATATACAAATAAAATATTTTATTCTGGGCATAGCTTCATGCTGAGATGCTTCAGAATGAAGTTAAACCTATCTTCAGAAAGAGGTTTTGTAAAGACATCAGCCCATTGATGGTCTGTGTCAATGAATTTTAAGTTAAGAATCCCTTTCTGAATATAGTCCCTTATAAAATGATGTTTTATTTCTATATTCTTATCCCTAGAATGCAAAATTGGATTCTTGCTAAGACAAATAGCAGAAGTATTGTCACAGAGGATATGAATGTTACTCTCAAATATGTTGAAGTTTTCAAGATGACTTTTCATCCAGAGCATTTGCGTGCTACATCCAGCAGTTTCTATGTATTCAGCTTCTGCTGTTGATAGTGCTATTGTGAACTGTCTCTTGCTGGTCCATAAGATCAGATTTTCTTCCAGAAACTGACAGCTTCCAGAAGTGCTTTTACGTTCAACTCTGTCTCCAGCGAAGTCAGCGTCACAATATCCTACTAAGCTTTAATCATTTGATTTTCTATAAAACAAACCCAGATTAGCAGTACCTTTCAGATACTTGAAAATTCTCTTAACTGCTGTTAAGTGAGATTCTCATGGATTTGATTTAAATCTAGCACATAAACAAACACTAAATAAAATGTCTAGCCTTGAAGCCGTCAGATAGAGGAGAGAACTAATCATACCTCTGTAGACCTTATGTTCTACCTTTTTACTTACCTCTTCCTTTTCCATAATGCACGTGGGATGCATTGGGATTTTTGAGGGCTTACATTCTGAGAGATCAAATTTCTTCAGAAGTTCTCTAACATATTTGCTCTGATGAATGTAAGTTTCTTCTGGAGTTTGATTTATCTGAATGCCCATAAAGAATTTGAGTTCCCCCATTAAGCTCATCTCAAACTCTGCCTGCATACATCTAGCAAACTCTTTTCCCATAGAGGGTTTAGTAGATCCCAATATAATGTCATCAACATAAATCTGACATACTAACATGTCATTCTTAATTGTCTTACAGAACAAGGTTGTGTCCAATTTCCCTCTGGTGAATTCCTTTTCTAACAGAAAGTTACTTAGACTTTCATACTAAGCTCTGGGAGCTTGTTTCAGACCATAGAGTGACTTCTTTAGTTTGAAAACATATTTTGGATTTTTGAAATTCTAAACACCAGGACGTTTGTGCACATATACCTCTTCATCTATATAGGCATTTAAGAATGCACTTTTGGCATCCATCTGATACATAGTGATGCCATTGTTTACAGCAAATGATATTAAAAGTCTGATAGATTCTAACATGGCGAATGGAGCAATGGTTTATGTATAGTTTATCCCCTCTTGCTGACTATAACCTTTTTCTACCAGTCGTGCTTTGTTTCTGATGACTTCACCTTGCTCGTTCAGTTTGTTTCTGAACACCCACTTTGTACCAATGACGTTGAATCCTTTTGGTTTGGGAACCAGATCCCATACGTCATTTCGGGTGAATTGATTCAGTTCCTCCTGCATTACCAGAATCCAGTCATTATCCAGAAGTGCTTCATCAATTGTTTTTGGTTCAATCAGAGAGACCATTCCCATGCGGGATTCTTCAGAGTTTTTGAATGTTGATCTTGTTCTGATTGGATCATCCTTCTTTCCCAATATTGTATCTTCTGGGTGATCAATGCTGCTTCTGGATAGTCTTTTCTAGAGTTGATCAACAGAATGTGCTGGATTGCTTGTGGTAACTCTTTCCGATGTTGAGGGAGTGTCTCTGTTGAGAACTTCTGATGAGTTATCTTCAGTACCTATGAGTTCAACTTCCATACCTGCAAGGAATTCACTCTGCTTTGACTTTTGAGAGTCAAGCTTATCATCAAACCTAACACTGATTGATTCTTCAACAATCTATATTTCTGTATTGTATACTCTATACCCTCTTGAGCGTTCAGAGTATCACAACATAATACACTTTTGTGCTTTATAGTCAAACTTGTTCAAATAATTTTTTGTATTCAGAATAAAGCATGTGCATCCAAATGGATGAAAATAAGAATTGTTTGGCTTTCTTTTCTTCCACAATTCATATAGAGTCTTTTCCAGAATAGGTCTTATGGAGATTCTATTATGAATGTAACATGCTGTGTTAATTGCCTCTGCCCAGAAGATCTTAGCAACGTTAGTCTCGTTGATCATGGTTCTGTCCATTTCTTGCAATGTTCTGTTCTTTCATTCTACAACTCCATTTTGCTGAGGAGTTCTAGGACAAGAGAAGTCATGCAAGATGCCTTTTTCATTAAAAAATAATTCAAAATTTTTATTTTCAAATTCCCCACCATGATCACTTCTGACTTTGACAATTCTAAGATCCTTTTCATTCTGAACTTGGTTACAGAAGGTAACGAACATAGAGTGTGACTCGTCTTTATGTCTTAAGAACTTTACCCATGTACATCTGCTATAGTCATCTATGATTACTAACCCATACTTCTTGCCACTGACTGACGCAATTTTTACTGGTCCAAATAAGTCAATGTGCAGAAGTTCTAATGTCTTAGAGGTGGAAACAACATTTTTGGATTTGAAAGCAGGTTTTGCAAATTTGCCTTTCTAACATGCTTCACACAGAGCATCTGAGCTGAACTTCAAATTAGGAAGTCCTATGACCAGATTGAGTTTGTTAATCTGAGATATTCTTCTCATACTAACATACCCAAATCTTCTGTGCCAAACCCATTGCTCGTTGTTAATAGAAAGTAGGCATTTTACATTCTGACTCTTTAGTTCAGAAAATTTTATTTTATAAATGTTGTTTTTCCTCTTTCCATTAAATAGGATAGTCCCATCTTTCTGACTAACAGCTTTGCATGAATTTTAATTAAAGATTATATCATAACCGTTATCACTTAATTGACTTATGGATAACAGGTTATGCATTAATCCATCAACTAATAATACATTATTTATAGAGGGAAGATTTCCATTACATACTGTTCCAGAGCCAATGATTTTTCCTCTCTGATTTCCTCCAAAGCCCACGTAGCCTCCAGGCTTAAGTTCCAGGCTTTGGAACATATGCCTTCTTCCCATCATGTGTCGTGAGCAGCCAGAGTCCAGGTACCATGAATGGTGTCTTAGCCTTGCTGCTAAAGATATCTGCTACATGTATACTTTTATCCTTAGGTACCCACATTTTCTTGGGTCCTGAATGGTTAGTTTTACCAAAATTCTTATTGAATTTTGGTTTGACAGAATAATCACTACTTGTGTATTTTATGTCAGTGTGTGCCCATATATAAAGTGTGATTTGAGTGGTGTGCGTTTTATAAATAAGTCCATGGAATTTTTTGGTGTAGATACCTTACCTTGATATCCTATCCCTTTTCTTCCATTTTTGCTAACTCCATAGATCATTGAAGCCATCTTGCTTCTGTTTATGTTTTTAGCTAGAAACTTATGAAAGCTGTGATCATACTCTTTGATGATCTCATCAGCATTACTGGGAGTCTCTAAGATTGTTTCCTTCTGAGAGTTTTGCAAATCATTTTCTAATTTTGAAATTTTTTCTTTTAACTCAAAATTCTCTAATCTGAGACTCTCATACTTTTCAGAGTCAGAGGCAAGATCCCTTTTCAGGTTCCTGAATTTGACTCTGATTTGTTGATACCTTTCCAGAATTTCACTTAGACTTTCTGCAAGTTCAGCCTTAGTAAAGTTTATGGTAAAATCAGGAAATACCTCTTCAGTGTCTGATTTTGAGTCTGAACCAGAAGCTTCACTGTCTTCTGATATGTTTGCCATGAGAGCTATGTTTTCTCTTTCATCATCTGATTCTGAGTCAGCTTCAGATGTGTCAGAATCATCCCATGTAGCCATGAGGCTTTTCTTCTTTTCCTTGAAGAACTTCTTTTTGGGATTTTCCTTCTGAAGCTTTGGGAAATCACTTTTATATTGCCCTTGCTCGTTACATTCATAGCAGATGATGTCCTTGTTATTTGGCTTTCTGTATCCTGAAGAACCTTCAGATCTTCTATGTCCAGAGGAAGACTCAGACTTTCTGTATCTGGAGGAGGACTCATTCTGATTCTCTGATCTTTTGGGATTTCTGAACTTCCTTTATCTCTACTTCCACAGTTGGTTCACCCTTCTAGAGAGGAGAGACAGTTCATCCTCTTCAGATGAGGATCCATCAGAAGTTTCTTCCACAGCCTGCAAAACCATAGAGTCAGATTTTCTGTTAGATTTTAAAGTTAATGGCTTACCTTGCTTTTGAGGCTCATCTTCTTCTATCTGTATCTCGTGACTTCTGAGGGAGCTGACAAACTCCTCCAGAGAAATTTTGTTGATATCTTTGGCTAGCTTAAGTGTTGTGACCATTGGCCTCTATTGTTTGGGCATGCTTCTGATGATGTTCTTAATGTGATAAGTAGTGGAATACCCTTTGTCAAGAACCTTCAGTCCAACAACAAGGATTTGGAATCTTGAAAACATAATTTCTATTGATTCACTATCTTCCATCTTGAATGCCTCATACTTCTGAATGAGTGCAAGGGCCTTGGTCTCTTTTACTTGAATGTTGCCTCCATGCGTCATTCTCAGAGAGTCAAACATGTTTTTGGCAGTCTCTTTGTTTTATATTTTCACATATTTTGAGTATGAGATGGCGCTGAGAAGTATTGTTCTGGCCTTGTGGTGGTTTCTGAATTCACGTTTTTACTGATTTGACATCATTTTCTGTCTATCTTCTGACCACGTCCATCCACTAGGTGCGTGTATCCATCAGTCACCATGTCCCATAGATCAACATCATGAGCCAGAAAGAAACTCTCAATTCTGTCTTTCTAGTAGTCAATGTTTTCTCCATCAAAGACTGGAGGTTTTCCACTGAATTTGTCCTTGTCTTCATGGTTGTCATTGATGATGTTTTGGCTTGGTGCCACCATAGTGTTTTTCTGAAGCTTGGATCTTATACTAACACGGTTAAGTGTTTAAGCTCAGAACCAGGCGCTCTGATGCCAATTGAAGATGTTAAAACACAAGAAGGGGGGTTGAATTGAAAACTTGAAATCAAAAGCTTAATGACAAAGTATTTTTATCCGGGTTCGTTTGATTTCAAACTACTCCAGTCCACCCGTCAAGGTGATTTCGCCTCTCTCCAACGAGGTCTTAATTCACTAATCTCAACAAGATTACAATCACTACTTTAACAACTATTTAACTCTTCTTGAGTACAACCACAATCCGGTTAATCTCAAGGAACACTGTTTCAATACAATTATACAAGATATGTGTTGTTGTTTTTCTTACAAAAACTGTTTATCACAATTGTGATAAATTACACAGGATTATAGCTTGGAAATGTAAATAATATTGCTTGCAGCTTTGAATATGCGTGAGTGGTAATGTAGCAAAATCGTCCTTGATTTTAAATGCTGAATTTGTTTATATAGGCAGTGGAATAATCGTTGATCACAAAGCATGTTTAATGTCATTAACACATTTTCCATTTGGAGAAGATCCTGTCTGAAAGAAGCCGTTGGAAATGATGTTGTTCTGAATGATCAGTAACGCTTCAGAATCTTACCTCCTTGCCTGCTGATGACGCTTTAGTATTTTAATGACTTGGATTGGCATGTTCTTGTTCAGAATCAGGGTTTACTTTGATTAAGCGCAGGTTCTGGTCATCAATCTTCAACGCATGTTCCGATTACTTCAGAGTGTGGCTCTTATGGCTTATCTTCTGATGCTGATATGGTCAGAACTTCTACATACATAAAAACATAATTTTTAGGGTGCATATTTGTTCTTTGTATTTATTATTTATTCTTTGTATTTGTTATCATCAGAACTCTAACTAAGGGTTGTAGAATCAAACTATGTTTTAACAAACAGTAATCTAATTTAAATGCATATGTTCATTTAAGACAATCACTGGACATTTTTTCAAACAAAACAGAGAAAATAAAAACAAACAGTTTCGGATTTGAAATGGATTTGTATTAATTGAGATTTTGCCTATAAACGGGCATTTTCATACAAGGAGATGGACATTCTCGTAGGAGGAAGTCTTTGTAAAACTGAGAAATGTACAAAGTGGTAAACAAAGAAAAAGAAGCTATGTGAAATGATCCCATTGGGTTTCAATTCTGTTATTTCCTTCATATCTTCGAGTGTCTCATCACTTTGCCATTTGGAAGAAGATGATTGGATCAACCTGTACCGTTCGAACTTGACACCTGATGACGAAGTCTGGCTGTAAGGTGATACAACGGGATATAGTCATACGCTTTAAACCTTAACTTTTTCCTGGACCGCCATTTATGGTTTTCAGTCCACCGGGATACCCTCTTTTTCCCAAGCCGCCTTTTCAGGTTTTCAACTTGTCGAGTGTACAAATTTCTTTATATATATCCTTAGTTTTTTTCTCGAACCCTTTTTTGTTTGCTGGGATGCCCTTATTTTTTCCTAGGCTAGTCAACCTAGTGGATCTCTTTTCATGTGTAATATCTTTTGACTATATCCGCGTTTACAGGGTGCGGAAGGTCGTCACCGTCCATGGTGGTCAATATCATAGCTCCATCGAAAAAAGTATTCTTGATCACAAATGGCCCTTCATATGTAGGAGTCCATTTTCCCCTGGGATCACCTTGTGGTAAGATGATGTGTTTGATTACCCAGTCACCAACCTGATATACCTGACATCTGATCTTCTTGTTAAAAGCTTTGATCATACATTTCTGGTATATCTGACCATGACAAACAGCCGCGAGTCTCTTCTCATCAATTAGGTTTAATTGGTCAAGTCAAGTCTGAACCCATTTGTCTTCATTTAAACATGCGTCTTTCATAATTCTGAGAGAATGAATTTGGACTTCGACGGGTAAAATAGCTTCCACGTTGTAGACAAGAGAAAATGGGTTTGCTCCATTTGAAGTCTTTACTGAAATACGATAACCATGAAGAGAAAATGGTAACATCTCGTGCCACTCTTTATATGTTACTGTCATCTTTTATATAATCTTCTTTATGTTTTTATTGGTGGCTTCCACTATCCCATTCCTCTTGGGTCGGTAAGGAGAAGAGTTACGATGCTTGATTTTGAACTGTGTACAGAGCTCAGTGATCATAGTATTATTGAGATTAGTACCATTATTTGTGATGATTCTTTCAGGGATGCCATACCGACAAATAAGATTATGCCTGATGAACCGAGCAACAACTTCCTTGGTAACAGAAGCGAATGAGGCTGCCTCTACCCACTTCGTGAAGTAATCAATGGCAACAATTATGAAGTGATGCCCATTAGAAGCGGTAGGTCTAATATCTTTAATCATATCAATGCCCCCACATTGCGAACGGCCAAGGGGCAGTCAAGACATTTAAAGGAACTGGAGGCACATGTACTTTGTCAGCATAGATTTGGCATTTGTGACAAGTTCGGGAATGGTGATGACAATCTATCTCCATAGTAGACCAATAGTAACTTGCCCTTAGAATTTTCTTATCCATTATATGTCCATTGGAATGAGTACCAGATATACCTTCGTGCGTAACCTCCATGATATTCTAAGCTTCTCTCTTATCCACACACCGGAGTAAAGTGGAGTCATGGTTGCGTCTGTAGAGAATTCGGTTGCTAAGGAAGAACTTAGTGGAGAATATTCTTAGAAACTTCTTGTCATTAATGAACGCTCCTTCAAGATATTCTTGAGCTTCAAGGTACCTTTTCACTTCATGGAACCAAGGTTTATCATCTACTCCCTCAGTGTCAACTTCGTAATAGTATGCCAGTTCATATAATCTTTCAATAGTGATCCAAGGAGCTTCATTGTCCCATATGACTTTGAACATGGACGACATGGTAGCTAGTGCGTCCGCCAACTAATTTTATTCTCGTGGAATATGTTCAAAAGTAATTTCTTCAAAGTAGTGGATCAATGTCAACACATGCTCTCAATAAGGGATGGGATTTGGATGCTTTGTGTCCCAATCCCCCTTAACCTGATTGATCACCAAGGATGAGTCTCCGTATACTCGCAAGAGCTTGATTCTCATATCAATAGCAACCTTGATACCCCTAATGCAAGCTTCATATTCTGCCATATTGTTGGTATAATTAAAACATAACCTGATAGTGAAGGGAGTATGTCAACCCTTAGGAGAAACAATCACAGCACCAATACCATTCTCGAGCGCGTTAGAAGCTCCATCAAAAACCATAGTCCATCAAGATCCTGGTTCAGGTCCTTCATCCAGTCCAGGTTCTTCACAGTCTGTCACTAATGTAATGTTCTCGTCTGGGAAGTCAAAATTCATAGACTGGTAGCCATCTACAGCCTGATGAGCCAAATGATCTACTAGTACCCTTCCTTTGATTTCCTTTTGGGTGGTGTATTGAATGTCGTATTCTGTCAGAACCATTTTCCATCTTGCTATTCTTCCGGAGAGAGAGGGTTTCTCGAATATGTATTTGATGGGATCCAATTTAGAGATCAACAAAGTAGTGTGGGTAAACATATACTATTTTAGTCGGCGATTAGCCCATGCCAAAGCACAGCAAGTTTTCTCGAGCAGTGAGTATCTTGTTTCACAGTTGATAAAATTTTTTCTAAGGTAATATATTGCATGCTCTTTTCGACCAGACTCGTCATGTTGCCCGAACACACACCCCATTGAATTCTCTAACCCTGTTAAGTACATGATTAAAGGTCTTCCTTCAACTGGAAGCATCAGAATTAGAGGTTAATAGAGATATTCCTTTATTTTGTCAAAGGCTATCTGGAAATCATTGTTCCATTTCATTGCTTGATCTTTCTTCAGTAACTTGAAGATTGGCTCACAAGTAGCGGTCAGATGGGAGATAAATTTGTAAATATAGTTCAGACATCCTAAGAAACCTCTAACTTCCTTCTAAGTATGGGGAGTTGGCCTTTATTGAATAGCTTTAACTTTTGCAGGATCAACTTCAACACCTTTTCCACTGATGACGAAACCTAAGAGCTTACTAGATCTTACTCCAAAGGTGCATTTGTTCGGATTCAGTCTCAACTTGTATTTCTTCATCCTTTCAAACAGCTTTTGCAAGTGATCAAAGTGCTCTTCCTTAGTTTGATATCTAGCTATCATGTCGTCAACATAGACCTCTATCTCATGATGGATCATGTCATGAAACAAAGATACCACAGCACATTAGTATGTCACACTGGCATTCTTCAACCCGAAAGGCATGACCTTGTAATAGAAAGTGCCCCAGTGTGTAACAAAGGTGGTCTTCTCCATGCCCTTAGGTGCCATTTTGGTCTAATTATACCCGGAGAAACCATCCATGAAGGAGAATACCTTATGCTGAGCGGTGTTGTCAACCAGAACATCAATATGCGGAAGTGGAAAGTCATCTTTGGGGCTTGCCCTATTCAAATCCATGTAGTCCACACACATATGCACCTTGTCGTCCTTCTTAGGCACTGGAACCATGTTTGTAACCCACTGTGGATAGGAAGTAACAGCTAAGAACCCAGCATTGAATTGTTTCATAACTTCAGCCTTGATCTTTTCAGACATTTCAGGATGCATAGGACGAACCTTTTGCTTTACTGGAGGACAATCATCCTTTGTTGGTAGGCAATGAACCACAATATCAGTATCAAGCTTTGGCATGTCTTCGTATGACCAAGCAAAGATCTCAACATAGTCACGTAACATCTAAGTTAACCTTTATTTGACACTATTCTCCAGATTAGCGCCTATCTAAACTTCCTTTTATTCTCTATAGTACCTAAGTTCACAATCTCGACCGGCTCTTCATGAGGCTGTATTGCTCTTTCCTCTTGTTGTAGTAGTATGGCAAGCTCTCCAGATACTTCACAATCTTGCTCACCTTCGTCCTTGACTTGGTAGATCATATTTTCGAAGTCATAACTAGAAATAACATAACTATTATTAACGGGATCCAGAGTGGATGTGGATCTGCAATTTGATACGTGGGTGTGTGTAAGAACACATAGCTATTTTGAAAATAAAGTAAAAATAAAAACAGAGAGCGCAAAATTTGTATGCAAAACATCCAATGATTTATTAATGAACATATGAAGATGAAACATGATAACCCTCACGAAATAAACCATTATGCCTTGGGTAATACACAAGGCTTAGAGTTTAATTGTTCAAATTACATATCCCAAAACTTGATTACAAGAAAACAGAAAAACAATTACTCTTGGATAAAAGAGATTGGAACAAAGTCTTTGGCTGTCTAATTATTGAGTCCACTATTGGTAGTAGGGAAGATCCAATTGTCCAGGTCACAATCACTGCCAGCATCCTCTACAGCATTGACTCCATGGTTGCTGATGCGTAATGGTAGTCCTCAGACGCGAGCACGACGAATAGCCTTTTGAGCTCCTGAAGTGAAACTCAAACCAAACTTATAATACTTATAGGGAATATCAGGGAGTTGGCCCCAAATAGTACATCCACCTTCTTTAATTACAGCCTTGGCGTCCTTCAGAGAAGCCATCTTTAACGGGGCCTTGGTGACCTTTGGAGCAATAGTAGCAGCGTTGGCAACAACAATTGTTTGGGGAACTTCTTTAAAATTCTGACATGGAGTCTCAATGAATTTGCTGTCCATCTCAATATATCTGAAAGAATCCAAATGGCTCACCATATATTCCTCTTCACTATAGACTGTAACAATCTTTTCGTTCACAGGATACTTCAACATTTGGTGCAAGGTGGAGGTGACAGCTCCTTCCCCATGAATCTAAGGGCGTCCAAGTAAACAAGAGTAAGCTGGAAGAATGTCTATCACATAGAAAGTGGAGTCAAAGGTTTGGGAACCAACTTTGATTGGGATGTCCACCTCCCCATGCACCATTCTTTTAGAACCATCAAAAGCCCTCACCACAATATTACTGGGTCTCAGTGTGAGCCATTCATAATCCAACCTGTTTAGGGCACCCTTTGGTAGGACATTTAGAGACGAACCAGTGTCAACCAACACGTGAGCCAAAGTAGTGCCCCTACATTTAATGGAGACATACAGGGCTTTATTATGTTTTCTCCCCGTAAGAGTCAGGTCAGCATCAAAAAATCCTAGTCCATTATCAGCGGTTAGACTGGAAACAAAGTTCTTGAATTGGTCAGCAGAAGTCTCTTGTGGCACATGAGCAGACTTTAGGAAATTTACCAAAGCTTTAGCATGGTCCTCGGAGCATAGCAACAAAGCTAGCATTGATATTTTTGAGGGGGTCTGCCCCAATTGTTCCACAACATTATAGTCACTTTTTCGGATGGTTTTTAAAATTTCCTCCATTTATTGCTTGGAGGCTTCAAGAATAACTCCTTTTGATGCCTCCTTCTGGACATGCTCAATCAATTTTTCTTTGCCCTGGGTCTCAGTTGACTCAGCAACAAGGATAGAAATGGGAGTAGTAACAAACTTTGGAGAGATTTTCGGAGAGAAAATCATTCCACTTCTGGTAACCTTATTGGTCCTAATAATATTGTTAATGTTTGGATCAGTAGCTTCATTGACTTCATTATTGATAGCCAATAGGTCTTGCTTGACGTCGTGGTAGTAGACGTCAGCTCCATAATTCCAGGGAACAACCTTGTTGGAGGAATATGGTATTGGCCCTAGAGAGGTAATGATCAGGGGAGAAACTTTAGGATTGGCAAGAATCCTTACAGGACCTTTGAAGGTGATCCTTGTAGGATTATTGGAAATGGTTATAATTGACACATCTTCAAAGCTTACATCTTCACATGAGTTTTTCAGAGAGGGAGTCTTCTTGAACTGGATTTTCCTGTTGTTCATCAGATGCTGAACACCTATCTTCAGTAACATACAACCATCGGGATGGGATGCACAATGGTAGAAATATTCACCACAACCTGGAAATAAACCGGCTCGTAACAAATTCTTCTTAACACTTGAAAGCGGAGTAGTCAGATCCTTCACAAAGGAAACAAAGAGAACATCATCAATAACATTGATACCCTTACCATGCTTGGGCACTGGTGCGGTAATCACGTTGGGAGTTTCATGAGGATCAAATTCAATCTCCTTTGCATCAATCAGATCCTGAACCTTATTCTTCAGCGCCCAACATCCATTTGTGTCCTGCCCTAGACTGTTGGAGTGGTAAGTGCACCGTGCATTTGAATTGTTATGGGGAGAGGAAGTGTTTGGATTTTTAGGAGGATCCCTCAAAGTGACCAAGTCAGCTTTCAACAAATATTGCAATGCTAGAGACAACAACATGTTGATTCTGGTGAATTGTCTTCTGGGCGCATCCTGCCTGCGTTGATTATTTTGTTGCGGAACTGGCTCAAGGTTTTAGCTCATTACAGCTCCTACCGTTGGACAGAGTTCAATTTTACCATGACCTCTTTGTCTGTAAGAAGTATTAACCTCTATCTTTCCACTTAACGGCTTCTTTGCAGCACTCAAAGATGCATCCCCTTGGATCTTATAACTCTTGATACCAGCTTCCACCCGATCTCTTGTCAGTATCAGCTCGGTGAGCCCGGCTGAGGAGCTTCCAATCAAATGGTTGAAAAATGGGCTTGTCAGAGTACCCTTGAACATGTCTACCTCCTCCCTATTAGATAAGGGAGGTTGTACTCTACCTGCAAGATCCATCCACTTTAGGGCGTAATCTTTGAAACCCTCACTGGAACCCATAGACATGCTTTGGAGTTGCTTGCGGGTTGGATCAAGGTCAACATTATATTGGTACTACTTGTAAAAAGTAGCAGCCAAGTCCTCCCAATTACGAATATTGGTTCCTTCCAGTTGATAGAACCATTCTAACTGTGTTCCTGACAAACTCTCTTGAATGAAGTGGACTCATAACTTTCTATCAGCAGTATGGGGTTGAATCTTCCTGACATAAGACCTCATATGAAGCTTGGGACACGAAAAGCCATCATACTTTGCAAATGTGGGACCCTTAAACTTATTTGGGATGACCACTCCTGAGGCCAAACCTAGCTCCTCAAAGTCTAACCTAGGTACCCTCTGAATCTCCATAACATTGAGACGATCCTCCAACAGTTTGTATTTGTCATTAGCAGGAGAATATTGTTATTCGGAGTAATCTGCTTCCTCTTCCTCAGATCCCTGGTTGTTATCTTCAGCTTTTATACTCTTATCATCTTCCTCTTGATTATCATCTTCATTTGATGGGGTCTCAAATTCCAGAGCTCGCTTGGCTGGACCTTTGAACCTTCTCCCCATGTTTAGAATACCAGTTGGCTTCTTTACTTTCTTCTTCTTCTATTTAACAATGAGAGCTTTTAGATCTTCCTGTCCTTTGGCCAGAGTCAGGAACATTTGTTGAAACTGAGCATTTTGTGCTTGAAGATCCTTCACTGTTTGTTCGAGAGCCATTCTTACTGCTGAAATAAACAGCAAGAAGACAAGAAACCCGCCTTGAGAATACTTGTCATGCCATGATATGTATGATATGTTTATGCAATGTTTTCAAGGACCTTGTGGGATTTAAACTCTTTAATCAAAAGGAAACAGAAACAAAGATTTTTATTAGTAAGCTCAAATGGAACCAAAAGATTACAAAGGAATAAATTAAAGACTTCTACAACTCTTTAGGTTTCCCATGGATGCTTTATCTTTATGATGACGTAGGCATTAAGGCTTTTCTCCTCATGAAGCTGCTTCGATAGTTCCAACAATCTCTTCTCACTTGCATAGAATTGAGTCTCAAAGGTGTCCTGTTCTTCCTTGAGTCGAATTCAGGACCTTTGCAGCTCCTCAAAATTGGTTGGGATATCAGGATGAAGAATAATGCGAGAGTCGTCCCCTTGAACAATAGGCTCTAAGATCACTGGGGAGATGGTAGGATACGACATCATAATATTTTAAGCACGGGCCCGCACCCATTTGAGGTAAGGTTCCAAAGGGATGGAATTCTTATGCCCCAAAGTCTTGCTATCAATCCTCTTTACCATTCCCCAAGCATGTATAAACCTATGACGGTAACCTTGTAGATTATTGTCGTAGTCGAACACAATACCTTGGATGAGCATATCATGAGGACCATTTCTTCACGCGTACCCAAACTAACGTAAAGCTAGAGAAGGGTTGTAAGTGGTATCTTCCCTAATGCCAAGGAGTGGCACATTAGGGAATTCCCCATAACGGTCAATGATAGTGACATCTTCTTGAGAGCGAGAACACCAATAATATCAGAGTGAGAGAGAGAGAGAGAGAGAGACATCAACCTTTGAGACCATCTTAAGCCTAGCTCATTCTTCATTACTGATCGAGGAAGGTGAAAAATAAACCACCTATAGAGCAGAGGTATGCAACACATAAGAGTCCCTCGTTTCTTCATAGTACGGGTGTGGAGAGAATGCAGAATATCTTTGAGTAATGTAGGCATCGGATTCTGAGTAAGGAATATCTTGATGGTGTTCACATCTATGAGTTGGTCCGGATTAGGGAATAGTACTAAACCATAAATCAGGAGGGCTAAGATATCCTCAAAAGCATGGTAACTCATGGCGTTCATGAAAAATTGAGCTTTATCCATCAGAAATTTTGTAAGAAGACCTTTAACCCCACATCTCATTTCCCAATTAGATTCAATGTCAGATGGTTTCAAGTGCAAAGTTATGGAAATATCTTCAGACTTTGGACCTTGCTCTAAACCAGTGAAAGGTACTTGATCCAATATAGGAACTCCAAGTAACTTAGAGAATTCTTCCATTGTGGGCACCAACTGATAATCGGGGTAAGTGAAACAATGATGTTTAGGATCAAAAAACTGGAATAGAATGCTCATCATACTTTCTTCAGAACCAGCAGTAACCAAATTGAGCAAGTGACCATGCCTTTTGTTGAATTGAGAACTTTTGGGAACCCTTGAGACCAATTCTCTAAGCTTGGCAGGTATCCCTACGAAGTTGATCCAAATGGTGTTTCTGCAATGGGAAGCCATAACCTACAAAACAGAAAATAGATAAATCCCTAGGTCCTTGAAATGGTTAGTTTAAATGCTACATTATGATGTTATGATGTCATGTTCATGTTTAAAGAAAAATGACAAACATAAACAAGTCACACCAAGACTTTAGGTTTAAAGGCCTGCATGAGGTTCATAGGTAAGTACCCTCTTGAAGTTCAGTTTGCTCAACCTGTCCTAAGAATAGTAACCGGGTTCTAGGAGTCTCATATCACCGATCTTTCTCCCAGGCATTGTTTCAGTAGTGCAACTGGCTTGCCACCGAAATATTCCGGAAGTATAATCTCAATGAGTGTAGCATCAAGTATCAACTAACTTCGGAATGCACCAAATCCGACTATCTCACTACCTTCTAATGGCTAAGTTGGGTCAATTTAAGGTTCTAAAGGTCAGTTAGTGCTTAATGACACTATGTGGAAGCCTAATGTTATCCTTGACTGACTCAAGGAACATTAGTACAAGCCAGAGTGTCACACTAACATAGCTATCATATCATCCATATCAGTTTACACCGTACAACCTTTATGATTTATTGCTACTTACCCAAGGTGTTCCTCGATCTGGGTTTAGGATCTTTGCAAGAAAATACCCAAGCAACCCTCAAATGTAAAGCAAGAAAAGCACATAATTTAGACAAGTAAAGTGATCTAACTCTTAAGGTAACCCCTCTTTTAAGTTTTTCTCCCCAGCAGAGTCGCCAGTTCTGTAATACGGGGGGAGATCTGACTTGGGTGTTTTGCATTTTATCGCAAATATTGCGGATAGCAAGAGTCGCCACCAACTTTTCTTTTATCCAACAAAGGAAAGGGTGAAAAGAACAGGAAATACCTATTAATATTTTGAGTTCGAGGGGTAAGTTATGAAAAGGGAAGGTGTTAGCACCATTTTCATCTGTAGTCATCTACAGGTTCTTAATTGCTTGCTCACTTTATTTGTTTTGTGTGTGTGTGTGTGTGTGATGTTTGAATTTTTTTTGAAATGTCAATAGTAAGGCAGTTTGTTTTGTAATGATTCTTGTATCTGTCCTCAAGAATATATACAAAGTGTTTTGAAAATTGTTTTTTTGAAAATGAACATTTGTTTGAAATTGTGAGGTGTGAAAAGTATTTGTCGCGAGCAAGAATTTAAAAGTGTTTTAACCACTCAAGTTCATTCTTGTTCTTTTTCCTTCTCTGTTAGGGATAGTGCTATCTATACCATTAGTTTGTAGGTAGCACCATCCATTGGATGTGAAGGGATAGGCGTAGGGTCGTTGTTATGGTCATAGGCAACATCGAGGGACAAGATCATATACCATAGGCAACTTCGAGGGATATCGAGGGACTATGATATTTATGATTATTTGTAACTTAAGGTTTTTTCTAATGGTATCCCTACGTTCGAGTTACATGACCATGTTTTTTCGAGGCAACAGAGAGAGCCTACCCTAGAGGTGCAAGTGTGAAAGTGATTGATTCAGTTATATTATCTTTGAAAATTAGGGTTATGCTACATTTGTTTTTAGTCTTATCATGCACGCCTAATTAAACTAGTAGTTAAATTTACAGGCATATAATAAAGGTACGGAAAATAAAGTGCGAGAAAATAAACGTAGACTATTACATGGCCTTGGGGCAGTTACATAATTTATAAAAAGTACGAGAATATAAATCTACAACTATTACATTAATTATGCTACCTATACATTTATTTCTAAAATAGTAAATAAAATAGAAAGTAATGGAAAATACTATTTAGAAAGAAAATCAAATGTCCTAAAGAAACCTAAGTGTTAAAAAAAATTTGGTATTTTTATGATTTGATTTTAATAATAAAACCCTAAGTCTAAATTAATTTACAAGTTAATTATGAAATAAAAATTAAAACATGATTAAAATAAATTAAATATATTAGAAAAAATAATTAATTAATTAATATAAAAAAAACTAAGTATATTTTTTTTGTGATTTTATGATTTTATGATAAAAAATAATTGATTTTAAAAAAGATTAATTATTTAAAAGAAAATAAATAAAATGAAATGAAATAAAAAGAAATTGGGCATGTAGTAAGCAAAATGGGGGGGTATGAATTTGAAACTGGATTCAGGCCCATTACACCAGTGTTGGATCCAGTGAGGGCAGATTCAGGAGGTCCACCATGGGGGCAATCCAGGGCGCTGGATCTGGCCTTGTGGTAATTTGATGACTGAGGATTAAATGTGTATGATAGGCGCGCTGGAGTGCAATACACTGGTTCTGCAAGAAAATGTTAGAAAAATAATATGCAAGAGGCATGGATCGAACCCCTGCCCTTGCACATAAATGATCCTTACGCACACAGCCTCTACCACTAGGGTGGCCTTACATCCGGTGTTTAATATCAAACAAATAAAACAAAAGGGAAACAAGGTGCTTGAACCGGAGAGACGTTGGAGCCCTAGCTCCATTTGTCTTCTCTGGTGAGATATTTCTTTGGATCTACAAAATAGCAACAAATAGAACAAAACAGGGACCCTACCCCCCTAATTTAGGGGCTGCAAATCCATTAGGATCATCGTTTGGGCTAAATCATATTGATTTGTGAGATATGGTTCAAACAACATGAATCTGCATGAAAATGGTGATTCATGATTCAGGGCCTGTGGGACTTATGCAATGACCCAAACATGTATATTGGGATCTCAGAAACACATTAGTATGAGTGGTATGCATTGAAACAATGCAGAAATTGAAATATGAATATACATGGAATATTGAAACCCGAGATGCATATATGCGTGTTTTACCAGCTTCTGGCCATCAAACATTGCCCATTCTTACCCAATGAACCTTCAGGAGATGATTGCAGGGCTTGGTTTGGATGAAAATAGCTTGGATCGTATGGTATGTGCTTGCACGGTTTTGAGAAAATTTGAACACCTTTAGGGTTTGTGTGAGGCAGGATGCGCGTGTCATGAATGGCCGATGATGTTGTTTATATGTAGTGCATCAATTTATGTCAGCAAAACATGTACAAAATCATGTGGTTTATGACAAAATATGGGATCTTTAATTTGTATCAAAAGTTGCCATTTTTGCTTCAAACATGTTCCATTGCCTTTTTGCACGTTTTGACAGCTTGTTTATGATATTATGGGCTTCCAACCTGGCCAAAAAAAAGAAAGCCCACAAGCCTTGCACCCCTAACTTGCATTTTTTTTTATTTAATTGATATTTAAATGAATAAAATTCAAACAAATAAAAATAAAAAATCACAATAGTGCATGGATATATTTAGAGGTCCTTGGGTATGTTATAAGCATATTTGGACCTAAACAATTAGGTCCATTAACTTAAAAATGCAATTTTGCTCAAAGTTGACCTCATGCATTTTCACAAATTTGCCCAACTTGTGCAAACCATAACTTGCTCAATTTTCATCTTTTGAGGTTTATCTTTGACTTTTTAGAAACCTCAAGATGTCCTCTACAATTTCTCTTTTGATCATTTTTGCATTTCGAGACTTCATCTTGATGTAAGTTGCCTTGACAAAAAATGTCTTTTTGTTGACTTTTGAAATAACCTATAATGTATTCGCTCATATCTTTCAAATTAAGCATTTTTTGGACTTGAGAAAATAAACAAAGTTGTAGAGAATTGAATTCCCTTCAAGATGAGCTTTGGTTGAGAAATTTCTGATGATGCATGTGAAAGTTATGCCTGGTCAAAGTTCAATTGACTTCTCCTAAGGAAACCCTAATTTGTCAATTTTGGACTTTTGATGATTTGAAGGCTTTCCTTGAGGAATCATGATCAAACCTTGATCAAATGATTAATATCACCTCAATATGTTGTTGTTGGAAAAAAAATCTTGAAGTTTGATTGTATGTTGACCACAATTGACTTTTGACCTAATCCAGTTTATTTTCAGTCATCTGAGAAATTGACTGAACAAACTTGTTGTGCATGGCATGAGAATTCTTGAAGACATGTAAGAAACCTTGGAAACCATTTGAGTCTTTTGAAAACCAAACTTCCTTGTGAAAATTGAAACCCTAGTTGTGATCCCATTACTTAGGAGGAGAATTTGTCTGATCAATTCTTGGTCCACCTTGAGCATTTGAGAACCCTAGGAGTATGTCTTGAGTAATATGAGAGGGAAAATTTTGGGGCACAATATACAGGTCAACATTGTGATCGGTGGATCTGGAACTGACTGTTTAACGCTGGTTTCGCGAAATGTCGCGGAAGCAAGAGTCGCCACCGTCTTTTATTTTCTCCAAATGGAAAGGACAAAAGCACAGAAAAATTCCTTAAAGAGATTGCTCTCGGTTCGGGAGGTAGGTTATAGAAAGGGAAGGTGTTAGCACCCTTTCTATCCATGGTTATCCACGGGCTCTTAGATACTTGCTCATTTGTGTTTTCAAAAATGGTTTGTTTGCTTTTCAACTGTGGGTTTTAAAAAAAGTTTCTTTGAAAATTTCAGTTCGACTCTTGTATCGGTCCTCAAGAGTGTTTGAAAAATGCTTTCGAAAGCTTTTTGAAAATGTGTTGGTGTGAAAAGTATTTTTTATTTGTTTTGTTTTGAATTAGAGCAAGTATCCACGAGTCGTCTACCTACCCTAAGGAATTCGTCTGTGTAAATGTCCTTTAAAGTAGTGCCATCCCACCATTGAGAGGTAGGTAGCACCACCGTTGGAGGTGTTTGGGTCAATTCGAGGTTCGGGACATGGTGATCACCAGAGCAATGGGAAGACACCTTAGAAGCTACCCTCATGCCAAGTTCCCGGATCATGAGGACTTACTAAGACATCCTCTACTCGACGATCACCTTTCGAGGCAAGGCAACAGTGAGGCGTACCCTAGGGGTGGTGTGTGCGATTCGTGTGTCGTTTTCATTTGCATTTATCTTGTCATGTCATTGGTGTTCTACGCTTGATTTTATTTAAGGCCATTCATTCTTGCATGCTTTGTTTAACAGTTAAAATATTTACGGAAAAGTAAATTCTAGGCTATTACAAATGGCGCGGGTCCACATCGCCAAATTTAACCAGGACCCGATTTGACGGAAAATAAAGAAATTGAAAGTGCGAGATGTAATTACAAGGCTTCGGGAGAGGTACATAATTATTTAAATGACATAAAATAAATATGCGAATAAATAAGAAATTAAGAACGTGGGCGTTGGACCCTTTTGCAAAAATTAAATTACATGAATTGATTAATTAAGAAAAGAAATTGTTTTTGTTTTTTGGTATTTTTATGTTTTTTAAGATTTAATAGAAAAAAGAAAGAATTAATTAAAATTAACTACTAACCCTAATTCTACTTTATTTTAATTTAAGAAAACATTAAAATTTAACCTAAATTAAACCTAAATTTTTTATGTACAATTTTAATTATGAAAATAAATAAAATGAATAACATTATTGTGAAAAAGAAAAATTAAAAGGAATAAAACAATTATTAAACCTATTTCTACATTTTTTGTATTTTTGTTATTAAAAGAATTAAAATTAAAAACCCTAATTTAAGCTAATTAATTTACATGCATTTATTTACAAGAAAATATTAAAATAAAATATTTATTATATTTTTCCTTTTTCTGATTTTTTTGTGTGTTTTATGATTTTTTATGAAAATATAATTAATCAAATAAACAGTAATTAAAAGAAAAATAAAAAATTATCACAAGAATAAAAAGAAAACAAAAATTAAAAGAAGTTGCAAACCAAAGGGGTATCAGGCCCCAGATAGGAGGTGTAGTTTAGCAATTCAGGCCCATTTGACTTTGGCCTCATTGGACTTTTCCACTGGCGTGTAGCAACGTTGACTCACGTTTATTGTGTTCTTCAATCCTGCGCCTTTGATTTGAATCTCTTGGACGCGTGTACACTTGGATCTGGAGGATGTATGGTGTACTTTTACGCTGAAGCTGCATGTGAACGCATATGGAAAAATATTATTGAGATAATGCAGACCTGGGGTTTGAACCCAGGTCATGAGGGTTAACAACACCACGCTTTGCCAGCTGAGCCACTACAACGCATTTGTTATATAATAAGCAAACAAATAATATAAAAGAAAGTGGGTTAATAGCTTGGAAACGCGCGCGCATTTTTGAACTGGCCTATCACCATTTGACACGACTTCGTCTTCTCCACCTTCCCTGAAATACAAAAACAAAAGCAACGGTTTTCTATGCGTTTCATTAGGCCGGCTATGGGAAAATAGCGATTAGGCCTGTGTCATTCAGAAATTTGGCGCGATGGGTGGTTCTTATTCGTCCAGGCTTGCTGATTACAACCATGGTACTCTTGAAGGCTAATTTTTCGTTAAACAAGAAACCCCAATTTTGAGGTCCTGCAAACCCTAGAAATCAAACATGGTACAATCGTGTATACAGCATAATAATCAAATTAAGGCATATGGTTAGCTTCAAAACTTCACAAGGAACATGAATCTATAATCAAAATGCTATGAATGTACGTAAATATTGAAACACGATAATGAATTTTTCATGAGTTTTCTTGAATGCTGTATACCAATTCTTTGCGTTTTGATGGTGGTTTCTGATTGGAATACGTTCAGGGAACCTTGAGGAAGCTATTGAAACAAGAATTAGGTCTTGAATCGTCCTGGAATGATGTTTTCAGAATTGACTTTTTTGACAATTTTTTCAAGTTTGTGAAGAGCTTTCTTGCGCAGCTTTGTGTCCTTTTGCATTAGGGTTATGATCAGGCATATGTAGTGAATGCATTAGGTCAAAAAAACTCAATCAAATCCATTGCATTCATTGATTTGGAAATTTGATTTTCTAAGGATCTTTTCATATCTTTTCCATGTGTTCTTGTGTCAATTATGATCAATTTGCTCCAAATCTTTCCCTGTTTGATTAGGCACGAAATATTGAGTCTAAAACATGTATAAAAAGATTGGTTAGGGTGAGTTAAATATTTTTCATATATTTAATTGATTTAAATGAATTAATATAAATAAAAATTCAAATAAATAAATAAAAAATGAGAAAAATACTTCCCTTTGGGCCAAGTGGTCGTGCACATGCCATGGATGATGATTTGTGGAAGAAAAATGGGCCCATTAGCAATTTTAGGTCATTTGGATCAAAGTTGACTTTTCAAAATATCCAAAAATTTCCCAACTTCTACAAGGCATAACTTGCTCAATTTTTAAGCTTTTCTCATATTCTTGGACATTTTGGAAAGGACTTTGAGTCCTCTAACCAATGTCTTTGGTCCCATGTCATTTTGATTTACCAATCTCAAGTTATGGCCTTTGACTTAAAGTCCCTTTTTGTTGACTTTTGAAAATGACCTATAATGTTGAAATTGATAACTTTTTGTGAGAGCATTTCTTGGACTTGAAGTATGAAGATTAGTTGTAGGAAATGTCCTTCTCTTCAAAATGAGCTTTGGATGGAATTTTTCTGATAATCCATGTGAAAGTTATGCCCTGGTCAATTTCAGTTGACTTTTTCAGCTGTCCAAATAAGGAAACTTTTGCATCTTGATGATTTCTGAGCCAAATTTTGAGAATCATGATCAAGCATTGATCAAATGATGTTTGTGGCTTCAAAATGATATGTTGACCAAAAATTTGAACTTTTGACTTTCAAATGACCATTTTGCCCCTACAGTTGACTATAGTGCAATTAGGGTTTTTGACTGTGCAATTTTGAGCTGAATGCCTTGAAACTTGATATGAGGATATTTGACCATATTTGTAGGCATATGAGACTTGATTGGGCCCTTGAAAACTTCCTTTTCTTGATCAGACTCAAAACCCTAGTTTTGACTGTATAGGAAACCTTTGCACTGTGCAACCCTTGGGGAGTTTTGTGACTTGGCTTGGCAATTTCTTGAAGAATATGGGAGGGCAAATTTTGGGGTACAACAGTTTCCCCTGTTCAATCTTCTTAGACCTGAGGATGCAGATTGGCTGACGTGCCTTTCGTAATCCGAGGGTAGAAGATGATTGGACACTAGAGTGCCCAGAAATTTGCGCTCACATAGTGGCAGTGTGGTGGGAATGGGCTTATAGATGCCATCTGGATGTTGATCGCGTAGGAGATTCCTTAGCGAGAACCTGCATACCTGCAAAACAGAAAATGAGTACCTGACCCGTTGCAGGAGCTGATTTTTAGATGCTTGGTATAGATATGTCCTGACTGGTTGCAAGAGCTGGGTCTGGAGCTTCGAAAGATGATGAATGAACTATGGATGGTTACTACCTCAACGGGACGGTGAGAGAACCTTGGACAATTACTACCCCAATAGGAACGCTGAGAGAGTTTTGGGTGTCTTCTACTGGGATAAGAATCAGGGAGATCTTAGGGTCGATCTGACTGAACCAGAGGAGGCCTTTGACTGGATAAGAATCAGGAAAATCTTAGGGTCGATTTAGCTGAACCGGACAAGGTCTTGGAATATCTTCAACTGGATAAGCATCAGGGAGATCTTAGGGTCGATCTGACTGAACCAGAGAAGGCCTTTGACTGGATAAGCATCAGGAAAATCTTAGGGTCGATTTAACTGAACCGGACAAGGTCTTGGAATATCTTCAACTGGATAAGCATCAGGGAGATCTTAGGGTCGATCTGACTGAACCAGAGAAGGCCTTTGACTGGATAAGCATCAGGAAAATCTTAGGGTCGATTTAACTGAACCGGACAAGGTCTTGGAATATCTTCAACTGGATAAGCATCAGGGGGATCTTAGGGTCGATCTGACTGAACCAGAGAAGGTCTTTGACTGGATAAGCATCAGGAAAATCTTAGGGTCGATTTAACTGAACCGGACAAGGTCTTGGAATATCTTCAACTGGATAAGCATCAGGGAGATCTTAGGGTCGATCTGACTGAACCAGAGAAGGCCTTTGACTGGATAAGCATCAGGAAAATCTTAGGGTCGATTTAACTGAACCAGGCTAGGTCTTGGAATATCTTCAACTGGATAAGCATCAGGGAGATCTTAGGGTCGATCTGACTGAACCAGAGAAGGCCTTTGACTGGATAAGCATCAGGAAAATCTTAGGGTCGATTTAACTGAACCGGACAAGGTCTTGGAATATCTTCAACTGGATAAGCATCAGGGAGATCTTAGGGTCGATCTGACTGAACCAGAGAAGGTCTTGAAATATGTTTGAGAATCTCAACTGCATCTTTCCTGAAAGGTAAAGGTCAGTCGTATGCAGTGCATGATATGGATCAAGCAATGATATTCTCAACATAAATGAAATTTGTTATGATATGATGTGTTATGCATGCTATAATGATGTATGTGATGTTTATGTATGTGTTTTTTGTTTAGGAAAGTAAATCCTTGACGGGTGCCGGGAAGTCATATCCTGAGCTGATGTTGAAGAATAGATTTTGCTTCCGCTGGGGATGATAACTGCAAGAATACCGGTAGGAGAAGATGACTCCGTTGCGGAATAAACTTGGTAAATGGAAGATTCTGCGGGGAGAAAAATACTCTAGCGACCATGCTGGGAAGCAATACTCTGTGGGGATAGAGATGCTTTGCTGAATTATTGATAATAACTTGGTGAGGATACCCTTGTTGTGCTGAAAGTGTTGATGGACTTCGCTGGGGGTAAGAAGACTTCGTCGAGGACGCTCTTTCCGTGGCTTTTGGCTGAGGATAACCCAGTTATATCCTGTTACGGAAATAACTCTTTGAATCAAGCCGGACGACGCGTTCGTGCTCTGCGAGGGATAAGCTTCTGGAATTTACTGGGGATAAGCTTACTGCCTGGGGATATGTGGATTCCAACTTTCCTGGGAGAGCTGGATTGGACTCTCCTGGGGAGATTTTGAACTGTAATTTTGTAAGTTGAAAAAGGGAACCTATGTAAGGTTACCTGCTGATGAGCTCATGTAAAACCGCATCTGAAATGGAGAAGGAACCTGTGTAGGGTTACTTTGATGATGAGTTCGTGTAAAACTTCGTTTTTGGAAAGGGAGAACCTGTGTAGGGTTTCTGGGTGACGAGTCCATGTAAAACTGCATCTTGAAGAGAAGGAACCGGTGTAGGGTTGCTTGATGTCGAGTTCGTGTAAAACTATGTCTGGAGGAGGAGAATCTGTGTAAGGTTGCCTGGTGAGGTAAGTTCGTGTGAAACTTCTTGATGAACCGGGGTGAGGTTATCTTGAGATAGATCCATGTAAGACTTCTGGAGGACCCGGGGTTAGGTTACTTGGATAAGTTCGTGTAAAAACTTCTTGACGAACCGGGGTTAGGTCATCTTGAGATAAATCCATGTAAGATTTCTGGGAGGAACCGGGGTTAGGTTACCTGGATAAGTTCGTGTAAAAACTTCTTGATGAACCGGGGTTAGGTCATCTTGAGATAAATCCATGTAAGATTTCTGGGGGAACCGGGGTAAGGTTACTTGTGATAAATCCATGTAAGATTTCTGGGAGGAACCGGGGTAAGGTTACTTAGACAAATCCATGTAAGATTTCTGGGAGGAACCGGGGTTAGGTTACCTGAATAAGTTCGTGTAAAAACTTCTTGATGAACCGGGGTTAGGTCATCTTGAGATAAATCCATGTAAGATTTCTGGGGGAACCGGGGTAAGGTTACTTGTGATAAATCCATGTAAGATTTCTGGGAGGAACCGGGGTAAGGTTACCTTGGAATAAATCCATGTAAGATTTCTTGACGAACCGGGGTAAGGTTACTTAGACAAATCCATGTAAGATTTCTGGGAGGAACCGGGGTTAGGTTACCTTGGAATAAATCCATGTAAGATTTCTTGACGAACCGGGGTAAGGTTACTTAGATAAGTTTGTGTAAAAACTTCTTGATGAACCGGGGTAAGGTTACTTGTGGAGAATGAGTCTTTGTATGACTTTGTCTGAAAACTGAGAAGGAACCGGTGTAGGGTTGCATGATTTTGGTTAAGTGGATGATTGACAAATCTTCGGGTAGACAAGTGACGAGATGCCGGGATATAGTCGTACGCTTTGATCCCTAACTTTTTCCTAGACCGCCCTTTCGGGTTTTCAGCCCACCGGGATACCCATTTTTGCCCAAGCCGCCTTTTCAGGTTTTCGACTTGCCGGGTGTACATATTTTTTCATTTCATCCCTTCATTTTTCCCGAACCCTTTTGGTTCGCCGGGAAGCCCTTATTTTTGCCTAGGCATGTCAGCCTAGCGGGTCTTTGATGATGCGCAGTATTTTTTTTTTTTTTGACTATGTCCACGCTCTCAGGATGTAGGGAGTTGCCCCTGTTGGAAGTATTTTGCCATGCCCCAGATAATGGGCAATGCTCCCACTGTGCCCCTTGATTGGAGGTACTTCTGTTCACAAGGTATTCATCGTGCGAATTTCCCTGCTGTTCAAACAAATAGTCATATGCAAACAAGGTTATTTTAAGAATGCAAAAGCCTATGTCTGTCTTGAATTTTGAAAATACATTTTGTGTAATACAGTGCGGTGTCGACTCAAGATTTTACAGCAAACCTTCAGGAGTCAGGATACCTTCGTAACAGTATGCTTTCGAACTAACCCATGCTTCAGCTAGGACTTTTGAGGGTTATAACGTGGCCTGGTTCATGATTTAAGAAACAAAGGATAAAGGCTCAAATTTTATTTATACCCACCCGCTCTTCGTGATGTTCTTCAAACCTAAACTCCGCAGATCGTACGTTAGACCTTGATTGAATTTTTGCTTTGACGTTCCAATGATGGTTCAGATATTGATGATTTATTCTGAATAGGCAGTCCTTCCTTTTTTATTGAGGGTTTGTAAGACCTCTTTCTTGTCTGATTTTTTTATTATCCCTTTTTTTTTTTGCCTGAACTGTATCCCTTTTTTGGAATTACAGTCAGCGGGATGCCCCAGTTTTGTAAGTCTCCTTCATGAGTTTTGACTTAATGGGTTTTTCATTTATGAATTTTTTTGATAATGACTGCCTGTCTTTACAATTGTTCGGAACCATCACTGTCCTTTTTCGTAAGGATCTTTTTGGTGCCATTCGTTATGCACTTGGATCAACTGAGAGACTACCCTGCCCCAGGTTATGATTAAGGGTTTTAAATTTCGAAAAGAAAAACTCCTACTTCTTTGGCTCAGAGGGGTTGACGAGGGATTATCTTCCTTATAACTCCAGTGTTTAGGATTTGAAACAATGCCTGTACCTCATCAGCGGGGTCTGTTCAAAAGCATATTGTAGATTATGGTATCATTTTCGTCATCCTCCCTCAAGAGGCTTTAGAATTTTAGATCAAGAGTTGACATCAAAAAAAATATGAAAATAATTTGCATATAGTGAATACGAATATATTGCTTCAAAACAGACATATGCGATGCATCAATGAAATAACAATGTTTAACATGAGTAAATGTTTAAACAATCAAAGAAAAAACACAACTTGAACATTCGAATGAACAAAAGTTTCCTAGTCTCAGGGCTTGTCACTTCAAACTGTGAGCCTTGGAGGGATGGTAGAAAAACTCAGCCTGACCATCTTGTGTGAACTCCAATGCTCCTTCATCAATCAGGTCCTGGATCTTGTTCTTCAGAGCCCAACACTCATTGGTATCATGTCCTGGACAGGCAGAGTGGTAGGCACACCTTTTATTGGGATCATAGATAGGAGATGCTGTGTTGGGGTTCTGGGGATGAGCCCTTAAGGTGATCAGATTCAATCTCAACAAGCGTTGTAGAGCTTGAAACAACGACATGTTGAGCTGGGTGAATTGCCTCCTGGGCTTGTCTGTCTGAAGTTGGTGAAGTTGTTGCTGAGTTTGTGATACTGAAGCCATTTGAAGATTTCTCCCCTTATTTCCTTGTCTCAAAGGTGGTTGAACGATGACTGGCTCTTTACCTTTAGATGTTTGCCCCAGTTGGTTACCCCGGAGCAGTTGGTTAACGAGAACTCCGAGCTCATCTTGTCTTTGGACTAAGTCTTTGATGATAGTCACTTGCCCCAGCATCTGAGCTCTCATTGCATCCACCTCGGCTTGCACATGTTTCAGTCGTTCGTCCTCAGCACTGTTCCTGACCAAAGTCCCCATGAGAAGTGTTCTCAGCTCTTCCTGCCCCTTGGATAGATTCAGGAGGATTTCTTTGAACTGAGTCTCTTGAGTGTGAAGGTCCTGGTTATCTTGTTGGGAAGCCATGGCTGAAATAAACAGCAGGGAGGGTAAGTGACCTACAACAAGGGTACCTGTTATGCAATGATATGTATGATATGCATGCAATGTTTTCAAGGACCTCGCAGGGTAAACAAGAAAATTGTTAGCATTGGAAATTGGTGACTTGATTGAAGGCACTTCATATTGTTGAGAGTCCTTCTTCAAGAGTCAAAGGCTCACCATATCCAGTGGGTCACAGCCCCTGACTTTAGTCATCCTGTCTAGCTCTGGTTTCCAAACAACCTTGGTTAGGGGAACCTTCTCCAGGAGTCAAAGCTCACCATATCAAGTGGGTCATAGCCCCTGACAACCTTGGCTAGAGGAAAATAAATCCTCTTTGCCCCTTGCTGGGATAGTTTGATTAATCATGACCTGCAACACAAGCCCTTGAGGTCCTTAAAATGGGTTAGTCCTTATGTAGGATGTATGCAATGGTATGATGTTATGATGCATGGGGTAATATGAATAAACCCTGTTATGAGCCCTTATTAAGGACTATAAACAGAAACCTGCAAGAAACTCAAGTAAAACCTGTCATGAGTCCCAGTTAAGGACTAAAAAACAAAACCTGCAAGAAACTCGGTAAACCCTGTTATGAGTCCTAATTAAGGACTGTAACCCAAAACCTGTAAGAAACATAGTATACCCTGTTATGAGTCCCTATTAAGGACTATAAACAAAACCTGCAAGAGACTTAAGTGTCAGATAACAAGTATGCAAGTAGTCAAGTTGGAAGGCACACAAGTCACACAAGAGAAGTCCTTAGAGTTTTAGGCCGGCATGGGGTCTGGGTATTACCCTCTTGAAGTTGGTGGGTTCAACCTGTCCTATCAAAGTAACCGGGTTCTTAGAGGATCCCAATATCATTGACTACCCTCAATCGGTCATAACTCCAGCATCGTAATCTTTTCTTGCGGCCAGAACCATCACGAGAGTTTAGCCTCAATGGGCGTAGCATACTGCTACTGTTCTAATGGCCAAGTTGTGTCATTTAAGGTTCTAAGGTTGTTGGTGCTTAATGACTCCTCAGAAGACCCATATTCTCCTCGTTGCGACACAAGGGATATCGGTACAGACCAAGGTGCCACACCAACGTAGCCACTGCTTCACCTGTGTCGGTCTACGCCGGACAGGTCCCTCACAGCTTATGCTACCTAAACAGGGTATCCCCAGATCCGGGTTAGGATCTATGTAACTCCGATGCAACCCACAATAGTAAAGCAAGCAAATCAATACAATTGAAAACACAGTTATGAACTAGCCCTAAGGTACACCTCACTTTAAGATATCCCCAGCAGAGTCGCCAGTTCTGTGATCGGTGGATCTGGAACTGACTGTTTAACGCTGGTTTCGCGAAATGTCGCGGAAGCAAGAGTCGCCACCGTCTTTTATTTTCTCCAAATGGAAAGGACAAAAGCACAGAAAAATTCCTTAAAGAGATTGCTCTCGGTTCGGGAGGTAGGTTATAGAAAGGGAAGGTGTTAGCACCCTTTCTATCCATGGTTATCCACGGGCTCTTAGATACTTGCTCATTTGTGTTTTCAAAAATGGTTTGTTTGCTTTTCAACTGTGGGTTTTAAAAAAAGTTTCTTTGAAAATTTCAGTTCGACTCTTGTATCGGTCCTCAAGAGTGTTTGAAAAATGCTTTCGAAAGCTTTTTGAAAATGTGTTGGTGTGAAAAGTATTTTTGATTTGTTTTGTTTTGAATTAGAGCAAGTATCCACGAGTCGTCTACCTACCCTAAGGAATTCGTCTGTGTAAATGTCCTTTAAAGTAGTGCCATCCCACCATTGAGAGGTAGGTAGCACCACCGTTGGAGGTGTTTGGGTCAATTCGAGGTTCGGGACATGGTGATCACCAGAGCAATGGGAAGACACCTTAGAAGCTACCCTCATGCCAAGTTCCCGGATCATGAGGACTTACTAAGACATCCTCTACTCGACGATCACCTTTCGAGGCAAGGCAACAGTGAGGCGTACCCTAGGGGTGGTGTGTGCGATTCGTGTGTCGTTTTCATTTGCATTTATCTTGTCATGTCATTGGTGTTCTACGCTTGATTTTATTTAAGGCCATTCATTCTTGCATGCTTTGTTTAACAGTTAAAATATTTGCGGAAAAGTAAATTCTAGGCTATTACAAATGGCGCGGGTCCACATCGCCAAATTTAACCAGGACCCGATTTGACGGAAAATAAAGAAATTGAAAGTGCGAGATGTAATTACAAGGCTTCGGGAGAGGTACATAATTATTTAAATGACATAAAATAAATATGCGAATAAATAAGAAATTAAGAACGTGGGCGTTGGACCCTTTTGCAAAAATTAAATTACATGAATTGATTAATTAAGAAAAGAAATTGTTTTTGTTTTTTGGTATTTTTATGTTTTTTAAGATTTAATAGAAAAAAGAAAGAATTAATTAAAATTAACTACTAACCCTAATTCTACTTTATTTTAATTTAAGAAAACATTAAAATTTAACCTAAATTAAACCTAAATTTTTTATGTACAATTTTAATTATGAAAATAAATAAAATGAATAACATTATTGTGAAAAAGAAAAATTAAAAGGAATAAAACAATTATTAAACCTATTTCTACATTTTTTGTATTTTTGTTATTAAAAGAATTAAAATTAAAAACCCTAATTTAAGCTAATTAATTTACATGCATTTATTTACAAGAAAATATTAAAATAAAATATTTATTATATTTTTCCTTTTTCTGATTTTTTTGTGTGTTTTATGATTTTTTATGAAAATATAATTAATCAAATAAACAGTAATTAAAAGAAAAATAAAAAATTATAACAAGAATAAAAAGAAAACAAAAATTAAAAGAAGTTGCAAACCAAAGGGGTATCAGGCCCCAGATAGGAGGTGTAGTTTAGCAATTCAGGCCCATTTGACTTTGGCCTCATTGGACTTTTCCACTGGCGTGTAGCAACGTTGACTCACGTTTATTGTGTTCTTCAATCCTGCGCCTTTGATTTGAATCTCTTGGACGCGTGTACACTTGGATCTGGAGGATGTATGGTGTACTTTTACGCTGAAGCTGCATGTGAACGCATATGGAAAAATATTATTGAGATAATGCAGACCTGGGGTTTGAACCCAGGTCATGAGGGTTAACAACACCACGCTTTGCCAGCTGAGCCACTACAACGCATTTGTTATATAATAAGCAAACAAATAATATAAAAGAAAGTGGGTTAATAGCTTGGAAACGCGCGCGCATTTTTGAACTGGCCTATCACCATTTGACACGACTTCGTCTTCTCCACCTTCCCTGAAATACAAAAACAAAAGCAACGGTTTTCTATGCGTTTCATTAGGCCGGCTATGGGAAAATAGCGATTAGGCCTGTGTCATTCAGAAATTTGGCGCGATGGGTGGTTCTTATTCGTCCAGGCTTGCTGATTACAACCATGGTACTCTTGAAGGCTAATTTTTCGTTAAACAAGAAACCCCAATTTTGAGGTCCTGCAAACCCTAAAAATCAAACATGGTACAATCGTGTATACAGCATAATAATCAAATTAAGGCATATGGTTAGCTTCAAAACTTCACAAGGAACATGAATCTATAATCAAAATGCTATGAATGTACGTAAATATTGAAACACGATAATGAATTTTTCATGAGTTTTCTTGAATGCTGTATACCAATTCTTTGCGTTTTGATGGTGGTTTCTGATTGGAATACGTTCAGGGAACCTTGAGGAAGCTATTGAAACAAGAATTAGGTCTTGAATTGTCCTGGAATGATGTTTTCAGAATTGACTTTTTTGACAATTTTTTCAAGTTTGTGAAGAGCTTTCTTGCGCAGCTTTGTGTCCTTTTGCATTAGGGTTATGATCAGGCATATGTAGTGAATGCATTAGGTCAAAAAAACTCAATCAAATCCATTGCATTCATTGATTTGGAAATTTGATTTTCTAAGGATCTTTTCATATCTTTTCCATGTGTTCTTGTGTCAATTATGATCAATTTGCTCCAAATCTTTCCCTGTTTGATTAGGCACGAAATATTGAGTCTAAAACATGTATAAAAAGATTGGTTAGGGTGAGTTAAATATTTTTCATATATTTAATTGATTTAAATGAATTAATATAAATAAAAATTCAAATAAATAAATAAAAAATGAGAAAATACTTCCCTTTGGGCCAAGTGGTCGTGCACATGCCATGGATGATGATTTGTGGAAGAAAAATGGGCCCATTAGCAATTTTAGGTCATTTGGATCAAAGTTGACTTTTCAAAATATCCAAAAATTTCCCAACTTCTACAAGGCATAACTTGCTCAATTTTTAAGCTTTTCTCATATTCTTGGACATTTTGGAAAGGTCTTTGAGTCCTCTAACCAATGTCTTTGGTCCCATGTCATGTTGATTTACCAATCTCAAGTTATGGCCTTTGACTTAAAGTCTCTTTTTGTTGACTTTTGAAAATGACCTATAATGTTGAAATTGATAACTTTTTGTGAGAGCATTTCTTGGACTTGAAGTATGAAGATGAGTTGTAGGAAATGTCCTTATATTCAAAATGAGCTTTGGATGGAATTTTTCTGATAATCCATGTGAAAGTTATGCCCTGGTCAATTTCAGTTGACTTTTTCAGCTGTCCAAATAAGGAAACTTTTGCATCTTGATGATTTCTGAGCCAAATTTTGAGAATCATGATCAAGCATTGATCAAATGATGTTTGTGGCTTCAAAATGATATGTTGACCAAAAATTTGAACTTTTGACTTTCAAATGACCATTTTGCCCCTACAGTTGACTGTAGTGCAATTAGGGTTTTTGACTGTGCAATTTTGAGCCGAATGCCTTGAAACTTGGTATGAGGATATTTGACCATATTTGTAGGCATATGAGACTTGATTGGGCCCTTGAAAACTTCCTTTTCTTGATCAGACTCAAAACCCTAGTTTTGACTGTATAGGAAACCTTTGCACTGTGCAACCCTTGGGGAGTTTTGTGACTTGGCTTGGCAATTTCTTGAAGAATATGGGAGGGCAAATTTTGGGGTACAACAGACATATATTAACTATTTTGGTCAATTTTATAACTTATTTTAATTTCAAGTATTTCCTTTTTGCTCTAACTTACCACAACTATAAATACATCTCTCTTGCATTATTTACAACTTGATGATACCATAAAATTATCCTACATTTGCTCTTCATATTCAACCTTCAATCTATGCATACACACTAGAATTACATTGTAACGATTTTCCATTGGGGTATCATATAGACGAGGTTTGATAACGTTCGATTAGGTTCTTGTGTAGCCGAAGATATTGGGTTAAGATTTGTAGGGGTCTTCATCCGAAAAAACCACGGGTTTGTCCTCCAAGAACATTGGTTGATTTGGGGGTTTTGTGCAAGACATTCAAGAGGTGATTGTGGTCAAGTAAAGTTCTTTGGATGTAAAGAATGCAAGGGATCTTTTGGAGATAAATAATGCAAAGGAAGTAGTGATATAAAGATAGATCATAATCGAAGTCTTATGTTTGCAATAGGTACAATTTGATCGTTCTTGCACGAAAGCTTTGGAGATAAAGAATGCAAAGGAGTAGCAATATCGACAACTCAATTGGGATCTATTGTGTCTTGGTTTTTCTCAAGATCAAAAGATGAGAAGGGGTTTAATCAACAACATGGTTAGGGTTTATGGAGTTGCTCTTGAACACTTATCTTGTATCAACTTTTTGTATAGTAAGAATTGTCCTAATTCCCATGGAATTAGGCACAGACGTACCCACAAGCGAGGACGACAGTGGGGAAATTGGAAGAAAAATCATTGTGTCTCTTTTATTTTTTATTTTACTTGCTTTAATATTCATCAACTATTTTTTCAAATAGCATTACATTATCAATTGAATTGTAATAAATTTTCCTAACATGTTTTTTTTCATTTACATCAAGTGTTGATATTGATTATAATCACTTTTGATTATAAGTGCTTTTGTGTATCAACATAACTTAAAGAAAAATTATGAAAATTCACTTTCACACCAAGTGTTTGACAAATTGATTAGTTTGCTCTTTTGAATATTGGTATTGGAAATAGCTTTACTAGTAATTTTATACAAATGATAAATAATGTGTTACTTGATATAAGTTCTATTAACACAATTTATCATATTCATTCCATTCGCTATTTGTTAATAATTTGCATATCCGAGTTTTCAATAATATTCGTATAAACGACTTATTTTGATAATCACTTCTGCTCAAACTCTTCGAAAAGTAACTTTTCAAAACCAGAATTTTTCTAGAATTTTAATTGGGTATCTATTGACCCCCTCTAGACACGTTTTCAATACCATAATCACTCCGGCTTCGACACTCTTTAGAAAATGGCTTACGAACCTAAAGGGGATTATAAATTAGCCCCAATTTTCAAGGGAGAAAATTATAGTTATTGGAAAGCTTGTATGCAAACTCGTGTCAACTCATATGAAAAAGGTGTTTGGGAAGCCATTCAAAATGGTCAAACACCGGCAACATATGTTGTTGATGGTGCTACCGTACCAAAGCCGGAAAACTTATGGAATAAGGATGATAATAAGAAGTGGGAATACGATTGGAAAGCAAAGAACATCATCGTATCTGCTCTTGGTATTGATGAGTTCTATCGCATTTGCCATTGTCAAACCGCTAAAGCTATGTGGGTATTATACCCCAAAATTTTCCCCTAAGATCCTTTATCATTCCCATATCATCACAACACATCAAGATCACACTTTCGAGTTGGATATCTCTTTTTTCGTTCCCCTATCTTTAAGTTTACTCTCAAGGGATCGCCAAGCACCTTATTTGTGTATCTTGTATATATGTGTTGTTATATTTTTTTTACTTACCTGTAATCAAAATACCAAAAACATTTGCTTTGCTTTCTTGTATATTTGTGTTTTGTAGGTATCAAGCCAAATCATCCAACAAACAGGGTTTTCTGGCATTTCCTTATGAGGAAATCAATTTCCCATACAGGTAAATTGATTTCCCTCCCTGTTTTTGCGCCATGGTTAAAATTGTTTACTATAGAAATCAGTTTACCATATGGGGAAATTGATTTCCTGCGCGAAATTTTGAAGAAAAAAAAAAAGAAATTTTCAAGTTTGTAATTTTTTGGCTCCAATTTTCTTTTTTGGAGAAAATTCTTGATTACACAAAAAAATAATTCCCCATTTCATCAAAATTAAATTCCATCATACACCTTCATTTGATTCAATTTTTGGCCCCAAAATCAATTACCAAGCCTAATTTTGGTTCCAAACCAAACTCCAAACCACCACTAATCCCAAGCCTAAATTTTATAAATAGAGCCCTCATTTCATTCAATTCTCAAGCTTTTGATAACCAAAATCACCTTGCTAAAAATTATCTCTATTCTCTTCATCTACCAAATTCACTCAAAGCTCCATTTTCATAAAGTTAGTAAGCTTTTCATTGAAGCTTACTAATCTTTGATCTAAACCTCCATCCAAAAAAATTTTCTTCATTAATTCTCTACATCTAAGCTTAGGAGATTGATTCATGGAGCTGATATTTGAAGTTGATTTGATAATTTTCTAGATCTACCTTTGGTAAGTTGTGTCTTCATCTTTCACAATGTGATCTCTTAGTGATCTTGATTGTTTGATTCTTTGAGATATGTTTTGTGATTCCATTGGTGCTATTTTCTCATAATTTGATGGAATTTTCGTACTCAATTAAATCCAAGATCATAAGGTGTTTGATAGAAAGTTTGAACAAGAATTTTGCCTTTAAAATGTTGTTTTTACTGTTTTTAACAGAATGAAATTGATTTACCATATACGGAAATCGATTTCCCTCTATTTTCCTGCGCCAAATTTTGAAAATCAACATAGGAAATCAATTTCCTCATTGGGTAAATTGATTTCCTGCAACCAGAATGCACTTTTTGCTCTATTTTGGGGCGGTTTTTGGTTCTTTTCAATTTTATACTATTTTATTTTGATTGTAGCTTTGGATTGCAATTTTAATTGTCCAATTTATCTTTAAATTCAATGGACTTTGGGTGTAGATGAAGTTGGATAAATGTTTATTAATTCAAATCTATCTAACAGTGGATTATTTAATTCATTCTTGGTGCTTTGAATTAGTGATATATTTAGCATTTTAATCCACCAAGATGAGTGATTGTACTTGAAGATTAAAGAACTTTGAGGATGTGATCTAATGTGATTTTTCTTTCCCTCCCCCCCTTTCATTTTATTTTTGGTTGATGAAGAATCTTCAATATCATTGGAACTTTCTTAAGTTCTTGATGAAGATGAGACCATTCCCTTTTTCTTTTTGTGTGTGGCATTGCTTTTGGAGAATGATATACATATCATTTCTCTAGCATATATTAACATAAATATTTCTATTGACTAGCCTCAAAATAGGTGTGGCTTCTAGATAAGTCTACTTACAATTGCTTAACATAGCGCTAAATTTATCCCGATTTGAAAAAGGATCAATTGTGGCTGAAACTTTATGTTTGAAAACCCAAGTATAATTGAATATCAAATTTTGGTTCAAAACCTTTGAAGCTTCTTGTTAGGAGGCTTTGGTCTTATCAATCCTCTAACAAGTCTTCATCAACTTTGACTTAATTTCAATATTTTATCATCATTGATCATATTTGTGACCATTAACTTCTAACTTACTAATCAGTAACAATTAACTTTACTTTATTTATTTACTTTATGCACTTATTTTTTTTGTCTTTACATTATGTCATTTACTATTAAGCATTTATATTTCATGTTATTTTTCTTTTTCTCACTTGAGCATTTATTTTCATGTCATTTTTTCTTTGCTCACTTGAGCATTTATTTTCTATGTCATTTCTTATTTGCTCACTTGAGCTTTATTTTTATTTTAAATACACTTAATATTCAATTTGAACCTTAAAAGACATAATTCTTTATGGACTATTTGGTTATTATCCCTTGCATATTGGAGTTGTGAATCTCTCGGACATAGGATTAGAAGCCTCGATATTTGGAGACTTTGATGCTCTGTTGTTATTTTGTCTGAAGCCCTTGGAGTAAACTCCAAGGCATTGGGTTGATTTTCTTTGTGTGCAGGTTATTCTGATTTTTTGCTTTATCTATGATTGGGAATTCCTCTGTATACAACCGTTACTATGTCCAATTTTTGTGAAGACTTAATACATCTAAGGCGCAAGTTCACCTGAAGCTTATTTCACCTGAGGCTCGATTTTAACTTAGTATTATGCTTGCTTGGTTTTTAATCCAAAGGATGATAATTCTACATTGAATTCTTTATGATAAGTGTTGGCTTCTTCTTGATTAGACCATTCTTTTCCTTAGATTTTACTTTTTGTACATAGGATATTCCCTTCATCTCCTTCTATCTTCTTTAATTTTCAAATTGTCTCCCTCCTTTTCAAAAGTCTTCTTGTTTTTCAAACTTGAACCGCTTTCATAATAAACTTCAACTTAGGTCTATGCATTTTCAAAACCTTTTTCTTGATTAAACCTTAATCCATTTAATCATACTTTAACATCTTTTTCAAGACTAAAATTCATTAACCTCACTCAAACCTTTTTTTGCCACTTTGGCTTTTTATTTTAAAACTCTTTTTCTCAAAAGATTAGACTCTTTTTTATTGTTGTAATGATGCAAGCTACTATACTTCTCAAGATGTAGTGAAGTGAGACGTTTTCCACTTGGGTGTTGAGTGATATCTTGTTGATTTTAAATCCAAGACTATGTCCTCCACTTTGAGATGATGCAAATGCTCCTTTCTCAAATTGTGGGTACTAAGTATGTTTTCCACTCGGATACGATGATGACGTCTATTCTTCTTAAAATTAACCAACACACATAACCTTTCAAAAAATTTAAGGTGAACTACGAGTACCCTGATCCCCTATTGTCGGGAAGATGGTACGTAGGCACTAAAGGTTCGCAATCGTGGAGGGTGCAAAATTGTAAAAAATACTTCTTTTCTTATCTCCACCATCTTTTTGTATATACATCTTTTATAGCCAAAATACACAGATTTTCAAAGAGGTTCCTATGGAGTACCATAGATGTTTAGGATGTTAATACATTCACTTTGCATAAGTAACCCTCGTACCTTGATCTTTATTTTACTAGTAAGTTTTTATTCACTCTTTTCCTAGTCCTTTGGATAAAATAAAGTGCGGTGGCAACTTCATTGATATTTTGTGAGTTAAGTCAATTCAATGGCTTAGTCTCAACATTTCCGCGGATTTAGAAAACTAGAGAATTCACTGGGGAAAGTAATCTCTAAGTGGGTTGAGCCTATCTTTGTTTATTTGTGTTTGTGTTAATATTTGTTGTAAACTTGTATATATGTTTGTCTGGATTTTTCTAGTTTTCAGGGTGCTTGGTGATCTCTTATAAGTCCTATACTTGGACTTGGGCAAACTTAAGATAGGATGAGTGGTATAGTCATGTTAACTTTGAGGGAGTAATATTGAAAAATATTACATGAGAACCCCCGCTTAGTGGAGGTCCCTTTGACTGTAGTATTTGTTTACCAAGCAAACGGGAAGACATTACTGCTTTTGACCTGGGAGCCCGAGATGCTGAAAAGCCGTAGAACCCTTAACACATCTTGGCCTTTTAGATGTAGTGCGGATACTATGATGGAGAAATCTGGAAGTAGTTGTCACGCGATTCTGCACTCAAACGAGTTTCTCTTGAGAATATTCCTAATTACCAAGCTAATTGGGACGTTGGTAATATCTGAAGGAGGAATGTAGACTCTGGGATTTCCTTAGAACCTTGTTTTGCAGGTGATAAACCAATAGCCCTTACCTTGTGGGTAGTACCCTTGACTTCATGTTCGTGATGTCGAACCTATGGACCCGCATGATTTTGATCTTGTGTGTGATTGTTGCGTCATCATGCATTCATGCACCCATGAGCATTCTTTAAACAATTTTTTACAAGGAACTTAAGGTTGATCTTTGCAAATATCTCGGATATTTTTTTGACCATGGATTTTGGAAGGTGAAATACTCGGAAGTACAGGTTCAAGGATCCTGAGATAGAGGAACTGGAGAGTTTGATTTCTGAGATTGAAAGTCCTATAGATTTACAGAAGAAGTATGGAGCCATTGTACCTCTTATGAAGCTCAAGATAAAGGATGGTGTTCTTACTACGTTGGTCCAGTTCTATGATCTTTTGTACCGGTGTTTCACTTTTCTTGATTATCAGTTGATGCCCATGTTGGAAGAGTATTCTTATTTACTTGGTCTACCTATTTCTGATCATGTTCCTTTCTCTGGTTTGCAAGGAGAGCCCAAGTCTTATGAGATTGCAGCAGTTACTCACTTGAGGAACACTGAGATTAAGGATAACATGACTACTAAAGGAGTAATAAGAGGTTTACCTGCTCAATTTTTGTTGGAGAAAGCTCGTTACTTTGCCAAGATTAAGAGTATAGTTTCCTTTGAAGCTATCTTTTCTTTGCTTGCCTATGGGATGTTCTTGTTTCCTAACGTCGACAAGTTTGTGGATGTTAATGCTATTAGGATCATTCTTATTGGGAATCCAGTCCCTACGCTATTAGGAGATACTTATTATTCCATCCATCTTTGGAATTTCTACAAAGAGGGGATGATCATCTGTTACACACCGTTATTATACCAGTGGTTTATTTCTCACTTGCCTCAGTTTGATGCTTTTTGGGATATCAAGAAGAAACCACGTTGGACACTGAAGATTATGTCTCTCACTCATTCATACATTGATTGGTATCATCAAGCTTACTATGATGTGAAGATTATTGACAACTATGGTAGTTTTCCTAATGCACCTCTTCTTGGTACAAAGGGAGGTATTAACTATAATCATGTTCTTGCACGTCGTCAACTTGGATATTTGATGAGAGATAAACTAATTAACATTCATCTAAGTGGGTTCCTTATCAAGGAAGGAGAAGATCACAAAGCAGCAAAAGAAGAGATTGAAAAGGCTTAGCGCCATATTCATAGAAATGGAAGAAAGGATTTTGGACCAAGAGGAGTTTTTTTCTTGGATCCTCATCTCCGGTGGGTACAAGAAAGGTCAATTCAATTGAAGATGCCTTATCCTCGCGAAGAACCTTTAGTTGATATGTTTATGATGACTACTACTCCTCTCTTAGATGATTTGGAAGAAATTCAACTAGCCTTGGTCAAGATGCAGCAAGAAAAGGAAGCATGTAAGAATAAGTACCATACTTTAGAAGTGTCCTACTCAACAGAATTGAAGGAGAAGGATGATTTGATCGAGATTCTTGAGAGGCATGTTGTGGAGATGATGGAGAAGCAAGGGGATATATTTTCCTCTAGCGTTTATCTAGGTCCCAGTGAGCTTGATCACTCTCATTTGTTTCTTGATTCTGGTGGATGGAAAGAAGTCACCGACAATTTTGTAGAAGATAACAAGCAGTTGAAGGCTCAGATTGCAAGACCCAAGGGGAAGCGTCAGTGTGTGGAGAGATCTTCACCAGCTTCAGCTCCTTAGGACTTTCAGTTTCTGTTTTTTTATTCTCTTGTATTTAGGATTGTTGAAACTTGTAGTAATAAGTTGTAATCCTTTCCAAACCTATTAAAGGAGATTATTCAGTATTTCCAAAATGTGTTTCTTCTTTTATATTTGCAATTGTTTACAATTCTTTAAGTTCCTTGAAAAAACTAAAATAAACAAAATGGATCATGTGCATTTCATATCATGCATCATTTTGCACATATTTTTGCATTCCTATCTTTCTCAGGTGTCTTACTTGTTTCTCTGCCTCGTTTAGTCAGCAAGTTGTCGGATCACTATAATACTCGGGCTAATTCTAGAAAGAAGATGTTGAACCTTGAACAAGAGAATTGTGAGCTTCTCGAGGAAGTGACTTCTTTTAAGAACATAATGACTAACCTTACTGCTTTGGTGGAATCGTTGGTGGCTGCTCAGAATCAGCCATCGCTTCCTCCTCCACCTCCCGCTACTCAACCTCAATAGACGACTGCCATTTCTGATGTTTTATTAGCTCCCGTCTCTGCTACTCCAGTTGCTACTGCTTCTCAATACCGTATGCCTTGTGTTTATCCGTGGGGAATGCCGGAAGGTTACATGACAGAAGGATATAACGTTGTTGCTCAAGTTGCTCCACTTGTTCAACCTATTGTTGTTTCTACACCTCTTATGGTGAATGTTGTTCCGGTTATTAATGATGAGGTTTATCATGTTTCTCTTCCACCAAGTTAAAGTTTGGGCTTCTATGACAGAATGGATTTCAGGATCAGTTCAATGAAATGCAAAAGTAAATGAAGGCCCTCAGAGTAAAGGAGTTATTTGGACAGAATGTTAGTGATTTCTGCTTAGTTCCTAATGTGAAAGTGCTTGTGATGTTTAAAGTTCCAGAATTTGAGAAGTAAAAGGGAAACTCGTGCCCTCGTGATCATCTAGTAATGTATATCAGGAGGATGTCCACTCATACCGACGATCAATGTCGGATTATCCATTTCTTCCAAGATAGTCTGATTGGTGCTGCCTTGAAATAGTACATGGGTTTGGACAATAGCAAAATCCATACATTCAATGATTTGGGTGAAGCTTTTGTTAAGCATTATAAGTACAACATGTTTATGGCACTTGGCCGTGACCAATTGAGAAAAATGGCTAAAAAATATAAGGAATCATTTAAGGAGTATGCGCAACGTTGGAGCGAGGTTTCTTCCCAAGTGGTACCTCCGGTGGGATAGCAAGAAATGACTAATGTTTTCCTAAATACCCTTAGTTCATTTTACTATGAAATAATGGTGGCAAGTTCCCCAAGTGATTTCACTGAGATAGTAAGTATGGGTGCCCGTTTGGAGGAAGCCGTGAGAGAAGGACTGTGATACGGTGGGAGAACTGACTTGAAGGTTTTGCGTTTTATCGCAAATGTTGCGGTTAGAAAGAGTCGCCATTGACTTTTCTTTTATCCAAAAGGAAAGGTAAAAAAGTACAGGAAAGACCTTTGAGATTGTTTCTTGAGTTCGGGGGGTAGATTATGAAAAGGGAAGGTATTAGCACCCTTTTCATCCATGGTTTTCCATGGGCTCTTAGTTACTTGCTAGATCACTTGTTTTTGTTTGAAATTTTACTTTGTGTGGTTTTGAAAGTATTTTGTAAAAGAGGCCATTGTTTAGGCAATATTTGTAACGATTCTCGTTCGTAAGAATGTATACAAAGATGTTTGTCTTTTTTGAAAATGTTTTCAATATTTGTAAGATGTTTTGAAATGTGTGTGTTTGTTTTGAAAATAGCAAGGATAGTTGTTTTGAAATGGAGCAAGAAACTAAAAGTAATATACCTACTCAAATTTCATTCTTGTTTATTTTCTTTTCCTTTGATATTGTTGTCTTATCATTGATTTGATAAGCAACCCTATCTTTGGATGTTAACGGGACGAGCGTGGGTCATCGTATAGCCATGATTAGCAATGTTGCAAAGTATCCTAGCATTTTTGAGGGACTAAGATCATTTTGTAAGTAAACTTTGAATAGCGTCATCGAGGGACTATGATCTTATATTTGTTTGTTTTGCTAAGATACTTCGCATGCGTAATATGGCCATTTTTGTATAAGGAAACCAAGTGGAGTAACCCTAAGGGTGCTTGTGTGCAAGTGTGTTATTTTCATGCTTGATTTTGTCTTGGATTAGGGTTTTCTATTTTATTGTTTTTATCTTGCCCTACAAAATCCTAATTACTAAACATGTTAAGTAAAAACGATAAATTGCATAATTTAAAGATTACTACGCTATTACAAAATTTTATGGAAAGGGGGTATACAAATTATGAATGGGGATGACAATAATATAAACCTAATTAATCTATTACAACCAAATCGAATTTGTACAAATATTTGAATAAATAATATACAATATAAATTAAATATGCAAAGGTATGCATATGCAAGAAAAAGATTTTTATTTTGTTTTTTATATGAAAAAGAGTTTTGAACTAAACCTAATAATTTAAGAAAAGGAAATTATCTCTTAGAAATTGATTAACCCTAATTCTAATTTGTTAAAAGAAAATAAAGTTCTTTAAGTATTATTTTTTTGTATTTTTGTCTTGGAGATAATAATTAGTATTTATGAAATATTTTAGTCCTTTTACATGTTAAAATAAATAATTACAAGTGTGAAAAAAAATATTTAACCTAGTTCTATTTTAATTTACAAGTTTATATATATATATATAAAAAAAATATATGATATGTAATAAAAAAAAATTCTATGAGAAAAAATAAATAAAATGAACAAAAATATAAATTTAGCAATTTTATATTTTTTATGATTTTTTATGTTAAGGAAAATATATTTAATAAAATAGAAATGAAAATAAAATAAATAATAAAAAATATGGGCCAGGGGTGCTGCAAGCAAACAGGGGTAAGAGGTTAGAAAAAAACAAGGCCCATAAGCTCAGAAGCCCACGCTACCAAACAAACAAAAAAAAGTTAGAAAAATATGAAAAATGCAAAAGGAAGCGCCAAGGCTCGAACCTGTGACCTTAAGCATTTTTGTGTGCTGCCTTACCATTGGGGTGGCTGTACATCCGTTAGTTCAAATGAAAACAAAAATACATAACATGAATCACTTCCTTGCCCTGTACTTCGTCTTCTTCCTCTAGCTAGCCGGACCACCTGTATCTTTCTCATTTCTCCATGAAAATGTAAACTTCAAACATGAAAATGATAGTACTCCTTCCCATGATTTCAACCATGTAACTCATATAAACTAAAAGTTAAAGATCAAAGCTAATTTTACTGGCCCTAATTTCAAACCTAATTTTTTACAAAAATTTCAAATCTAAAATTCTCTATACACAATGAATATAAATGAAATCTATGAACATGGTTGGATTTAGTACAAGGATATCTACATTTTATTTTCACAAATCGAGACCAAAGGATGCCTGTATGAAGAGATAGAAGTTAGAGTTTTTACCTCTTTCAGTTGAGATCGTGAATGGAGTTTGAGTGAGTTTTGAGAAGGCCTGAGAATCTGTTTAGCTTGCTTGGACCTCCCTGAGTGTGTTCCGATCCTTACTTTTCCTTGAAGGTTCCCTAATCTCCCTACTCAAGTCAACCTGCAAGCTTGAAAATGCAAAAATGGAAGATGGAGAAGGAGGAGTTACAGTGAAGGGATGATGGTCTGGAACACTTAGATATGATGTAGGTTAAATGTTTAGGTGATTAGAACTTGAAACGCACGAGTGGTTTTTGAGATTGCTATGCTTGATGCAAAACTGCAAGTTATGGAAGGTTTTTGGTGATAGAGAGTTTGGGAAAGTTTCTGAGCTTTAGCAATCGTGTTTTAAGTCACAATATATTTGTGTATAAGTATAGAAAAGGTTAGACCTCAAGCTTCCTCCAGATTTCTGAGTTATAGACTTTTTGCTCTATTGCTTGCTTTTGAAGAAAAGTGAGGAGACAACTCTCTATGTGCTTGTAAAAGCCTGGTCTAAGTTGGTACAAGTCTTAGACACATTGCTTTTGGTTTATAGGGTTTTTGTATGCATAAAGAACAAGTGAAAATCTCAAGGAGTTGACAATTGCAAAAGTTGTGCTTTACTAAAATGGAAATGGCAACTTTGTGCCATTTATGGAATTAAAGCTTGGACAAAGGCTCTCATGCTTGGATTAAAGCTTTATTAACTGTGTAAGCATTTAATTATGGAGTGAGAAACAAGTTTGAGACCTGCAAAGCAAAGATTATGCAGCCTAGGTTTGGATTTGAATTTTGGTTCATTATGAAATGGCTTGAGATCAAAGTGAGGAATTTCCAACTTCATCTCTTCGATTCTCCATACTCAAGAATAATCTCAAGGAGTTCTTTGACATTTTTGAAAGCTTGCAATGTGCTCTATAACTCATTTTTGAATTTATTTCCAAGATTCCTCTTGGAACTAGGTGAAAAGTTGCCATGAAGTTAGGTCAAAAACCTGCCCAAATTATGGCAAAATTTCACTAAGTTATTTTAGTTCATGAGCATGTATTCACAAAATTATATCTTGAGATCCAAGCATCTTTAGGAGAAATTATGTGAATAAAAGTTGTAGATTTCATGGAGATCTACAACTTTCATGTTGGGAACTTTCTTTGAATCATCTTGTATCACGGTGAGAATTTGGCTTAAAGTTGAGAAAAAATAAGAAATTTTTCTATACTTAGAAAAATTTCTAAGTTCAGAAAATTTTGAATTTCAAAAAAAAACTTCAATATTTTATTTATTGATGAACAAGTTTCACATTTTGACAAGTTTTAATGAATTGTGATCCTTGGCATTTAATTTTGACCAAAAAGTTAAAGTTTGACTTTTTAGTATACAACTGACTTTTGATCAGTTGATTGAAAAATTCATCTGTCAATCCAATGGACTTGCAATGTTTTGAACCATGTAATTAGGTCAAGGTGATGAAATTGAACTCTTGAAATCATGCTTCAAACCAATTGATCATTTTCTATGTCAAAAATCAGAAATTGCCATTTCTCAGTCAAAACTCTAATTTTGACCATTTTGCCCTTTTGATGATTTGATCAAATTTCTTGAGGAATTGTGATCCAAACTTAATAAAATGATACATATGAGTTTAAAATATTTATGTGGATCAAAAATCATGAATTTTGACTGTAAATTGGCCATGGTTGACTTTTTTCCCAATACAGCTGATTTTAGGTCAACTGTCCAATTGACTGATCAAAAATGTGATTCAAGGCTTGAAACTTGACATGAGTAATCTTAGGGGTCCATAATGATACTTGAAAGTCATATGAAGCATTGATAGTCCAAAAATCCTTGTGCAATCCCAAATCCTAATTTTGGGTTATCAGTGCTTGATGAGATGTCTTGAGCTGGTCAAACCCTAATCCAGTCTTGAGTCAAAGAGATCTTGTGAGAAAAATATTGATAAATGAGTGGGAAAATTTTGGGGTACAACAGCTGCCCCTGTTCAATCTTCTTATACCTGAAGAGTTAGACTGACGAGTTTTGCCATTCCTGACTCGAAGGTGAAATAATGATTGGACACTAAAGTGCCCATAAATTTGCACTCGATGATGTGTGGTTGAAGGAATGGGCTTAAAGATGCCATTTGGAGAGGTGATAGAATATTGTTGGAGATGTGCTTGTAGATGCCTTCCAAGAATGTTTGTTGAATTATAATTTGTAAGCTGAAGGAACGAGTATCAGAATGGCGTCCGTGTTTGGAGCTTACCTGAACTGTATCCGGGAGCTGATTTTAACTAAGTATCATAATGGCATCCGTGTCTGGAGCATATCTGGACTGTATCTGAAAGTTGAATCTAAATGAGTGTCAGAATGGCGTCCGTGTCCTGAGCGTATCTGAACTGTATCTGAAAGTTGAATCTGAATGAGTATCAGAATGGCATCCGTGCCTGGAGCGTATCTGAATGGTATCAAGAAAGTTGAATCTGAATGAGTATCAGAATGGAATTCGTGTCTGGAGCGTATCTGAACTGTATCAAGATTGCATATTGTTAGTGTTAGGTGTTAATCTTATCCTGAAACGGGTAAAATGTTAGAAAAAATACAAATTTATGTTTGCATGAAATGTATGATGCAATGTATTTGTATGTGAACTAATTTGTTGCATTGTTGTTTGATTGAGGAAAATAAATCCCTGAATTCCGCTGAGGATATGTGGATTTTCATGTCTTGAAGTTGAGGTACTGATGTACTTTTGTTGAGAAAAGTAAAATCTATTGTGAGGGTAATGCCATGTATTGCTTGTAAGATTTGTTGGGGAGTCCCGAGAACTTTGACGACTTTTGCTGAGGATTGATAACTGGTAATTTTGTTCCGCTGGGGATTTAAATGACGTACTGTAGGGGATTACTTATGGAATAGCCTAGAGACATTTTCCTATTCTTTCAACCCATCAATAATTGTCTTTCTCATTTTATTTATTTGTAAACAGTAATCATGTTCAAATTCATACGTTCAACAATGAATCATTGGACGTTTTTGTAAACAAAACACAAGCGTAAAGAAAAAGACAAATAGTTTTTGCACTTTCAAAGGGATATCTTTGTATTGCCTTTGAATAAATATTTTGTACAAATGGGACAAACGTTCTAGTAAGAGAATGCTGTCGTAAAACAAGAAAAATTTGATACAAAGAAAAGATAGCTACGTGTAATAATCCCACGGGATTTCCATTCTGCTATAGCCTTTGTATCTCCGAGTATCTTGTCTATTTGTGCTTCGTCCGAAGATGATTGAATTGATCAGAAACTCTGAGTTTGTCAGTGGGAGCCAAAGGTTGTCCGTAAAGTGATCTGACGGTACATAGTCATACACTTTAATTCCCTAACTTTGCCTGGACCACCCTTTCGGGTTTTCAGTCCACCGGGAAACCCTTTTTTGCCCAAGTCGCCCTTTTGGGTTTTCAACTTGCCGGGTGTATAGATTTTTCATTTTATCCCTAATTTTTGCCCGAACCTTTTGGTTCGTCGGGATGCCCTTGTTTTGCCTAGGTGTGTCAACCTAGCGGGTCTCTTATGCGTAGTATCTTTTGGCTATGTCCTCATTCGTAGGGTGTGGCAGGTCATCTCCATCCATGGTGGTCAAGATCATTGCCCCACCGGAGAATATGTTTTTGATTACAAATGGTCCTTCATAGGTAGGAGTCGATTTTCCCCTGGGATCACTTTGTGGCAAGATGATACGTTTGATCACTAGATCCCCAACTTGATATACTTGGCGTCTGACTTTCTTGTTGAAAGTCGTGATCATCCGTTTTTGATACATTTGACCATGGAAAATAGCAGTAAGTCTATTTTCATCAATCAAATTCAGTTGATTAAGTCGAGTCTGGATCCAATCGTCTTCGTTCAACCCTGCATCCTTCATAATTCTCAGGGAGGGGATCTAAACCTCAATAGTCAAGACAACCTCCATGCCGTAAACCAAAGAATAGGGTGTTTCCCCGGTTGATGTGTGATACGTGGTACGATAACCGTGGAGAGAGAATGGTAACATCTCATGCCAGTCTTTGTATGTGACTGTCATTTTATGTATGATCTTCTTAATGTTTTTATTTGCAACTTCGACAACACCATTCATCTTTAGGCGATAGGAAGAAGAATTATGATGTTGGATCTTGAATTGCTCGCACAAGGCGGTGATCATAGTGTTATTGAGATTTGTACCATTGTCAGCGATGATCCTTTCCAGGATACCATACCGGCAAATAAGGTTTTGCTTGATGAAGCAGGCAACAACATTCTTGGTAACGGAAGCGAAGGAAGCTGACTCCACCCAGTTTTTAAAATATTCAATGGCCACTAGGATGAAGTGGTGTCCATTGGAGGCTGTAGGCTTTATTTCTCCAATCATATTAATTCCCCACATAGCAAAGGGACAAGGAGCCGTCAAGACATTCAGAGGAATCGGAGGTAAGTGCACCTTGTCAACATAAATTTGACACTTATGGCAGGTTCGAGAGTGTTGATAGCAATCTGCTTCCATGGTAGACCAATAATAGCCTGCTCGTAGGATTTTCTTCGCCATCGTATGCCCACTGGAGTGGGTGCCAAAAGTACCTTCATGTAATTCAGCCATGATCTTTTCAGCTTCAACCTTATCCATGAACCGAAGCAAAATGGAATCATGATTGCGTTTGTACAGGATGCCATTACTCAGGAAGAATTTAGCAGAGAATCTCCTTAAGAACTTCTTATCATTGACTGAAGCTCCTTCTGGATATTCTTGAGCTTCAAGATTCCTCTTGACTTCATGAAACCAAGGCTGGTCCACTACCTCTTCAATATTAATCTTGTGACAGTGTGTTGGTTCATCCATTAGTTCAATGGTGATCTGGGGAGCCTCATTATCCCAATTAAGTTTAAACATAGATGACATTGTGGCTAGAGCGTCTGCCAGCTGATTTTCTTCTCGCGGGAAATGCTCGAAGGTAATCTCCTCAAAATGTGGTAGCAATGTCAAAAAATGTTCTTTATAAGGGATAAGGTTTAGGTTCTTAATGTCCCATTCCCCTTTGATCTGACAGATGACCAAAGCTGAATCTCCAAAAACATCTAAGGCTTTGATTCCTAAGTCTATGGCAGCTCCGAGACTGAAGACGCACGCTTCGTATTCTACCATGTTGTTTGTACAGTTAAAGCAAAGTCTGACAGTAAAGGGAGTATGACACCCTTCTGGAGATATGAGTACAATGCCAATGCCATTACCAAGTGCATTGGATGCTCCATCAAAGAACAGGGTCCATCGGGATCCTTGTTCAGGTCCGTTATATGGCCTGAATTCTTCACAGTTGTCTAATGTCATGATGTCTTCATCCGGGAATTCAAACTTCATGGACTGATAGTCTTATACAGCTTGGTGAGCAAGGTGATAAGCTAGTACATTGCCCTTTATAGCTTTCTGGGTAGTATATTGTATGTCGTATTCTGTCAGGATCATCTGCCATCTAGCTATTCTCCCAGAAAGAGCAGGCTTCTCGAAGATGTATTTTATCGGATCCATCTTAGATATCAGTAAGGTAGTATGAGTCAGCATATATTGTCTTAGCCGGCGAGCAGCCCATGCCAGAGCGCAACAAGTTTTCTCGGGCAGTGAATATATGGTTTCACAATCGGTAAACTTTTTGCTCAGGTAATAAATAGCATGCTCTTTTCGGCCACACTCGTCATGCTGCCCCAAAACACACCCCATTGAGTTTTCTAAAACAGTCAGATACATGATCAATGGTCTTCCCTCGACTGGTGGCATCAACACAGGAGGCTCTTGTAAGTATTCTTTGATTTTTTCAAAAGTAGCTTGGCACTCATCATTCCATTTGACTACTTGATCTTTCTACAATAGTTTGAAGATTGGCTCACAAGTAGCTGTTAGGTGAGAAATGAATCTGGAAATATAGTTCAAACGTCCCAAGAATCCTCTGACTTCCTTCTCTGTACGAGGAGCATGCATCTCTTGTATTGCTTTAACTTTGGCAGGATCAACCTCAATACCTTTGTTACTGACGACAAAGCCTAGGAGTTTACTGGACCATACTCCAAATGTGCACTTGTTTGGATTGAACCTCAGCTTGTCTTCTTCAGTCTCTGAAACAACTTTTGTAAGTGATCAAGATGCTCTTCTTTTGTTTGTGATCTGGATATCATATCGTCTACGTAGACCTCTATTTCATGATGTATCATATCATGAAATAAAGCTACCATGGCACACTGATAGGGTGCCCCAGCATTCTTCAATCTAAATGGCAATACCTTGTAGAAGAATGTGCCCCATAGTGTGACAAATGTTGTTTTCTCCATGTCTTCAGGTGCCATTTTGATTTGGTTATAACCTGAGAATCCGTCCATGAAGGAAAACATTTTGTGTTGTGCTATATTGTCAACCAGGATATCAATGTGGGGGAGTGGAAAATCATCTTTAGGGATCGCCCTATTCAAATCTCCGTAATCCACACATTCGTACTTTGTCGCCTTTTTTAGGTACGGGAACAATGTTGGAAACCCATTGAGGGTAGGAAGTGACAGCCAAGAATCCATCATTGAATTGCTTCATAACCTCCGCTTTAATCTTTTCTGACATATCAGGTCTCATGCAGCGAACCTTTTGCTTTACTGGCAGACTATCTTCTCTTGTAGGCAAACGACGTACCACGATGTCTGTATCAATTCATGGCATGTCTTCGTATGACCAAGCGAAGATTTCAACATAGTCGTGTAGCAACCAAATCAGACGCTCCTTGACACTGGGTTCCAGATTGACACCCACATTGACCTCTTTTTTATCTTCCTCGGTACCTAGGTTGATCGTATCCACAGGTTCCTCGTGAGTCTAGATGGTTCTTTCCTCTTGCTGTAGCAGTCTGGAAAGTTCCCCTGGTACTTCACAATATTCCTCACCTTCGTCTTCGGCTTGGTATATTAGATCTTCAAAGTTACAAAAGGCCATAGAAGTATCGTTACCCATGGGATCCAGAATGGATGGATACTTGTATTTGTGAGTGTGGGTGTCCGTAAGGGTATATCTATCTTTAAAATAAAATAAAATGTAAAATAAAAACAATGAGCACAAAAGTTTGTATGCGAAAAACGTCCATGATTCATTGATGTCATATGAAGATGAAATAATAATTGTTACCAATGGACCATTGTGCCTCGGGCAAGACACAAGGTTTTAAGAGTGCGAATTGTTTTTGAATATTATAGATCCAACAAAATGTAAAGATAAAATTATTGTGGGATGAAAGTTATTGGGACGAAGTCTCTAGCCTCCCAATTGCTGAGTCCCTCATTGACAGTCGGAAAGATCCAATCCTCCAGGTTGCAAACATCTTCACCATCTTCTACCGCGTTGCCCTCACGGTTTCTAATCTTCAAGGGTGGCCCTCCAGCACGGGCACGACGTACAGCCTTTTGAGCACTTGAAGTGAAACCTAGGCCAAACTTGTCTGACTTATATGGGATATCCGGAAGTTGCCCCCAGATGGTGCATCCACCTTCCTCTACTACTACTTTGGCGTCCTTCAGAGATGACATCCAGAGTGGAGGCCTTGTAATCTTGGGAATCTAGGATACAGTCTTGGTCACTACTACCTCTTGGGGGACCTCTTCGAAGTGTTGAAAAGGAGTTTCAATGAACTCGCCGTCCAATTCCACATACCTGAAGGAATTGAGATGGATAATCATGTATTCTTCCTCTCTGTGGACAGTGATAATCTTTCCTTGAACCAGATACTTCAGCATCTGGTGCAATGTAGAGGTGACAGTGCCAGCATTATGGATCCACGGCCGTCCTAGCAGACAAGAGTATGAAGGGCGGATGTCCATTACATAAAAGGTTGAATTGAAAGTTTGAATCCCAACTTTTAGAGGGATATCCACCTCCCCGTATACCATCCTCTTCGAGCCATCAAATGCAATTACTACTATGTTGCTTGGCTTTAACGCCAGTCCTTCGTAGTCATGTTTGTCAAGAGCTTTTTTCGGTAGAACATTCAAAGATGAGCCAGTGTCCACCAAAACATGGGCCAGAGTGGTGCCCCTACATTCCACAGAGACATGTAATTCCTCATTGTGCTTTCTTCCCCTTGGTGTCAGATCAGCATCCGAGAAGCCTAGGCCATTATCCGCTGTCAAGCTGGCCACGTAGTCTTGAAATTGATCAGCAGACGTCTCTTGAGGCACATGGGCCATTTTTAGGAACTTCACCAAGGCTTTTGCATGTGCCTCGGAACACAATAGTAATGCCAGCATGGAGATTTTGGAGGGAGTTTGCCCCAACTGTTCAACTACATCGTAGTCGCTCCTCTTTATAATTTTCAGGATCTCCTCCATTTCTTTCTTAGATGTCTTGGGGATAGTCAGTGATTGAGCCTTTGTTCGGACATGCTCTACTTGAATACTCTTTCCTCGAGTTTCAGCAATAAGAGTGTTGGTAGGAATGACAACATGGGTTGTAACGGCTTCGTCAATAGGAGCACTTGCAGAGATGATTATGGGTACGGAAGTAACCTTTAGAACAGACACGGGTCCAGAAACAGCCTTTGGGGGGGAAATTTCTGGAGAAAAGATCCTACCACTTCGGGTAATTTTACTAGTTCCAGCATTATTGTTGATGTCAGAATCTTCTTCTTCGGAGTTTATTTCTTCGGCGGACGACCCATCTTGTTTGATTCCATGGTAATAAATGTCCCCTTTGTAATTCCTTGGCACAGTTTTGTCTGATTCATATGGGATTGGCCCAGGCGTTGTGATTATTAGAGGAGTTGCTTTCGGAACTGATGTAATTCTAATGGGTCTTTTGGTGGAGACCCTGGAAGAATTGGCGGAGATGGTAATGATTGAAATATCTTTAATAGGAACAGGTGAAACAAGAGTACTTTCAAACAGAATCTATTTGTTGTCTATAAAGCGTTGAATGCCCGTTTTCAACAAAGGGTAATCAGTTCGTGAGGATAAGCAGAGATTGCAGTCTTCATTACAACCCGGGAACACACCAGCATTCAACAAGTTTATCTTAATGGTTGGAAGTGGAGTCACGAGTTCATCAACTATGGTAACAAACAAATCCTCTTCAATAGCATTGGTATTGTGACCATGTCTGGGCATAAGAGCAGAAATGACATTTGGCTTCTCGGGCGCATCAAACTCAAGTTCTTTTGCTTCAATGAGGTCTTGTATTTTGTTCTTTAAGGCCCAACATTTATTAGTGTCATGACCAGGACTTTCAGAGTGATATACGCAACGGCCATTGGGGTGATAATGAGGGGATGTTATGTTGGGGTTTTTCAGAGCTTCTTTCAAGGTTGCCAAATTGGATCTCAGAAGATGTGGTAATACTTGAGACAGAGTCATGTTGATTCTGGTGAATTTCCTGACTGGCATTTCCACTCTTGGTTGATTACTTCTTTGTTGATCAGATGTAGGCTTTGGAATCATAACATCCCCCACCATTGGTCGGCGCTCGGCTCTCTCTTGGTTTCTTTACGGATATACAGCAACTATCTCCTTCTTCCTAATAAAAGGCTTCCTCACAGCTGTAGAAGAAGATGAATCCTTCTGAATCTTTCCACTTCTTATGCTAGCTTTCACTTTCTCTCCGGTTAGTATTAATTCAGTAAAGCCCACCGATGAACTTACGATTAAATGGTTAAAGAAATGGCCAGATAAGGTGCCTAAGAACATGTCCACCAATTCCCCTTCAGACAGAGGGGGTTGAACTCTTCCAGACTGATCTCTCTATTTCTATGCGTAATCCTTAAAACCCTCATTGGAAGCCACAGTCATACTCTAAAGTTGAGTATGGGTAGGTGCCAAATCAGCATTATATTGATATTGCTTGTAGAAAGTTGCGGCAAGATCTTCCCAATTATGGACGTTGGCTCTTTCTAGTTGGTAAAACCAGTCGAGTTGTGATCCAGATAGACTATCTTGGAAAAAATGCACCCACAAGTCTTTATCAGCGGAGTGTGGTTGGATCTTTCTCACATATGATCGGAGATGCATCTTAGGACATGACACCCCATCATATTTTGCGAACAAAGGCACTTTGAATTTCGGAGAAATCACAATCCCCAACACTAGTCCCAATTCTTCAAAGTCTAAACCTGGAACCTTTTGTATTTCCATTGCGCTCAAATGCTCTTCGAGATGTCTGTACTTGTCATCAGCTGGAGGATACTGTTCCTCAGAGTAGTCTTCCTCTTCTTCCTCCTCTTCAGATTCTGACGGGACCGATGTTTCCTTGCCTTTCCCCTCTCCTTTACCGGATGTTGTTGCAAAATTCAAAGTCCTTCTTGTCTTCTCATGAAATATTCTCCCCATGTTCAAGACTCCATTTACCTTCTTTGTTTTCTTTTTCTTCTCTTCAGCTAGCAGAGTCTTCAATTCTTCTTGCCCCTTGGCTAGGGTCATGAGCAACTGTTAAAACTGCGTGTTCTGAGCTTGGAGATCTTTCACTGTTTGTTCGAGATCCATCTTACTGAAGTAAACAGTAGAGAGATGAGTAAACTTATTGCAAAAGACCTGTTTATGTTATGATGAATGATATGTGCACATGCAATGTTTTCAAGGATTTCAAAGATTCAAGTTCGTTTTAGACAAAATGAAACACACGTTATATTAATAAGATAAAGTTTGAGTACATCAATGCCTTTTGGACAAAATAATACAAAACTCTAAGATAAAAAATAGTGCGCATCCTCTTTGGTGCAATGTAGGCATTTAGAGTCCGCTCCTCATGAAGTAGCCTAGTGAGTTCCAAAACCTTCTTCTCGTTTGCATAGAATTGGGCTTCAAAAGTATCTCGCTCTCCTTTGAGCTGTATCCAATCCCTTTGTAGGTCTTCAAGAGATGTGGGCATGTCAGGATGTAGGATAGTGTATGGAACATCTCTTTCCTTAACAGGCTCAATGATTATCGGGAGAATGGAGGGGTAATGCATCATAAGACTTTGAGCACGGGTTCGTACCCATTTGAGGTAGGGCTCAAGAGGGATGTAATTCTTATGCCCCAAAGTCTTGCTATCTACCTTGTTTAACATCCTCCAAGCTCGGATGAATCTCTGGCGGAGACCTTGATCGTCATTGTCGTAGTCGAATACCAATCCTTTATTCAGCATCTCGTGCGGGCCATCCCTTCGGGCGTAACCAAACTATGTTAGAGCTAATCATGGGTTGTAGGTGATGCATCCCCTAATGCCAAGTAGAGGGACGTTAGGTGATTCTCCATAAACGGTCAACAATGATAACATTCTCTTTGGATCGGGAGCACCAAAATGTCTGAATGTTTGAGCGTCATTAACCTTTGTGACCACCTTGAACCTTGCTCATTCTTTAAGACTGTTTGGGGAAGATGAGAAATAAACCATCTTGCCAGGAGAGGAGTGCAACAAATAAGGACACCTCTTTTCCTCATTGTGCGAGTGTGAAAAGAGTGTAGGATATCCCCTAGCAATGTAGGCATCGGGTTGCGTGACATGAAGATTTTGACGGCGCTCACATCTATGAGTTGGTCAGGATTGGGAAACAAAACCATCCCATAAATAAGAAGAGCCACAATTTCCTCAAAGGCTTGCAAGCCTAAGGAATTCCAACAGTTTTGGGCTTTCTCAAACAGGAACTTTGCTAAGAAGCCTTTGACACCACTCCTAGTTTCTCAATGAGTTGTGACATCAGATGAGTGCAAGTGTAGATCTTGAGCAATCTCTTCTGGCTTTGGGTATCTTTCCGTACCATTGAAAGGTAGTTGATTGATAATGGGAATCCTTAAGAGTTGAGAGAACTCTTCCAAAGTAGGCACAAGCTGATAGTCGAGAAATGTGAAGCAATGGTGCAAAGGATCAAAGAACTGAAAGAGCACCTTCATCATATCCTCATCAGTGTTGGAGGTGACCAAGTTGAGTAGACGACCATGTATTTCAGTGAATGGAGAGTTCTTAGGGATCCTTGAAGCTAGCTCCTTAAGTTGTGGAGGAATTCTCACAAGGTTTACTTGAATAGTTTTCTTGCAAAGTGAATCCATATCCTACAAAACAAGAACAAAGATGAATCCCAAAATCCTTGAAATGGTTAGTGGATGCATATGATGTTCATGATGTCCATGATGTAATGTACAAGTATGCATATACAAGCAAAGTAAACAAATTCTTAGTTTAGGCTTGCATGGGGTTTTATAGGTAAGTACCCTCTTGAAGTTTAGTTCGCTTAAACATGTCCTAGTAATAGTAACCGGGTTCTAAGGAGCTCAATATCACTGGATTGTTTCCTTGGTCATTGTATCAGCTCAAGCCTCTTTAATGGTGACCGAAATATCCCAAGAAACCAAACCTCAATGAGTGTAGTACCGAGTATCTACCAACTTCAGAATACACAAAACCCGGTCATCTCACTACATCCTGAAGGCCAAGTTGGTCAAGTAAAGGGTTCTAGAAGTTCATTAGTGCTTCATGACGTCACTCGGCGGCCCCGTATTCTCTTTGATTAACTCAAAGGCTACCGGTACCCACAAATATGTCGCACTAACATAGCTATTGCTTAGACCATGTCGGTATACCCCACACAGTTTCCACAACGTATTGCTATTTACCTCTAATGTATCCCAAATCCGAGTAGAGGATTTCAAAATCCAAACAATGAACCATAATGTAAAGCATACAAGTCAAACAATGTAAGCAAATAAATATGATCTATCCCTAAGGTAACCCCACTTTTAAAATTCTCCCCAGCAGAATCGCTAGTTCTGTGATACAGTGGGAGAACTGACTTGAGGTTTTTGTGTTTTATCGCAAATGTTGCGGTTAGAAAGATTCACCACTGACTTTTCTTTTATCCAAAAGGAAAGGTAAAAAAGCACAGGAAAGACCTTTGAGATTGATTCTTGAGTTCGGGGGGTAGATTATGAAAAGGGAAGGTATTAGCACCCTTTTCATCCATGGTTTTCCATGGGCTCTTATTTACTTGCTAGATCACTTGCTTTTGTTTGAAATTGTACTTTGTGTGGTTTTGAAAGTATTTTGTAAAAGAGGCCATTGTTTAGGCAATCTTTGTAATGATTCTCGTTTGTAAGAATGTATACAAAGATGTTTGTCTTTTTTGAAAATGTTTTCAATGTTTGTAATATGTTTTGAAATGTGTGTGTTTGTTTTGAAAAATAGCAAGGATAGTTGTTTTGAAATGGAGCAAGTAACTAAAAGTAATATACCTACTCAAATGTATTTCTTGTTCATTTTCTTTTCCTTTGATATTGTTGTCTTATCATTTATTTGATAAGCAACCATATCTTTGGATGTTAACGGGACGGGCTTGGGTCATCGTATAGCCATGATTAGCAATGTTGCAAAGTATCCTAGCAATTTTGAGGGACTAAGATCATTTTGTAAGGAAACTTTGAATAGCGTCATCGAGAGACTATGCTCTTATATTTATTTGTTTTGCTAAGATACTTCGCATGCGTAATATGGCCATTTTTGTATAAGGCAATCAATTGGAGTAACCCTAAGGGTGCTTGTGTGCAAGTGTATTATTTTCATGCTTGATTTAGTCTTGGATTAGGTTTTTCTATTTGATAGTTTTTATCTTGCCCTACAAAACCCTAATTACTAAAAATGTTAAGTAAAAATGATAAATTGCGTAATTTAAAGATTACTTCGCTATTACAACATTTTATGGGAAGGGGGTATACAAATTATGAATGGGGATTGCAATAATATAAACCTAATTATTCTATTATAACCAAATCAAATTTGTACAAATATTTGAATAAATAATATACAATATAAATTAAATATGCAAATGTATGTATATGCAAGAAAAAATTTTTTGTTTTGTTTTTTATATGAAAAAGAGTTTTGAACTAAACCTAATAATTTAAGAAAAGGAAATTATCTCTTAGAAATTGATTAACTCTAATTCTAATTTGTTAAAAGAAAATAAAGTTCTTTAAGTATTATTCTTTTCTCTTTTTGTCTTGGAGATAATAAATAGTATTTATGAAATATTTTAGTCCTTTTATATGTTAAAATATATATTTACAATTATGAAAATAAATAATAAATATTTAACCTAATTCTATTTTGATTTACAAGTTTATATATATAAAAAAAAATATGATATGTAATAAAAATATTTTCTATGAGAAAAAATAAATAAAATGAACAAAAATATAAATTTAGCAATTTGATATTTTTTATGATTTTTAATGTTAAGGAAAATATATTTAATAAAATAGAAATGAAAATAAAATAAATAATAAAAACATATGGGCCAGGGGTGCTGCAAGCAAACAGGGGTAGGAGGTTAGAAAAAAAACAAGGCCCATAAGCTCAGAAGCCCACACTGCCAAACAAACAAATAAAAGTTGGAAAAATATGAAAAATGCAAAACGAAACGCCAAGGCTCGAACCTGTGACCTTAAGCATTTTTGCGCGCTGCCTTACCACTGGGGTGGCTGTACATCCGTTAGTTCAAATGAAAACAAAAATACATAACGTGAATCACTTCCTTGCGCTGTACTTCGTCTTCTTCCTCTAGCTAGCCGGACCACCTGTATCTCTCTCATTTCTCCATGAAAATGGAAACTTCAAACATGAAAATGATAGTACTCCTTCCCACGGATTCAACCATGTAACTCATGTAAACTAAAAGTTAAAGATCAATGCTAATTTTACTGGCCCTAATTTCAAACCTAATTTTTTACAAAAATTTCAAATCTAAAATTCTCTATACACAATGAATATAAATGAAATCTATGAACACAGTTGGCTTTAGTACAAGGATATCTATATTTTATTTTCACAAATCGAGACCAAAGGATGCATGTATGAAGAGATAGAAGTTAGAGTTTTTACCTCTTTCAGTTGAGATCGTGAATGGAGTTTGAGTGAGTTTTGAGAAGGCCTGAGGATCTGTTTAACTTTCCTGGACCTCCCTGAGTGTGTTCCAATCCTTACTTTGCCTTGAAGGTTCCTGAATCTTCCTACTCAAGTCAACCTGCAAGCTTGAAAATGCAAAAATGCCATATGGAGAAGGAGGAGTTATAGTGAAGGGATGATGGTCTTGAACACTTAGATATGATGTAGGTTAAATGTTTATATGATTAGAACTTGAAACACACGAGTGGTTTTTGAGATTGCTATGCTTAATGCAAAACTGAAAGTTATGGCAGGTTTTTGGTGATAGAGAGTTTAGGAGAGTTTATGAGCTTTAGCAACCGTGTTGTAAGTCACAATATGTTTTTGTATAAGTATAGAAAAGGTTAGACCTCAAGCTTCCTCCAAATTTCTGAGTTATAGACTTTTTGCTCTATTGCTTGCTTTTGAAGAAAAGTGAGGAGACAACTCTCTATGTGCTTGTACAAGCCTGGTCTGAGTTGGTACAAGTCTTAGACACATTGCTTTTGGTTTATAGGGTTTGTGGAATTTTTTTTATTAATAACCAAGTATTAAAAAAATATTTCGCAAATAACCGGGTTTCGGAAAAAATTACGCAAATAACCATGTTTGAGATGGCTCCACAAAGGAGGAGCCATCTCATTTGGCGCATCCTCCTAATTTTTTAAGGGAGGCGCCATCTCATTTGGCGCCTAAGGGCAAATGGCAAGCCCTAAGCCAAATGAGATGGCGCCTATGTGTAAAGCTAGGGCAAAAAAAAATTTTTTTTTTCCTTTCCTGCGCGTTGCGTATTAGACAGAGATAACCAAAATTGAATTTTTATTTGAAAAAAAATAATTACATTCTACTGTTTTACATTTAAATAACAGTAAAAAAATAGATACAAAAAATACTGAAAAAAAAAAAGATACATCAGTGATCCCCAGGAACCCGGTAATGACCCCCTGTCCCGCAACCCCGTCCTCGCCTTTCTCTTGCTGGGTGCCGTCTCGTTTCCTGTTGCGGCAAGGTCGATGGCCCAGCGAAGTCAATGCGATCCGAATCCATAAAATCCGTAAGATCTCCATATCTCGAAGATCCGCTCTGGTACAGTCGGTTACCCATGCCCTCGAAGTTTGGTCGTGTTGGCGGTGGGTGGGGTTCCATGGTTGGTCGGTAGCATTGGTCGTCTGAGTATGGGGGGTAGAAAGGAAATGGATCTTGGGGTGTTTGGTACTGTGGATGTTGGGTTGTTTGGTGATATGGTGGTTGATGGTAGGTTTGGTCGGGTTGGTCGTAATCTTCTGACATTCCCATATCAGGGCTTAGGCTGGATGTTGAGGGCCCCATATTGGGAGATGTGGAAGACTGAAATTGTGTATGGGGTATGTGGGTTTGCTGGTATTGGGGTTGGTATTGTGGTTGGGTTTGAGGCATATCTGGGTATTGGTAGTTTGGCGGTGACTGTGGTTGGTAGTACGGCATTTGGTTGTAGTTGTGTTGTGGTGGGGATTGTGGTTGTGTGTTTGTTGGTCTGTTTCTTCTTGGGGGTGGGTTTGAGGTTGAAGGATTTTGGGTTTGTTGGTGGGGAATCGAGGGTTGTGCCCATTGTGTGCGTGGGTCAACCAAGTACCTCGGATGAGACACGTGCATATCTGGGTTACTAACCGACCTGTACCACGACATATATTGATCGGTGTGTCGCATGTTACCTTGAGTAAGGAAAACAGGGGATTGCAAGATGAAGCGGTGACGCCTTTGCCACATTTTACACCATTCTGGAGCAAAGTCTTTCCAGTTGGTTAGATTCCACTGGGCGTCGACCCTTTTTAGATGCCAGGGGGACAAATCTGTTGGGTCACTCGGTATCTCTTGGATCATTCCGAACTGCATCTTCACGCGGTCGCTGTGGTGCATCTCCACAATGTTGAACCGAATGAGTGCAGTCTTTGCAGTCCAAGTTGCTGCATCCTCTGGATTTGGAGAATGGTCCAGACCCAAATATGGTCTCCAGACGAACTGCGATAAAATTTAAATCAGGTAAGCGCAAAAGTAATGTATAAATAAATAAAATGAACAAAAGTTAAAAGCTACGACTTACGTCATCTGGGCCTAGGTGATCCAACAGATTCCGGTAGAGTGCGACATTGAATCTGGGATTCTTGCCGTAATCCATACCCCTCACGCAGTACCTATAGGAAATGAGAAACATGTTATTTTTAGCATATATTTTGGAAAGAGAAGAATAGTTATAAATGCTATAACTTAATGACTTACTTTGTTGCGTAAGGGAAACCAAAAGTGTTGTTGTTGATGGGGTTTAAGGACTCCATCCTCCACCAACCCCAGGCTTGTAGTAAAAATGCGCACCCATAAAATGTACATTTTTCCTTGACTGCGTTTTTGCACAAGGAACTGTACAGGTGGGCTAATACTGCAGAACCCCAACTAAATTTTCTAGTTTTATCAAAATTGGTTAGTAAATGTAAGTACATGAAATTTACACTATTTCCCGTACTTTCGGGAAATAAAAAAGTACCAAAAAGTATCATAATATACGTTCGGGCTTTTACTACTCGGTCATTTTCTGAGGAATTTTCATTTAATTCCATACTTGCATAATGCCGTTTCAGGTCAGTGAGTAGTATTCCCTGCCCTCTTGCTCCACCACCTTCTACCATGTCCCTACCCAACAGTTCTTCACACTGTGAGTTGGGTTGTTGAACCGACCCGTTCACCGCTTTACCGTCAATAGGGAGGCCCAGTAGCATGTAGACATCTTCGAGAGTGATGGTACATTCACCTATTGGTAGGTGAAATGTATGGGTCTCCGGTCTCCACCTCTCCAACATTGCAAGGATGAATTTGGAGTCAATGGTGCAGTTGGAGATCTTTATCACGTGTCCAAAACCTGCATATTCCAGATAAGGGACGATAAAAGGGTCGGGGGCCAGGTATTTGTGCGAACGGATTCTGAATCTTTGTGTATCCTGAGATCATAATTAAACAAGAGTAAGATTAATTAAGATGAACAACACGTTTTTTAAAGTATGAAAAATGTATAACCAAAGAAGAGACTTACAAATGCAGCAATGTTTTCCCTTGTGCCTCTGTGAGTATCTCCCATTGTTAGAAGGGCCATTCTTCAGAACGCTTGAGTGAATGAAAGACTTAGGAAGAAATAAGGAGTATGAGAGACTTAAGAAATATTTCGTAGCAGAGAGTGAGAGAGTGAGAGTTGTGTGGGTGTGAGATATGTTTCATAAGGTATGTATTTATAGGCAACTAATTCTGATGTAGTGGTTGCATGCCTGCGAGGTGTCACATTTGCATGCTTAGGGAGTTACACATATGCATGCATGCATTTACAAATAATGTAAGGTGTCACTCTTGCAGGCTAGGTGGCAGCCTAAGCCCATGCATGTAATACGATTGGACAGTAAGGGAGGCGCCATCTCACTTGGCGAAATAGTACAAAAATGAATGTTGTCGCCACCCCATTTGGCGAATAAGAGGTGTCACGTTTTACAGCATTGTCTCAGGCTAGGTGGCAGCCTTTGGGATGCCTTTCTCTGTTGCATGCAAGGCCATTGGAGCTGACGGGTGGCAGGCTTAGACAAAACATTTATGTGTGTATTATAGGGCCAGGCTAGGTGGCAGCCTAAGCCCATGCATGTAATACGATTGGACAGTAAGGGAGGCGCCATCTCACTTGGCGAAATAGTACAAAAATGAATGTTGTCGCCACCCCATTTGGCGAATAAGAGGTGTCACGTTTTACAGCATTGTCTCAGGCTAGGTCTCACGCCATCTCACATGCTCAACTCGGTTGATTATAAGGTGGATCGTGTAAACCCGGAAAGGTACAAGATCAAGTGTGTCCACCCTGACTGCATGTTCAAGCTGACCGCTTCATACAGACTAAGGGGTGACTGCTGGGTCATAGGTTCCATGACAACCCATACTTGTGTAAGTTCCACTCAATCACAAGACCACCGAAAACTCAACCATGATCTAATCTGTCAAGAAATCCTACCCCTGGTGAGCAACGACCCTTCTTTGAAGGTGAAAACAATCATCTCCCACATCACCACAGTTTTTAATTACACTCCGTCTTACCGTAAGGCGTGGTTAGCAAAGACTAAGGCGATTGAAAGGGTGTATGGAAACTGGGAGGAGTCATACCGAGAACTTCCCCGCTACCTCAATGCACTAAAGACATATTCTCCAGGTAGTGTTTATGTTCTGGAAACATTGCCCGCTTACGCCCAAGATGGTAGTGTTCTACATGGCAACGGAATATTCAGTCGCGTCTTTTGGGCATTTCAACCATGCATCGAAGGGTTTGCATCATGTAAACCAATTCTACAGATAGACGGGACTTGGTTGTATGGCAAGTACAAAGGAACTCTTTTGATGGCAGTTGCACAAGATGGCAACAATAACATTTTCCCCGTTGCGTTTGCCCTTGTCGAGGGGGAGACCGGTGGTGCTTGGAGCTTTTTCCTGAAAAATCTTCGTACACACGTGGCTCCTCAACCGGATCTATGTTTGATCTCGGACAGACATGCCTCTATTGAAAGTGCATATAATAATCCGGCAAATGGTTGGCATGACCCTCCCTCTACGCATGTCTATTGCATCAGGCATATCGTCCAGAATTTCTCGAGGGAGGTCAAGGACAAAATATTGCGGAAAGCGGTGATGAATGCGGGATACGCACTGACACAGCCCACATTCAAATATTACCGCAACGAGATCCGTTTGTCTAACCCAGAAGCCGGTACGTGGATCGACAACATACCGGTCGAAAAGTGGACTAGGTCATACGACAATGGCCAAAGATGGGGGCATATGACAACAAATCTCATTGAATCAATGAATGGGGTATTCAAGGGCATACGAAACCTCCCCATCACTGCCTTGGTGAAATCCACGTATTTTAGGATGGCTGCGTTATTTGCCAAAAGAGGTGAAATGTGGTATTCGGTCTTGCAATCAGGACAACTGTGGAGTGAAAGCTGTATGAAATACATTAAGGCTGAAAGTGCAAAAGCCAACACTCACATGGTTACACGGTTTGACCGCCATAGCCACAACTTCATTGTGAAAGAGACAATTGACCACAATGAAGGCCTGGCAAGACAGGAATACAGGGTCATTTTACCTTCTCAATGGTGCGATTGTGGCAGGTTTCAAGCTTTTCGTATGCCTTGCTCTCATGTCATTGCCGCTTGTGCGCACACCCATCAAGACGCGCTTCAACTGCTATCAAACGTTTATAAATCTGAAACGTTGCTAACTGTTTACAACAACAACTTTCCTTTGGTGGCAAAACCGGACTATTGGCCTGAATACAGCGGTGATATAGTTTGGCACAATGACCAAATGCGAAGGAACAAGAAGGGTCGTCCCAAAAGCAGGCGCATAACAACAGAAATGGACGATCTGGACAGGTTGGAAAGAAAGTGTGGTTTATGCCGTCAGGTCGGACACAATCGCAAAAACTGTCCGAATCGGGCGTCTGGCTCGACCACATAAATTTTGTAATACAATAAATCTTTTCAATATTTGTGTTGTAAACATTATGGGTTTTCCGTTAATAAAACTGTTCACACAATTTAAGAAATTCAATATAGGAAATTACATTAGGGTTTTCGCGTACAACAATGATTAACGATAATCAATCTAGGAAATTAAATTAGGGTTTTCGCGTACAACAATGATTAACGATAATCAATCTAGGAAATTACAACTGTTAACACAATTTCATCTGACCCATGCATCATCAGCATTACATCACTGTCTGTTTTGACTTCCTCCAACCACACATTAGGTCTTCCTGTCGCATGCGAGGTTGTTGTTCGTTTTCGCTGGATCCTTCGAATTTTTTCCCCCTCGGCGATGTCTCCATCTAGCCACCGCATCAACTCCCGCTTCAGACGCTCCATGGAGTGAATGTGCCAGAATTTCATTTTCATCGCGGGTTTCGTGGCGGAGAATATAACGTAACCATCTCTGCTAAAAATCATAGGCGACGTCATTACGTAAATAAGGGAGTACAAAATAAAAATACAGTGCGAGAAAGTGTGAGAAATTTCAAAGAAACGGACGAATTATTTATAAAACGGCAAAAAACCCTAGTTTTGCCCTAGGCGCCAAGTGAGATGGCGCCTCCTCTCCTTTTTAAGGAGCATGCGCCATCTCACTTGGCTAAAAGCCAATGGAGGCGCCAAGTGAGATGGCGCCTAGGGCAAAACCCTAGGTGCATGCGCCAAATGACTTGGCTCCTCCTTTGTGGAGCCATCTCAAACATGGTTATTTGCGTAATTTTTTCCGAAACCCGGTTATTTGCGAAATATTTTTTTAATACTTGGTTATTAATAAAAAAAATTCAGGGTTTGTGTGTGCAGAAAGAACAAGTGTAAAGCTCAAGGAGTTGACAATTGCAAAAGTTGTGCTTTACTAAAATTGAAATGGCAACTTTGTGCCATTTATGGAATTAAAGTTTGGACAAAGGCTCTCATGCTTGGATTAAAGCTTTATCAACTATGTAAGCATTTAATTATGGAGTGAGAAACAATTTTGAGACCTGCAAAGCAAAGATTATGCAGCCTAGGTTTGGATTTGAATTTTGGTTCATTATGAAATGGCTTGAGATCAAAGTGAGAAATTGCCAACTTCATCTCTTCGATTCTCCCTAATCAAGAATGATCTCAAGGAGTTCTTTGAAATTTTGGAAAGCTTGAAATGTTCTCTATAACTCATCTTTGAATTTCTTTCCTATATTCCTCTTGGAACTAGGTGAAAAGTTTCCATGAAGTTAGGTAAAAAACCTTCCTAAATTAGGTCAAAATTTCACTAAGTTATTTTAGTTCATGAGCATGTATTCAAAAAATTATATCTTGAGATCTAAGCATCTTTAGGAGAAATTGTGTGAAGAAAAGTTGTAGATATCATTGATATCTATAACTTTCATGTTGGGAACTTTCTTTGAATCATCTTGTATCACGGGGAGAATTTGGCTTAAATTTGAGAAAAAATAAGAAATTTTTCTATACTTAGAAAATTTCCTAAGTTAAGAAAATTTTAAATTTCAAAAAAAAATCTTCAATCTTTGATTTCTTGATGAACAAGTTTCAAATTTTGACATGTTTTGATGAATTGTGATCCTTGGCATTTAATTTTTACCAAAAAGTCAAAGTTTGACTTTTCAGTATACAATTGACTTTTGATCAGTTGACTGAAAAATTCATCTGTCAATCCAATGGACTTGAAATGTTTTGAACCATGTCATTAGGTCAATATGATTAAATTGAACTATTGAAATCATGCTTCAAACCAATTGATCATTTTCTAGGTCAAAAATCAGAAATTGCCCTTTCTCAGTCAAAACCCTAATTTTGACCATTTTGCCCTTTTCATGATTTGATCAAATTTCTTGAGGAATTGTGATCCAAACTTGATCAAATGATACATATGAGTCTAAAATGTTGATGTGGATAAAAAATTATGATGTTTGACTATAAATTGGCTATGGTTGACTTTTTCCCTAATACAGCTGATTTTTAGGTCAATTGTCTAATTGCTTGATCAAAAATGTGATTCAAGGCTTGAAACTTGACATGAGTAATCTTAGGGGTCCATGATGATACTTGAAAGTCATATGAAGCATTGATAGTACAAAAATCCATGTGCAATCCCAAACCCTAATTTTGGGTTATCAGTGCTTGATGAGATGTCTTGAGTTGGTCAAACCCTAATCCAGTCTTGAGTCAAAGAGATCTTGTGAAAAAAATCTTGATAAATGAGAGGGAAAATTTTGGGGTACAAAAAGGACGATTTTCAAAAGATGAAGTTTCAAGTGCAACCAAGAAGCCATCATATGGTTACTATATAAAGAAAGAAGGAGAGACAAATGTTGTTATTCAAGAGATAAGAAGTAGGCCCTAAAAAAGACATCATCAGCATCAACAACATGTTTCTTCAGTAACATCGGTTGTCAATGTAGCTCTGAATGTTGTTGTGTATCAGAAAACACCTCCTCAAGGTAATCAAGGGCAAGGTCAGAAAAGACAAGCTTTTGATCCTATTCTGATGAGTTATACAGAATTGCTTCCAGCCTTGATACAGAAAAAGTTGGTGCAGACTATGTCTACTCCTGCTATAGCTGCAACTTTGTCGTGGTACTATAAAGATGATAAAACTTGTGCTTTTCATCAAGGAGCCTATGGGCAGAGTATTGAAAACTGCTATCCGTTGAAGGCTGAAGTGCAGAAGATGGTAAGATCTGGTCTCTTGTCTTTTAAAGATGTAGGTCCCAATGTGAAAACTAATCCACTACCCAAGCATGAAGGTGGAGGGGTTGTTAATATGGTTTCTGATTGTCTTGGTGAATTCTAGATTTATGATGTAAACTGGATGGATGATGATTTGGTACAGATGCATACCATATTTTGTCACATGGATGGTCAAGAAAGGCATAATTATGGTTCCTATTAGATCTATCGTAGGGATTCGCGTGGTTGTTCTATTGGGAGAAGATGTATTCAACTTTTGTTAGATAAAGGTACTATTCAAGTCACAAGAAACAAAGATGATTATGATGGAGTTAATATGGTTAACTACTATTCTGATGAGTCAGTGTATGACGGTGAATATGCTTCTGCGGATGACTTCTTTTCTTCAGATGAGGGTGATTCTTCTGACGTTGATTCTGCGAATTCTGCGTATGTTGAAGAGGTAGGGGTGAATGTCATTGGGCCATATTTTGACATTACCACTCCTGTAGAAATTTCATATTAAAGTAAACCTATTGTAGCTCTTGTGGTTATCTGTCTACCTGGTCCTATCCCGTATGAATCAGATAAAGATGTACCTTATAAGTATAATGCAATTATCTTAGAAGATGGTGTGGAGAGTCCAACCCAACCTTTGTCCCATGTTGAGAATATTGTTGAGACCAGTCGGGTGACCCGAAGTGGTCGTGTCTTTTCTCTTACCTTTCAGGGAGGTGTTGACCCAGGTAAGAAGATTGTTGAGACTAATGTTGAGCCTAAGAAGGTGGTAGGAGAATCTATTGGCACTGCCTTGGAGAAAGATGTTAATGACCTATTAAAAACCATTAAGATGAGTGATTATAAGATTATGGACCAATTGTTGCAAACTCCATCTAAAATTTTCATTTTGGCCTTGTTGATGAACTCCTCTACTCATCGGGAATCTCTGATGAGGGTGTTGGATCAGGATTTTATTAAAAGGGACATGTCTCTTGATCAGTTTAACAGTGTTGTAGGAAATATCACATCTTGTAACAATCTGAGCTTTATTGATGATGAGTTGCCCGATGAGGGAAGAAACCATAATATGACTTAAGCACTCTTATGAAGCTTAAGTACCAAGAAACTCATATGCGTCCCAGCGGAATTATAGTAAAGGCTTTCGATTGTTCGAGAAAATCTATCATTGGAGAGGTGAAATTACCCATTCACATATGTCCACACATGTTCCAAATTACCTTTCAAGTTATGGATATCATCCCAACATACAGTTGTTTATTAGGACGACCCTGGATCCATGAAGCAGGAGCTGTTACTTCAACTCTGCATTAGAAGCTGAAATTTGTCTGTGAAGGAAAAGTGGTTATTATGAATGGTGAGCAAGCTTTGTTGATATCTCATTTGTCTTCCTTTAGCATTGTAGAAGCTGATGAAGCCGCTGTTGGAACTCAGTTCCAAGCTTTATCAATTCATAATATATGGAAGAATGAAGATTTTATCACCTCGTTTAAAGATGTGCAACAAGTGGTGCACATGGGCCATAGAAATGTGTGAGGATAGATTATTAATCCATTTGTGAACAAGAATAGGACTGGTTTGAGTTTCTCCCTGAATAATGGCAAAAGTGAGGTTGTGAAGCAGAAATATGCTTTCAGCAAATATGAAGATATCTTCCATAGTGTAGGATATCTCCATCCAACTACTCCAGAGGTTGACGCCATCATTGAAGATGAGCCAGAGCTAGAGATGCCAAACTTTGTGGCGCATTCAGTGAGGGTCTATAATTGAATCATTGTTGATGTTCCTAATTACATTCACATTTCTAAGTAATTTGTCTTTGCTTATCTTTTCAAAATCCTTTCACTATGCCCAAGGTGAAATCAATGTTGTATGGGCGTGTCTTTTGTTTTGGATTTTCTAATCATTAATTAAAGTTGTTTTTTATTTCCAAATTATGTTTTATTTTTTTCTTTTTCTTGGAAAATGGTAATCAGAAAAAACCTTTTGAAATAAATAATAACTGTAAATAAATCTGCATAATCACTTATTACATTTGTCAGTTTCTAAAATCAAGCATAATCATATGTGTTGATTAATTAAAAAACATGTTGAATACAATGACCCTGCAGTCCCTCCCAACTTTGAATATCCTGCGTATGTGGCTGAAGAAGAAGAGTTTGATGAAATCCCATAAGATGTTTCTCGTTTTCTTGAGCACGAGGGGAATACCACTCATTCGTATAACCAGTCGTTGGAGACGACCAACATGGATCTGAAGAAGATTTAGAAGAAGTTAAGATTGGGGCATTGCTTCATCCCGATGTGAAGATCAGGTTGTTTGAGTTATTGAAGGAATATGTTAACATCTTTGCTTGGTGTTATCAAGACATGCCTGGATTGGATACTTATATTGTGGAGCATCACCTGTCATTGAATCATGAATGTCCGCCTATCAAGTAGAAGTTAAGAAGAACTCATCCTGACATGGCAGTGAAGATTAAAGAGGAGGTTCTGAAACAAGTTGATGTTGGTTTTCTTGTGACATCAATGTATCCTCAGTGGATTGCCAATATTGTTCCAGTATCGAAGAAAGACAGAAAATTCTGCATGTGCGTTGATTATAGAGATCTGAATAAAGCAAGTCCAAAAGATGATTTCCTATTGCCACATATTGATATGTTGGTAGATAGCACAACAAAATTAAAAGTTCTCTCATTCATGGACAGATTTTATGGATACAATCAAATTAAGATGGCTCATGAGGACATGAAAAAAACAACGTTTATCACACTCTTGGGAATATTCTGTTACAAAGTAATGCCCTTCGGGTTGAAGAACGCTGGTGCAACGTACCAGAGGGCTATGATAACCCTATTCCATGATCTGATGCATAAAGAGATCGAGGTATATGTTGATGATATGATCGTCAAATCTCAAACTGAGGAATGGCATTTACAAGACTTATTGAAATTCTTTCAGCATTTGAGGAAGTACCGTCTCCACTTGAATCAGAATAAATGTACCTTTGGTGTCTGCTCAGGAAAATTATTGGGTTTCATTGTCATCCAGAAAGGAATTGAAGTTGATCCTGATAAAGTAAGGGCAATTCAAGAAATGCCTGCACCAAGAACTGAAAATCAAGTTAGAGGCTTCCTTAGGCGTTTGAATTACATCTCCGGGTTTATTTCCCATATGACCGCAACATGTGAACTAATCTTCAAGCTTCTAAAGAAAGATAGGGGTTGTGTATGGACGGGTGATTGTCAAAGGGAATTCAAATGCATTAAAGAGTATTTGATTGAACCTTCTATCATGCTCCCTCTTGTTGAAGGAAGACCATTGATTATGTATTTGATTGTGTTGGATAATTCTATGGGTTGTATTTTGGGATAACAAGATGAAACAGGAAGAAAAGATTATGCCATTTATTATCTGAGCAAGAAGTTTACTGACTGTGAGTCACGGTATCCTATGCTAGAAAAGATATGTTGTGCTTTGGCTTGGGCCATAAAGCGTCTTGCGACAGTATTTGTTGAATCACACTACTTGGTTGATATCCAAAATGGATCAAATTAAGGATATCTTTGAAAAGCCTACTTTTACTGGAATAATTGCCCGTTGGCAGATGCTGTTATCTGAATATGATATTGAATATCATACTCAAAAATCTATTAAAGACAGTGTGTTGGCAGAGTACCTTGTTACCAACCGGTTGATGATTATCAGTACGTCAAGTATGGTTTCCCTGATGAAGATTTGGTGTATTTAAAAGTTAAAGAGTGTGATGAGCCTTTGCCTGAGGAAGGTCCTGATGGGGTATGGTGTTTGATGGAGCTGTAAATGCTTATGGAAAAGGAATTGGTGATATGATTATCACTCCACATGGGTCTCATATCCCTTTTATTTCAAGGTTGACATTTGATTGTACCAATAACATGGCGTAGTATGAAGATTGTATCATGGGTCTTGAAGAAGATATGGATCTTAAAATAAAAAGTTTTGATGTGTATGGTGATTCAACTTTGGTAATAAATCATATCAAAGGAGAGTGAGAGACTCGTCATCCTAGCTTGATTCCCTACAAAGATTATGCAAGAAGATTGTTACCTTTCTTTAATAAAGTTAAATTCCATCATGTTCCTCGAGATGAAAATCAGATGGCCAATGCTTTATCCACTTTGGCTTCCATGTACCAAGTGAATTCCTAGAATGATACACCTCAAATTACAATTTAACACCTTGATAGGCCAACTCATGTGTTTGCTACAAAGGTGACATTAGATGATAAACCTTGGTATTATGATACCAAGCACTTCCTTCAGACTCAAGAATACTCGCTTGGTGCGTCAAATAAAGATAGAAAGACATTAAGAAGGTTGGAAGGTAGTTTTTTCCTCAATGAAGATGTGTTATACAAGAGAAATTACGACATGGTCTTGCTCAGATGCTTGGATAAACACGAAGAAAACATGTTGATGCATGAGATCCATGAAGGATCATTTGGTACCCATGCCAATGTATATTTAATGGCAAAGAATATGCTTAGGGCAGGTTACTATTGGCTGACAATGGAATCTTACTGTTACAAATTTGCAAAGAAATGCCATAAATGTCAAATTTATGTGCCTCCAACTCTTCTCAATGTTATTTCTTCCCCGTGGACTTTCTCTATGTAGGGGTATTGATATGATCGGGATGATTGAACCTAAGGCGTCGAATGGACATTTTTTCATCTTAGTGGCAATTGATTACTTCACCAAATGGGTTGAAGCAACTTCTTATGCTAATGTCACTAAGCAGGTGGTAGTACGTTTTATCAAGAACAATCTTATTCGTCAGTATGGTGTGCCAAGCAGGATTAAGACTGATAACAACTAAAATTTGAATAATAAGATGATGGTAGAACTTTGTGAAGAATTCAAGATTTTCCATCACAACTCATCTCCTTACAGACCTAAGATGAATGGGTTTGTTGATGCTGCTAATAATAATATTAAGAAGATTATCCAGAAGATAGTTGTTACTTATAAGGATTGGTATGAGATGCTTCCTTTTGGATTACATGGATATTGTACCTTCGTACGCACTTCAACAGGGGAAACCCCTTTCTCTCTTGTGTATGGTATGGAAGCAGTACTCCCCGTTGAGGTTGAAATTCCGTCTTTGCGTGTAATAAAGGAAACGAAGTTTTCAGAGGCTGAATGGGTCCAGAACAGGTTTGACCAGTTGAATTTAATTGAAGAAAAGAGAATAACTGCCTTGTGTCATGGTCAGTTATATCATAAAATAATAAAGAAAGGTTTAAATAAGAAGGTCAAGCCTCGTGAATTCAGAGAAGGCGACCTTGTGCTCAGAAAGATCATGTCTTTCAATGCCGATTCTAAGGGCAAGTGGACTCCCAATTATGAAGGCCCATATGTTGTCAAGAAAGACTTCTCTGGCGGTGCATTGATTCTTGAAACTATGGATGGGTAGGAGTTCCCACATTTCGTGAATGTTGATGCAGTCAAGAAATACTTCTCCTAAAAAAATAAAATAACACCTTGCTAAGTTGAAAACCCGAAAGGGTGGCTTAGGCAAAAAGGAGCGACTCAGTAGTCTGAAAACCCGAAAGGGCAGTCTAGGAAAAAGTTAGAGACATAAACAAAATAAATCCTCCCGGTAGGTTGAAAACCCGAAAGGCAAACCAAGGAAAAAATTAGGGATTTCTTGGCAAGTAACTGCATCAGACAAGGCTTGATCATTAAAGTAACAATCTTCTCGGATTCTGATCACTTTTCAACTGAAGCTTATACACGAAAATTCAAATTTGTTATGGAGAATAGTAGTCATTGTATTTCAATGTACCTTTTCCATGTATTTACCATTTTCCAAACTTTGTAATCATTTATGGAGTCACGCCATTTGCAGACTACCATTCTATTAATAAATTTTGAGCCTTTACCCAAATCATTGCAATTCTTATTTTATTTTGTTTAAAAAAATTTCATTTATTATTGATAGTAATTTTCAAAACAAAAAGACTTAAAGAAATTAATAAATAAAACATTTTTAAAAGAATTTGCAAACTAACTTTTTACTTAGATTTTGTGAATCAAGGGAACAAAATTAGTGATTCCAAGGATGGACGAGTTCCGAAGTTTCGAAAGTTCTCTCTGAGAAGTTTCCTCTGGTTACTCTCGCTGACATACACATAGTTTCCCTACAGTTGTTCTTTGGATAGTTGGTTTCCCTCCAAATTATTTACGAGGTGTTGGGTTTATAATCCCGTATTCCCCAGTTAAGTCTTGATTCAAATTTATCCAACTGAATGTGATTCCTCTTCCCCATCCGGGTTGTGACTAAGCAGAGATTGTAAAGATGTGTAAAATTTGTTTAGTTGTTGGATTCTTTCTCCCTTCATATTTAGGCTTGAAAGAATTTCTTGCAGATTATTTTACATCTCTTGTTATGACGTTGTTGCTTTTGTGTGCTCTCCAAGTAGCCGAACAAGAGGAATATCTTTTCTAAGAAGTGTGGAGACAGCTGTCAACTTTTGGGTTTTCTCTCGCCAAGTGTTGAGTTTGATTTAAAATCCCCATAAGCTGACTTTTGGTTGTGATGTTAACTTCTTAGCTTCCCCAAATTAATTGAGAGTGACGTTCTCTCTAAAGTCATTATCCCTGTGAAGTTTTCTTTGATCTTCTCCAAGAGTAGTTTGTATAACCACTATCAAAGCTTGTTTGTGGCCTCCCCTCAGCAGTTGTGGTATCATCTTCCCTATTGAAGCCTGTTTGTTATCTCCCAGTGAAATTTAAAGGAGTTTGTTATATCCCGAAAGCTTTATGATTCATTACTATTGGATTATTCTCATAGCCATGTATGTTTCCCAATGAAGTCAAGCCTTGAAGTAGGAAGTTGTTTCCTCAGTTGGTTGCTTACTCTCCTATGATATTTCTATCATTGATGCATTTTTAGCCGAGTGTTGTCTTTACCCAATATTTGTTTTGTCAGCATATACACAACATACATTCATTCATTCATACATACATCATTCATAGCTGAATTAAAAATTCATTGCTTATTTTCATTCATTGATGTTTATGTTGATATTTTATCCTCCTTGCAGAGTGTGTTGTCTCTCTCTAATAGAATGTCAACTTTAAGCAGAAAGTGTGTATCCTTTCTATTTCCCCATTGAGCTTACTTCTCGTGGAAGAATTTTTCTTTGGCCTTCCTATTCGTCTCATTACATGGATAAAATTGATCCCTATTTGAGTTTATTCCTCATTGGGTGGTGTCTTGGTTGAATGTTTCACTCCGGTTTGTTCCTGGTTTGAATTTTGGTCTCCGACAACAATGTTATTAATCTCTCTAGACTGTGGAACCTAGATTGAGAGTGAATTTATTTTGCACATGAGGACTTTATCTCCTCAGCATGAATGTGTTGGTATTTCCTCAAGAAGTCAAAATTCATTTCCTAGCAGAGTTATTGCAATTCCTTCTCATAACAGCAAGTGGCGGTCACTTTATCTTAGCAACTTGTACTTCACTAGTAAGTCTATTAGTTCCCAGAGAAGATTATTTGATCTACTCCGATGGATGGTGGTCTCTTTGTAATGGGAGATAGTTCATTGTTGAGATTTAATGTACTCTGATGGATGATAGTCTCTTCGTTATGGGAGATAGTTTGTTCTCGATATTTGTTCTACTCCGATGGATGGTGGTCTCTTCATTATGGGAAATAGTTCATTGTCGAGATTTATTCTACTCTGATGGATGGTAGTCTCTTTGTTATGGGAGATAGTTCATTGTTGATATTTGATGTACTCCAATGGATGGTGGTCTCTTCATTATAGGAGATAGTTTGTTGTAAATATTTGATGTACTCCAATGGATCATGGTCTCTTTGTGATAGGAGATAGTTCGTTGTAGAGATTTGATTTTTCTCCGATGGATGATGGTCTCTTTGTTATGGGAGATAGTTCATTGTTGAGATTTTATGTACTCTAATGGATGGTGGTCCCTTTGTTATTAGAGATAATTCAGTATAGAGATTTTATTTTTACTCTGATCGATGGTGTGATACGGTGGCAGAACTGACTGTTAATACTGGTTTTGTGTTTGTGTTTGCGAATGTTGCCGTAAGCAAGGGTCGCCATCGACTTTTCTTTTATCCAAATTAAGGAAAGGGTGAAAAGAACAGAAAAATACCTTTTCAATAATTTTCTGAGTAGGGGGTAGATTATGGAAAGGGAAGGTGTTAGCACCCTTTCCATCCCTAGTTTTCTACGGGCTCTTAGCAGCTAGCTCGTGTTTTGAAAAATTGCTTGTGCTTTGTGTGTTTTGAAAATTGTTTTGAAAATGCCTTAGTGTGGCGATTTTCTTTACGTTAACTCTTGTATCAGTCCTCAAGAGTGTTGACAAAGCAAATGTTTTTGAAAATTGTTTTTGAAAGGTGTAACTGTAAAAAGTTTGTTTTGAGCATAGCATCTAAGAACTATCTACTTATACTCGAAAAGGTTCGTTCTATTCCTCTTATCCTTTAGATACTGATATCCTACTATTAGTGAGTAGGTAGCCCTATCGTTGGATGTTTTAGGGACAATTGAAGGGACGTTACAGTCACGAAGGCATCTTCGCAAGAAGCTTTAGTAACCACCCTAAAGTTATGATATCACTTTTAATCGAGGAAACATCGAGAGGGTCATCGAAGGACTAGTGATCTTTAAACTGGAGGATAGTCACTAAATCCTCTTACTTTTCGAGAGTTGTGACTATTTTCCGAAGGCAACCGAAGTGGGGTACCCTAAAAAAGATTGTTTAGAAAGAAAATCAAATGTCCTAAAAAGCCTAAGTATTAAGAAAAATATTTTTGGTATTTTCGTGATTTGATTTTAATATTTAAGACCTAAGTCTAAATTAATTAAAAATTCACTATGAAATAAATACTAAAACATGATTAAGTTGAATTAAATTTATTTATGAAAATTAAATTAATAAAAAAAATAACTAAATCTATTTTTTTGTGATTTTATGATTTTATGATTTTTTTTGATAAAAAATAATTAATTGAAATGAAAAGAAAATAAATAATTAAAGCAAAAAAAAAGAATGAGCCATGTTGTAAAGAAAATGCGGGGATGCGCTAAGCAAAATCCCAGGCCCATTAGCAAGAGAGCCCAGACGCTGGAGAAAAGTCTTCATAATCATATGTACCTCTCCCATGAGGCCTATCAGGGGTTTGGATTGAAAGTCCTCGTATCACAGAATCTGAAGCTCAAAAAGCTTATAGCCCTAACCATGGAATCTTGCGTATAGGGTGTTCATCTGCACATGCGACCGTCCTAACCTGTTCTAAATGGTCTCACAAACACATATAAATGCACAAAAATAATTTATAGGACATGAATAGACAGTTTGAGATTCAAGAAATTTTACCAAAACCGGTACAATTGGATGTGAGAGTTCTAGACATGGAAGGGCTTAGTTATGAGTGTAGTTCAACTCTTGGGAGCCTCGGGGAGATGAAGGGATCCTTTGTTTTGCTTGAGAGCCCTTGGAAGTGTGGTTAAGAATTTTTTAACTATGAGAAATTTTTGAGAATTTTGTAGAGTTATGTAGCAATGATTTTTTTGTGTCCTTTGCTCATGTCTTTGTCTTGTATTTATAGAGGAGGAAGATGGCTAGCAAAGATAGTAAGAATCCACCCATAATGGCCTTCTTTCAAACTAAAATCAAACACATTAAAAAAGTTCCAAAAATGTAAATTCTTGCCCATTTTGAGGTGCAATGCACCTGGCCTTCTTTGCACGAAATTTTGGAGCCAAAAATAATTCAAACCATCATCCCATATTTCCATGACCAATATTTACTATTTTATGCAATTTTATTTAGTTTTTATTTGATTTAATTCATATTTAAATGAATAAAAATTCAAATAAATAACAATAAAAAAAATGAATGGATAGATTTAGAGGACCTTGGACACATCATGAATATATTTGAACTCCAAAAAGTTATGCCCAATAACTTTAAATCACAAATATGCTCCATTGAGATTTCATGCATTTTCTTGAAAATTTCCCAACTTGTGCACTTCATAACTTTCTCAAATTTCATATTTTGAAGATTATCTATGACTTTTTGGAAAGCCCGAGATTTCCTCTACACTTTATATTTTAATCATATTTGCATTTGAAAAGTTTATCTTGACGTAAATGGTCTTGACAAAAAGTGTCTTTTGTTGACTTTCTGAAAATGACCTATAATGTATGAGCTTGTATCTTTCAAATGGTGAATTTCTTGGACTTGAAGACTTAATTGAAGCTGTAGGGAATGAGGTTCTCTTAAAAATAAGCTTTGTTTGGGGAAAAATGGATAAAGTATGTGAAAGTTATGTATGGTCAAAGTTCAATTGACTTTTCCTATAGAAACCCTAATTTAGCAATTCTTGACTTTTGATAGATTAGGAGCATTTCTTGGGGAATCATGATCAACCCTTTATCAAATGATGGATATCACTTCAAAATGTTGATTTTGACCAAAAATATTGAAGTTTGACTGTATATGGGCCACAGTTGACTTTTGACCTAGTATAGTTAATTTTCAAACACTTGAGCAATTGACTTAGCAAACTTGTAGTGCAAGGCATGAAATTTGTCATGGACAATCTTGAAGGCATATTAGGACAATTTAAAACATTTGATAACTTTGGATCTCATACATATTGATGAAAAGTGAAACCCTAATTAGAGGTTCATTGCCTAGGAGGAGAATTTGTCTGGTCAGTTCTTGGTCATCCTTGAGCAATTGGGAACCTCAATGAGCATGTCTTGAGTAAAAATGGGAGGGAAAATTTTGGGGTAAAACAACTTCCCCTGTTTAATCTTCTTAAACCTGGGGATTTAGATTGGCTTGTCTGCCTTTCGTGATCTGAAGGTGGAAGATGATTGAACATTATAGTGTCCTGAAATGTGCACTCGCGTGAAGTAACACCGATGGTTGATGATGTAGGGAATGGGCTTACAAATTCCATTTAGATAAGATGACAGAGATTCTTCAGAGATGGTCTTAATGATGCCATCCAAATTATATGTTGACTTCATAAGAGGTTTCTTTGTGGGGATTCTTGTTCCTATTGTCTAAGGAGGAGTCCACTGGGGAATGTTGATTTCTATTTTTCTCCTACATGAGGAAAACTCTGGGGAATAGAGTCTAGGAGCTTCAGTTGTCCAAGGCTCTACCGAGGAGTTATCTCTGGACTGGAGAGATGAAAGTTAGTTGTTTTCTATTTGAAATCCAGGCTTCACAGTAACTTGCTAGGGATAATGGAATTAACTATTATCTGTAAATGTAATAAAAAGAGCCTGTGTATGGCTGCTTTAGGATGAGTCTGTGTTAGTCTACATCTGGAGATATATGAGAAGGAGCCTGTGTGGGGCTGCTTCAGGATGAGTCCGTGTTAGACTGCATTTGGAGATCCTGAGAAGAAACCCGTTTAAGATTGCTTTGTCTGGTCATGTAGATAGATTTCCTGTCTAGTTTCAGGTGTTAATCTATAATCAACTGTTCATAGATAGTTGTCCTGGCTTGTTACAGGTATTAATCTGGTACTTGAAAATTGTCGGTCGTTGAGATAGTTGTCCTGTCTGGCTTCAGGTATTAACCTATGACCTAAGAAAGAAAGATATTTTTCCTGGCTTGTTACAGGTATTAATCTTCAATCTCCTCATGTAGATAGTTTTCCTGGCTTGTTTCAGGTGTTAATCTACAATTGGTCGTCCACACATAGTTTTCCTGGCTTGTTATAGGTATTAATCTGGAACTTTTTTATCGTTGGTCATTGAGATAGTTGTCCTGGATGGTTTCAGGTATTGAACTCTGACCTGAGAAAGAAAGATAGTTTCCTGGCTTGTTACATGTATTAATCTTCAATCTCCTAATGTAGATAGTTTTCCTGGTTTGGTACAAGTATTAATCTACAATTAGTCTTCCACAGATAGTTGTCCTAACTTGTTATAGGTATTAATTTGGAACTTGGCAATGTTGGCCACATAGATAGTTTCCCCATCCAGTTTTGGGCATTAAATCGTGGCCTGGTGTATTTGTTGATAACGTTTGTCTTTCTGCAAGCTCGACCTGGAAAGGTAAAGTCAGTTTCAGGCAATGTCATGATGTATGAATTGCTTGATGCTCTCAAAATAAATGAGATTGTGTTATATGCATTTGTGCTGCACATCCTATGGCATTTGTAAAATGGTGTATGAATGCAATGTATGAACATGTCATTTATTCTAATGCATTGTTGTTGAATTAGGGAAAATAAATCCCTAATTGCTGATGGGGGTGAAGAATGTAAGTCTTCGAATATTGTTGAAGATGAATTGCTGAAAGATGATCCTCCGTTGTTAGAGAAATAAACTCTATTGGGAAGGGAAAATTTTGTGAACTGCTTGAGTATTTTGTTGAAATCCTGATAAGCTTGGTGACTTCACTGGGGAATGTTTTTGAAATGCCGGAGCAGTAGTTGGAGATTCTGGTTCTGCCGGGGATATGAGAATACCTGACACAATTAGATTGTATGTTGAGAATATGGAAGTGACCTTGTAGTAGGATGCCCCTGCCTCTGCACCTGCTGGAGAAGGCATCTGCGGGGATTTTTTGGATGAATATATGTCGTGACTGTACTTGAAGATGTGTTGAAATAAGTTTCAGGATGACATCTGCCTCTGGATCGTATCCGAATTGTATTTGAAACATGTATTGAATGAGTGTCAGAATGACATCTGTCTCTCGATCATATCTGAATTATACTTGAAATATGTGTTGAATGAGTGTCAAAATGACATTCATCTTTGGATCGTATCTGAATTATACTAGAAACATGTGTTGAATGAGTGTCAGAATGACATCCGTCTCTGGATCGTATCTGAAATGTATTTAGAGGAGAAACTGGAGTAAGTATCAGGATGACATCCGTCTCTGGATTGTATTGAACAGTTTCTAGAGGAGAAATCTAGAATAAGTATCAGGATAACATCTGTCTCTGGATCGTACCTGAACAATTTCTAGGAGTGAAATATAGAATAAGTATCAGGATAACATCCGTCTGTGGATCGTACCTGAACCGTTTCTGGCAGCGAAATATGGAATAAGTATCAGGATAATATTCATCTCTGGATCGTACCTGAACTGTTTCTAGCATGGAATATGGAATAAGTATCAAGATAACATCTGTCTCTAGATCATACCTGAATTGTTTCTAGAGGATAATCTGGAGTAAGTACCAGGATTATATCCGTCTCTGGATCGTACCTGAATTGTTTCTAGAAGAGAATCTGAATAAGTATCAGGATAACATTCGTCTCTGGATCGTACCTGAACTTTTTCTTTAAGATAAGTATGGAATAAGTATCAGGATAACATCTGTCTTTGGATCGTACCTGAACCGTTTCTAGCAGAGAATCTGGAATAAGTATCAGGATAACATCCGTATTTGGGTCGTACCTGAACTGTTTCTAGAGGATAATATGGAGTAAGTACCAGGATGATATCCGTCTCTAGATCATACCTGAACTATTTCTTGAAGAGAATTTGAATAAGTATCAAGGTAACATCAGTCTCTGGATCGTACCTGAACTGTTTCTAAAAGAAAATTCTGGAATAAGTATCAGGATAACATCCGTGTCTAGATCGTACCTGAATCGTTTCTAGCAGGGAACTTGGAATAAGTATCAAGATATCATCCATCTCTGGATCGTACCTAAACTGTTTCTAGAGGATAATCTGGAGTAAGTACCATGATGATATTTGTCCCTGGATCATACCTGAACTGTTTCTAGAAGAGAATCTGAATAAGTATCAGGATAACATTCGTCTTTGGATCGTACTTGAACTATTTCTAGAAGAGATGTCTGGAATAAGTATTAGGATAACATCCGTCTCTGGATCGTACCTGATCCGTTTCTAGAAGAAGACTTGGTTTATTTAGAATGTTTCCTTTGGGAATTCTGGTTTGATTGTTTTTGAGAAGAAATCTGTTAGGGAACATTGATTTTACTTGATTGTATGTGATTCGTTGTTGGAATTCATGTCTAATGCCCCAAGTGATTCAGATGGAGATCCGTCCCTGGCTATTTGGCATTTTTTATAGATTCCTTGAATCTTGACTTGATTTCCCCAGATGATGGACAATGATCATGTCGTGCCCCTTGGTTGGAAGTGTTTTTCCACTTGAGGTAAACATTTTCATTGAGAAAGTTTTTGTTCACTAGATATTCGTCATGTGAATTTCTCTGTTGTCGAACAGATAACTATATGCAAACAACGATATTCAAATAATGCAAAGCTTATGCTTGTCTTGAAGTTTTTGAAAATTCATTTTTTCAGTAATACAAATTTTGCAAGAGGGTGATATCAACTTAGGATTTATAGCAAGTCCTAAGGAGTCAGGATACCTTTTGTAACAGTATGCTTCCTAACTAACCTAAGCTTCAGTTTGGACTTTTAAGGGTTGTAGCGTGGCCTGGTTCACAGTTTAAGAAATAAAGGATAAAGGCTCAAAATCTATTTGTACCCAACTCGTTCTTCATGATGTTCTTCAGTCCTATGATCGGTTAATTGTGCGTTTAGATCCCGATTGAGTCCGGCATCTTGTCCTTCATATACTAGTGAGAGTTTGAATACTGAAAGTTTATTTTAAAGAGGCAGACATTTTTGTAATCTTCTTTTTTGTTTAGGATTTGTAGGAACCTCCTTTTTTTGATTTTATTATTCTGGTCTTTTGCCGGAACTATTTCTTTTGTGATTACAGTCAGCGGGATGCCCCAGTTTTTCTTAAGTCTCCTTCACCGATTTTGACTTAATAGCCTTTTATTTTGAGAGATAATGACTGCTTATTTTGATGATTACATGGAACCTATTACCTTCTTTTGATTTGGAAGGACGTCATCGATGCCATTCATTGTGTACGAAGTGGAAGATTGCGACTGAATGCGCGTCTGAATTGATTGAGATACTACCCTGCCCCAAGTTATGATTAAGGGTTTTAATTTGTGTGAAAAGAAAAGTTCTTACTTCTTAGGCTCAAAGGGGTTTACTAGGTATTATCTTCCTTATAACTCCACTATTTGGGATTTGAAACAACGCCTATACATCGTCAGCATGGTCTGTTCAAAAGCACACTGTATGAGATTGTGGTATCGTTTTCGTCATCCTCCCTCTAAAGGCTTATAGATTTTTAATCGAGAGTCGAATATCACATAAAGGAAGCAAGAAAACAGTTTAAATAAAATGACAATGAAATTATTCAAGACAAACATATGCGATGCATTAATGGGAAAACCAAAGTTCGGCATGACAGTAATTGTTTGAACAACAAATGAAAAATCAAAAATGAATTGGACGTTCTCAATGATTTGGCCTAGGATAAGTGATCCCTTTGTGAGTCTCTAGAGGGTCGAATTCAATCTCTTTGACGTCAATCATATCCAGAATTTTTTTCTTCAGAGCCCAGCAGCTATTTGTATCATGTCCAGGACTATCAAAATGGTATGCACACCTTTCGTTGGGGTGGTAACTAGGAGCATAAGTATTGGGATTTCAGAGGAGCCTTTAACATAATCAAATATGCGTTCAACATGTGTTGTAAAGCTTGAGCTAGTGACATGTTGATTCTTATGAATTATCTCTTAGGCATGACCTCTTTACGCTGATTCCCCTATTGGTTTCGTTGCATAGGCGTAGGATTAGAGACCAGTATTGCTCCCCCATATTGATTGTGGTTACCTCTAGCATGTCCCTCCTAGCCATATACAGCATTGGCCTCGTTCTTTCAACCAAATGGCTTCTTCTCAGCACTAGAAGATGCAGCCATCAGAATTTTAGCACTCTTGATATCGGTTTCTACTCTTTCACCTGTCAGTATCAGTTTGGTGAACTCAGCTGAAGAACTTCCAATCCAGTGGTTAAAAAATGGACCAGACAAAGTTCCCAAAAACATGTCTACCAGCTCCCTATCAAACAGAGGAGGTTGTACTCTTCCTACAAGGTCTCTCCATTTCTGGGCATAATATTTGAAGCCCTCACTAGAACCTATAGACATGCTTTGAAGTTGAGTACGGGTTGGAGCGAGGTAAGAATTGTATTGGTACTACTTGTAGAAAGCAACAGTCAGATCCTCCCAGGTACGAATATTGGTTCCTTCCAACTGATAGAACCATTCCACTTGAGTGCCAGCCAAACTTTCTTGGAAGAAATGGACCCATAACTTCTGATCAGAAGTGTGAGGCTGGACCTTTCTGACGTATGATCTTAAGTGATGTTTGGGACAAGAGACCCCATCATATTTGGAAAATGCGAGAACCTTGAACTTTATGGAATGAACACTCCAGAAACCAGCCCCAACTCTTCAAAGTCCAAGCCAGGTACCTATTGAATCTCCATTTCATTGAGACGATCTTCCAACTGTTTGTACTTATCATCAGCAGGAGGATATTGTTCCTCAGAGTAGTCAGCTTCATCCTCTTCAGACCCCGAACTATTTTCTTCTTCCTAATTATCCCTCTCATTTGATGGAGTCACAGAATCCAGAGCTTTCTTGGCTGGTCCTCTAAGTATTCTTCCCATATTCAAGATGCCAACCGGTTTCTTTGGCTTCTTCGTCTTCTCTTTGATGATGAGAGTTTTCAGATCTTCCTGTTCTTTGGCCAGAGCCAAGAACATTTACTGGAATTGAGCATTCTGAGCTTGAAGATCTTTGATTGTTTATTAAAGATCCATTTCTTCTTGCTGAGATAAACAGAGAGGGATAAGAAACTTGTCCTTGGAATACCTTTTATGCAATGACATGTATGATATGCTTATGCAATGTTTTCAAGGATATCGCGGGGTAAACAAGAAAATGTTAGGAGTCAACTGTAGATTTGATTGAAGAACTTCATATTGTTTAATGTCCTTCTACGAGAGTCAAGCTCACCATATCAAGTGGGTTATAGCCCCTGACTTAAGTTATCATACTTTGGTCTTTTGACAGCATTGGCTAGAGGAAAATAAATCCCCTTGCCCCTTGCTAGACGTCTAGCTCATCATAACCTGCATCACAGGCCCTTGAGATCCTTGAAATGGTTAAAAAAATTCTATGGTATGATGTTATAATGTGTATGCTATTCATCAAGCACAAGCATACAGTGACATAAGCAAGTAAATCCTGCAAGAAATCCAGGTTAATGTATATAAACAAATCGTGCAAGGACTTCACATTGTTAGGTAACGAAAGAAAGCAAGTCACACAAATAGCCTTAAGTTTAGGCTTGCATGGGGTCTGTAGGTAAGTAACCTCTTGAATTTATAGTTGCTTCAACCTATCCTAGAAAGTAATCGGGTTCTAAGGGATCTCAATATCACTGATTTTTCCCACAAGTTTCATTCCAATCGATAACTGACTTACCACCAAACAAAACTCGGGAGTCAAATCTCAATGAGTGTAGTATCGAGTATCAACCAACTTAGGACTACACCAAAGACGGCTACCTCACTACTTCCTAATGGCCAAGTTGTTCAACTAAAGGTTCTAAGGCAGTTGATGCTTTATGACACCACGCAGCGGCCACGTATTCTCCTTGACTACTCAAGGGATACCGGTACCAACCAAAGTGTTACATCAACGTAGCTATCGCTTTAACCGTGTCGGTATACCCCGTACAATCTCCACGATCTATTGCTACTTACCTAAAAGGTTCCCCAGATCTGGGTATAGGATCTATATTAACAACCCAAACAATCCCCAAAAGGTAAAGCATACAAAGCACACCAAGCAGTTTAAAAATAAACTATCTCTAAGGTAACCCTACTTTTTATTGTATCCTCAACAGAGTCGCCATTTATGTGATACTGTGGCAGAACCGACTATTAATACTGGTTTTGCGTTTGTGTTTGCAAATGTTGCGGTAAGCAAGAGTCACCATCGACTTTTCTTTTATCCAAATTAAGGAAAGGGTGAAAAGAACAGAAAAAGACCAAATCGAGAATTTTGTGAGTAGGTGTGGTAGATTATTGAAAGGGAAGGTGTTAGCACCCTTTCCATCCGTAGTTTTCTACGGGCTCTTAGATGCTAGCTCATGTTTTAAAAAAATTTCTTGTGCTTTATGTGTTTTGAAAATTGTTTTGAAAATACCTTAGTGTGGCGATTTTCTTTACGTTAACTCTTGTATCAGTCCTCAAGAGTGTTGACAAAGAAAATGTTTTTGAAAATTGTTTTTGAAAGGTGTAAGTGTAAAAAGTTTGTTTTGAGCACAACATCTAAGAACTATCTACTTATACTCGGAAATGTTCATTCCTTTCCTCCCATCCTTTAGAAAGTGCTATCCTACTATTAGTGAGTAGGTAGCCCTATCGTTGGATGTTTGAGGGACAATCGAAGGGACGTTACAGTCACGAAGGCATCTTGGCAAGAATCTTTAGTAACCACCCTAAAGTTCTGAGATCACTTTTAACTGAGGAAACATCGAGAGGTTCATTGAGGGACTAGTGATCTTTAAACTGGAGGAAAGTCACTAAATCCTCTTATGTTTCGAGAGTTATGACTATTTTCCGAAGGCAACCGAAGTGGGGTACCCTAGAGGTGCGCATGTGCAAGTGATTCAATTCAGTTCATTTATCTTTGTTATTAGGTTTGCTAGCACCTTGTTTTCAGTCTTTCCATACAATCCTATTTACTATCAGTAATATTGTACGCAAAATATAAAGTGCAGAAATCCTACGCTATTAAATCCCATGAGCAGTTACAATATTTTGAGAGAAAAAAAAGCGAAAATATAAACTAACTATTACAAAATCAAATGTGCGACCGATACATTCTTTCTAGAATTTAAATAACAAAAGAAAAATAGAAAAGAAAAAAAAAAGAGAAGAGATTGTTTAGAAAGAAAATTAAATGTCCTAAAAAGCCTAAGTATTAAGAAAAATATTTTTTGTATTTTCGTGATTTAATTTTAATATTTAAGACCTAAGTCTAAATTAATTACAAATTAACTATGAAATAAATACTAAAACATGATTAAGTTAAATTAAATTATTTTATGAAAATTAAATTAATTAAAAGAAAAGAACTAAATCTACTTTTTGTGATTTTATGATTTTTTTGATGAAAAAGAATTAATTGAAATGAAAAGAAAATAAATAATTAAATTAAAAAAAACAAAAGAATGGGCCATGTTGTAAAGAAAATGGGGGGATGTGCTAAGAAAAATCCCAGGCCCATTAGCAAGAGAGCCCGGGCGCTGGAAAAAAGTCCTCAGAATCATATGTATCTCTCCCATGAGGCCTATCGTTGGTTTGGATTGAAAGTCCTCGTATCACAGAATTTGAAGCTCAAAAAGCTTATAGCCCTAACCATGGAATCTTGCGTATAGGGTGTTCATCTGCACATCCTATCGTCCTAACCTGTTCTAAAAGGTCTCACAAACACATATCAATGCACAAAAATAATTTATATGACATGAATAGATAGTTTGAGATTCAAGAAATTTTACCAAAATCGATACGATTGGATGTGAGAGTTCTAGACGTGGAAGGGCTTGGTTATGAGCCTAGTTCAACTCTTGGGAGCCTCGGGGAGATGAACGGATCCTTTGTTTTTCTTGAGAGCACCTGGAAGTGTGGTTAAGAATTTTGCAAATTTGAGAAATTTCTGAGAAATTTGTAGAGCTTTGTAGCAATGATTTTTTTTATCCTTTGCTCATGCCTTGGTCTTGTATTTAAAGAGGAAGAAGAGGGCTACCAAAGATGATAAGAATCCACCCATAATGGCCTTCTTTCAAACCAAAATCAAACACATTAAAAAAGTTCCAAAAAACGAAAATTCTTGACCATTTTGAGGTGCAATGCACCTGGACTCCTTTGCACGAAATTTTATATCCAAAAATAATTCAAACCATCAGCCCATATTGCCATGACCAATATTTACTATTTTATGCAATTTTATTTAGTTTTTATTTGATTTAATTCATATTTAAATGAATAAATATTCAAATAAATAACAATAAAAATCAAAAAAATGCATGGATAGATTTAGAGGTCCTTGGACACATCATGAACATATTTGAACTCCAAAAAGTTAGGCCCAATAACTTTAAATCACAAATTTGCTCCATTGAGATTTCATACATTTTCTTGAAAATTGCCCAACTTGTGCACTTCATAACTTGCTCAAATTTCATATTTTGAAAATGATCTTAGACTTTTTGGAAAGCCCAAGATTTCCTATAAACTTTCTATTTTAATCATCTTTGCATTTGAAAACTTTATCTTGATGTAAATGGTCATGAAAAAAGTGTCTTTTGTTGACTTTTTGAAAATGACCTGTAATGTATGAGCTTGTCTCATTCAAATGGTGAATTTCTTGGACTTGGGGACAAAAGAGAAGTTGTAGGTAATGCGATTCTATTAAAAATGATATTTGGTTGGGGAAAATGGATAAAGTATGGGAAACTTATGCCTGATCAAAGTTCAATTGACTTTTCCTATAGAAACCCTAATTTAGCAATTCATGACTTTTGATAGATTAGGAGAATTTCTTGAGGAATCATGATCAACCCTTGATCAAATGATGGATATCACTTAAAAATGTTGATGTTGACCAAAAATCTTGAAGTTTGACTGTATATGGGCCACAGTTGACTTTTGACCTAGTACAATTGATTTTCAAACACTTGAGCAATTGACTGAGAAAACTTGTAGTGCATGGCATGAAATTTTTCATGGAAAATCTTGAAGGCATGTTAGGACAATTGAAAACATTTGAGAACTTTGGAGCTCATACATATTGATGAAAAGTGAAACCCTAATTAGAGGTTCATTGCCTAGGAGGAGAATTTGTCTGGTTAATTCTTGGTAATGCTTGAGCAAATTGGAACCTCAATGAGCATGTCTTGAGTAAAAATGGGAGGGGAAATTTTGGGGTACAACAGATGGTAGTCTCTTCTTCATGGGAGATAGTTTGTTGTTGAGATTTCTTTTACTCTGATGGATGGTAGTCTCTTTGTTATGGGAGATAGTTCATCGTTGAGATTTGTTTTGCTCCAATGGATGGTGGTATCTTCGTTATGGGAGATAGTTCATTGTTGAGGTTGGTTGTACTCCAATGATAGAGATGGTTTGTTGAAAGTTTCTTACAGCAATTTATTACCCTTTCCAAGTGGAATGCCTCAGTTAAAGAAGAAGTTGAGACCCGTTCTAGGTGAAACGCCAGAACTTTGGGAAACTTGACACGTATTTCTACTTATGTTTAGCCGATGCTTACTATTATTCCATATCTTTTTCTACCTTAATACTTCGGGTTGATAACCCATGTGAGTCGGTATTTCTCTCTTTTTTACTACCTCCTCTATGAGTGGGTAGTTCTCCATTATATGTTAAACATTGTTATCTGTTTCTTTTTCCTTATTTATTGATTTGATGTTACTTTGTATCCTTTTTTGGCTTTACCTAGTAGAGTTGTGTCCTTTTTTCCCCAGCAGAGTTGATTTTCTTCCAATGGAGTCAAGTTTCTTTCCCTAGTCAAGTTGGTAAAACTTTCTTAAAAGATTTCCTCCTTGTTGGCTTGTTGCTTGCATTGTTACAATTTTCTCCATTAAATTCTTGCTTTTCATTTTGTTCATTTAATTGCAATGTTGGCTTTGCCTATTCATAGTTACCCTCAGAGTCGTGTTATTCCCCAGTGATTTATTTTCCTGGTCGAACTCTCCTTCTTAGTTTGTTGGTATTATTTTTTGCTTCCCTAGTGGTGTTTTGTTTCACCTGTGTGAAGTTTATCTTACATTCATAATCATAAGCATTGCATGGCATCTTAGGGCCAAAAATAGGGTTTGTTATGTATTTAAGTATCTTCAATCGCATCGAGACAAAGTTTCCAACATTCGTGTCTTCGGATAGAAGACACTTAAATAAGGGAAACTATTATACCTCAATTTTTGCCCCTAAGATCCTTTATCATCTCCATATCAACAAAATGCATCAAGATCACACTTTCGGGTTAAATATCTCTTTTGTTCGTTCCCTTATCTTTAAGTTTGCTCTCAAGGGATTGCCAAGCACCTTATTTGTGTATCTTGTATATATGTGTTGTTATTTTTTTACTGACCTCTAATCAAAATACCAAAAATATTTGCTTTGCTTTCTTGTATATTTGTGTTTTGTAGGTATCAAGCGAAAACATCCAACAAATAGGGTTTTCAGGCATTTTCTTCTGAGGAAATCGATTTCCCATACATGTATTTCCCTCACTATTTTTATGCCAGGGTTTAAATTTTTTGTTGTGGAAATCGATTTACCATATGGGGAAATCGATTTCCTGCGCAAAATTTTGAAAAAAAAACAATTTTCAAGTTTGTAATTTTTTGCTCCAATTTTCTTTTTTAGAGAAAATTCTTGACTACACAAAAAAATAATTTCCCACTTCATCAAAATTAAATTCCATCATACACCTTCAATTGATCACATGTGTACCACTTGATATTTTAGCTCCAAAATCAATTACCAAGCCTAATTTTGGTTCCAAACCACCATTAATCTCAAGCCTAAATTCTATAAATAGAGCCTTCATTTCATCCAATTCTAAAGCTTTTGATAGCCAAAATCACCTTGCTAAAAATTCTCTCTATTCTCTTCATCTACCAAATTCACTCAAAGCTCCATTTTCATAAAGTTCGTAAGCTTTTCATTGAAGCATACTAATCTTTAAGCTAAACCTTCATCCAAACACTTTTTCTTCATTAATTCTTTACATCTAAGCTTAGGAGAATTATTTTTAGAGCTGATTTTTGAAGTTGATTTAATAATTTTCTAGATCTACCTTTGGTAAGTTAGATCTTCATCTTTCACAATGTGATCTCTTAATGATCTTGGTTGTTTGATTCTTTGAACTATGTTTTGTGATTCTATTGGTGCTATTTTATCATAATTTGATGGAATTTTTGTGCTCAATTAAATCCAAGATCATAAGGTGTTTGATAAAAAGTTTGAACAAGAATTTTGCCTTTAAAATGTTGTTTTGGCTGTTTTTAACAGTAGGAAATCGATTTACCATATAGGAAAATCGATTTCCCTCTGTTTTCCTGCACTAGGTTTTGAAAATCAGCACAGGAAATTGATTTCCTCACATGATAAATCGATTTTCTGCATCCAGGATGCACTTTTTGCTCTATTTTGGGGCTATTTTTGGTTCTTTTCAATTTTCTACTATTTTCTTTTGATTGTAGCTTTGAAGTGCAATTTTAAATTTCCAATTTCTCTTCAAATTCAATAGACTTTGGGTGTAGATGAAGTTGGATAAATGTTCATTAATTCAAATCTATCTAAGCGTGAATTATTTAATTTATTCTTGATGCTTTGAATTAGTGAAGTATTTAGCACTTTAATCCACCAAGATGAGTGATTGAACTTGAAGATGAAAGAACTTTGAGGATGTGATCCAATGCAATTTTTCTTTCCCTTTCCCCCTTTCTTTTTATTTTTGGTTGATGAAGAATCTTCAGTATCATTGGAACTTTTGTTAAGTTCTTGATGAAGATGAGACTATTCCCTTTTTCTTTTTGCATGTGGAATTTCTTTTGGAGAATGATCTACATATCATTTATCTAGCATGTATTAACACAAATATTGTTATTGGCCGGTCTCAAAATAGGTGTGGCTTCTACATAAGTCCATTTACGATTGCTTAACATAGCGTTAAATTTGTCCCGATTTAGAAAAGGATCATTTGTGGCTCAAACTTTATGTTTGAAAGCCCAAGTATAATTGATTATTGGATTTTGGTTCAAAACCTTTGAAGCTTGTTATTAGGAGGCTTTGGTCTTATCAATCCTCTAATAAGTATTCATCAACTTTGACTTAAGTTTAATCTTCAATCATCATTGATCATATTTGTGACCATTAATTTCTAACTTACTAATCATTAACAATTAACTTTACTTTATGCATTTATTTTTTTGTCTTTACTTTATGTCATTTACCTTTAAGAATTTACATTTCATGCTATTTTTATTTTTCTCACTTAAGAACTTATTTTTATGTCATTTTTTCTTTACTCACTTGAGCATTTATTTTCTATGTCATTTCTTCTTTGCTCACTTGAGCTTTCTTTTTATTTTAAAGACACTTAATAATCAACTTGAACCTTAAAAGACTTAGTTATTTATGGAATATTTGGTTATTATCCCTTGCATATTGGAGTTGTGAATCTCTCGGACATAGGATTAGAAGCCTCAATATCTGGAGACTTTGATGCTCTATTGTTATTTTTGTCTAAAGTCCTTGTAGTTTACTCCCTCTAAGGCATTGGGTTGATTTTATTTTTGTACATGTTATTATGATTTTTTGCTTTATCTATGATTGGGAATTCCTCTGTATACAACCGTTATTTTACCCATTTTTTGTGAATACTTAATACATCTAAGGCGCAAGTTCATCTAAAGCTTATTTTATATGAGGATCGGTTTTAACTTAGTATTATGCTTGCTTGGTTTTTAATCCAAAGGATGGGAATTCTACCTTGACTTCTTTATGTCAAGTGTTGGATTCTTGTTGGTTAGACTATTCTTTTACTTAGATTTTACTTTGTGTACATAGAATAGTCCCTTCATCTCCTCCTATGTTCTTTAATTTTCAAATCTTCTCCCTCCTTTTCAAAACTCTTCTTATTTTTCAAACTTGAATCGCTTTCATAATAAAGTTGGACTTAGGTCCATGAATTTTCAAAACCTTTTTCTTAATTATACCTTAATCCATTTTATCACACTTTGACATATTTTTCAAGACTAAAAGTCATTAACCTTGCCCAAACCATTTTTTGCCACTTTGGCTTTTTACTTTAAAACTTTGTTTCTCAAAAGATTAGACTCTTGTTGATTCTTATAGTGATGCAAGCTACTATACTTGTACAATATGTAGTGAAGTGAGACATTTTCCACTTGGGTGTTGAGTGATGTCTTGTTGATTTTAAATCCAATACTATGCCCTCCACTTTGAGATGATGCAAATGCTCATTTCTCATAATTGTGGGTAGTAAGTATGTTTTCCACTCAGATACGATGATGACGTCTTTTCTTCTTAAAATTAACCAACACACATAACCTTTAAATTTTTTTGAGGAGATATAAGAGTAACCTGATCCCATATTGCATAGAAAGTGGTACATAGGCACTAAAGGTTCACAACCTCTACAGGTGCAAAAATTGTAAAAAATACTTATTTTCTCATATCGACCATCTTTTTGTATATACACCATTTATAGCAAAAATACTCAGATTTTCACAGAGGTTCATGCGGAGTACCATAGATATTTAGGGTGATAATACCTTCCTTTTGTATGACCAACCCTCATACCTTGATCTTTATTTTACTATTAGGTTTATATTCGCTCTTTTCCTAGTCATTTGGATAAAATAAAGTACTGTGGAGACTTCATTGATATTTTGCGAGTTAAGTCAATCTAATGGCTTAGTCTCGATATTTCTGCCACTATAGTGGGATGCTCTACAAGTTACATATAAGGGAACTAATAAGTTCAAACAAGCTAGTATTAATAAAATTAATCAAGAGTTTGAACTCTTTCGCATGAAGCATGGTGAAACCATTGTTCAAATGCAAAAGTTGTTCTTACATCTTATTAATTGTTTAAACTTACTAGGTAATCCTATTTCCAATGCTATTTCTACTAACAAGGTTTTGAGATATCTTACTAGGAATTGGTAACCAAAGGTTACCGTGATCAAAGAAACCAATGATCTTGCAACACTTGATCTCACCGCCTTGTTTGAAAAACTAGAAGAACACGAGCAAGAACTCAATTGCTTGGAGAAGTGTGAAAAGAAGCTTCAGAAAAAGAAGAAGAAAGGAAAAGACACTAATAAGGAGTAAGGATTGAAGTCTAAAGCTCTCATAGATTAAAGTTAAAAGTCCTCAAGGGATGAGCACTATTATTATGATAAGGATGTTAATAACAACTATGATTCAGAAGATGAAGAGATGAGCTTATTTGTCAAAAAGCATCACAAGTATGTCAAAAGGAGAAAAGAAAAGAGTCTTAACAAAAGAAGCATTGAGACTAAAGGAAAGGATGAATCTTCTAAGGAAAGAAAATTCAAAAAGAAATACTCCGACCTTGACAAAAAGAAAAATACGAATCAACTCAATAGTCATGACAAACCTAGGAAATCCTATGTGGCTTGGGGAAGTGACATTGAATCATCAAGTGATGGAGAATCTAATGATGATGATGATGATTTAGCAAATGTGTGTCTTTCAACTCACCTCAATGATAGAAGAAATAAGAGACACAAATCTTCCAAGTATGATGAAGTGTACTTGTCAAGTCATTATCATGTAGATAATGAGGAAGGAATGATAGCATTTACTAGTGATAACATTTATCATTATAATCATCATCAAAAAGGTAAAAATAACAAGGTCAATTTTTCTCAAAATAATTTTGTAAATGGAAAGTCTCATTTGGATTTACTTTACACCTTTGAAAATGTACATAAGGGAGCTATTGAAGATTTTAAAAGGTTGGCTTCAAATAGAAAAATCTTCTCTCATTTAGAAGCAAAAATTTTAGAAACTGAATATAAAATAGAAGCTCTAAAGAACTCTCTTATGGGTATTCATAAGGTTAAAAACAAGATGGATGACAACCCATTTAACTTTGGTTGTGATACATGTTACATTTGGAAAAATGAGGTCAAAACTCTTAAAGCCAAATTGACAAAGACTCAACAACCAAAGATTACTTTTGCTATAGATCCAACAAAGTTTAATAAATCTTTAAATCCTCCATATGCTAAATACAACTTTGTTGAAAAGAAAGTGAAAAGTAAAATGAACACCTTTCGAAATATAACTTATTATTATTGTCGTATGAAGGGACACACCATTGCAAAATGCAAACTTAAGAAACTTTCAGTATCTAATGGCCTTTCTCAATGGTTACCTAATTGTGATAATCATGTTACTCGCCCTCAAGGACCTAACAAGACGGGAGCATAATATGAGGTTCAATAACTTTAATACTTTCAAATGCCATTTGACAATCATCTTTCCACACAAAACCTTGATCTTTCTTTAACAACTTAAAGATCGGTTTACATGTTGCAGTCATGTGGGAAATAAACCTGGAGATGTAATTTAAGCACCCAAGGAAGCCTCTGACTTACTTTTCAGTTCTTGGTGCTGGAATTTCTTGAATTGCTTTAACTTTATCAAGATCAACTTCAATTCCTTTTTGGCTGACAATGATACCTAACAATTTCCCTGATCGGACACCAATGGTGCATTTTTTTAGATTCAAGCAGAGTCGATACTTCCTCAAACACTGAAACAATTTCGACAAATCTTCTATATGCCCTTCTTCAGTCCGAGATTTGGCAATCATATCATCAACATATACCTCAATTTCCTTATGTATCAGATCATGGAATATGGTTGTCATAGCCCTCTGGTACATTGCCCCAGTGTTCTTCAACCCGAAGGGTATCACTCTGTAACAGAATGTTCCCCATGGTGTGATAAAAGTTGTTTTTTCCATGTCTTCAGGAGCCATCCTTATTTTATTATATCTGGAAAATCCGTCGATGAACGAGAATACTTTGAATTTTGCCGTGCTATCAACCAACATATCAATATGTGGAAATGGAAAGTCATCTTTTGGACTAGCTTTATTTAAATCTCTATAATCGACGCACATGCGAACTTTTTCGTCTTTCTTTGGTACAGGGACAATATTGGCAATCCACTGAGGGTACAGTGATGTCACAAGAAAACCGGCATTAATCTGCTTTAAAACTTCTTCTTTAATTTTAACTGCCATATCAGGGTGAGTTCTTCACAATTTCTGCTTGATTGGCAGGCATTCTGGCTTTAGCGGCAAATGATGTTCCACAATATCAGTATCCAAACTAGGCATATCTTGGTATGACCAAGAAAATATGTCCACACACTGTTTCAATAATTCAATCAACCTTGTTTTGACATCAGGATGCAACAATGCTCCAATCTTGACTTCTTTCGGATCTTCCTCTGAACCCAAATTAATCGTCTTTAACGGCTCTTTATATGGCTGAATGGCATTTTTCTCGCGCTCAAGCAACCTTGAAACCTCTTCTAGGATTTCATCATATTCTTCTTCTTCGGCCACATACGCCGGATATTCAAAGTTACGAGAGGGTGCAAGGTCATTGTACTCAACGGGTTTTTTAATTAATCTGCACATATGATTTATGATTGCTTTTAGAAACTGACACATATAGCAAGTGATTATGCAGATTTAATTACAATTATATTTATTTTGAAAGGATTTTTCTGATTACCATTTTCCAAGAAAAAGCAGAAAATAAAGACACAATTTAGTAATCAAAGAGAACTTTTATTATTGATTTTAAAAATCAAAGCATCAGATAAGCCCATTATTACTTTCACCTTGGGGAGAGTGAAAGATTTTTGAAAAGATTTAACAAAAAAACAAATTACTTTGAGATATGAATGCAAGAAGGAACATCAATAGTGATCTAATTTTGGACTTTGACTCCATGCATCGCGTAGTTCGGCATCTCTTGCTCTGATTCACCCTCCAAAATAACATTGATCCCAAGAACAACTGGATGAAGATAACCTCTACTGTGAAAGATGTCTTGATATTTTCCCAAAGCAGACTTCGGCTTTATAATCTCACTTTTACTATTATTCAAAGAGAAGCCCCACACCTTACTAGGGCCATTATGCATTACCTGTTGAGCATCCTTAAACGAAGCTATAAAATTCTCATTTTCCCTTACATTATCAATGGATAAAGCTTGGAATTGAGTTCCTACAGCAGTTTCATCCGCCTCCACAACACTGAAAGAGAATAAATGAGATATTAACAAAGCATGTTCTCCATTTATGATGACCATCTTTCCTTCATGAACAAACTTCATCTTTTGGTGCAAAGTTGAAGTAGCAGCCCCTACCTCATGGATCAAGGGCCGTCCCAGTAAACAGCTGTAAGCGGGAACAATATCCATAACTTGGAAAGTAATTTGAAATAGGTGTAGGCCTATGTGAATAGGTAAATCTACTTCCCCAATGATCGAATTTCTCGATCCATCAAAAGCTTTCATAATTATGCCACTCGGGCGCATGGGAGTTCCTTGGTATTTCATTTTCATGAGTGTGCTCCTTGGTATGACATTTAAAGCGAACTCATTATCAATCAGTGCATTGGATAATGAGTCGTTTTTATAATTCACGGAGATATGGAGAGCCAATTTATGATTCCTTCCTTCATTGGGAAGTTCGTCATCATAGAAACTCAGGTTATTACAGGATGTAATATTCCGTACAACATTACTGAATTGGTCCAAAGGCATGTCACTTTTCACAAAAGCTTGATCCAACACTCTCATCAAAGATTCCCCGTGGGTAGAAGAGTTCATTAGTATGGCTAGAATGGATATCTTAGATGGAGTCTGCAACAATTGATATACGATCCTGTAGTCGCTCATCTTGATAATCTTCAATATATCATCAACATCTTTTTCCAAAGTAGTACTACTATATTCCCCCACTGCTTTCTTAGGTTCAACACTTTCAACAACCTTTTTATCAGCATTAACATTCCCTTGAATGACAAGTGCAAAAACACAGCCACTGCGGGTTACTCGGATAGCTTCAGCAATATTCTTGACATCAAACAAAGGTCGGATGGGAACTTCCACACCATCCTCCAAGATTATAGAATTATATTTATACGACACGGCTTTGTCCGATTCATATGGAACAGGACCCGGCAAGCAAATAACCACTGGAGCAATAGCTAGCTTGTTATGGTATTCAATATCTATGGGTGCGGGAACACTAAAATAAGGAATAATAACATTTACCCCTTCTTCAGAATACTTATACATCACAGAATCATTGTTGGAGAACATATCTTTATCATAAGAAAAGAACTCATCGGCAGAAACATACTCATCATGTGACATGGTCTCAGTCGAGCAATCTTCAATCATGTTAATCCCATTGTAATCATCTCTATTACCCGAAACTTTGATAGTACCATTGTTTAACAACAATTGAACACCCCTTCTCATAATAGAACAACCACGAGAATCTTTGCAGCAGATCTGACAAGACCCATAATAGTGTTCTTCTTGATCATCCATGTAACAAAAGGTAGTGTGTAACTGTACCAAATCGTCATTCATATGATTCACGTCAAAAATCTGAAATTCTCCAGGACATCTGAAGACCATATTCACATATTCTTCATACTCTACTCGAGGCCTAATTATATGAATGAGGCACTCGTCTATCATTTCCTGAAGATCAGCTTTTATCTTATCACATCCCTGGATATTTGTACTGCAAATACTACAACCAGCATGGTCGTGTGTATAATAATTGAATTCACAAAGGTCAGCATGCATCTTTACCAAATCTCCTCTAACCAGGTTGATATAAAAAATTCGGAAGTCCCCTAGACAACCAGCGACCATGTTTATAGCATTTGCTTCTCCATGCTTTAGCAAAGGATTATCTTTCATGTTAGGGCCAACATCTTTAAAGGATAAGAGTCCATATCTCACCATCTTTTGTACTTCAGATTTCAAAGGATAGCAATTCTCAATACTGTGCCCTGGGGCTCCTTGATGAAAAGCGCATGTCTGGTCTGCCTTATAATACCAGGGTAGAGGTGAAGGTACAATAGGGGAGGCCTGGTTTGAACCAACTTCTTCTGAATCAAGGCTGAAAGCAACTCTGCATAACTCATTAGGATGGAGTAAAAAGCCTCTCTCTTCTGATTTTTCCCTTGATTTCTCTGAGGGGAAGGTCTTTGATAGGTAATAGTGGTTGGAGCTACATTGACAACTGGAGTCACAGAAGCAACCTGTTGCTAGTACTGATGATGTCTTCTTGGTGGTTTAAACTTTATTTCCCTAATAATAACATGTGTATCTCCTTATTTTTTTCGATAGAACACGTACGATGACTTCTTTGTCCCTTCATCTTTTGTTAAGTTCCCTTCTCTGACAGCTTCTTCTAAACAAACAGCCATGCTCACCATCTGGGTGAAATCACTTGATGCACTGGTGACCATCCTTTCATAATAAAATGATCCAAGGGTTTTCAGGAAGACCTTGGTCATTTCTTTTTTTCCATAGGTGGCACCACCTGGGCAGCTATCTCGCACCAACGTTGTGCATATTCTTTGAACGACTCCTTGTCTCTCTGGGTCATTGCCCCTAACTAGTCATGGTCAGGTGCCATGAACATATTATAATTATAATGTTTGATGAAGGCTTCTCCCAGATCATTAAAGGTACGGATACTACTACTGTCCAGACTCATATACCACTTGAAAGCAGCCACAGTCAAACTATCTTGGAAGAAATGAATGAGCAAGCACTGATCATTAGTATGGGTAGACATTTTCCTGATATACATCACCAGGTGGTCACGAGGACAAGAGTTTCCCTTGTATATTTCGAATTCTTGCACTTTAAACTTCGCTGGCACCTTTACATTGGGAACTAGGCAGAGTTCACTAACGTTCTTCCCAAACAATTCTTTTCCTCGAAGGGATTTCATTTCCTTATGAGTCTCATTGAATTGGTCTTGAAATTCATCCAATCGATCATAGAAACCTATGCTTTCACTCGGTGGAGGAACATGGCGATAAACTTCATCATTAACAAATGGCACAACATTCACTGAAGGAGGTGTAGTATAATGGATCTCATTTCTACTAGCAGGAATAACATGCACCACAGGAGGTGCAAGAGTAGCGGCTGCTTGAGCAACTGGAGCTACTTGAGTATCAAGATTATACCCTTCTGGCATGAAATTCTCTGGCATCCCCCATGGGTAACCTTGAGGCATACGGTTCTGTGGAGCAGTAACTGGAGTAACAAAAACAAGAACTGATGGTTCTTCAGAAGCAATTGTTGTTTTTTGTGGTTGAGTAAGTGGTGGCTGATTCTGAGCAGCCACCAATGATTCCAACAAAGCAGACAGATTCGCCATACCGTCCTTTAAAGTAGTAACTTCATCGCACAGCTCGCGATTCTCTTGTTCAAGATTTTCCATTTTCTTCCTAGAATTAGCACAATTATTGTACCAGTGAGACAACTTGCTGAACAAAGTCAAGAAGCATAGTAAGACACCTGGGTATGAACAGAAATTCAAGAAATATGTACAAGATGATGCATGATATGCAATGCACATTATTTATTTTATTATTTTTAATATTCTAAGGGGCCCGAAAAATTATAGACATTTTGCAAATTTTTAAGTACTGACACATTTTGAAATACTGAAAATTTAATTGTAATAACTTCAAAATGGATTATAACTTTTTAGTACAAGTTTCAACAATCCCAAGTACAAGAAAAGATAGAAACTAAAATCCTAAGTAGGAAAGGCTGGTAAAGATCTGTCCACAAACTGACGCTTTCCCGTGAGTCTTGCAATCTGAGCCTTCAACTGATTGTTCTTTTCTACATACCTGTCGGTAACTTCATTCAAATCACCATAGTTAAGAAATGAGTAACTAGGTCTTGGCTGGGTTCTTAAGGGAAATAAATCCTCTTGCCTCTCCATCATCTCTACAGCACGACTCTGAAGAATCTCGATCAGGTCATCCTTTTCTTTCAAGTCTGCTCAGTAAGACATTTCTAAAGTCTGACAGTTGCTCTTCCATGCTTCCTTCTCTTGCTGCATCCTAACCAAGGCAAGCTAAAGTTCTTCAACATCATTAAAAATTGGAGGAGTAGTCTTTACAAACATAACAAGTAAAGGTTCCTCACGAGAATACGGCATCTTCAAATGAATTTCCCTTTCCTGTACCCACTGGAGGTAAGGCTCTAAAGAAACAGCTCCTATAGGTCCCCAAGTATTTTCTGCTCTTCCTGTGAATATGGCGCCAAGCCTTTGCAATGTCTTCCTTAGCTTTCTTATGATCCTCTCCCTCCTTGAGAAATAAACCACTCAGATGAATACTATCTGGCTTGTCTCTCATCGGATATGCAAGCTGACAATGTGCAACAACGGGATTGTAGTTGATTCCTCCCCTTGTACCAAGAAGAGGTACATTGGGGAAACTACCACAACTATCGATAATCTCCACATCATAATAAGCTTGATGATACCAAACAATGTCGGAATGAGTGAGAGCCAAAATCTTTGGGGACCCAACGAGGTTCCTTCTTGATATCCCAGAAAGCAACAGACTGGGGCAAGTGATAAATAAACCACTGATATAGCAAAGGCGTGTAGCAAATTATCAACCATCCATGATAAGAGTCCCGAAGATGGACAAAACAATAAGTATCTTCTAATAATGTAGGAGTTGGGTTTTCAATCAAAAAGATCCTGATGGCATGGATATCCACAAAGTTGTCGATATTCAGAAATAAAAATAACCCATAGGCAAGCAAAGCAAAGATAGCCTCAAAAGCAACTATACCCTTCATCCTAGCAAAGTAGCGAGCTTTCTCCAACAAAAAATGAGTGGGTAAACCTCTGATCCCTCCTTTGGTAGTCATATTGGCCTAAATCTCGAATTTCCCCAAATGAATCAAAGCAGCAATCAAATGAGACTTGGGTTCTCCCTCTAAACCGGTGAAAGGAACGCGATTAACAATAGTTAAACCCAGTAGGTAAGAATACTCCTCCAATGTAGGCATCAGCTGATAATCAGGAAAAGTAAAGCATCGGTATAAAGGATCATAGAACTGGACCAAAGTAGAAAGAACACCCTCCTTCATCTTGAGTTTCATAAGAGACACAATGGATCGATACTGTTGTACCCCAAAATTTTCCCTCTCATTTTACTCAAAACATACTCATTGAAGTCCTCACCTTGCTCAAGGATGCCCAAGAACTAACCAGATAAATGCTCTCCTAAGACAATGAACCTCAAACTAGGGTTTCCATTTTCATCAAGAGGGGTGAACTCCAAAGGTCTCAAATCTTTTCCATGGTCTTAAAATGTTCTCAAGACCATCTATGTTAAGTTTCATTCCTTGCACAAGAAGTTTGCTCAGTCAACTGCTCAAATGCCTAAAAATCAACTAAACTAGGTCAAAAATCAACTGTGGCCTACATAAAGTCAAACTTCAAGATTTTTGGTCAACATCAACATTTTTAAGTAACATCCATCACTTGATCAAGGGTTGATCATGATCCCTAAAGAAATTCCCCAAATTCATCAGAACTCAAAAGTTCCTAAATTAGGGTTTCTATAGGAAGAGTCAACCAAACTTTGACCAGGCATAACTTTCTCATACTTTATCAGAAATTTCCCATCCAAGGCTCATTTTGAAGAGGATTCAATTCCCTATAACTCATCATTAGCCCTCAAGTTCAAGAAATGCACTCATGAAAAGATATAAATTCAGACATTATAGGTCATTTCAAAAAGTCAACAAAAACACCTTTTGGGTCAAAGCTTCTTACAGGAACATGGAAGATCCAAGTGAGATGAAAAAAAGGGTTGTTTAAAGGACATCCCAAGCTTTCTAAAAAGTACAAGAACACCCTCTTAGGGTTAAAATTGAGGGAGATATGTATTGTCAAAGTTGACCAATTTTTGGAAATGTGCATGAAGTCAATATTGATCAAAATGACTTTTATTCCAAATGGGCCCGTGTTTTCTTGTTTGAAATTTTTTCCTAATATGGCCCATGACCCCCGAGCTTATCCACCTATTATTTTATTATTTTTATTATTTATTTTGATTTTTTATCCATTTAAATCAAAATAAATCAATTTAAATAGTAGAATAATCAAATAAAATCAAAGATTTGATTTTATGAGCATATTATGAGTCCATGAACAGCTAGCAAATCAAAAATTTCGTGCAAGAGCTAATTGATTGGAAAAGATATTAATTTGGTCTATTTTGGAAACAAATCATACAAGACAAAGAATTAAATCAAATCTCCATAATTTGCAAAGATATGATTAGTTTTTATTGACATAATGCATTCCAATATAAGGACATAACATTTTGAAGGCAAAAAAAGAGGGTTTGGGGTCGTGAAAACAAAGGAAGAAGTGTCAAATTTTTGTGAAAAAAGTGCAGGTCGATTTTGATTCTATAGACCGTTTCAAGCAATTCCAAGGCCAGTAATCCGTTCCTAGACATTTTTTGAAGTCATTCTAATCATCCTCAAGCCTTAAAACCTTCAAAAATCACGCCTCACAGTGCCACGGTTTGCATCTTTTTCAAGATTCATTTTCAATGATTTATCCATCATAAACATGTTTTGATCATATATCCATGCTTGCTATCATATTTGTAATGTTTTTGATTGGTTTGATTGAAGTTTAAGTGCATGAATGGCATGATGCCATTGTTAGGGTTTTGAGGTCCCAAATTTGGAATTCTATATAAAGGCAAAATTGGACAAAATTAGGGGTATTATCATGCTCAGGAGATGGTTTGCAATTGATCCATGCCTTTGGTTTGAATTTATTTTGCTTGTGTTGCATTTTTTAATTTTGCAGGTTTTTAGTTACGAACAAAATCTGTCACTACAACCTATAGTGACGGAAAACTGTTGTAGATAAAAGTTCCCCATCTAAAATGACAGATTTCTAAAGAAGGTGATGGTGTGGTGCTTACTGATTCGTTCATTCAAACCATTGGGGACCCACAGCGCACGCGTTTTTAACATGTGGCCATAGATCTTTATTTGCATTATATTTATTTTGTATTATTTTGTTAACAATTAACACGCTTGGTTCAGTTGGCAAGGCAGGGCATGATAAGGCTTTAGTCTAAAATGGGGTGGGTTCGATCCAGCCCTTTTGCAAAGTTAATTTTCAATAATTTGTGTCTCCAGATCCAATGCTCCAGGTCCCTGTGCACTCCTCATGCACTTCGATCACCATCCCACAAGATCTCATCATATCCAGATCTAACACTCAACACATGCAGACCATGGTGAACCCTCAAACGTGGCCAGCACTGGATCCAAAGGCCTGATTGGGCCAAAGGATTTAGGCTCAATGAAATTCAGCTTTACACCCCCCAATCTGCTTTCACCATAGGCCCAATTACTTTCTTTCTTTATTTTCTTTTTGTTTATTTGATTAATTTCATTTTTCACAAAACAACAAAAAAAAATCATTTTTGTTATTTAATCATAAAATCAAGAAAACCACAAAAATGTAGAATTAGGTTTTTTTATTAAAATTAGTTTTTTTTTAAATAATTAATTTAATGATATTGACTTGATTGTTTTCATAATTAAAATTAATTAGACAAATTAGGTTTAATTCACAAATATTTAATTTTCTCAATAAAATACCAAAAATATTTTTCTTTAGTTAATTAGATTTAGGTTAAGATTTCAAATATTTTTCTCAATAATAAAATACAAAAAAATATTTTCTCTTTAATTGATTAGATTTTTAGAATTTAAACTTTGATTCCCGTACTTAATTCTCTCGCGCAATATTTTATTTTCCAATTATTGTATTTGCTTCGGGTTTATAATAGTTTTTAATTAGGATTTACCGCATATTATTTACTGTTTAATTCCCGGTTTTTGGTTATGTAAACCCATCCCCGAGGCCTTGTAATAGTGTAGGACTCTTTTATTTTCTCGCTTTTATTTTATATGCTTGTATATAATTGTTAGCAACCTAGGTTTGTATGCTTAATCAATTAAATAGATCATTTAATTACAAGATAAATATCTGAAAACAAACACTGCTGCACACTTGCACCCTTAGGGTTTTCCCCACTTGGTTACCTCGGAAACAATGGTCATGTCCCTCGAACGTAAGGATACCTTAGCAATGACCCGCAATTCAAAATCGTCACAAAGATTATAGTCCCTACTTGTCCCTCGAGTTGCCTACGAGAAATGATCTTATGATGATAGTCCCTTCGAAATGCTAAGGTATCCTTACTTGTTGCCTTCAGAGACCATTTCTTCCCTTCGAACGTCCCTTTAAAAATCAAACGACGGAGCTACCTACTCCTTAATAGTAGGATAGAACTGTCTAAAGGAAACGAAAACGAACAGACTTTTTCCGAGTAGGTAGAAATCTTAAGTACTTGCTCAAAATAAAAACTTTTCACACAAACACTTCTCAAAACAATTTTCAAAACAACTTCTTCACACTCTTGAGGACCAATACAAGGGTTATCACGAAGTAAACAAAACTTTTCAAAACAAGTACACACAAGCAATTTAAAAATGAGCAAGTACCTAAGAGCCCGTGTAAAAACCACGGATAGAAAGGGTGCTAACACCTTCCCTTTCTATAATCTACGCCCCGTACTCAAAAACTCTCGAAAAAAGTTTTTTCTGTTCTTTTTCCTTTCCTTTGTTGGATGAAATAAAAGTCGTTGGCGACTTTTGCTTACTGCAACATTTGCGAAGAAAAAACACAAACCAGTATAATTGTCGGTTCTGCCACCGTATCACAGAACTGGCGACTTTGCTGGGGAATATGAAAAGTGGGGTATACCTTAGGATCTAGGTCATTTTTAAATTACTTTCTTGTTTGCTTTCCTTGCTTTATCTTTAAGGGTTTTTGCTTGGATGTTGTTGAAGATCCTACACTCGGATCTGGGGGCACTTTTTAGGTAAACAACAATAGATCGTGGAGACTGTACGGCGTAGACCAATATGGTTTAAGCGATGGTTGTGTTGGTGTGACACTTTGTTTGGTACTTGTATCCTTCGTGTGGAAACGAGGAGAATACGGGGCCGCCGCATGGTGTCGTGAAGCACTAACGGACCATAGAACCTTAGTTGAACAAACTTGGCCATTAGAAAGTAGTGAGATAGCTGGCCTCGGTATAAAGCTAAGGATTGGTTGATACTCGATGATACACTCATTGAGATCAGACTTTCGGGATATTTCGGCTGCAAGAAAAGATTGCCTGAGCTAAAACAATGCCCGATAAAGGATGATCAATGATATTGAGAATCCTTAGAACCCAATTACTTTTCTAAGACAGGTTGAGCCAACTAAACTTCAAGAGGGTACTTACCTATGGAATCCATGCAAGCCTAAACCTAAGGCTACTTGTGTGACTTGTTTGATTTCTTTGCCTAACAATTTGAACTCATTGCAGGGCTTTATTTGTATTCCTTGCAGGACCTTGTTTCTATAAATCCAATAAATTGGTTTCTTACCCTGCATTTTTGCTTGATGTATAGCATACACATCATAGCATCATAACATGACATATCATACTAACCATTTAAAGGATCTTGAGGGCCTGTGATGCAGGTTATGATGAACCAGACGTCTAGCAATGGGCAAGGGGATTTATTTTCCTCTAGCCAATGTCATCAAAAGATCAAAACACGACAACTTGAGTCAGGGGCTATGACCCACTTGATATGGTGAGCTTGACTCTTGTAGAAGGACTCTCAACGATACAAAGTTATTCAATCAAAGCTGCAAAATTTCAACTTCTAACATTTCTTGTTTACCCCATGAGATCCTTGAAAACATTGCATACATATGTCATACACATCATTGCATAACAGGTACCATAACAGGTTTCTCATTTTCTTCGTTGTTTATTTCAACAGTAATGTCTTTTGAACAAAGCATCAAGGATCTACAGGCACAAAATGCCCAATTTCAGTAAATGTTCGTAGCCTTAGCTAAGGGGAAGGAATATCTGAAGGCCCTTATTCTGAAGGAGAAAAAGAAGAAGAAGAAGAAGAAGAAGAAGAAGAAGAAGAAGAAGAAGAAGAAGACCGTCGGTGTCCTAAATCAGGGCAGAAGATTTAGAGGACCGTTGAAGCAAACGGTTGATCTGACCTCTTCATCCAAAGAAGGGGAGAACCAAGAGGGTGACACAAGGGGGGAAGACCCTAGTCTGAGAGTTTCTGAGGATGATACAGACTATAATGATGAGAAGTTTCCTCCCACTGAGGATAAATACAAGCAGTTAGAGGATCGGTTGAGCGCTATAGAGATCCAGAGAATACCCAGGCTGGATTTTGAAGAGCTGGGATTGGTGTCGGGGGTATTCATCCCACAAAAGTTTAAAGCTCCCGTTTTCGCGAAGTATGATGGGGTGTCTTGTCCCAAGCTTCATCTCTATTCCTTTGTGAGGAAGATTCAGCCTCACACCGCTGATAGGAACTTATGGGTCCATTTCTTTCAGGATAGTCTGTCTGGGACTTAGCTTGAATGGTTCTATCAACTGGAGGGAACCAATGTCCATAACTGGGAAGATCTGGTTGCTGCTTTTCACAAGAAATGTCAATATAACACTGACCTTGCCCCTACCCGTACTTAACTCCAGAGTATGTCCATGGGTGCAAGCAAAGGTTTCAAGGACTATGCGCAGAAATGGAGAGATCTGGCAGGGAGAGTCCAACCCCCTTTGTCTGATAGGGAGTTGGTGGATATGTTCCTTAGTACGTTGTCTGGTCCTTTCTTCAATCACTTGATTGGTAGCTCCTCAGCTGGTTTCATCGAGTTGATATTGATTGGAGAAAGAGTAGAAGCTGGGATCCGAAGTGGCAAGATCCAGAAAAATACCTCTTTGAGTATAAAGAAGAAGTCACTTGGTCGCAAGAGGGAAGCCAATGTTGTGCACGGCCATAAGGTTCGTAGCAAGGCAGACTACAACCAATCTGTGGGGGCAGTGCTGATCTCTAATTCGGCACGCGCACAACGACCACAACAATGAAACAATCAGCCAAGGGTGGAAAGACCTCAAAGGCAGTTCACCCAAATCAACATGCCATTGTCACAAGCATTGCAACACATGTTTAACATGAATCTGATTACGGTGATAAACGCTCATTCCAATCCTAAGACTTCTTCTCCTAACTACAACCTGGATGCAAGGTGTGCTTATCATTCTGGTAGCCCGGGGCACGATACTAATGATTATTAGGCGCTGAAATACAATATTCAGAATATGACTAACGCAAAGGAGATCGAATTTGACCCTCTTGAGACTCCCAATGTGATCACTGCTCCCTTTCCAAAACATGGCTAGGATTGAAAGCATTTTTGTTCATTTGAATTCTCAAGTTGTATTTTCTTTGCTTATTCGAACAATTATTTTCATGTCAAACTTTATTATTTCATTAATGCATTACACATGTTTGTCTTGAATTAATTTCTTTTCATTATGCTTAAACAACTTTATACTTCCTTTTCGTGATATTCAATTCTCGACTAAAAACTATAAGCCTTAGAGGGAGGATGACGAAAAAGATACCACAATCTCTACAGTATGCTTTTGAACAGACCCCGCTGACGATGTACATGCATTGCTTCAAATCCCAAACAGTGGAGTTATAAGGAAGATAGTCCCTAGTCAACCCCTTTGAGCCTAAGAAGTAGGAGTTTTCTTTTCACACAAATTAAAACCCTTAATCATAACCTGGGGCAGAGTAGTTTCTCAGTCAATTCAGAAGCGCATTCAGTCGCAATCTTCCGCTTCGTACACAATGAATGGCATCGAAGACGTCCTTCCAAATCAAAAGATGATGATGGTTCCACATAATCATTAAAGCAGACAGTCATTATCTCCCAAAATAAAAGACCATTAAGTTAAAACCTATGAAGGAGACTTAAGAAAAAACTAGGGTATCCCGCTGACTGTAATCACAAAAGAAATAGTTTAGGCAAAAGAAGGGATAACGAAAACAAAAAAAAAGAGGTTACTACAAATCCACAAAAAAATTACAAAAATGACTGCCTCTTCCAAATAAACTTTCAGTATCCGAACCATCACCAAAACATCAATGACAGTACTCCACGACTCAATTGGGATTCTAAATGCACAATTAGTTGAGCACAGGACTGAAGGACATCACGAAGAACGGGTGGGTATAAATAAATTTTTAGCCTTTATCCTTTGTTTCTTAAACCGTGAACCAGGCCACGTTATAACCCTTAAAAGTCCTAGTTGAAGTGCGGGTTAGTTTGAAAGCATACTGTTACAATGGTATCCTGACTCCTGTAGGACTTGTTACGAATCCCGAGTTGATATCACATTCTTGCAAATTTTGTGTTACTACACAAAACACATTTTCAAAAAAAAAAATCTTTTCAAGACAGACATGAGTTTTACATCCTTTAAATGACATTGTTTGCATATGACTAATTGTTTGACAGCAGAGAAATCCGTAAAATGGATATTCAATGAACAGACATCCTCTCAATGGACATAATCAACTTAGCAGGAAGGACACTTCCAATAACGGGTCTTCCATAAGCAAGGGGCATGACATCATGTCTAACACACCTGGGGCAGGCTCTCCAAAAGTTCCAAATAACCAGGGGCAGATCTCCATCTGTATCACTTGGGGAATTACGCACGTATTCCAGCAACGGATCATGTGCCATCAAGAAAACATTTTTGACGGTACTACAACATAACACTACGGACAATGAGAACTCCAAACATCCTGAGAGCATGGACATAGTCGGAAAATACCACTCATGAAAAATACCCTCTAGGTTGACTGGCCTAGGCAAAAATAAGGGCATCCCGGAGAACCAAAAAAGGTTCGGTCAAAAGTTAGGGATATACATATGAAAAATCTGTACACCCGGCAAGTCGAAAACCTGAAAAGATGGCTTGGGCAAAAAAGGGTATCCCGGTGGACTGAAAATCTGAAAAGACACTCTAGGAAAAAGTTAGGGATTAAAGCGTACGACTATGTCCCGTCATCTTGTCACTTGCCTATCAGTAGAAGACTTATCATTATGATCGGAAGTTACCAAGCACCTCATAATTTGGGATAACACTCAATCCACAAAGCCTCTGCAGGTACTTTCTCCAGCAGTTACAGGGGCAGAAAAGTCCTGATGCAAAGTTATTGTCGTATCCTCAGCATGCGTCCCAGTAACATCTACACTCCCTACAGAGTAGAGGCAACCAAATTTTTGATCTCTACTTCCCCAAACAGGAGTTACTTTCCCCATCCAACTCTTTCGGAGAGCCGACGTCTATATTCCCCAGCTGAATTTTGTAATCGCAAGCGGTTCATATAGTTTTCTCCCGAGCAGAGTTTATTTCTCTGAATGCGGAAGCTCAATCCCAAACAGAGCTTATTCCTCCAGTGATGGAAGTTCATCCCCCAGCGTAGTTTATTTCTCCGAATCGGCAAAATCTTCTAGCAAGGCATCTCCTCTCTGAAACAGAGTTATTCCCCCGCAGAGTTATTCTCAAGCAGAGTCTCTCCCCCGGCAGAATATCCGTAAACAAGGAGAAAATCTCCAGCATAGTCATCTCTGTTTACCATCCCCAGCGGAAGTAGAAGAACCACTTTTTCTAATGGTCAGGAAGTCAATTTCCAATACTTTCCAACAGCAGTGAGGGATTTATTTTCCCAGACTCAGATATGTTACAATAGCATTTCATGTTCACACATCATGACGTACACATACATATTGCATACAACATAATCTCATTTATTTTGAGAACATCATCACACAATGCATTTCATGCATCACATATAATTAATCCTGTACCTTTTCAGGAAAGATGGTTATCATCAACAATTTCCAGTAGGTCTAAGATTAGCTCCTGAAACTAAACAGAGTAATTATCTGCGCGACCAAATGTAGCTTTACACGGGTTTGTCATGAAGAAATCTTACACGGGTTTCTCCTAAATACAGCTTCACACGGGTTTACCTGAAAAATATTACACGAGTCCCTTCTCATACATTTCCATAAAGTTTCACACGAACTCATCCAAAAGTAACCTTACCCAAGTTCCTCCTGAAGTTTTACACGAACTTATCCTGAAGTAACCTTACCCAGGATCCGCCTGAAGTTTTACACAGACTTAGCCCGAAGTAACCTTACCCAGGTTCCTTTTGAAGTTTTACACGAATTTATCCTGAAGCAACCCCACCCAAGTTCCTCCTTACAATTTCCCGATGCAGTTTTGCCCAAACTCATCACGAAGCAACCTTACCCAGGTTCCTTCTCGGTTCAGATGCAGTTTTACCTAAACTCCTCACGAAGCAACCTTACCCGGGTTCCTTCTCGGTTCAGATGCAATTTTACCTAAACTCATCACGAAGCAACCTTACCCAGGTTCCTTCTCGGTTCAGATGCAATTTTACCCAAACTCCTCACGAAGCAACCTTACCCAGGTTCCTTCTCGGTTAACATGCAGTTTTATGCAAAATCCATGCGAAGAAACCTTACCCAAGTTCCTTCTCAGTTCAGATGCAGTTTTACCCAAACTCATCACGAAGCAACCTTAGCCAGGTTCCCTCTCATAGCCCTACTATCCAGGATTTCACCTCGAAGTAACCCTACTATCCAGGTTCCTTCCCATAAGCCCTACTATCCAGGCTTTCATCTTGAGGTAACCCTATTATCCAGGTTCCTTCCCATAAGACCTACTATCCAGGCTTTCACCTCGAAGTAACCCTACTATCCAGGTTCCTTCCCATAAGCCCTACTATCTAGGCTTTCATCTTGAAGTAACCCTACTATCCAGGTTCCTTCTCACGGCCCTACTATCTAGGCTTTCATCCCAAAGAAACCCTATGACCCAGGTTCCTTCTCATAAGCCCTACTATCCAGGATTTCATCCCGAAGAAACCCTACGACCTAGGTTCCTTCTCATAAGCCTTACTATCCAGGCTTTCATCTCGAAGTATCCCTACGACCCAGGTTCCTTCTCATAAGCCCTACTATCTAGGCTTTCATCTTGAAGTAACCCTACTATCTAGGTTCCTTCTCACAGCCCTACTATCCAGGCTTTCATTCCGAAGTAACCCTACTTTCCAGGTTCCTTCTCTTTTATCTCCAGACCATAATTTACAGCACTGTAAGACCTGGACCCGACCAGATATAGTCAATTTCATAATTCCCCAGTAAGTCACTATGCAGCCTAGACCCTGACCAGATATACAATTCACTTCCACTTCCTCAATCAGGAGTTTGCTCCCCAGTAGAGTAATGGACAACCAAAACTCCTATACTCTGTTTTCCAAGACGTAAATCAACATTCCCCGGCGAAGTCCTCCTCAACGGCAGGTACAGGAATTCTCGCAAAGGAATCTCTTATGCAATCGGTATATTTTCTGGATGGAATCTTTAAGGTCATCTCTAACGATTCTCTGTTGACTTCCAAATGCCATCCATAAGCCCATTCCCGATTATCGATCAGTATTACTTCATGCGAGTGCAAATTTCTGGGCACTCTAGTGTTCAATCATCTTCCACCCTCAGATCACGAAAGGCAGACCAACCAATCTACATCCTCAAGTTTAAGAAGATTGAACAGGGGCAGCTTTTGTACCCCAAAATTTTCCCTCTCATTTTACTCAAAACATACTCATTGAATTCCTCAACTTGCTCAAGGATGCCCAAGAACTAACCATACAAATGCTCTCCTAAGACAATGAAGCTCAAACTAGGGTTTCCGTTTTCATCAAGAGGGGTGAACTCCAAATGTCTCAAATCTTTTCCATGGTATTAACATGTCCTCAAGACCATCTATGTCAAGTTTCATTCCTTGCACAAGAATTTTGCTCAGTCAACTATTCAAATGCCTAAAAATCAACTAAATTAGGTCAAAAGTCAAATGTGGCCCACATACAGTCAAACTTCAAGATTTTTGGTCAACATTTTGAAGTAACATCCATCATTTTATATAGGGTTGATCACGATCCCTCAAGAAATGCCCCAAATTCATCAAAACTTAAAAGTTTCTAAATTAGGGTTTCTATAGGAAAAGTCAACCAAACTTTAACTAGGTGTAACTTTCTCATACTTTATCATAAATTTCCCATCCAAGGCTCATTTTGAAGAGGATTCAATACCCTACAACTCATCTTCAGCCCTCAAGTTCAAGAAATGAACTCATGAAAATATATAAATTCAGACATTATAGGTCATTTCAAAAAGTCAACAAAAACACCTTTTGGGTCAAAGCTTCATACATGAACATGGAAGATCTAAGTGAGATGAAAAAATGGTTATTTAAAGGACATCTTAAGCTTTCTAAAAAGTACAAGAACACCCTCTTAGGGTTAAAATTGAGGGAGATATGTATTGTCAAAGTTGACCAATTTTTGGAAATGTGCATGAAGTCAATATTGATCAAAATGACTTTTATTCCAAATGGGCCCATGTTTTCTTGTTTGAAAATTTTTCCTAATATGGCCCACGACCCCCGAGCTTATCCACCTATTATTTTATTATTTTTATTATTTATTTTGATTTTTTATCCATTTAAATCAAAATAAATCAATTTAAATAGTAGAATAATCAAATAAAATCAAAGATTTGATTTTATGAGCATATTATGAGTCCATGAACAGCTAGCAAATCAAAAATTTCGTGCAAGAGCTAATTGATTGGAAAAGATATTAATTTGGTCTATTTTGGAAACAAATCATACAAGACAAAGAATTAAATCAAATCTCCATAATTTGCAAAGATATGATTAGTTTTTATTGACATAATGCATTCCAATATAAGGACATAACATTTTGAAGGCAAAAAAAGAGGGTTTGGGGTCGTGAAAACAAAGGAAGAAGTGTCAAATTTTTGTGAAAAAAGTGCAGGTCGATTTTGATTCTATAGACCGTTTCAAGCAATTCCAACGCCAGCAATTCGTTCCTGGACATTTTTTGAAGCCATTCCAATCATCCTCAAGCCTTAAAACCTTCAGAAATCACGCCTCACAGTGCCACAGTTTGCATCTTTTTTCAAGATTCGTTTTCAATTATTTATCCATCATAAACATGTTTTGATCATATATCCATTCTTGTTATCATATTTGCAATGTTTTTGATTGGTTTGATTGAAGTTTAAGTGCAGGAATGGTATGATGCCATTGTTTGGGTTTTGAGGTCCCAAATTAGGAATTCTATATAAAGGCAAAATTGGACAAAATTAGGGGTACTATCATGCTCAGGAGATGATTTACAATTGATCCATGCCTTTGGTTTAAATTTATTCTTCTTGTGCTGCGTTTTTGAATTTTGAAGTTTTTTAGTTACGAACAAAATTCATCAAGTGACGGAAAACTACTGTAGGTAAAAGTTCCCCATATAAAACGACAGATCCCTGAAGAAGGTGATGGTGTGGTGCTCACTAATTCGTCTATTCAAACCATTGGGGACCCACAACGCACGCGTTTTTGACATGTGGCCATACATCTTTATTTACATTATATTTATTTTGTATTATTTTGTTAACAATTAACACGCTTGGTTCAGTTGGCAAGGAAGGGCATGATAAGGCTTTAGTCCAAAAGGGGGTGGGTTCGATCCATCCCTTTTACAAAGTTAATTTTCACTAATTTGTGGCTCCAGATCCAATGTTCCAGGTCCCTGCGCGCTCCTCATGCACTTCCATCACCATACCACAAGATCTCATCATATCCAGATCTAACACTCAACACATGCAGACCATGGTGAACCCTCAAACGTGGCCAGCACTGGATCCAAACACCTGATTGGGCCAAAGGGTTTAGGCTCAATGAAATTCAGCTTCACACCCCCTAATCTGCTTTCATCATAGGCCCAATTACTTTCTTTCTTTATTTTCTTTTGGTTTATTTGATTAATTTCTTTTTTTACAAAATAACAAAAAAAATCATATTTTTTTATTTAATCATAAAATCAAGAAAACCACAAAAATGTAGAAGTAGATTTTTTTATTAAAATTAGTTTTTTTTAGAAAATGATTAATTTAATGATATTGACTTGATTGTTTTCATAATTAAAATTAATTAGACAAATTAGGTTTAATTCACAAATATTTAATTTTCTCAATAAAATACCAAAAAATATTTTTCTTGTGTTAATTAGATTTAGGTTAAGATTTCAAATATTTTTATCAATAATAAAATACAAAAAAATATTTTCTCTTTAATTGATTAGATTTTTAGAATTTAAACTTTGATTCTCGTAATTAATTCTCGCGTGCAATATTTTATTTTCCAATTATTGTATTTACTTCGGGTTTGTAATAGGTTTTAATTAGGATTTACCGCATATTATTTACTGTTTAATCCCCGGTTTTTGGCTATGTAAACCCCTCCCTGAGGCCTTGTAATAGCGTAGGACTATTTTATTTTCTCGCTTTTATATTATATGCTTGTGTATAATTGTTAGCAACCTAGGTTTGTATGCTTAATCAATTAAATAGATCATTTAATTACAAGATAAATATCTGAAAACGAACACTGCTGCACACTTGCACCCTTAGGGTTTACCCCACATGGTTGTCTCGGAAACAATGGCCATGTCCCTCGAACATAGGGATACCTTAGCAATGACCCGCAATTCAAAATTGTCATAAAAATCATAGTCCCTACTTGTCCCTCGAGTTGCCTACGAGAAATGATCTTATGATGATAGTCCCTTCGAAATGCTAAGGTATCCGTACTTGTTGCCTTCAGAGACCATTTCGTCCCTTCGAACGTCCCTTTAAAAATCCAACGACAGAGCTACCTACTCCTTAATAGTAGGATAGCACTGTCTAAAGGAAACAAAAACGAACAAACTTTTTTTGAGTAGGTAGAAATCTTAAGTACTTGCTCAAAATAAAAACTGTTCACACAAACACTTTTCAAAACAGTTTTCAAAACAACTTCATCACACTCTTGAGGACCGATATAAGGGTTATCACAAAGTAAACAGAACTTTTCAAAACAAGTACACACAAGCAATTTAAAAAATGAGCAAGTACTTAAGAGCCCCTGGAAAACCACGGATAGAAAGGGTGCTAACATCTTCCTTTTCTATAATCTATCCCCTGTGTGATACGGTGGGAGAACTGACTTGAGGTTTTGCGTTTGTTTTCGCAAATGTTTCGGTTGAGCAAGAGTCGCCACCGACTTTTTATTTTATCCTAAGGAAAGGTTAAAAAGCACAGCAAAAACCTTTGAGATGTTTTCTTGGGTTCGGGGAGTAGATTATAGAAAGGGAAGGTATTAGAACCCTTTCTATCCATGGTTATCCATGGGCTCTTAGTTACATGCTTAGATCAACTTGCCTTGATTTTCAATTGTTTGAAATGGTGCTTTTTGTGTGTGGGTTTGAAAATGTTTTGAAAAGAGGCCATTTGTGGTGGCAACCTTTGTAATGATCCATGTTGGGATGTATACAAAGGTGTATGTCTTTTGAAAAGTTTTCAATGTTTTTGAAGGTTGTTTTTGAAAGTGTGTTGTGATGCGTGGTTTTGAAAAATAGGCAAGTGTTTTTGTTTTGCAAGTTGGCAAGTAACCAAGAGCTATCTACCCTAAATTTCTCAAAGATCTTTCCTATGTTTTAACCCTTTTAACAATTTTGTTCCACCATTGTATTTGGTGGACAATCTTGTGTTAGGATGTTAATGGGACAAGCGCGGGTCATCGTTTAGACCATGATTGCAATGGTGCCAAGTGTCTTTGGGCAATTTTTCCTTTAAGGGACTTGATCATTTTTAGGCAACTTTCGAAAGCGTCATCGAGGGACTATGATCCTTTGAATTGTTTTTGTTTTGCCAAAGACACCTAACATGCAACATGGCCCATTATTGAAGGCAACAAGTGGAGTAACCCTAAGGGTGCAAGTGTGATTGATGTTGTCCATTTTCATGCTTTGTTATCTTTGAATTAGGTCAAGCTATTTGTTTGGTTGATTTTTGCATACAAACCCTAATTCTATCATGGCATATTTAGAAAGCTTTTAAATGCGGAATTTAAAGGTCCTAAATTATTACAACACAAATTATGGGATGGGGGTACAAATGTTCAAATGGGGGATATTTAGCAAGAAAAATTAAATCTAAACTATTACATCCAAATTGAATTATACAAATTATTTAATATACAATAATTAAATAAAATACAATAAATATGCAAGATGCAAAAAGTGATTTTTATGTGTATGTAAAAGTACTTTTTATGTGGCAAATGAACAAAAATAAAAAGGATTAATTTTTTGGGTATTTTGTGTTTTAGGGCAAAACCCTAATTTTGCAAATAAAAGGTATTTATTATTTAATATATACAATGTTTATTAATTATATACAAAAAATAAATAAAAAGGAAGTATATTGTAAAAAAGTGATTTTTGAGGTCAAATATTAATAAAAATAAAAATGTATTATTTTTGTATTTTTATCCTAAATATTATAATAAATATATGAGTATTTATATTATTTACTAAATATATTAAATATGTACAAAAATAGAATATTTATTATTTACAAAAAAAAGTATATTTCTAGAAAATGTTTGCAAAAGATAAAATAAACTAAAATTAGAAAACAAAATGTTTTTGTATTATTTTTGTATTTTTGAATAAAAGGCAATATATGTTATTTATATGTATAAACTTCATCTAAAACAAATAAAATTCAAATAAAATGCAAAAATGGTTGAAAACATGTTTTTAATATTTTTTATGTTTTGTCAAAAAATAACAAGTCAGAATAAAAAAAAAGTCAAAAAATGATAAAAATAAACACAATGGGCCAAGGGGGTGTATGTGAAATAAAGTGGTGCAAAAAGGAAACAAAACTCAGGCCCAGCCCAAGTCTATCTTCTTCAACCTCCAGCCAGTTTGTTTCAAAAAACGCGTGTTTCCCATGCTGATTCAAACATCCTGATTCTTGGACTTTCAAGCAAAACTCATAACACCAAAAATGTAGAGCATCAAGAGACGAATCCATACATATAAAGAACTTAACTTAACTCTAAGAAACGAAGGAGAATTTCTTCATCCCTAATTCCTGACCTAAGTTTTTTCTAATATTCAGGTTCCAAATTCTCTCAGCACATATAACATAAATGCAAAGTAATTATATGTGTAGCTTCAGGGCCATGAGTAAAGCATTTTTCATTCATAAACCTAAACCCAACTCTTCCTAGATTGAGAGATATAAGTCCATGAACTTACCTGTTCAGCTTGGATCGTGTATGACAATGGAGGTACTTTCAAGGCAATGTGAGGACTTGTACAACTTGCTTGAAGTTCAGGGATGCTTCTCCAATGCTTGGTGTGCTTTGAATCTTGCTGAATCACTCCATGGAAGTCAACCTGCAAGAGAGAAAAATGAAAATGGAAAACTATGCTATGGCTGTTACAGTCTGTATCTAAGGTTGGGGATAACTTCAATGGATGGTACGGAGTGTGTATGAACAAGCTTTGGCCAAAACGCACGAGCAAACTGAGTTGTGCAACTCAATCTGCAGGGATGCCCTGTTTTATGCAGCAAAGTGGTGTTTCTGTGAATGAGGAGGTATTGAAAGTGGTTGGCTCGTGTTTTAGGTCAGGCTTGATGTTTGGAATGTGTTCAACAAGTTTGCTTAGGCTTGTGTTGACAGGAATGTAATGTTGTGTTAGTTATGCCAAGTTTCTTCTAATGTAAGTCAAAAATGCCAAGTCCTGTTACAGGCTCCTCTAGGCCCCTCAAATATGCTGCAAAGTTTGTTCTTGATCAGTGGGATATGTCCAATAACTTGTGCCTCAGAGATTTGCTTTGTACCTCTTGGATTGTAAACTTGACATAAAGTGTAACTTTACAAAAATGGATAACTTGCTTTTTCTAATTATGGACTAATCCTTCATGTAATGACCATATGCATAGAATAACATCTTGGCACAATGGTTTAGCATTGAATTATTGAGTGTTAATGGGATTAGAGGCCTGTAACTAGCTTGTGCAAGATGATTTCAAAAATGCAAAGTGTATGAACATGTAAATGGCTCATGAACAAAGTGACTTTTGCCCATATTGACAAATTCGATTCTCCCTAACCACAAGGGTGTTTGAGAAGTTCTTGGACAATTTGGAAAGCTTGGAATATGTACTACAATCCATCTTTGTAATGCAAGTTAAAATTCCAAGTGGAAGCATGTGAAAAAAGGCCATGAAGTTAGGCAAAAATCCTGCCTATAATAGGTCAAAAATTTTCTAAGTTAAGAATGTTTTGCACCCCTATTCCAAAAATCATAACTTGAGCTACAAGCTTATTTTGAGGAAACTTTGTGAATCAAAGTTGTATATTTTGCAATGGACTATAACTTTCATGTTTTGAGTTTAGCTTTAATCCATTTGCATCTTGAAGAAAAAATAGGACAAAGTTAGGAAAAAATTAAGAATTTTCATAATTTAGAAAAATTCTAAGTTATGAAATTTCTTCATTTCAAACCCTAATTTGTGATTTTTGATTTCTTGATGAACAAGTTTCACAAATTGACATGTCTTAATGAAAAATGAATCTTGACACTTGACTTTGACCAAAAAGTCAAAGTTTGACTTTTCAGTATACAGTCAAATTTGGCTCAGTTGACTGGAAAATTCATCTGTCAATCTTGTGCATTTGGGATCTTTTGAACTTGTTGAACATGTCAAGACAATTCCATTGAGTCCTTGAGTCCATATGTGAACTTGGTTTGCCATTGGTTACGTCAAACAGTTAAGAATTGCCTTTGTGCAGTCAAAACCCTAAAAATGACCATTTTGCCCTTTTGGTGATCTGATCAAATTTCTTGTGGAATTGTGATCCAAACTTGATCAAGTGGTCCATATGAGTTCAATATGTTGATGTGGGTCAAAAATTATGAGGTTTGACTGTCAATTGACCACAGTTGACTTTTTCCTCAATACAGTTGATTTCTAGGTCAACTGTCCAATTGACTGGGCAAAGATTGGAATCAAGGCTTGAAACTTGGTATGGATAAACTTATGAGTCCAACATGAAGCATGAAAGTCATCTTGGGCCTTTTAGGTCAAAACATCTTTGTGCAAACACAAACCCTAATTTGGGTCAACAGTGCAAGGAAGAGTCTTGAGCAAAGTAAACCCTAACTTGATCTTGAGCTCCAAGGGTCTTGGGATGAGAAAATGTTGATGAAGTGGGAGGGAAAATTTTGGGGTACAACAGTTGCCCATGTTCAATCTTCTTAGACCTGAAGATGTAGATTGGCTTGCGTGCCTTTCGTGATCCGAAGGTAAAAGGAGATTGGACACTAGAGTGCCCTGAAATATGCACTGGCATGGTAGAGTATCAGCAATGTGATGTCGGGAATGGGCTTATAGATGCCATTTGGAAGATGGTGGATAGGGGGATGGGCTTATAGATGCCATCTGGAGGTGTGACAGAACCTTGTCGGGAATGGGCTTATAGATGCCATTTGGAAGTGTTGATCGCGTAAGAGATCCCTAAGCGAGAACTTGCGTACTTTGAGAAAGGAAGATGGTTTCCTGGCCTGTTACAGGTGTTGATCTTCAAACTCTTCATGCAGATATGCCCTGGCTAGGTACAGGTATCGAATCTACAATTAGTTGCTCACAGATGTGCCCTAGCTAGATACAGGAATCAAATCCGGAACTTCAAAAGGTTGCTTACAGACGTGCCCTGGCTGGATACAGGTATTGAATCTCTAAATTGTTTATGCAGATATGCCCTGGATGGATACTGGTGTCGAATCTACAATTAATCGCTCATAGATATGCCCTGGCTAGACACAGGAATCGAATCTGGAATTTGTCGTCTTTAGATATGCCATGGCTGGATACAGGAATCGAATCTGGAATTGGTCGTCTACAGATATGCCCTGGCTGGATACAGGAATCGAATCTGGAAATTTGTTGTCTACAGATATGCCCTGGCTGGATGCAGGTATCGAATCTGGAAATTGTTGCTCACAGATGTGCCCTGGCTAGATACAGGTATCGAATCTGGAAATTGTTGCTCACAGATGTGCCTTGGCTAGATACAGGTATCGAATCTGGAATTGCGATAGTTGATAGTAATCATCTTTGGATTGTCCTCTTTTCTGAAAAGGCAAAAACATTAGTTGTATGCAATGTCATGATGTATGAGATGCATGATGTCATGATGTTCTCAAAAATAAATGAGATTGTGTGATATGATGCGTATATGCATGCGTCATGGTGTATGATAATGTGATGTTTATGAATGTATTTTCGTCTAGGAAAATAAATCCTTGACGAATGCCGGGAAATCAAATCCTGGGCTGATGTTTTGAAGAGTAGAGTTCTTCGTTTCCGCCGGGGATGATGGTTGTAAGAATAAACCGGTAGGAGAAGATGACTCCGTTGGGGAATAAACTTGTTGGAGAGATTACTCTGAGGGGAATAAAATAGGTGTAGAGATTACTCTGTGGGGTATTACTCTGTGGGAAGAGATACTTCGCTGAGGTTTTAATGAGAGCTCTGCCGGGGATTCCACTGATATGTTATGTTGGGTAACTTGATGAGCTCCGCTGGGGATAGGAAGAACTTCGCCGAGGACGAACTTTCCGTGGTAATTAGCTGAGGATAACCCAGTTATAAGCTCTGGTGAGAAATAACTTTTGAATAAAGTCGGGGAGATGCGTTCGTACTCTGCAGGGGATAAGCTTCCAGAATCTTCTGGGGATAAGCTTTCAGACCTGCTGGGGATATGGATTCCACTCTCCTGGGGAAACTTTGGATTGTACTGGGGAATGGCTCCACTGGGGTGTCTTGTATTCTGCCGGGGAACAATCTTATATTAAGACTGCCGGGGATGCTTGCTGAGGAATGTCTATACTCCGCTGGGGAATGTTGAGATTTACTGGGGATACCCAACTTCCTTAAGGTTGACAGTAGACTAACTCTGCTTGGGGAGAGTATTGCTGACTTGCTGGAGATACTGTGCCTTTTTAGGGCTGATGGGAGACCAAACTCTGCCTGGGGAGAGTATTGCTGAATCTTGTCTTTCTCTATGGGGAGTTGAGGTAACTTGGTTTCATTCTTCAGCCGAACTTGCCTTGGTACCTCAGTGGACAGAGCAACTCGATCGCTTAGAAAAATCTAAATTGCCCCTGTTTCGGATGTCATCTGTAATTAGTCTTTTGTTTTGCATGCAAATATTCATGATTAGCAATTAATGTCAAATGCATATATCAAAAATGAACATTGGACGTTCTTTGCAAAACAAAACAGATAAAGGAAAAACAATTGGCAATTTGTCTGAAAAATTGAACTTGTATTGATTTTGAAATTTGCCTGTAAATAGGCGTTTTATGTACAAGAGGCTGACGTCCTAGTAAGAGAACGCCGCCTGAGCAAAATAAAGTTTATACAATTTTGTGAAAAAGAAACAAAACAGCTATGTGAAAAATAATCCCACTGGGTTCCAACTCTGTTATCGCCTTTATGTCTTCAAGCGTCTTCATCACTCTGATGCTTAGTTGAAGATGAAGCTGATTGATTGGAGTCATTTGAGCCCGATAATTGATGCTGAATTCTAGATGCAAGGTGATCCAATGAGACATAGTATTACGCTTTATCCCTAACTTTTTCCTGGACCGCCCTTTCGGGTTTTCAGTCCACCGGGATACCCATTTTTGCCCAAGCCGCCTTTTCAGGTTTTCGACTTACCGGGTGTACAGATTTTTTCATTTCATCCCTTATTTTTGCCCGAACCCTTTTGGTTCGCCGGGAAGCCCTTATTTTTGCCTAGGTGTGTCAACCTAGTGGGTCTTTAATTCATGCGTAGTATCTTTTTACTATGTCTGCATTGGCAGGGTGAGGAAGGTCGTCACCATCCATGGTGGTTAGAATCATAGCTCCTCCCGAGAAGATGTGTTTAACCACAAATGGACCTTCGTACGTAGGGGTCCATTTTCCCCTGGGATCACTTTGAGGAAGAATGATGCGCTTGATTACCAGGTCTCCGACTTGATACTCTTGTCGTCTGACCTTCTTGTTAAATTCCCTGATCATCCATTTTTGGTACGTCTGACCATGACAAATAGCAGTGAGTCTCTTTTCATCAATTAGGTTTAATTGATCAAGTCGAGTCTGGATCCAGTCATCTTCGCTCAAACCTGCATCCTTCATTATCCGGAGAGAGGGTATCTGGACTTCAATAGGCAAGACTGCCTCCATGCCAAAGACCAAGGAAAAGGGAGTTGCCCCTGTTGACGTCCGTGCTGAGGTACGGTACCCATGAAGAGCAAACGGTAACATTTCGTGCCAATCTTTGTAGGTCACTGTCATTTTCTGCACAATCTTCTTGATGTTCTTATTCGCTGCTTCTACAACCCCATTCATCTTCGGCCGGTAGGGAGAAGAGTTGTGGTGTTGTATCTTGAATTACTCGCAGAGCTCAGTGATCATCTTGTTGTTAAGATTGGTACCATTATCCGTAATGATCCTCCCAGGTACACCATATCGATAGATCAGGTTGTGCCGAATGAAACGTGCCACGGCGTTCTTGGTTACGGTAGCATAGGAAGCCGCTTCAACCCATTTTGTGAAATAATCAATCGCTACCAAGATGAAGCGATGCCCGTTGGATGCCGTAGGTCGGATCTCGCCGATCATATGAATGCCCCACATTGCAAAAGGCCAAGGTGCTGTCAAGATGTTCAGAGGAACCGGGGGAATGTGCACCTTATCAGCATAGATCTGGCATTTATGACAAGTTCGAGAATGCTGATAACAGTCGGCTTCCATTGTGGACCAGAAATACCCTGCCCGAAGGATTTTCTTTGCCATGGTATGTCCACTGGAATGTGTTCCGAAGGTACCTTCATGTAGCTCTGCCATGATCCTTTCTGCCTCAGTCTTATCCATACAACACAGTAGGGTCGAATCATGGTTTCGCTTGTAGAGAATGCCATTGCTGATGAAGAATTTTGCCGCGAACCTTCTCAGGAACTTCTTGTCATTAACAGATGCGCCTTCGGGGTATTCTTGAGCTTCCAAGTACCTCTTCACTTCATGATACCAGGGTTTTTCTGTTACCTCTTCGGTCTCGACATCGCAGCAATGTGCAGGTTCATCCAACTTCCAGATAATGATTCGGGGAGCCTCGTTATCCCATTTGACTTTGAACATAGAAGACATCGTAGCCAACACGTCCGCCAACTGATTCTCCTCTCATGGGAAGTGTTCAAAAGTTATCTCCTCGAAGTGGGGAAGCAATGTCAACACATACTCCTTGTAAGGAAGAAGATTTGGGTGTTTCGTATCCCACTCGCCTTTGACCTGATTGATCACGAGAGCGGAATCTCCGAAGACACTCAGAAACTTGATCCTTAAGTCAATTGCAGCTTGAAGACCCATGATGCATGCCTCATACTCCGCCATGTTGTTGGTGCAGTTGAAACATAACCGGGCGGTGAGTGGAGTATGAGTGCCTTTAGGGGATATGATCACAGCGCCGATACCATTACCCAAAGCGTTCGAGGCTCCGTCAAAGTGCATAGACCATCGGGATCCTTCCTCAGGTCCTTCATCCGGTCCAGGTACTTCACAATCAGTCACTACCATGATATCCTCGTCTGGAAATTCAAAGTTCATTGACTGGTAATCGTCCACTGCCTGATGTGCCAAATGGTCTGCCAATACACTTCCCTTGATTGCTTTTTGAGTCGTGTACTGGATGTCATATTCCGTCAAGATCATTTGCCATCTTGCTATTCTTCCAGACATAGCAGGCTTTTTGAAGATGTACTTTATTGGATCCATTTTTGAAATCAACAGAGTAGTGTGAGTCAACATATACTGTCTCAGCCAGCGAGCAGCCCATACCAAAGTGCAGCAAGTTTTCTCGAGCAGTGAGTATCGGGTCTCATAGTCGGTAAACTTTTTGCTAAGGTAATAAATGGCGTGTTCTTTTCGGCCAGACTCGTCATGCTGCCCCAGCACACACCCCATTGAGTTGTCCAGTACTGTCAAGTATAAGATTAGAGGTCTCCCTTCAACCGGCGGCATAAGAATGGGTGTTTCTTGGAGATACTCTTTGATCTTTTCGAAAGCGGCCTGACATTCATCGTTCTAACGTACTACTTGATCTTTCTTCAGCAGCTTGAAGATTGGTTCACAGGTAGCAGTTAGATGCGAGATGAATCGGGCAATGTAGTTCAATCGTCCTAGGAAGCCTCTGACTTCTTTCTCTGTCTTAGGAGTTGGCATCTCTTGTATGGCTTTCACTTTGGCAGGGTCCACTTTAATACCTTTGTCGCTTACGATGAAGCCTAACAATTTTCCAGATCTCACCCCAAAGGTGCACTTGTTTGGGTTCAACCTCAGCTTGTACAACTTTAGACGGTCAAACAGCTTCCGTAGATGGTCAAGGTGTTCCTCCTCAGTTTGGGACCTTGCAATCATATCGTCGACGTATACTTCTATCTCGTGATGGATCATGTCATGAAATAAAGCAACCATGGCACGTTGGTAGGTTGCCCCAGCATTTTTCAACCCGAAAGGCATGACCTTGTAGCAAAAGGTGCCCCACTAAGTGACAAAAGTGGTCTTCTCCATGTCTTCAGGAGCCATCTTGATCTGATTATAACCGGAGAAGCCATCCATGAAGGAGAATACCTTATGCTGAGCAGTATTGTCAACCAGAACATCGATATGAGGCAGAGGGAAATCATCCTTAGGGCTCTCCCTGTTCAAATCCCTATAATCGACACACATTCGGACCTTACCATCCTTCTTCGGCACTAGAACCACGTTGGCAACCCATTGAAGGTAAGAAGTCACTGCTAGAAACCCGGCATCAAATTGTTTCATAACCTCAGCTTTGATTTTCTCGGACATTTCTGGACGCATACGGCGGACCTTCTGTTTTACCGGAGGGCATTCTTCCTTGGTAGGCAGGTGATGAACCACAATGTCGGTATCCAACCCAGGCATGTCTTCGTAAGACTAGGAAAAGATTTCCAGATATTCATGCAGCATCTGAATCAACCGTTGTTTCACACTGAGCTCTAGATTGGCACCAATCTAGGACTTCCTTTCTGTCTGTCTCAGTATCCAGATTTACCGTTTCCACTGGCTCTTCATGTGGCTGAATGTCCCTCTCTTCCTGGAGTAGTAGTCTTGCAAGTTCACCAGGCACTTCGCAATCATCTTCACCTTCGTCTTCGGCTAAGTTGATCGGATTTTCGAAGTCATAACTGGCAGTAGCAGAGTCGTTACCAGTGAGATCCAGAATTGATTGGAACATGTATAGGTGAGTGTGTGTAAATATAGTTGTTTTGCAATATATAATAAAGAAAGAAAAGGAGTGCAAGATTTTGAAATGCAACAAACGTCCAATGTTTTTATTGATGATATATGAAAATGACACACAAAATCCTCACAAATGAAGCCACGGTGCCCCGGGTAAGACACTGAGCCATAAAAGTTTCAAAATATTGTCTGTTACAAATTCAAAACAAAAGAGTTCATTACTGAGTGACAAAAGTAATAGGTGTGAAGTCTTTGGAAGTCCAGTTGCTTGGTCCTCCGTCGGTTGTTGGGTAGATCCAACTGTCGAATTCAGATTCCTCCACGTCGTCTTCAATAGCATTTATTCTCGGGTTGGTGATGAACACAGGAGGTCTTCCAATCCTTGCCTTACGAACAGCCCTCTGAGCTTCTGCAGTGAAACCCAGACCAAACTTGTCAGTCTTTGGAGTAAAGTCAGGAAGTCGGCCCCAATTTGCGCACTCACCCTTCTCAATCACAGCCCGGGCATCCTTTAAGGAAGCCATCTTCAAAGGAGGGTTTTCAATCACAGTTTCAGTTGATGCCAGTGTCTGAGGCACCTCTTCAAAGTGCTGGAATGGAGTCTCAATGAATTCCCCATCCATATCTATGTACCGGAACGAGTTGAGGTGGCTGACCATATACTCTTCTTCCCCCTGAACTGTCACAATTTTCCCTCTGACCGGGTACTTAAGCTTCTGATGTAGTGTGGAGGTCACAGCTCCAGCCTTGTGGATCCATGGACGACCCAGTAAACAAGAATAGGATGGTCTGATATCCATCACATAGAAAGTAGAATCAACGACTTGAGAACCAACCCTGATTGGAATGTCAACTTCCCCATGTACCATCCTTTTCGAACCGTCAAAGGCTCGGACAACAATGTTACTAGGCTTGAGCTCCAAACCCTCACAATCCAACCTGTCTAGGGCCTTCTTGGGCAATACATTCAATGAAGAACCGGTGTCTACCAACACATGAGCAAGAGTAGTGCCCCTGCATTCGATGTATACATGCAGGGAATTGTTATGGTTCTTTCCTTTGGCGGTCAGATCAGCGTCAGAGAAACCCAACCCATTATCAGCAGTCAAGTTGACCACACAATCGGTAAATTGATCAGTAGACGTTTCTTGCGGAACATGGGCCGTCTTCAGGAAGGAAATCAGGGCCTTGGCATGGGCCTCTGAACACAACAATAGTGATAGCATAGAAATCTTTGATGGGGTGTGCCCCAGCTGCTCAACTACATTGAAATCACTTTTATTGATAATCTTGAGGATCTCCTCCATCTCTTGCTGGGAGGCTTCAATAGTGGTTGTCTTCGGCGCCTCCGTCAGGGCAGGCAAATCAGTAGCAATCCCTTTGCCCCGAGCGTCAGATGACTCGGCAGTATGGGTAGAAACAGGAACTTGATTAGGAAGGGGAACAGGCACACTTGCAGGTGTGATGATAAGAGGTTTCTGAATAGCTGGTGGTGCAATATCTGGCGAGAACAGCCTACCACTGCGAGTAATCTTGGCAGGCCCGGTGATGTTGCTGACGCCGATACTAGTATCAAACTCTTGTTTAACTCCAAGCACATAAACATCTTCCCCATAGTTCCATGGGACAGCTTTGTTGGATGTATAGGGGAGAGGTCCCGGAACAGTGATGATGATAGGAGCAATCTTCTGAGTGGACATGATTTTGACAGGCTTCTTTGAGGGAGCCTTAGGAGGTTTGTTGAAAATAGTGACAATAGAAACTTCTTCAGTAGGGGTAGCAGGAACAGCAATCTTCTCGAACAAGATCTCTTTGCTATCCATCAGGCTTTGGATGCCTGACTTCAGCAAGGGACAACCAGCAGGTGAAACAACACACAGAAGGCAACCTTTACCACATCCCAGAAATAAACCGGCTAGAAACAGGTTCTTCTTGACAGTCAATAACAGAGTAACAATCTCTTCCATGGAGGCTACATACCGGTCTTCTTCCACAACATTCACTCCATGCTGGGGCATGGGAGCAGTTACAACATTGGGTCTTTCGGGCGCCTCGAACTGTATTTCTTTAGCATCAATAAGGTCCTAAACCTTATTCCTTAGAGCCCAGCAATCATCCGTGGTATGCCCCGGGCTATCAGAGTGATAAGCGAAACGGGCGTTGGGGTTGTACTTCAGAGAGGCTGTGTTCACTACCTTCGGAGCTTCTTTGACAGTTACCAGATTGGTTGACAGTAGTTTCGGCAAAATCTGAGACAGGGTCATGCTGAGCCGAGTGTACTGCGTTTTAGGTCTCTCACCCCTTGGTTGGTTAAACTGCTGAGGAGCAGCAACAGGCTTTGAAATTACCAATGCATTGACAGCTTGGCGGCGTTCCGGCTTAATTTGTCTTCTGGGACCATAAACAGCACTGGCTTCCTTCTTGAATGGCTTCTTTTCAGTACTCACGGCAGCACCTTTTTGTATCTTCCCCGACTTGATACCAGCTTCTATCCTCTCTCCAGTTAAGATCGGGTCTGTGAACCCAGCAGAAGAATTACCAATCAGATGGTTAAAGAATGGACCAGACAGGGTCCCTAAGAACATGTCAACAAGTTCACGGTCAGTCAAAGGTGGTTGCACCCTGCCAGCCAGGTCTCTCCACTTTTGCGCATACTCCTTGAATCCTTCGCCCGTCCCCAATGACATACCCTGAAGTTGGGTACGCGTGGGAGCGAGGTCAGAATTGTACTGATACTGTTTATAAAATGTAGTGGCCAAGTCCTCCCAGTTTTGGATACTGGCTCCATCCAGCTGGTAGAACCACTCGAGTTGAGCCCCTGAAAGGCTATCCTGAAAGAAATGGATCCATAGGTTCTTGTCTGCAGTGTAAGGTTGGATCTTCCTTACATATGATCTGAGATGCATCTTCGGGCAGAATAGCCCGTCATATGTTGCAAAAACTGGCACTTTAAACTTCGGGGGGATCACAATTCCAGCGACTAATCCCAAATCTTTGAAATCTAAGCCGGGAACTCTCTGCAGCTCCATAGCTGCCAACCTGTATTCCAAGCCTTTGTACTTATCGTCGGCGGGCGGGTATTGTTGCTCAGAGTAGTCTTCGTCCTCTTCATCCTCTCCTTCTTCAGCTTCAGATCTAGAAGGTACCGCAGCCGCATTCCCTTTACTGGTTCCCTCTTTAGATGTAGGGGGAAATTCAAGCACTCTTCTGGCTTCACCCTCAAACCTTCTTCCTAGGGTAGCCACCCCGATTCTTTTCTTCTTCTTTTTCACTTGCTCTTTGTTCCCAAGCAGGGCCTTTAGATCCTCCTGACCCTTAGCCAAGGTCATCAGGAGATGTTGAAACTGTGAGTTCTGAGACTGCAAGTCCTTGACCGTCTGTTCGAGATCCATCTTACTGAAATAAACAGCAGAAAGATAAGGAAACCTGGTGTGGAGACCTGCTTATGCGCATGATGAATGATATGCTTATGTATGCAATGCATTCAAGCATTTAGAAAATTCAAAATTGTTGCAAACAAAAAGAACACACGTCATATTAATAAGAAGAAATTTTGTCAGTACATAAATGCCCCATGGGCCAAATATTACAAAAAACTTCTCAAGGTAAAAAGACGTTGCGCATCCTTTTTGGTGCGATGTAGGTGTTGAGGGTCTCTTCCTCATGGAGTCGGAGGGTAAGCTCCAAAACCTTCTTCTCGCTGGCGTAGAAGCTGGCCTCAAAAGTATTCCGTTCCTCCTTGAGTTGGATCCAACTCTTCTGCATCTCCTCCCACGATATAGGCATGTCAGGATATAGGATGGTGTAGGGAACCTCTCCTTCCTTAACGGGCTCTTTAATCACAGGGAGAACATGAGGGTAAGGCATCATTAGACTCTGGGCTCGGGCTCGTACCCACTTGAGATAAGGCTCAAGAGGGATGGAGTTCTTGTGCCCCAATGTCTTGCTATCTACCTTGTTAGGCATCCTCCAAGCTCTGATGAATCTTTGACGAAGTCCTTGCGCATCGTTATCGAAGTCAAAAACTAAGTCAGGGATCAACATGTCTTGAGGGTCATCCCTCCTTGCATATCCAAATTGTCTCAAGGCTAGACAAGGGTTGTAGGTAATGCCCCATCTAATGCCAAGCAACGGAACATTAGGGAACTCTCCACAATGATCGATGATGATGACATTTTCTCTGGACCGAGAACACCAATGTACATCAGAGTGAGTGAGGGTCATCAACCGTTGTGACCACCTTAAGCCTTGGTCATTCTTCAAGATAGATTGTGGAAGGTGCGAAATAAACCACCTTGCAAGGAGAGGAGTACAACACATGAGAACACCCCTCTTTCTCATTGTTCGTGTGTAAAATGAGTGAAGAATGTCCCCAAGAAAATTTGGTATTGGATTCCTGGATAAGAAGATTTTGACGGCGTTGACATCTACAAACTGGTCAGGGTTTGGGAACAAGACCAACCCATAAATGAGGAGTGCCACAATTTCTTCAAAGGCTTGTAGATCCAATGAATTCCAACATTCTTGTGCTTTCTCAAACAAGAATTTTGCCAAGATGCCTTTGACACCGCTTCTAGTTTCCCAATTCCCCTTGATGTCAGATGGTTGCAAGTGTAGTGCTTGAGCAACATCTTCAGGCTTTGGTTCTTTTTTCGTACCGTTGTAGGGTAGTTGATTAAGAATAGGAATCCTCAGAAGTTGAGAAAATTCCTCCAAAGTGGGCACCAATTGGTAATCGGGGAAAGTGAAACAGTGGTGAAGGGGGTCAAAGAACTGGAACAACACCTTTACCATGTCCTCTTCAATGCTTGTGTTGACTAGGCTGAGCAGTCTACCATGTCTTTCACTGAAGGGAGAGCTTTCCGGAATTCTGGATGTGAGCTCCTTGAGCTGAGGAGGGATTCTCACAAGGTTGACTTGGATAGTTTTCCTGCGAAGAATTTCCATTAACTATAAAACAAGAACAAAGGTGAAGATCTAAACCCTTGAAATGGTTAGTGTATGCATATGATGCTTTATGATGCTCATGATGTATGCACAAACATATGTACAAGCAATTCACACAAAACCCTAGTTTCAGGCTTGCATGGGGTTTCATAGGTAAGTACCCTCTTGAGTGTAGTTGGCTTAAAAACCTGTCCTAGAAATAGTAACCGGGTTCTAAGGAGCTCAATATCATTGGATTGTTTTCCATGTTCATTGTTTTGGTTTAGCCACTTAACTAGCGACCAAAATATTCCAAGAAAACAACCCTCAAAGAGTGTAGTATCGAGTATCTACCAACTTCGGACTGCACCAAAGCCGGTCATCTCACTACCCCTAATGAAAGGCCAAGATGGTCAAGTAAGGTTCTAGGTCATTAGTGCTTAGTGACATCACTCAGTGGCCCCGTACTCTCCTTGATTGAACTCAAGGGTTACCAGTACTCACAAATATGTCGCACTAATATAGTTATTGCTTCAACCGTGTCGGTATACCCCGCACAGTTTCCACAACATATTGCTATCTATGAATGTTTCCCCAAATCCGGGTGTAGGATTTCAAACCCAAACAAGAGAGCCAAGATATAAAGCAATCAAAGCAAACAATTAGTCATGCAAGAGGGTGATCTAAGCCCTAAGGTTACTCCACTTTTAAAATTTTCCCCAGCAGAGTCGCCAGTTCTGTGATACGGTGGGAGAACTGACTTGAGGTTTTGAGTTTGTTTTCGTAAATGTTTCGGTTAAGCAAGAGTCTCCATCGACTTTTTATTTTATCCTAAGGAAAGGTTAAAAAGCACAGCAAAAACCTTTGAGATGTTTTCTTGGGTTCGGGGAGTAGTTTATAGAAAGGGAAGGTATTAGCACCCTTTCTATCCATGGTTATCCATGGGCTCTTAGTTACTTGCTTAGATCAACTTGCCTTGATTTTCAATTGTTTGAAATGGTGCTTTGTGTGTGTGGGTTTGAAAATGTTTTGAAAAGAGGCCATTTGTGGTGGCAACCTTTGTAATGATCCATGTTGGGATGTATACAAAGGTGTATGTCTTTTGAAAAGTTTTCAATGTTTTTGAAGGTTGTTTTTGAAAGTGTGTTGTGATGTGTGGTTTTGAAAAATAGGAAAGTGTTTTTGTTTTGCAAGTTGGCAAGTAACCAAGAGCTATCTACCCTAAATTTCCCAAAGATCTTTCCTATGTTTTAACCCTTTTAACAATTTTGTTCCACCATTGTATTTGGTGGACAATCTTGTGTTAGGATGTTAACGGGACAAGCGCGGGTCATCGTTTAGACCATGATTGCAATGGTGACAAGTGTCTTTGGGCAATTTTTCCTTTAAGGGACTTGATCATTTTTAGGCAACTTTCGAAAGCGTCATCGAGGGACTATGATCATTTGAATTATTTTTGTTTTGCCAAAGACACCTAACAGGCAACATGGACCATTATTGAAGACAACAAGTGGAGTAACTCTAAGGGTGCAAGTGTGATTGGTGTTGTCCATTTTCATGCTTTGTTATCTTTTAATTAGGTCAAGCTATTTGTTTGGTTGATTTTTGCATACAAACCCTAATTCTATCATGGCATATTTAGAAAGATTCTAAATGCGGAATTTAAAGGTCCTAAATTATTACAACACAAATTATGGGATGGGGGGTACAAATGTTCAAATGGGGGATATTTAGCAAGAAAAATTAAATCTAAACTATTACATCCAAATTGAATTATACAAATTATTTAATATACAATAATTAAATAAAATACAATAAATATGCAAGATGCAAAAAGTGATTTTTATGTGTATGTAAAAGTATTTTTTATGTGACAAATGAACAAAAATAAAAAGGATTAATTTTTTGGGTATTTTGTGTTTTAGGGCAAAACCCTAATTTTGCAAATAAAAGGTATTTATTATTTAATATATACAATGTTTATTAATTATATACAAAAAATAAATAAAAAGGAAGTATATTGTAAAAAAGTGATTTTTGAGGTCAAATATTAATAAAAATAAAAATGTATTATTTTTGTATTTTTATCCTAAATATTATAATAAATATATGAGTATTTATATTATTTACTAAATATATTAAATATGTACAAAAATAGAATATTTATTATTTACAAAAAAAAGTATATTTCTAGAAAATGTTTTCAAAAGATAAAATAAACTAAAATTAGAAAACAAAATGTGTTTGTATTATTTTTGTATTTTTGAATAAAAGGCACTATATGTTATTTATATGTATAAACTTTTAAATAAAACAAATAAAATTCAAATAAAATGCAAAAATGGTTGAAAAAATGTTTTTAGTATTTTTTATATTTTGTCAAAAAATAACAAGTCAGAATAAAAAAGAAAAAGTCAAAAAATGATAAAAATAAACACAATGGGCCAAGGGGGTGTATGTGAAATAAAGTGGTGCAAAAAGGAAACAAAACTCAGGCCCAGCCCAAGTCTATCTTCTTCAACCTCCAGCCAGTTTGTTTCAAAAAACGTGCATTTCCTATGCTGATTCAAACATCCTGATTCTTGGACTTTCAAGCAAAACTCATAACACCAAAAATGTAGAGCATCAAGAGACGAATCCATACATATAAAGAACTTAACTTAACTCTAAGAAACGAAGGAGAATTTCTTCATCCCTAATTCCTGACCTAAGTTTTTTCTAATATCCAGGTTCCAAATTCTCTCAGCACACATAACATAAATGCAAAGTAATTATATGTGTAGCTTCAGAGCCATGAGTAGAGCATTTTTCATTCATAAACCTAAACCTAACTCTTCCTAGATTGAGATATAGAAGTCCATGAACTTACCTGTTCAGCTTGGATCGTGTATGACAATGGAGGTACTTTCAAGGCAATGTGAGGACTTGTACAGCTTGCTTGAAGTTCAGGGATGCTTCTCCAATGCTTGGTGTGCTTTGAATCTTGTTGAATCACTCCATGGAAGTCAACCTGCAAGAGAGAAAAATGAAAATGGCAAACTATGCTATGGCTGTTACAGTCTGTATCTAAGGTTGGGGATAGCTTGTATGGATGTTATTGAATGTGTTTGAGGTGGTTTGGATGAAAACGCACGAGGGAAATGAACTGTGGAAGTCAATATGCAGAAGATACCCTGTTTTGCCACAAAACTGCGTTTTGATGAATGAGGGAGTCTTGAGGATGGCTTGGTCGTGTTTCAGGTCTGTTAGGGAGTATGGAATGTGTGGAGAAATTTTGCTTAAGCTTGTGTTGACAGAAATGTGAGTTGTGGTTAGTTATGCAAGTTTCTTCTTTTCTAAGTCAAAAATGCCAAGTCCTGTTACAGGCTCCTCTAGGCCCCTCAAATATGTTGCAGAGTTTGTTCTTGATCAGTGGGATATGTCCAATAACTTGTGCCTCAGAGATTTGCTTTGTACCTCTTGGATTGTAAACTTGACATAAAGTGTAACTTTACAAAAATGGATAACTTGCTTTTTCTAATTATGGACTAATCCTTCATGTAATGACCATATGCATAGAATAACATCTTGGCACAATGGTTTAGCATTAAATTATTGAGTGTTAATGGGATTAGAGGCCTGTAACCTAGCTTGAACCATGCTGAGTTTGAAAATGCAAAGTTATGAACATGTAAATGGCTCGTGAACAAAGTGACTTTTGCCCATATTGACAAATTCGATTCTCCCTAACCACAAGGGTGTTTGAGAAGTTCTTGGACAATTTGGAAAGCTTGGAATGTGTACTACAATCCATCTTCGTAATTCAAGTTGAAATTCCATGTGGAAGCATGTGAAAAAAGGCCATGAAGTTAGGCAAAAATCCTGCCTAGAATAGGTCAAAATTTTTCTAAGTTAAGAATGTTTTGCACCCCTATTCCAAAAATCATAACTTGAGCTACAAGCTTCTTTTGAGGAAACTTTGTGAATCAAAGTTGTAGATTTTTCAATGGACTATAACTTTAATGTTTTGAGTTTATCTTGAATCCATTTGCATCTTGAAGAAAAAATGGGACAAAGTTAGGAAAAAATTAGGAATTTTCATAACTTAGAAAAATTCTAAGTTATGAAATTTCTTCATTTCAAACCCTAATTTGTGATTTTTGATTTCTTGATGAACAAGTTTCACAAATTGACATGTCTTGATGAAAAATGAATCTTGACACTTGATTTTGACCAAAAAGTCAAAGTGTGACTTTTCAGTATACAGTCAAATTTGGCTCAGTTGACTGGAAAATTCATCTGTCAATCTTGTGCATTTGGGATATTTTGAACTTGTTGAAAATGTCAAGACAATTCCATTGAGTCCTTGAGCCCATATGTGAGCTTGTTTTGCCATTGGTTAGGTCAAACAGTCAAGAATTGCCTTTGTGCAGTCAAAATCCTAAAAATGACCATTTTGACCTTTTGGTGATCTGATCAAATTTCTTGTGGAATTGTGATCCAAACTTGATCAAATGGTCCATATGAGTTCAATATGTTGATGTGGGTCAAAAATCATGAGGTTTGACTTTCAATTGACCACAGTTGACTTTTTCCCCAATACAACTGATTTCTAGGTCAACTGTCCAATTGACTGGGCAAAGATTGGAATCAAGGCTTGAAACTTGGTATGGATAAACTTATGAGTCGAACATGAAGCATGAAAGTCATCTTGGGCATTTTAGGTCAAAACATCTTTGTGCAAACACAAACCCTAATTTTGGTCAACAGTTCAAGGAGGAGTCTTGAGCAGAGCAAACCCTAACTTGATCTTGAGCTCCAAGGGTCTTGTGGTGAGAAAATATTGATGAAATGGGAGGGCAAATTTTGGGGTACAACACCCTGTACTCAAAAACTCTCGAAAAAAGCTTTTTTCTGTTCTTTTTCCTTTCCTTTGTTGGATGAAATAAAAGTCGGGGGCGACTCTTGCTTACCGCAACATTTGCAAAGAAAAAACACAAACCAGTATAACTGTTGGTTCTGCCACTGTATCACACATACTTCTTCCGAAAATATGTAGAACTCTCGATCTCGGGAATCAGATTCATCAAATCATCTATTTTAGGATTCTTGAAATTATATTTCCGAGTCTTTCTTTTTCTAGAATCCATGGTCAAAAGTACATGTGATATTCGCAAAAAGTCAACTTTAAGTCCCTTGTAACAAAAAATTTAAAGGATGCTCATGGGTGCATGAATGCATGATGCAACTCTAACACGGTAGGAGAAATGACTTGGGTGTTTTGTGTTTTATCGCAATTGTTGTGGATAGAAAGAGTCGCCACTGACTTTTATTTTATCCAATAAGGAAAGGCTGAAAAGAACAGGAAAGACCTTTCAAGATTATTTCTGATTTCGGCGGGTAGATTATGAAAAGGGAAGGTATTAGCACCCTTTCATCTGTAGTTATCTAAGGGCTCTTAGTTTCTTGCTATATCACTTGCTTTGTTTGAAAAATGTGCTTTGTGTGGTTTTTGAAAGTATTTTGAAAAGGCGTCTTCGTTTAGGCAAACTTTGTAATAGTTCTTGTTCGTAAGAACGTATATAAAGTGTTGAGCTTTTGAAAATATGTCATGTTTGGAAATTGTTTTAAAAGTGTTGGTGTTTGTTTTGAAAATGAGCAAGGATGTTTGTTTTGAAAATGAGCAAGCAACTAGGAACAATATACCTACTCAAAAGTCTTTACTCATTTCTTCCTTATCTTTGATATTGCTATCTTACCATTGATTTGGTAAGAAGCCTTATCTTTGGATGTAAAGGGACGGTTGTGGGTCATCGTATAGTCATGATAGCAATGTTTTGAGATATCTTAGCATTTCTCTTTGAGGGACTAAGATCATTTTGAAAGGCAACATTGATAGCGTCATCGAGGGACTATGATCTTGTAATTTTTTATTGCTTTTTCTAAGATATCTCACGTGCATAGCATGGCCATTTTTGTAAGGCAACAAGTAGAATTACCCTAAGGGTGCTTGTGTGCAAAGTGTGTTTGATTGCATGCATTTTGTCTTTGATTTTTGGGTTGTCTACTTGTCGATCTTATCTTGCCATACACACCTAATTACTAGCATTTGTACAAAAGTAATAAAAAAGGGCAAAAATAAATCCTACACTATTACAACCATATTGAAGTGCATAAAAGTATAAAAGCAAAAATAACATAAAAAGAAGAAAAAATAGCTCCTTCAATTAGGGGGAGGAATGCCCTTTGAATATGCTTTTGTTGCCCTCCTTCGATTGGGAGGAAGAGTCTAGTAAGTCATGGCTTCCGATTGGGCCTTGGCAGCAGCTGGTTATGGCCTTCGATTGGGCTTGTCAGCAGTTGGGTATGCCTTCTAGTTCTACCTTGTTGCCTTCTTCGATTGAGGCTCGTAGCAGCAAGCCATGGCCTTCGATTCTGGCTGGATTTAGTGAAAATGTGCTTTCTCATTCTGCCTTGGAAGTCAGCATGAGCCCAAGGCTTCGTTTCATGTCTTTTTCCTCCTGTTTATTTCGTTTGGGACGTAAAATGGCAACATGGCCTAAGGCCATGCTGGTATTTGTCTTGTGGCCAAACTAATTATTAAAGTATATTTAAAGCTCAAGGAACAAGAAACAAAAGGATCATCCATAAAAATATATTAAAGGGTGTAAATGAAAATATTATATACATGTGGTGTTTGAAACTAAAGATGCAAAGGTAAGAGAAACTTACCTTGCTGCAGCCTTGAAGGTGAACTGGGCCTTGAGTGGTGGCCCTAGGCTTCTCCTGGATTCGAAGGGAGGGGCCAACGGTTGTGCTTGGAATGCTGGATTCGAAGGAGAGGAGCAAACGTGATGCTCCTTGGGATTCGAAGGAAACTGAGGTTATTTGTTCTTCATAATCGAAGGAGGTGATAATGGGATTCTGGGTTTGATTTCACAAGTGTTGAGGCGACTTGAGAGATTTGTTGTGTTTGAGAAGATTCTGGAGGTTTTGTTCCTCTAGTCAAAAAAATCCTCCCCCAGCCTATGCAAATAATTCCTCTATTTATAGAGAAAAAGTGGACATGTTGTAGTAGCCAGCTTTGCAAAGAAATAATAAAAATATGTAACGTGAAAGTACAAGTGGGGGGGCCTTTTGGCTATTGGGTTGCAGAAGATATGACTTATGCTTCTGGTCTTGCTTGTGCTCAGACCAAAATTAGGTTGAAAGTTGATTTTGTGACTAAAGTACCTTTTATGAAGAAAGGGTACACATTCCTTTGCCAATTTATCCAAGAATGTTATTATCCTTCGAACCCTTACGCAATGTATCACAAACTTGTGTAAACCAAACGAAGCTTTGTATGTAGATACTTTTTGTTTAATCGAAAGGCTTTCCTTCCAGGGGGCACGTGTAGCCAGAAGGTCATGGCCTTCGATTGCAAGTATGCAGGAAGTGGAAGACACAAACGAAGCCTGCAACAAGAAGTCACATGCCCAGACGAAAGAGGCACACTGGCAACAAAGTTTGAGCAATCGAAGGTGGTGCAAAGTCCAATCGAAGGGGGATGAATGGAAGGAGGCCTATTTTTCTCCAAATTTGTCAAAATGTTATTTTTATCTATTTTCTCCCTTTTTGAAAGTTTCCTTTTAATTTTGGTATTGGAAAATCCCAATGCACTTGTGCAAGCTTGAATCCCGAGAATCTTTGTGAGAAAACCCTTGAGAATTGAGAGGGCAAATTTTGGGGTACAACAACTGCCCTTGTTCAATCTTCTTACACCTGAAGAGTTAGATTTGGAAAATCTTCCATTTGTGACTTGAAGGTGGAAGATGATTGAACACTAGAGTGCCCAGAAATTTTCACTTGATGATGTTGTGGTTGATTGTGTGGGGAATGGGCTTAAAGATGCCATTTGGAGAAATGATGGATAGTTGTTGGAGATGGGCTTATAGATGCCATCCAAAGGTGATTGTTGACAGAAATTAGACTAAGTCTAAATTCTGACTTCAACTAGGGAATAATCAGAATAAATAATTGGAGCGATTTATCTGAACCAGAGGAAATGTCTACCAAAAAGAATCAGGATAAACCATTGAGAGATTTAAACTGAACTAGCAGAGGTCTTGGGATGAGTATCAGAATATTATCCATAAATGAATTGTATCTGACTTGTATCTGAAAGGTGTACTAAATGAGCGTCAGAATGACATCTGCGTCTGGATCGTATCTGGATTGTATTTAAATGAGTGACAGAATGACATCCGAATCTGGATCATATCTAGACTGTATTTGAATGAGTGATGGAATGACATCCGAATATGGATCATATCTGAACTGTATTTAAATGAGTAAAAGAATGACATCTAAATTTGGATCGTATCTGGATTGTATTTGAATGAGTGATAAAATGACATCTGAATCTGGATCGTATCTAGACTGTATTTGAATGAGTGACAGAATGACATCTGAATCTGAATCGTATTTGGACTGTTTCTAGAAGGAATCTGGAGTAAGTATCATAATGTCAACCATATCTGGGTCGCATTTAAACTATTTCTAAAAGGAATCTGGAGTAAGTATCGAAACGTCAGCCATATCTGGATCGCATCTGAACTATTTCTAGAAGAGAATCTGGAGTAAGTATCAGAATGTCAGCCATATCTGGATTGCATCTAAACTATTTCTAGAAGAGAAACTAGACTAAGTATCAGAATGTCAGCCATATCTGGATCGCATATGCATTGTTTCTAGAAAAGAATTTGGAGTAAGTATCAGAATGTCAGCCATATCTGGATCGCATCGGCACTATTTCTAGAAGAGAATCTGGAGTAAGTATCAGAATGTCAGCCATATCTGGATTGCATCTGCACTGTTTCTAGAAGAGAATCTGGAGTAAGTATCAAAATGTCAGCCATATCTGGATCGCATTTTCACTGTTTCTAGAAGAGAATCTGGAGTAAGTATTAGAATGCCATCCATATCTGGATCGCATCTGAACTGTTTCTAGAAGGAATCTGGAGTAAGTATCAGAATGGCAGCCATATCTAGATCGCATTTGCACTATTTCTAGAAGAGTGTCTGGAGTAAGTATCAGAATGTCATCTATATCTGGATCGCATCTAAATTGTTTGTAGAAGGAATCTGGAGTAAGTATCAGAATTTCAGTCATATCTGGATCGTATCTGCATTGTTTCTAGAAGAGTGTATGAGAAGGAGTCTGTGTAGGATTACTTCATGATGATTCCGTGTAAAACTTCATCTTGGAAAGAGAAGGAACCTGTGTAGAGTTACTTCAGCTGGTCGTGTAGATAATTTCCCTGACTTGTTACAGGTATTAATCTCTGACCTGAGAAAGAAAGATAGTTTTCCTGGCTTGTTACAGGTATTAATCTTCAATCTCTTCATGTAGATAGTTTTCCTGGCTTGTTACTGGTATTAATCTACAATCACTCATCCACAGATAGTTTTCCTGGCTTGTTACAGGTATTAATCTGGAACTTGAAAATTGTTGGTCGTTGAGATAGTTGTCCTGGCTTGTTTCAGGTATTAATCTTTGACCTGAGAAAGAAAGATAGTTTTCCTGGCTTGTTACAGGTATTAATCTTCAATCTCTTCATGTAGATAGTTTTCGTGGCTTGTTACAGGTATTAATCTACAATCACTCGTCCACAGATAGTTTTTCTGGCTTGTTACATGTATTAATTTAGAACTTGAAAATTATTGGTTATTGAGATAGTTGTCCTAGCTGGTTTTAGGTATTAATCTCTGGCCTCAGAAAGAAAGATAGTTTTCCTGGCTTGTTATGGGTATTAATCTTCAATCTGCCCATGTAGATAGTTTTCCTAGCTTGTTACAGGGGTTAATCTATAATCACTCATCCGCAGATAGTTTTCCTGGCTTGTTACAGGTATTAATCTGGAACTTGAAAATGGTTGATGGTAGCCATCTGTTGATTGACCTTTTCCTGAAAAGGTAAAACGTTAGTTGTATGCAATGTCATGGTGTATTAAATGCATGGTGTCATGATGTTCTCAAAATAAATGAGATTGTGTCGTATGCACTTATCATGTATGTAAATAGGATGTATGAAATGTGAAACGTTTATTGAAGTGTATCTTTGTCTGGGAAAATAAATCCTTGACAAATGCTGGGGAGTCATTAAGTCCCGGACTACTGTTGAAGAGTAGGTGTGTCTTCAAACTTTTCTTAGAATGTTTCCACCGGGGATTCCTGTTTTGTTGTTTTGAGGAGAACTCCGCTGGGGAATATTGAAAACTATGTGGAGAGTGTTGGTTCCTGCTTGGGGAAAAGAGTTTAGGAGTCTCGGTTGTCCGTTGCTCTACTGGGGAGTTATCCCTGACTAGAGAGCATCAAAAGTTGGTTGTTATCTGGTCAAAATCCAGGCTTGGCAGCAATTTGTTAGGTATAATTAAGTTGATTGTTATCTGGTCGTATTCCAGGCTTCACAACGACTTACTAAATTTGATTATTATTTGGTCAGATTACAGGCTTCGTAACAAATTCTTGAAAGGACGAAGTTGAACTGATATCTGGTCGGGTCCAGGCTTCACAATAACTTACTGAAGTTATCTGTTATTTGATCAGCTTCCAGGCTTGACAGTAACTTACTGAATTTGATTATTATCTGGTCAGATTCCAGGCTTCATAACAAATTCTTGAAAGGATGAAGTTGAACTGATATCTGGTTGGGTCCAGGCTTCACAACAACTTACTGAAGTTATCTGTTATTTGGTCAGCTTCCAAGCTTCACGACAATTTGTTGGGGATTGTAGAGTAGTCTACTGGGGAAGAGGAGTTATGGTCCTTTGATTTGTAGTAGTCGGAGAGGCAAACTCAAGCTGGGGAATCCTGTCGTTTGTTGGGGAAATAAACCCTGTTACCAGTCTGTTGGAGAGGTTGCGACTTCACTAGGGAAAATCCTCGAGGATTCTTGAGGTTGACTCAGCTGGGGAAAAGGTTTTTAGAGATTAAACTCTGGCTGGGAGTCATCCTATAAGAAGGATTTTAGGGAGATTTGTCACTGCCCCTAGTAGCGAGTGTTTATGGCAGTGCCAGGAAATGTTTGACTGTACGTAACCCTTTATCGGGACTTGTGTTCAATTCCCCGAGTGATTTAGATGGAGACCTGCCCCTGGTTATTCAGCATTTCTTGAGAGATTTCTTGGAATCTTGACTGGACTGCCCTAGGTGTGTTGGATAGTGACATGTCATACCGTGTCTTTTTGCTTAGGAGATCTGTTATTGGAAGTGTCATCCCATCTGAAGTGACTTTGTTCACTGAGAGAGCTTTCGTTCATCGGATATTCGTTGTGTGAATTTCTCCACTGTCAAACAAATAGCCATATGCAAACAACGATATTCAAATAATGCAAAGTTTATGCTTGTCTTGAAGATTTGAAAATGCGTTTTGGAAAGTAAAGAAATTTTGTAAGAAAATTCAAACTCAGGATTTAGAGTAAAGCCTTACAAGAGTCAGGATACCTTTTGTAACAGTATGCTTTCGAACTAACCCATTCTTCAATTAGGACTTTTGAAGGGTTGTAGCGTGGCTTGGTTCACAGTTTAAGAAACAAAGGATAAAGGCTCAAAGTGTATTTGTACCCGCCCGTTCTTTGTGATGTTCTTCAATCCTAAACTCAGTTAATTGTATATTTGAACTCCAAATGAGTCTGGAATGACATTTTCGAAACGATTCAGACAAGTTTAGTTTATCGGAAGGCGGTCATTATTTGCAACATTTTTCATGTTGTTGAGGACTTGTAGTGACCTCTTTTTATTTATTTATTATTCCTGGTTTTTGCCTGACTGTTCTTGTTTTGAGATTACGGTCAGCAGGATGCCCTAGTTTTTCTTAAGTCTCCTTTGTAGGTTTTGACTTAATGGGCTTTTCTTTTTCTTTTTTTGAGAAATAATGACTGCCTATGTGGTAGGGAACCATCATCGCCTTTTGATTCCAGAGAAATTTTTTGATGTCATTTGTTGTGTACGAAGTGAAAGTTTGCGACTGAACGCGCGTTTGAATTAACTGAGAGACTACCCTGCTACAGGTTTTTATTAAAGGTTTCAATTTGTGTAAAAAATAAAAACTTCTACTTCTTTGGCTCAAAGGGGTTGACTAGGGATTATCTTCCTTATAACTCCAGTGTTTAGGATTTTAAAGAGCGCATGTACATCCTCAGCAAGGTCTCTTCAAAAGCATATTGTATGAGATTATGGCATTGTTTTCGTCATCCTCCCTCTAAAGGCTTGCAACTTTTGAAACAAGAGTTGAATATCATAAAGGGAGTAAAAAATCATAGTTTAAATGTAATGAAAACGGATGGATCAATTCAAGACAAACATATGCAATGCATTAATGAGACAGAGTTTAACATTAGTATATAATTGTTTGAATAAATCAAAAGAGAAATTACAACTTGAAAATTCAAATGAACAGAAGCCTCTTTTCCTGAACTTGTCACTTCATGTTGTGAGCCTTTGAGGGATGGCAAAAAAATTCAGTCTGGCCATCTTGTGTAAACTCCAGCATTCCTCTGTCAATCGAGTCTTAGATCTTATTTTTCAAAGCCCAACAACTATAAGTATCATGCCCAGGATTATTAGAATGGTATGCACATAATACATTGGGATGATAGTTAGGAGCGGAGGTATTGGGATTCCAAGGAGGATCCCTCAATGTGACCAAATTCATCTTGATCAAGTGTTGTAAGACCTATAATATTGGCATGTCGAGTTTGGTAAACTGCCTAACAGTTGGGACCCGTTTACTTTGGTCACCCTGTCCTTGTTGACGAGGTGGTTGTTGGGCTCGTGACGTGGCAGCAAATTGGAAAGTTCTACTCTCTACCAAACTGGCCTTTTGCCTCATGGGGGGCTGAGTAGTGGCCAATCCCCAATCTTGACCATTTGTTTCATGCGGTTGCAACCGTCTTGATGAAGTTTGTTGGCGAGGGTCCTTAGCTCTTCTTGTTCTTGAGCCAAGTTTTGGATAAGATCCATCTGGCCCACCAGTTGTCCCATCATTTGGACCTTCATTATGGCTATCTCGGTTTGTAGTCGTTCCAACTGATTATCCTTGGTGCCCTCCGGATTCCCTATGACCATGCCCCTTGTGATGAGAGCTTCCACTTCTTCTTTCCCCTTGGATAGGTTCAAGAACATTTCTTGAAGTTGAGTGCTTTGAGTCTGGATGTCCTTGATAGTCCGCTCTAGAGCCATCTCTACTGAAATAAACAATAGGAAGATAAGGAGACATATATGGGAGAAACATGTCATGATATGATGCACGATATGTGGATGCATATTTTCAAGGATCTTGCGGGGTAAACACAAGAAAATGTTAGAAGTTGAACTTTGATCAACAACTTTGATTGGAGAACTTTGTATCGGTGGATGTCCTTCCACGAGAATTAAGCTCACCATGTCAAGTGGGTCATAGCCCTTGACTTAAGTTGTTGTACTTGATCTTTGACAGTGTTTGGTTAGAGGAAAATAAATCCTCTTGCCCCTTGATAGACGTCTGGTTTAACGTGACCCTGCATCATAGACCCTTGAGATCATTAAAATGGTTACTGAAAATGCTATGGTATGATGTCATGATGTTATGTACAAGTATGCAAAGTAAGCAAGTTATAATCATATTCACACAAAGCAGACAAGTCCTTAGGTTTAGGCTTGCATGGAGTCTTATAGGCAAGTACCCTCTTGAAGTTTAGTTGGCTCAAACATGTCCTAGTTAATAGTAATTAGGTTCTATGGGATCTCAATATCACTAACCTTTCCTTTAGGCGTTGTCTCAGCACAATCAATCTTTTCTTGCGGTCGAGATATCCCAAAAGTCTAGTCTCAATGAGTGTAGTATAGAGTATCAACCAATTTTCAGCTTTCCACTGAAAACGGTTATCTCACTACGTCCTAATTGGCCATGTTTGTTCAATTAAGGTTCTAAGGTTAGTTAGTGCTTCATGACGCTGCTCAGCAGCCCCGTATTCTCCTCTATTCAATACAAGGGATACCGGTACCAACAAATGTGTCACGCTAACGTAGCCATTGTTACAAATGTGTCGGTCTATGCTGTACAGTTTCCACAATCTATTGCTACTTACCTGAAAGGTGCCCTAGATCCGGGTAGAGGATCAAAACAAGACCAAACAAGGAACCATAATGTAAAGCATGCAAGTCAAACAAAGAAAGCAAGTAAAGGTGATATATCCCTAAGGTAACCCCACTTTTAAGTTTTATTCTCCAGCAGAGTCGCCAGTTCTGTAACACGGTGGGAGAACTGACTTGGGTGTTTTGAGTTTTAACTCAATTGTTGCGGATAGCAAGAGTCGCCACCAACTTTTCTTTTACCCAATAAGGAAAGGTTGAAAAGACCAAGAAAGACCTTTCAAGATTATTTCTGAGTTCGGGGGGTAGATTATGAAAAGGGAAGGTATTATCACCCTTTTCATCCGTAGTTATCTACGGGCTCTTAGTTGCTTGCTAGATCACTTGCTTTTTTTGAAAAACGTGCTTTGTGTGTTTTTTGAAAGTATTTTGAAAATGCGCCTTCGTTTAGGAAAACTTTGTAATAGTTCTTGTTCGTAAGAATGTATACAAAGTTTTGAGCTTTTGAAAATATTTCATGTTTGGAAAGTGTTTTTAAAGTGTTGGTGTTTGTTTTGAAAATGAGCAAGGATGTTTGTTTTGAAAATGAGCAAGCAACTAGGAACAATCTACCTACTCAGAATTATTTGTTCATTTCTTCCTTTCCTTTGATATTGCTCTCTTACCATTGATTTGGTAAGAAGCCTTATCTTTGGATGTAAAGGGACAGGTGTGGGTCATTGTATAGTCATGATAGCAATGTTGTGAGATATCTTAGCATTTCTCTTTGAGGGACTAAGATCATTTTGAAAGGCAACATTGATAGCGTCATCGAGGGACTATGATCTTGTAATTTTTGATTGCTTTTGTTAAGATATCTCACATGCATAACATGGCCATTTTTGTAAGGCAACAAGTGGAATTACCCTAAGGGTGCATGTGTGCAAAGTGTGTTTGATTGCATGCATTTTGTCTTTGATTTTTGGGTTGTCCACTTGTTGGTTTTATCTTGCCATACACACCTAATTACTAGCATTTGTACAAAAGTAATAAAAAAGTGCAAAAAAATAAATCCTACACTATTACAAACATATTGAAGTGCATACAAATATATAAGCAAAAGTAAGGTAAAAATAAGAAAAAAAAGCTCCTACGATTGGGGGAAGAGTGCCCTTCGAATCTGCTTCTTTTGGCCTCCTTTGATTGGGAGGAAGAGTCTAGCAAGTCATGGCCTTTGATTGGGCCTTGGAACCTGTTGGTCATGGCCTTTGACTGGGCTTGTCAGTAACTGGGTGTGCCTTCTGGTTCTGCCTTGTTGCCTTCTTCGATTGAGGCTGGCAACAACAAGTCATGGCCTTCAATTCTGGATGGATTTAGTGAAAATGTGCCTTTTGATTCTTCCTTTCTGCCTTGGAAGTCAGCATGAGCCCAAGGCTTCGTTTCATGTCTTTTTCCTCCTGTTTCTTTCGTTTGGGACATAAAATGGCAACATGGCCTAAGGCCATGCTGGTATTTGTCTTGTTTCCAAACTAATTATTAAAGTATGTTTAAAGCTCAAGGAACAAGAAACAAAAGGATCAGCCATAAAAACATATTAAAGGGTGTAAATTAAAATATTATATACATGTGATGTTTGAAATGAAATATGCAAAGTTAAGAGCAACTTACCTTGCTGCAACCGTGAAGGTGAACTGGGCCTTGAGTGGTGGCCCTAGGCTTCTCCTGGATTCGAAGGGATGGGCCAACAACTGTGCTTGGAATGCTAGATTCGAAGGAGAGGAGCAAACGTGATGCTCCTTGGGATTTGAAGGAAACTGAAGGGTATTTATTCTTCAGAATCGAAGGAGGTGATAATGGGATTCTGGGTTTGATTTCACAAGTGTTGAAGGGACTTAAGAGATTTGTTGTGTTTGAGAAGATTCTGGAGGTTTTGTTCCTCTAGTCAAAAAAAATCCTCCCCCATCCTTTGCAAAAAATTCCTCTATTTATAGAGAAAAAGTGGACATGTTGTAGTAGCCAGCTTTGCAAAGAAATAATAAAAATACGTAACGTGAAAGTACAAGTGGGGGGCCTTTTGGCAGTTGGGGTGCAGAGGATGTGACTTGTGCTTCTTGCCTTGCTTGTGCTCAGACCAAAATCGGGTTGAAAGATGATTTTGTGACTAAAGTACCTTTTATGAAGAAAGGGTACACAGTCCTTTGCAAATTTATCCAAGAATGGTATTATCCTTAAAACCCTTAGGAAATGTATCACAAACTTGTGTAAACCAAATGAAGCTTTGTATGTAAATGCTTTTTATTCAATCGAAAGGCTTGCCTTCTAGGGGGCATGTGTGGCCAGCAGGTCATGGCCTTCGATTGCAAGCATGCAGGCAGTGGAAGACACAAACGAAGCCTGCAATAAGAAGTCATATGCCCAGACAAAAGAGGCACGCTGGCAGCAAATTTTGAGAAATCGAAGGAGGTGCAAAGTCCAATTGAAGGGGGCTGAATCGAAGGAGGCCTATTTTTCTCAAAATTTTTCAAAATGTTATTTTTTTATCTATTTTCTCTGTTTTTGACAATTTCCTTTTAATTTTGGTACTGGAAAATCCCAATGCACTTGTGCAAGCTTGAATCTTGAGAATCTTTGTGTGAAAACCCTTGAGAATTGAGAGGGAAAATTTTAGGGTACAACAGTAACAATCACACACAACATTACAAACATGGGGGGGGGGGGGGGGGGTTCATAGGTTCGATGTCACGAGCATGAGGACAAAGGTACTACCCACAAGGTATGGTCTAATAGTTTATCACCTGTAGAACAAATTTCTAAGAGGTTCCCAGAGTCTACATCCTTCCTTCGGATATTACCAACGTCCCGATTAACTCGATAATTAGTAATATTCTCATGAAAAACTCGTCTGAGTGTAGTATCACGTGACAACCACTTTCGGATTACTCTGTCATAGTTTTCGCACTACACCTAAAAGGCCAAGATAGGCTAAGGGTTCTACAGTCCTCAGCTTCAGCAGGCTCCCAGGTTTAAAGCAGCACGTCTTCCCGATTACTCGATAAATGATACTTCAATCAAAGGGGTCTCCACTGAGTTGGGGATCTCATGCCTCCTTTTTTGGGATTACTCCCTCAAAGTTAACATGACTGTACCACCCGTTCTATCTTAAGTTTTCCCAAGTATGGCTATAAGACTTATGAGAAATCACAAAGCACCCTAAAAACCAGGAAAATCCAGACAAACATATATATAACACATAATATACAACAAATAATAGCACATACAAAAATAAACAAAGATAGGCTCAACCCACTTAGGGATGGACCAGAAATAGGTCAATCTTTCCCCAACAGAGTCGCAATTTTTCTGTAGCGGTAGAAATATTAAGACTAAGCCATTGGATTGACTTGACTCGTGCAGATCAAATAAAAATTGCCACTGCGCTTTATTGTTTCCGGAGGAATGGGAAAAGAGAGAATAACCCAAAAAGAGGGGGAGAGAATCTAAGTTCATGGGGTTGGTTATGCAAAGGGAAGGTATTAACACCCCTAAACATCTACAGTAATCCGCAGGAACCTCTTTGAATTTTTTTGTATTTGGGCTATAAGTTTTGTATACAAAAATAGATTATGGCGATGAGAAAAGAAGTATTTTTTACAATTTTTGCACCCTTTGCGGTTGCGAATCTTTAGTTCCCATGTACCACCTTTCGTGCAATAGGGGATCAGGGTACTCGTAGTTCACCATAAAAAAAAATTAAAACACAAGTGTGTTGGTTAATTTTAAGAAATGAGACATCATCGTCATATCCGAGTGGAAAAACATACTTACTACCAACAATTATGAGAAAGGAGAATTTGCGTCATCTCAAATTGGAGGATATAGCTTGGATTTTAAAATCAACAAAGCCTCGCTCAACACCCAAGTGGAAAGCATCTAACTTCACTACATATCGTAAAAAGTATAGTAGATCGCATCACTGCAAGGATTGACAAGAGTCTAATCTTTTGAGAAAATTTTAAAGTAAAAAGCCAAAATGGCAAAATGGTTTGAATGAGATTGATTGGCTTTTAGTCTTCTCACAAAAAATATCAAAGTATGATTAAGTTGATTAATGTTTTATTTAAGAAAATATTTTTGAAAATGCATGGACCTAAGTCCAAGTTTATTGTGAAAGCAGTTCAAGTTAGAAAACAAGAAGAGTTTTCAAAAGGAGGCAGAAGATTTTTGAAATTAAAGAAGAAGGGAGGAGATGAAGGGACTATCCTAAAGCATAAGGTAAAAGCTAGGGAAAAGAACCGTTTAACCAACAAGAAAGCCACCACTTGACACAAAGAGTCAATGTATAATTCCCATCCTTTGGATTGAAACCAACCAAGCAAGAATACTAAACCTGTTAAGAATACCAAGCTTCAGATGCATTAAGTCTTCTAAAAAATTGGGTTGAGTAATGGTTGTATACAGATGAATTCCCAATCACAGACAAAGCATATAATCAGAATAACCTTCATACAAAGAAAATACAACCCAATGTCTTAGGGTAAACCCCAAGAGCTCCATACAAAATAACAATCAGAGTCACAAGGTTCCAAAGAGTCGGGGCTTCTAATCCTAAGTCCGAGAAGTCCATAATCTCCATAACACCAAGGGTAGTAAAAAAATAGTCCGAGTAACCATAAGATTTTTTATTGTTCAAATTGATTATTAAGTGCCTTCAAAAAGAAATACAAGCTCAAGTGAGCAAAGTAAAAAAAATGCCATAAAAAAAAATGCCCAAGTGAGCAAAGATAAAAATGGCATTAAGATAAATGCTAAGTGAGCAAAGATGAAAATAGCATGAAATGTAAATGCTAAAATAAATGGTGCGTAAAAGTAAAGTCATAAAATAAAAGGAATAAAGTAAAAGCACAAAGTAAAATTCAATTGTTAATGGATTAGAAGTTAGAGGTTAGCTGAATGACCGTCTTGAAACTTTCATTTGAAAACTCATTAGAAGATTGATAAAATCAAAGCCTCTCAACAACAAGTTTCATTTGCTTTTTGTCAAGTATATCATTCATTTCAAGTTCTTGAGGTAACAACATATGATCAACGATGTTTAAATGATTCACTTAGACCAAAGTTTATGAAGGTTCATTAGAGGATTGATAAGACCAATGCCTCCTAACAATGAACCTCAAGGTTATTGGATCAAAGGTTTCAAATTAAACATACTTAGGCTTGCAAACATAAGTCTGGGCCACGAATGATCATTTCTCGAATCGGGACAAAATTTAGCGCTATGTTAAGCAATTATAAGTGGACTTATAGAAGCCGCACCTATTTTGAGGCTGGTCAATAGCAATTTATGTACCATATGTTTATAGAAATGATATATAGATCATTCTCCAACAACATGTAGCACAAATATGAAAAGGATAAGATGAAGAGGGGAGGGATGTATTAAATGAAATTTGGGTTTCAAATATCAACAACATCATTCATCCATTTTGGTGGATTTGGTTTTTCAACCTATCAACACCCAAGATCTAATGATGTTGAGGAATTTTATCCCAAAATAAACAACCAAGTGAGGGGACATAACGAATCGATAATACAGTTAAAAGTATAAAATAAAAAACAATGCAACCTAAACAAAATTAATTAAATAACCAATTAAATTGAACCATTTTATTTAATAAAATTAATTAACAAAATAATTAATTATATTAAATATTATTTTCCAATCTAATTAATTACTTAAAATAAAATATTTTTTTGTATTTTAATTTTTTATAGAAATACAAAATTTAAACAAAACAATACAAAAAGAAAAATATAAAGAAAAAATGAAATTGGGCCTTAATAAGCATAAACTAGGGGTGCTGAAAAGCAAAAGATGAGCACATGCCCAAGAGAGTGGTCCGTCTGATCCTGTGTTATTGGTTCAGGGTGGTGTATTATGGATACTTGCTTCTAGAACATTGGATATTCGGTGTTGCTGATCTGATAAGATCTAATGGCGGAGAAGAAAGGGTGTATGGTTGCTACTGTGAATATCCTGCACAGAACAACTAATAACCACAAGGGTGATGACAATTGTCATCACCTAATTAACTTTTAATATAAATTTAATCATATAAAACAAAATTTAAAACAATACTTAAAAGAAAAAAAAACAAAAGAGACAAAACTCTCTTCTTGTATCTTCTCGTCTCTCTCTGAAAGGAGCTCACCTGAGAAGTTATGGACCTCCGCACCAGAAATCTCCTCCCAGTGGTGGCAACGGCAGCGACAGCGGCTACTGGCTCCGACCTTCAATCTTATTACACCGTTCGCTTCTTTTTCCTCTTCTGAGTACTAATCTGGCCTTTGATTTTGTAGAAACCCGGTGGTTGGGCGTAGATCGTGAAGGTGGTTTGGATACCCTGGCGCTCAGATTTGTGATTTCCGGCCTCTTTCCGGTGAGATCGCTCTTATCTCTTCCTTTAAACTTGCGAACTTTTTCTCTTCTCTTTCTCTGTAGACAGAACTTGCAATTTCCTAAATGAAATTTTATGAAGGGTTTGCGTTTTTTGGAAGATGATGATGGCTGTTTTAGGGTTTTTTATCATTTGATACAGTTTTTTTTAGTAATTTCTCTCTTTGTGTTTTTTATTATTATCTATGAAGGGTTCGTTTTAAAAGAGGATGAGCATAATGAGGATTTTTCTTGTTTGATAGCTTCTATTTCTGATATTTTGTGAACAGCCCCCCTGATTTCTATGCAATTGAATGGTTTTATACCCATAGGGAAATATAGTCTTGTTGTGTGTTTGGGCTCTCAGTTTCTTTGACAGGCTTGCTTGCGTTTTCTCATTTGCTTTTATGTTGGGCCTGAATTCGTATGTTATAAGTTTGGTGCAGGTTTTTGTCATTGTTTATGGATCTTTGTGGGCTCTGATACGTTTGTACTTTCTGATATGCTTCAGACTTGTTTCTATTTCTAATTTTGTCATAATTTTCTGATGTACTGCTTTGGTATGAGTTATGATATTTCTGTACTATCCTGTGTTGCTGCAGTTTGTACTTCTTTACTCTTTGTACCTCCTTTTGTGAATCAAAAACAAATGTTTTTTATGACTTGCAATAGGATTTTTGGGCCTATGATTGATACTTGCATCTGATTTTATTATGAAAAAGTATGAGGCCTATTAGATGGGCTTAAACATGATTGTATGCAATCCCCTAAATTTCCGACTCCTTGAAACAAACCCTAATGGTGAGATTGTAAAACTCTTTGAAAGTTTCTTCTTGCTCATGTTTTGATTCTCTTACTAACCATGTCTCTTTCTTTTCTTGTTTCATATGATGGAAACCATTATGAGGATGTAAAGACAAGAAGAAGAGGAAATAACATCGTTAAGAGTTCTTGGAGCTTTAAGATAAATGTATTCAAGAAGCTTGGAGAATTTCTTGTTAAGATCAAGGAGCTTGAACTTGAAAGCTTAAAGGAAAGAAATCCTTTGAATATTCGTGTAACTTGTGTTCTTTGTAGAGTTAGTCTAGGATGAATTTAATTCACATGTAGAACTTTTAAGCTTGAATGACAATGGATATTGCAACTTGTACCTTGAATTATGAACAAAAGTGGTAATGACTTGTAATAAACTTTGCAATTCCATTTGAAATTTTCTTGATTTTCGAATAAGAAAATGAATCATATGACTTGAAACCCCAGAAATCTCTTGAACATTATTTGAGTAAGCCTTTCAAATTTGGGAATTTTGATGAGTATTGGATTTGAATTCCCATGATGAAACACTTCAAAATTTAGATTTAAAGATTTATTTGAAAACCACGTAACTTTCTTCTTGAAACTTTGGAAGAAATGAAGCTTATAAGTCCTTGGAGTTTAATAATGAATACGACTAAAAGAGTCAAAAGAAAAACTCCTAACTTGAGATAAATTTGCCTTGATTTTGCAATGAAGGAATTTTAATTCCATTTGAATAAACCGTTGGTTTATAATTTCCGAACTCATGAAAATAAGACATTCCTTCCACCTTTTGAAGCGAAGTTATGAATTAATTTGAATCCATGAACTCTTAAACTAAAAATCTCATACCATAGATCACTATTTTCCAATCCAACTCTTGACCAATGAAACTTCACACAAAATTCCCTTGCCTTAAAAACTCATGGCGTAAATTGAAATTAGAGGTCAAAATGACCTACAATGTTCCAATAGAATCCATAACTTTCTGAGCACAATTTGACTTCGACCCTTAAAGAAAATTTGTAGACAATTCCATTTGTGATTCTGTGTAAAAAGAAACATCCCAAAATGATGAAAATTAAAAGAGTTATGATCATCGAAAGTTGGATGCATGTCACTTGAAAATAGGTCAAAGCCATCAAAACGACCTCTAATGTACTCAACTTTTGATGGCCTTTCTCACCAAATTAGTTCTCGACTTATAAAGAGAAGTTAGAGATGATGTCAAGGAGATTCATATGGCTGAAGAACCAACCAAAAAATACTGAATAATGAAGAAGATATGATCGTTTGAAATAGAACTTGCAAATATTGACTTTTGGTCAACCAAATTCGGATTAACTGCAGACTTTGTCTTTCTTCACAATCCAAAGCACTCTTAATCACATATGAACTTGAGACGACGAAATCTATCTCGAAGAGCCTTGAGAATTAAGCCACCAAACTCGCCTTAACCATGCTGAATGAAGCTTGAGGATAGAGTGACCTAAGATTATAGATCACCAATCTGAAACATAGGCTTATGGGAACCATCTTTGGCCTGAACAAACCACAACCCTAACTGGAGAGCCATCACCTGAACTCCTTGATCTGAAACCCTGTCTTCTAAAAGAAACAAAATAAACAAGACATGTTTTTTTTTGGATTTTGGTTAGAGGTCAACAGAATATAAAACACATATATACAAGATACACGATTCAAGGTGCTTGGTGATCTCTCAAGAGCAAACTTAAAGATAAGACACAGTAGAAGAAGTACCCAAACCCTAATGTGTGATCTTGTTGCATTGTGATAGTATGATATGATAGGGGAATCTGAGGGGGGAAAATTGGGGTATAACACTAACACCTTCCCTTTTTATAACTTACCCCCCGAATTCAAAATCTTTATAAAGGTATTTCCTGTTCTTTTCTCCCTTTCCTTATTGGATAAAAGAAAAATCGATGACGACTCTTCTTATCCTCAACATTTGCGATAAAACACAATAAAAAAGTCAATTCTCCCACTGTATTATAGAACTGGCGACTCTACTGGGGACATATACTTAAAAAGAGGGGTTACCTTAGGGTTTAGATCACTTTATCTGCTTTCAATTGTTTGCTTTGTATGCTTTAATTTTAAGGGTTTTTTGGGTATATTTGCTTGTAAAAGATCCTACACCTGAATCTAGGGTTTCCTTAGGTAAGTAGAAATAGATCATAAAGAATGTACGGCGTAGACCGATATGGTTAATATGATAGCTACGGTTAGTGTGACGCTTTGGGAGTCCTGATGTTCCTTAAGCCAGTTAAGGATAACATTTGGATTTCACGTAGTTTCGTTAACACTAAGTTACTTTTAGAACCTTAATTGACCTAACTTTGCCATTAGCAAGTAGTGAGATAGCCAGCTTTGGAGCAGTATGAAGTTGGTTGATACTCGAAGCTACGCCCATTGAGATCCGACTTTCAGGATGTTTTGGTGGCAAATCAGTTGTTGTACTAAAATAAATCCTTCGAGAAAGATTCGTGATATGAGATTCCTAGAACCCGGTTACTATTATAGAACAGGTTGAGACAACTTAAACTGTAGTAAAGGGTACTTAACTATGGACCCCATGCAAGCATTTAAACCTATGGATATTATGTGATTTGTTTGCTTTTGATATATGTTTAACATTAACATCATAACATCATGACATCATATCATAGCATCTTACTAACTGTTTCAAGGACCTAGAGATTTATCTTTATTTTGTGTTGTAGGTAATGGCTTCCACTCGCAGGAATACTATCTGAGTCAACTTTGTGGGTATACCTTCCAAGCTCAAGGAATTAATCTCAAGAGTTCCCAAAAACTCTCAGTTTAACAAAAGATATGGTTATCTACTCAGCCTGGTTACCTCCGGTTTTGAAGAAGACATGATGAGCGTCCTGTTCTAGTTCTTCGATCCTAAGCATCATTGTTTTACCTTCCCAGACTATCAGTTGGTTCCTACAATAGAAGAGTTCTATAAGCTACTTGGGGTACCTATTCTTGATCAGACACCCTTCACCGTTTTAGAGAAAGTTCCAAGATCTGAAGATATTGGAGCAACCTTACATCTCAAGCAGTCAGACATTGTGGCTAACTAGGAAACAAGAAGTGGAGTTAAGGGTTTTCTTGCTAAATTCCTGATAGAGGAGGCTCAAACATTCCTATACGCTATGAGTTTCCATGCTTTTGAGGATATCTTGGCTCTCCTGATCTATAGTTTGGTGCTATTCCCTAATCCAGACATACTCATAGACATGAACGCCATCAAAATATTCCTTACTCGTAACCTGGTGCCTACATTGCTCGGGGATATGTTGCATTCTCTTCACACCCTTACTACAAAGAAGTGAGGGACTCTTATGTGTTGCATACCGTTGATCTATAGGTGGTTTAATTTGCACCTTCTCTGATCACTAATGAAGAATGAACCAGGCTTGATATGGTCTCAAAGGTTAATGTCTCTTTCTCACTCTGACATTTATTAGTTTTCCCGCTCTCAAGAAGACGTCACTATCGTTGATCGTTGCGGATATTAATGGTACTTGTACTATTTGGTTACTATCCTTTGCATTATGGAGCAGTGGAATTTTTCTTGGACTTAGGATTAGAAACCTTGGCCTATCTTGGAGACCTTGTGATCTTATCTGATTATTTTGTCTGGAGTTCTTGAGGTTTACCTCAAGACATTGGGTTGCTTGTTTTTTTTTTGTGCAGGTTTTTGTGATTACATCCTTTGTTTGAAATCTAGAATTCACCCGTATACAGCTGTTACTCTGCCCAATTTTTGTGAAGACTTAATACATTTGAAGAGGTATAGTATCTTTGCTTGCTTGGTTTGAATCCAAAGAATGGTAATTCTATCTTGGCTCATAATGTCAAGTATTTGCTTCTTGTTGGTTAGATGGTTCTTATCCTTAGCTTTTATCTTATGCTTTAGGATAGCCTCTTCTACTCCTCCCATCTTCTTTAATTTCAAAAATCTTCTCCCTCCTTTTGAAAACTCTTCTTGTTTTGAAACTTAAACCACTTTAATAATAAACTTGGACTTAAGTCCATGCATTTTCAAAATATTTTAATAAATAGACTTCAATCTATTTAATAATACCTTGACATTTTTGTGAGAAGATTAAAAATCAATCAATCTCATTTCAAACCATTTTGCCACTTTGGCTTTTACCTTTAAACTTTTCTTAAAAGATTAGACTCTTGTCAATCCTTGTAGTGATGCAAACAACTATACTTCTACAATATGTAGTGAAGAGAGATATTTTCCACTTGGGTATTGAGTTAGGCATTGTTGATTTTAAAATCCAAGCCATATCCTCCACTTTGAGATGATGCAAATTCTCCTTTCTCATGATTGTGGGTAGTAAGTATGTTTTCCACATGGACAATGACGATGATGTCTTATCTCTTAAAATTAACCAACACACTTTGTGTTTCAAACTTTTAAAAGAGGAAATACATGTACCCTGATCCCCTATTGCACGAAAGGTGGTACGTAGGCACTAAAGGTTCGCAACTGCGGCGGGTGCAAAAATCATAAAAAATATATATTTCTTTTCTCACCTCCACCATCCATTTTATATATAACACATTTTTTATAGCCAAAATATACAGATTTTACAAAGAGGTTCCTGCGGAGTACCGTAGATGTTTAGGGTGCTAATACCTTCCATTTGCATAACCAACCCCCTTACCTTGAATATTTCCCCCTTTTTGGGTTATTCGCTTTTTTCCCATTCCTTTGGAAACAATAAAGCGCAGTGGCGATTTTTATTTTTGATTTTTATAAAGTCTAGTCAATCCAATGGCTTAGTCTTGAACATTTCTACCGCTACAAAAAAATGGCGACTTCACTGGGGAAAGATTGACCTCTTGCTGGTCCATCCCTAAGTGGGTTGAACCTATCTTTGTTTATTATTTGTATATGTGTTATTGTTGTTTATGTGTTATATTTTGTATATATGTTTGTTTGGATTTTCCGGGTTTTCAGGGTGCTTGGTGATTACTTATAAAGTCCTATACCTGGACTTGGGCAAACTTTAAGATAGGACGGGCGGTATAGGCATGTTAACTTTGAGGGAGTAAACCCAAAAAAGGAGGCATGAGATCCCCACTCAGTGGAGGCCCCTTTGACTGTAGTGTCATTTACCGAGTAATCGGGAAGACGTACTGCTTTCAACCTGGGAGCCTGCTGAAACTGAGGACCGTAGAATACCAAACCTATCTTGGCCTTTTAGGTGTTGTGCGGAAGCTATGATGGAGTAATCTGGAAATAGTTATCACACGATACTATGCTCGGACGAGTCTTTCTTGAGAATATTACTAATTACCGAGTTATTCGGGAAGTTGGTAATATCCGAAGGAAGGATGTAGACTCTGGGAACCTCTAGAACCTTGTTCGGCGGGTGATAACTCTTATACCGACACCTCATGGGTAGTACCTTCGACCTCATGCTCGTGACATTGAACCTATAAACCCTATATGTTTGATCTTGTGTGTGATTGTTGCATCATGCATCCATGCACTCATAAGCATCTTTTAAAGAAAATAATATTTCAAGGGATTTAAAGGTTGACTATTTGTGAATATCTCAGGTACTTTTAACCATGGATTCTGGAAAGAGAAAGACCGGGAAATACAGTTTCAAGGATCCCAAGATAGATGAGTTGGTCAGTCTAATTCCAGATACCGAGTATCCTGCAGACTTTCAGAAGAAGTATGGATCCATCATTCCTCTCATGAAGCTAAAGATGAAGGAGGGTATTCTCTCGACCTTGGTCCAGTTCTATGATCCGATGTATCACTACTTTACTTTTCCCAATTATCAGTTGATGCCTACAGTAGAGGAGTATTCTTATCTATTAGATTTACCTGTTATCGATCGAGTTCCTTTTACTGGTTTGGAAGGCAAGCCAAAACCACATGAGATTGTTGCTTTGATTCATCTGGGGAAGTCTGAGGTGGAAGCCCATATAACTACTAAAGGAGGGATTAGAGGATTACCAGCTCAGTTCTTATTGGATAAAGCTCGTTACTTTTTAAGAATGAAGAGTACGGTTTCTTTTGAGGCCATCTTTGCTCTACTTGCTTATGGATTGTTCTTATTTCCTAATGTGGACAAGTTTGTCGACATTAATGCTATCATGATTTTCATGATTGGAAACCTAGTTCCTGCACTGTTGGGTGATGCTTATTAATCTATTCATTATCGGAGTTCTTATCATGGGGGAATGATTATCTGTTGCACGCCTTTATTGTACTAATGGTTCATCTCTCATATGCCTCAGTCTGATGCTTTTTGGGATGTCAAGAAGGAACCCCGTTGGGCTCCTAAGATCATGGCACTTAATCACTTGGATATTGATTGGTATCATCGAGCTTATCAGGATGTGGAGATTATTGACAGTTGTGGTAGTTTCCCCAATGTGCCTCTTCTTGGTGCAAAGGGAGGAATTAACTATAACCATGTTCTTGCACGGCGATAACTTGGTTATCCGATGAGGGAAAAACCGAACAGTATTCATTTGAGTAGTTTCTTTATGAAGGAAGGAGAAGACCACAGGGAAGCTATGGAGCAGATTACGAAGGCCTAGCGTCACATTCATAAGAAGAGTAGGAAGGATTTGGGACCTAGGGGTGCTGTTTCTTTGGAGCCATATCTTCAGTGGGTCCGATCGAGAGCCATCCAGTTAAAGATGTCGTATACTCGGGAGACACCCATGCCTGATCTATTTGTGAAGACCACTCCTCCTTTGTTAGATGATCTAGAGGAGCTGCAGCTTGCTTTGGTTAGGATGCAACAGGAAAGGGGTGCTTGGAAGAACAAGTTCCAGACTTTAGAAAGTTTCTACAGAGAAGACCTAAAGGAGAAAGAAAATTTGATCGAGATCCTTGAGAGTCGAGCAGTAGAGTCTATGGAGAGGCAAGGGGATTTATTTTCTCCTAAGCCTCAAACAGGTGTTGATTACTCACTTTCTGCTTTAGAGGATTGGAAGGAAGTTTCCATCAGGTATGTGGAAGAAAACTAGAGGTTGAGGGCTCAGATTGCCAGGCTCATAGGGAAGCGCCAGCGTACAGATTGATCTCTATCAGTTTCTTTTTCTCAGGATTTTTAGATTGTATTTTCATCTTGTACTTGAAATCATTGAAACTTGTAATCCATTTTGGAGTTATTATAATAAAAGTTTTTCAGTATTTCAAATATGTTATTATCTTGATGTTTGCGATATGTCTATAAACGTTAAATCCCTTGAAATATTAAATAACAAAGTAAAAATAATCATATGCATTGCACATCATGCACCATATTGCACATATTTCTTGCATTTATTATGCATATCCAGGTGCCTTACCCAGCTTTTTACTTTGTTCAGCAAACTGACTCATCACTACAACACTCGAGCTAACTTCAAAAAGAAGATGGACAATTTGGAACTGGAGAATCGCGAGCTACGCGAAGAAGTTTCTGCTTTGAAGGCTGGTTTGGCCAACTTGACTACTTTAATGGAAGCTTTGGTGGTTGCTCAGAATCAGCCACCGAGTGTTCAACCTCAACCAACAAGGGCAAATGCTAAAGTTCCTGTTGTTCCTGTATCTGCTACTCCGACTATTGTTCAAAACCGTATGCCTCAGGGTTATATGTGGGGAATGCCAGAGAATTTTGCACCTGAAGGTTTCAATTTGGGCCCCAAAGATGCTCTAGTGGTTCAAACTATTGTTACTCCAGCACCTCCTATGGTGCATATTGTTCCTGCTGCACCTCCTTCGGTGAATTTGGTTCTGTTTGTTAATGAAGATGTGTGTCACCCTTTCCCTCCGTTGAGTGAAGACTTGGGTCTTTATGACAGAATGGATGATTTCCAAGAGAAGTTTGATAGAATGCAAAGAGAGATGAAGGCTCTTAGGGGAAAAGAGCTATTTGGGCAGAATGTGAATGAGCTGTGTTTGGTCCCGAATGTTAAAGTGCCTGCTAGGGCCATGGTTCAGAAAGACAGAGAATCGTTCAAAGAGTATGTGCAGAGATGGCGCGAAGTGGCTGCACAAGTGATTCCTCCCATGGAGGAGAAGGAAATGACTAAAAATTTTCTGAAGATGTTAGGCGCTTTCTACTACGAAAGAATGGTAGTAAGTGCCCCAAGTGATTTTACAAAGAGGGTAGGGATGGGTGTCCGCCTAGAAGAGGCAATAAGAGATGGTCGTTTGACAAACGGTGAAGGATCCGGAGGTTTGAAAAAGCTAGCTTATGGGTTTACAAAGAAGAAGGAGGGGGATACAAATGCTGTCATGCAAGAGAGGAAAGTGAACGCTCCTAGAAGAAATCATCAGTGTCATCAGCAAGTTGCCTCAGTTACTCCTGTTATAAATGCCGCTCCGACTACCGTTGCTTATCAAAGACAGTCCCAACAGGGGAACCAAGAGATTAATCAGAGAAGGGAGAACTACGACCCTATTCCCATGAGTTATGCAGAGCTACTACCAGCATTGATTCAGAAGAAGTTGGTCTAGACACGACCACCTCCAACTGTACCATCACCATTTCCTTGGTATTATAAAGTAGACCAGACGTGTGCCTTTCATCAGGGAGCACAAGGGCATAATGTTGAAAACTGTTATCCTTTGAGGACTGAAGTGAAAAGTTTGGTGAATTTCAGAATTCTATCTTTCAAAGACATGGGACCTAATGTGAAAGACAATCCTCTACCCAATCACGGGGGAGTGAATGCTGTGAATATGGTGTCCGGTTGTCCAGGTGACTTCCGGATTTTTGAAATTAATCTGGTTAGAGGGGATTTGGTGAAGATGCACGCAGACCTCTGTGAATTCAGTTATTATACGCATGACCATGCCGGTTGTGCTGTTTGCAGTATAAACATACAGGGTTGCGAGAAGATAAAGGTTGATTTACAAGAGATGATGGATGAACGTTTAATCCATATAATCAGGCCTAGGGAAGAATATGAAGAGGAAGTGAATATGGTTTCTGGATGTCCGGGTGAATTCAGAATTTTTGATGTGGAGCATTTGAATGAGGATCTCGTGCAGTTGCATGCTACCTTCTTCCGTACTGCTGGTCAGGTGGAACACCAATATGGATCTTGCATAGTTTGTTGTCGAGACCCCCGAGGATGTTCTATTGTGAGAGAGGGTGTTCAATTGCTGTTAGACAATGGAACTATCAAGATCACAGGTCAGAGAGATGATTATCACGAGATTGATATGGTTGAAGTTTGTTTGATGGAAGAAGAGTCAGGGGAAGAGTATTCCTCTGCGGATGAGTATTTCTCTTCAGACAAAGATTTATTTGCCGGAAATGACCTTTTGAGGGCTGATTGTGTTGAGGAAGGGGTAAACATCATTGTACCTTGTTTTGGTGCACCCGCTCATCTTGAGGTGGAGTACCATAGCAAACCAGCTGTTACCCCATTGGTAATTAGTCTGCCAGTTCCTGTTCCCTATAAATCAGATAAGGTTGTGCCTTACAAATACAACACTACAATCTTAGAAGATGGGGTGGAAGTTCCCATCCAGCCAATGCCAGATGTTGGAAATATAGCTGATAATAGCAGGGTGACACGTAGCGGTCGTGTGTTTGCGCCGGTTATTTGAAGAGATGTTGTTGCTGGAAAGAATATTGCTGAGAACAATGAGCCTAAGAAGGCTGCAGGAGAGACTAGTGGAGCTATATTGGAGAAATAAGTGGATGATATCTTGAAGATAACTAAGATGAGCAACTACAAAACTGTAGATCATCTATTGCATACTCCTTCAAAGATATCCATCATAACTTTATTGATGAATTCCTCCGCTCATAGAGAATCACTGATGAGAGTACTAGACCAAGCTTTTGTAAAGAATGACATGTCGTTAGATCAATTGAGCAGCGTAATTGGAAACATTACGTCATGTAACAACTTGAGTTTCTGCGATGATGAGTTACCAGATGAAGGGAGGAATCACAACCTGGCCCTCCACATATCCATGAACTGCAAGAATGACTTGCTATCCAATGTGCTAATTGATAACGGATCTGCGTTGAATGTTATACCGAGAGTACCCTCATGAAGTTAAAGTATAAGGGAACACCTATGTGCCCGAGTGGCATCATTGTGAAGGCTTTTGTTGGGTCGAGGAAATCTATCATCGGTGAAGTGGACTTACCCATCCATATAGGACCACATTTGTTCTTGATAACCTTCCAGGTAATGGAAATTTTCCCGCATATAGTTGTTTGCTAGGACGGCCATGGATACACGAAGCAGTGGCTGTCACTTCAACTCTGCATCAGAAGCTAAAGTTTGTGCGTGAAGGGAAGGTAGTGATCATAAATGGGGAGGAGGCGTTGTTGATATCCCATCTATCCTCTTTCAGTATTGTAGAAGTGGATTAGGCTACTGTTGGGACCCAGTTCCAAGCTCTATCCATTGATAACATAAGGAGGAATGAGAATTCTGTGGTTTCCCTGAAGGACGCGCAGCAGGTTGTGCGCAATGGTCATAATGCAGTTTGGGGACGACTTGTGGATCCACCCGTGAACAAAAACAGAGCTAGTTTAGGTTTCTCTTCGAGGAATGGCGAAGGAGAAAGTTTGAAATCAAAGTCTTCTGTGAACAGTTATCATGATGTTTTCCACAGCGGAGGCTACCTCCATCCAATTGGTTCTGGAATTAATGTTGTTAAAGAGGATGAAGCGGAGCAGGAAGAACCGAATTTTGTGACGCATGGAGTCCGAGTTCAGAACTGGGTCGCCATTGATGTTCCTTCTTCATACATGTTTCAAAGTAATTTGTTTTGTTAATCTATTTCTTTCTTTTGAAAAGCTTTCACTCTTCCCAAGGTGGAAGTATTAATGTTGTAGGGCTTATCTGTTTGTTATAACTGTTAAGATCATTAATAAAAGTTGTCTTTGTTTCCAAATTATATCTTTTATTTTCTGCTTTTTCCTGGGAAATGGTAATAAAAAAAATAAAAATAAAACATTCAAAATAAATAATAACTGAAAATTAATATGCATGATCACTTGTTATATGTGTCAGTTTCTAAATGCAATCATAAATCACATGTGCAGATTAATTAAAAAACCCATTGAATACAATGACCCTGCACCCTCTCCCAACTTTGATTGTCCTGTGTTTGGGGACGAAGAAGAAGATTATGATGAGATTCTAGAAGAGGTCTCACGGTTGCTTGAGCACGAGGAAAATACCATTCAGCCATATAAAGAGCCTTTGGAAGTGGTTAATTTGGGTTCAGAAGAAGATCCGAAGGAAGTCAAGATTGGAGCATCATTGCATCCTGATGTAAAGAGCGGGTTGATTGAGCTGTTGAATGAGTATGTGGATATTTTTTCTTGGTCTTATCAAGATATTCTTGGTCTAGATACAGACATTGTCGAGCATCGTTTGCCGTTGAAGCCAGAGTGTCCTCCAATTAAACAAAAGTTGAGAAGAACCCACCCAGATATGGCAGTAAAGATCAAAGAGGAGGTCCTAAAGCAGATTATTGCTGATTTTCTTGTGACATCAGTGTATCCTCAATGGATTGCCAATATTGTCCCAGTATCGAAAAAAGACAGAAAAGTCCGCATGTGCGTAGATTACAGAGATCTAAATAAAGCTAGTCCAAAAGATGATTTTCCATTGCCTCACATTGACATGTTAGTGGATAGCACATCAAAATTCAAAGTATTCTCGTTCATGGACGGTTTTTCCGGGTATAATCAAATAAAAATGGCTCCAGAGGACATGGAAAAAACAACGTTTATCACACCCTGGGGAACATTCTGTTACAGAGTGATGCCCTTCGGGTTGAAAAATGCTGGTGCAACGTACCAGAGGGCTATGACAACCCTATTCCATGATCTGATGTACAAAGAAATCAAAGTATATGTTGATGATATGATTTCCAAATCCCAAACTGAAGAAGGGCATATAGAAGATTTGTTGAAGTTCTTTCAGTGTTTGAGGAAGTATCGTCTCCGCTTGAATCCAAATAAATGCATCTTCGGAGTTAGATCGGGGAAATTGTTGGGTTTTATTGTTAGCCAGAAAGGAATTGAAGTTGACCCTGACAAAGTCAAAGCAATTCAATAAATGCCAGCACCAAGAACTGAAAAGCAAGTCAGGGGTTTCCTTGGGCGTTTGAATTATATCTCCAGATTTATTTCCCACATGAATGCAACTTGTGAACTGATCTTTAAGTTGTTAAAGAAAGATCAAGGTTGTGTATGGACGGATGACTGCCAGAGGGCATTTGAAAGTATTAAAGAGTATCTGCTTGAACCTCCTATCTTGCTCCCTCCCGTAGAAGGAAGACCGTTGATTATGTATCTAACCGTGTTAGATAAATCCATGGGTTGTATTCTGGGACAATAGGATGAAACAGGAAAGAAAGAGTTCGCCATTTATTATCTCAGCAAAAATTTCACATATTGTGAGTCGTGGTATTCTATGCTAGAAAAAACATGTTGTGCTTTGGCCTGGGCGGCAAAGCGTTTGCGACTGTATATGTTAAATCATACCACTTGGATGATCTCCAAAACGGATCCAATCAAGTATATTTTTGAAAATCCTGCTCTTACTGGGAGAATTGCCCGCTGGCAGATGTTGTTATCTGAATATGATATCGAGTACCGCACTCAAAAGGCTATTAAAAGTAGTGTGTTGGAAGATTACCTTACTCACCAGCCAGTGGAGGATCATCAGTCTGTAGAATATGAATTCCCCGATGAGGACGTGATGTTCCTGAAAGTGAAAGATTGTGATGAACCATTTCCTGAGGAGGGCCCCGAACCTGAATCTCATTGGAGTATGATATTTGATGGAGCTGTGAATGCTTATGGTAAAGGAATTGGTGATGTGATTGTCACTCCTCATGGATCGCACATTCCTTTTACTTCAAGGATAACATTTGATTGCACTAATAATATGGCGAAATATGAGGCTTGCATCATGGGTCTTGAGGAAGCTATTGATCTTAGAATCAAAATTCTAGATGTGTATGGCGATTCAGCTTTGGTAATAAATCAGATTAAAGGAGAATGGGACACTCGTCACCCTGGCTTGATCCATTACAAAGATTATGCGAGAAGATTACTACCCTTCTTCAATAAAATTGAATTCCATCACATTCCTATGGATGAAAATCAAATGGCGGATGCTCTGGCAACTCTGGCTTCCATGTACCAAGTGAATACCTAGAATGATATACCCCAAATTACAGTTCGACGGCTAGATAGGCCCGCTCATGTGTTTACGACAGAAGAAGTAGCAGATGAAAATCCTTGGTATTATGATATCAAGCATTTTCTTCAGACTCAGTAATACCCGTTTGGTGCATCGAGGAAAGATAGAAAAACACTGAGAAGATTGGCAGGCAGTTTCTTCCTCAGTGAAAATGTGTTATACAAGAGAAATTATGACATGGTCTTGCTCAGATGCGTGGATAGACACGAAGTAGACATGTTGATGCATGAGATCCATGAAGGTTCATTTGGAACTCATGCTAACGGACATTCGATGGCTAAAAAGATGTTAAGGGAATGTTATTATTGGTTGACAATGGAATCTGATTGTTACAAATTTGCAAAGAAGTGCCATAAATGCCAGATTTATGCAGATAAGATCCATGTGCCTCCGACACTTCTCAATGTGATTTCCTCCCCATGGCCTTTCTCTATGTGGGGTATTGACATGATCGGGATGATAGAACCCAAAGCTTCGAATGGACACCGTTTCATCTTGGTAGCAATTGACTACTTTACCAAATGGGTAGAGGCTGCTTCATATGCCAACGTTACCAAACAGGTGGTCGTGTGTTTCATCAAAAACAATCTTATATGCTGGTATGGTGTGCCGAGCAAAATCATTGGTGACAATGGCTCGAATTTGAACAACAACATGATGACAGAACTGTGCGAAGAATTCAAGATTTTTCATCACAATTCATCTCCATACAGGCCAAAGATGAATGGGTCTGTTGAAGTTGCTAATAAGAATATCAAGAGAATTATCCAGAAAATGGTTGTCACTTATAAGGATTGGCATGAAATGCTCCCTTTTGCTCTGCATGGATATTGAACATTTGTTCGCACTTCAACAGGAGCAACCCCGTTCTCCCTAGTGTATGGAATGGAAGTTGTACTCCATGTCAAGGTAGAGATTCCCTTGTTGAGTTTGATAATTGAAACCAAGTTGATAAAGGCTGAATGGGTCTAGAACAGGTTTGACAAATTGAATTTGATTGAAGAGAAGAGGATGACAGCTTTATGTCATGAGCAATTATATCAGAAAAGAATGAAGAAAGCATTTGACAAAAGGGTCAAACCTCGTGAATTCAGAGAAGGTGACCTCGTGCTCAGGAAGATCATGTCTTTCAACACTGATTCTAGGGGCAAGTGCACTCCTAATTTTGAAGGCCTGTATATTGTCAAGAAAGCCTTCTCTGGTGGTGAATTAATTATTGAAACTTTGGATGGCGAGGAGTTCCCACGTCCCATGAATGCTGATGCAGACAAGAAATATTTCTCCTAAAGAAATAAAATAATAGCTCGCTAAGTTGAAAACCTGAAAGGGCGGCTTAGGCAAAAAGGAGCGTCTCGGTAGGCTGAAAACCCGAAAGGGCGATCTAGGAAAATATTAGAGACATAAACAGAATAAATTTCCCGCTAAGTTGAAAACCCGCAAGGGCAGTGTGATATGGTAGGAGAACTGACTTCAGGGTTTTGCAATAGATTTCAAATGTTGTGGTTAGCAAGAGTCGCCACCGAATTTTCTTTTATCCAAAAGGAAAGGTGAAAAAGCACAGGAAAGACCTTTGAGATTGTTTCTTGAGTTCGGGGGGTAGATTCTGAAAAGGGAAGGTATTAGCACCCTTTTCATCCATGGTTTTCCATGGGCTCTTAATTACTTGCTAGATCACTTACTTTTTGTTTAAAAATGTGTTTTGTGTGGTTTTGAAAGTATTTTGTAAAAGAGGCCATTCGTTTAGGAAATCTTTGTAATGATTCTCGTTCGTAAGAATGTATACAAAGATGTTTATCTTTTTGAAAATGTTTTCAATGTTTGTAAGATGTTTTTGAAATGTGTGTGTTGGTTTTGAAAATAGCAAGGATAATTGTTTTGAAATAGAGCAAGTAACTAGAAGTAATCTACCTACTCAAATGTCTTTCTTGTACATTTTCTATTCCTTTGACATTGTTGTCTTACCATTAATTTGGTAAGCAACCCTATCTTTGGATGTAAACGGGACGGGCGTGGGTCATCGTATAACCATGATTAGCAATGTTTGCAAAGTATCTTAGCATTTTGAGGGACCAAGACCATTTTTGTAAGGCAACCTTGAGTAGCGTCATCGAGGGACTATGATCTTTATATTTGTTTGTTTTGCCAAGATACTTCGCATGCGTAACATGGCTATTTTTGTATAAGGCAACCAAGTGGAGAAACCCTAAGGATGCTTGTGTGCAAGTATGTTATTTTTATGCTTTGATTTTGTCTTGTATTAGAGTTTTCTATTTTTGCTCTGTTTTGATCTTATCATACAAACCCTAATTACTAATCATGTCATGTAAAACGGTAAATTGCATAATGTAAATATTACTAAGCTATTACAACAATTTTATGGGAGGGGGGAATACAAATTTGAATGGGGATTTGCAAGAATGTAAACCTAAATAAATTACTACAACCAAATTGAATTTGTACGAATATTAGAATAAATAATATACAATATTTAAAGATGAAATATAATGTACATGTAAGAAAAGATTTTTGTTTTTATGTAAAAGAAATTTTAACCTAAACCTAAAAATAAAAATTAAAGAAATTAATTTTTAGAAGGGAGGCTTAACCATAATTACTATTTTAAAAGATAATGAAGTTCATGTGTATCATTTTTTATGTATTTTTTTATATTAAAATAATACATAATATTGTATAAATAATATGAAGTTTTTTATATATGCAAAAATAAATATGTATAAGTATGGGATGAAAGGAAATAAATAAATTAAACTAAATATATTTTAATTATATTTCACAAGTTTGTTAAGAAAATACATGATATATATTAAAAATAAAATATATTTTTATGTGAAAAAACAAACTAAAACAAAATAAAAATGCAATATTATTAATTTTATATTTTTAGGATTTTTTATGCATTAAAGAAAATATTTAAAACTAAAATAAAAATAAAACAAATAAAATAAAAAGAGTTGGCAAAGGAGGGTGATGTAGAAAAACTGGCAGCAATGTGTTAGTAAAAATGCTAGGCCCAAAGGACTAAGCCCAAACCTGCAAAATATAGTAAAAATGGAAAGAAGGAAAAATGTGAAAAAACAAAAGTAGCGCCCAGGTTTGAACCCAGGACATGGGTCTCACCAGCGCGCTACTTTGCCACTGGGGTGGCTATACATCCGTTGATTTAAGTGAAACAAAAATAACAAAACATGAACAAAGTCCTTGCCATGTACTTCATCTTCTTCCTCAAGCTTGGCCAGATATCCTGTAACTCTCTCATTCTTCCATGAAAATGAAAACTCATAACATGAAAGTTGTAGTATTTGATCTCACGATTCTAACCATATAAGTTATATAAGCTAACAATCAAAGATTAGAAAGAATTTTAAAATCCCTAAATTTAAACCTAATTTTTTCAGAATCTTCAAGTTCAAAATTCTCTCAACTCAAGTCAAATAAATGCGAGATAAAGGTATGTACAGTTTCGTTGTAATGAGGACTACATTATTTATTCACAAATCGTGGCCAATGGTTGCCTGTACAAGGAGATAGAAGTTGAGATTTTACCTTCTTCAGTTGAAATCGTGGATGGAGTTGGAGTGAGTTTGATGAAGGCTTGATGCTTGCTTGAGCTTCCTTGAACCTCCCTGGGTGTATTCCCACCCTTGCCTTGCTTTGAAAGTGTCTGAAAATCCTTGGCCAAGTCAACCTGCAAGCTTTGAAAACAAAAATGGCAGATGATGGAGAAGGGGTTACAGTACAGGGATGAAGGTCTGGATTAGTTAGATATCAAGTAGGTAAGATGTTTTGATGATCAAGACTTGAAACGCACGAGCCAAATGGGAGATTGGTATGCTTATGCAAAAAACTGCAAGTCTTGACAATTTTCTGGTGTTTTTAAGTTTGGGAGTGTTTCAGGCTTCAAGTAATCGTGTCTTATGTTTTATTATGTTTGTATATTAGTATGGAATTAGTTTCATATCAATCCTCCAACAGATGTGCCAGTCCTCACCTTTTTGCAACCTTTCTTGCTTTTGAAGTAAAGTGAAGGGACAAGGCTTACCATGCTTGTAATGGATTTCTTAGGGTTGGTATATACTTAGACAATTTGCTTTAGGCATGCAAGACTTATATGTGCAATGGAGACAGGTTCAATGCTCAAGAATTGGAAAGTGGCAAAAGTTGAGCTTTTTCAAAATGGCAATGGTCACTTTATGCCATTTATGGAATTACAACTTGGGTAATGGCTCTAGGGCTTGGATCAAAGCTTTGTCAACTGAGTAAGCATTAAATTAAGGAGTAAGGAACAAGTTTGGGACCTGTAAATCATTGATTAGGCATCATAGGTGTTGATTGGAACTTTGTTCTTCATGAAATGGCTTGGACAAAAAGTGAGAAATTCCCAACTTCATCTCTTCGATTCTCTTTACTCAAAAGTGATCTTGAGGTGTTATAGGACATTTTGGAAAGCTTGCAATGTTCTCTATAACTCATATTTGAAATGCATTTCAAGATACCTCTTGGAACTAGGTGAAACATTTCCATGAAGTTGGGTCCAAAACCTGGCTAAATTAGGGCAAAATTTCACTAAGTTATTTAGTTCATGAGCATGTATTCATAAATTTATATATTTAGATCCAAGAATCTTTAGTGAAAATTGTGTGAATAAAAGTTGTAGATTTCATGGAGGTCTACAACTTTCATGTTGGGAACTTTCTTTGAATCATTATGCATCATGGTGAAAAAATGGCCTAAAGTTGAGAAAAAATAAGAAATTTTCTATACTTAGAAAATTTTCTGTGTTAAGAAAATTTTCAAATTTAAACCCTAATCTTCAAACTTGGATTTCTTGATGAAAAAGTTTCACATTTTGACATGTTTTGATATTGTGACCCTTGGCACTTGATTTTTGACCAAAAAGTCAAAGTTTGACTTTTCAGTGTACAGTTGACTTTTGATTAGTTGACTGCAAATTTCATCTGTTAATCCAATGAAATTGCAATGTTTTGAACCATGATATTAGGTCAAGATGATAAAATTTAATCCTTGAAATCATGCTTTAACTCAATTGGTCATTTGCAAGGTTAAAAATCAGAAATTGCCCTTCCTTAGTCAAAACCCTAATTTTTGACCATTTTGCCCTTTTGGTGATTTGATCAAATTTCCCGAGGAATTGTGATCCAAACTTGACCAAATGATACATATAAGCTTAAAATGTTGATGTGGATCAAGAATTATGAAATTTGACTATAAATCGGCCATGGTTGACTTTTTCCCCAATACAGTTGATTTTTAGGTCAACTGTCCAATTGACTGATCAAAAATATAGTTCAAAGCTTGAAACTTGTCCAGAGTGATCTTAGGGATCCATAATGATGTTTCAAAGTCACATGAAGCATTGATAGTCCAAAAATCCTTGTGCAATCTCAAACCCTAATTTTGGGTCATCAGTGCATGATGAAATGTCTTGAGCTGACCAAACCCTAATCCAGTCTTGAGTCAAAGAAATCTTGTGAGAAAAGTTTTGATAAATGAGAGGGAAAATTTGGGCTACTACAGGCAGCTTAGGCAAAAGTTAGGGATTTTCTTGGCAAGTAACTACGTCAGACAAGACTTGATCGTTGAAGCAACAATCTTCTCAGATCCTCACTATACTTCAACGAAAGCTGCAACTCAGGACTTCAAAAGTTGTTTGGGAGGATAGTGGTCATTGTATCCCAATGTATCTTTTCCATTATGTATTACCATTTCCCAAACTTTGTAATCATCCATGGAGTCTCATCATTCGCAGACTACCATTCTATTAATGAAATTCGAGCTTTTACCCAATTCTTTGTGTTCTTATTTTTTATTTAGCTTGCAAAGACATCATTTATTACTGATAATAACTTTTAAAGCAAAAAGATTAAAAAATCAAAATTAACTTTTCAAAAAAAAAGGAGAAGAGATCTCTACAATTCAATTTACTTTGGGATTTATGATGAAACAATGACAACAAGAATGGTGATCCCAAGAATGAACAAACTCCGATTGTTTTAAGAGGATTTACTTCCTTCATGAAGGTTTTCTCAGGTCATTTTTCTGGTGTGTGCAATCTTTGTGTGTTTCTCAGATAGTTAAAGACGATATCAGTGGGTGCAAGGTACAGTATTGGGTTTGTGATCCCATTATCCCTTGCCAAGTCTTGATTCGCTTTTTGGGTTTGCATGATCAGAAGCCTCAGTCCCAAACTACCCAGCGAAGTCTTCCCTCATATAACGAAAGGTTTTATTCCCTCACTGTGCTGAGATATCGCTCTTTTTGCAGTATTGGAATTAGTGTTGACTTCTTGATTTCCCGGGAAAGTTATCCCATGGGATCTCTTGTTGGAATGAGTATTTATGATGAAAGTTTCCATCCGCAGTTTTTTCTCCAGGGAGGTAGGCTTGAATCCCCCGGTGAGGTTTGGTTGTTTCGGTGTCAGTCTGCTTTATTTGAGGCTGGTCTTACAATCTCCAGTAGGCATGTTACTTTTCGAAAACTTTTTCTCCGATGAAACCGGAAGAAGGATGTTTTATCCTGGTATCTGTTTGATTTGGATACATCCAGATTATGTTTCTCCTCAGTGAAGTTAGGACATGCAATAGGTTTGGTTTCCGCAGTTTCTTTTACCTTTCTTGGATTGATCTTTCTGGTTGAAGCTTAGCCCAATGTTGTTAGTACCTGAGGCGGTTTTGTTTGTTTGCACTGATCATGTATCCTTTTACCAACATATGCACGATATCACTCATACATTCATACATACATCATGCATTTCTAAAAATCATCGTTCATTGACATTGTGTTATGATCTTCCTGCAACGCTCTTCGCTTAGTTGAATTTGGGTTTTCCTCTTGAGTTTATTTCTCAAAGGATGTATCTTCATTGGCTGTCTTGCTCTAGTGTATTTCTGAATTGGATTTGTGGTTGCATGACAATATTATTTACTTTGGATTTCTGAAAACTTTGAGTTTTGGTTTGTGCATTTATTTTGCACGGGAAGACTTTATCTCCTCAGCAGGAATATCGTGGAATTTCCCCGGGAAGTCATATTTCTATCCCCAGAAAGTCATTTCTCTTTGAAATTCTCTTTTACAATGAGTAACAAGTCTCTTTATTTGAGACAGCTTATGTTTGATCCTTTCAAGGCAGATTTCCTTGGTTAAAGAAGAAGTTGAGACCCGTTCTAGGCAAAACGCCAGAATTTTGGGATAACTCGATGATATATTTTCTCTTTATACCTTCAGTGAACGTTGGTAGGACATCGGCAGTGAACATCAGTGTTTGTTATCTTTTTGCTATCTTCAGTGAACGTTGATAGTTCATCGCCAGCGAACGGCGGTGGTATGATATATTTTCTCTATTCTACCTTCATTGAACGTTGGTAGTACATCGGCAGTGAACGTCGGTGTTTCTTATCTTTTTGCTATCTTCAGCGAACGTAGATAGTTCATCGTTAGTGAACGGAGGTGGTATGATATATTTTCTCTTTCTACCTTCAGTGAACGTTGGTAGTACATCGGCAGTGAACGTCAGTGTTTCTTATCTTTTTTCTATCTTCAGTGAACGTTGATAGTTCATCATCAGTGAACGGAGGTGGTATCATATATTTTATCTTTCTACCTTCAGTAAATGTTGGTAGTACATCGGCAGTGAAGGTCGGTGTTTGTTATCTTTTTGCTATCTTCAGTGAATGTTGATAGTTCATCGTCAGTGAACGGCGGTGGTATGATATATTTTCTCTTTCTACCTTCAGTGAACGTTTGTAGTACATCGGCAGTGAACGTCAGTGTTTCTTATCTTTTTGCTATCTTCAGTGAACGTGGATAGTTCATCGTCAGTGAACGACGGTGGTATGATATATTTTCTCTTTCTACCTTCAGTGAATGTTGGTAGTACATCGGCAATGAACGTCGGTGTTTCTTATCTTTTTGCTATCTTTAATGAATGTTGATAGTTCATCGTCAGTGAACGGTGGTGGTATGATATATTCTCTCTTTCTACCGTCAGTGAACATTGGTAGACATCGGCAGTGAACGTCGATGCTTGTTATCCTCCTCTCTGATTATGTTCTTGTGGTTCACCAGTGATTTATTTTCCTTGTGGGGTTGCTCCTTTGTTTCTTCATTTTTGTTAAATCCTTAATGTTACTTTGCGTCTCTTTTGTTCTGTTCATATGCAATCATATGAATAAGCATTTGCATGGCATCTTAGGGCCAAAAATAGGGTTTGTTTTGTATTTAAGTATCTTCGATCACATCGACACGAATATTTTTAACCTTCGTATCTCTGGATAGAAGAAACTTAAATAAGGGCAGCTGTTGTACCCTAATTTTTGCCCCTAAGATCCCTTCATCATACCATGTGTCAATCACAACAAGATCACATTAGGGCTTTTGGTTCTTCTACCTATCTTTAGCTTTGCTCTTTGAGGAGTTACCAAGCACCTTAACTTGTTTTCTTTTGTGATCATGGATATTTTGCTTTGATTTTCTCTCTAATTAACCAAATTCAATATTGGTTTGTCTTACTTGTTAATAATGTAGGTAAAGGCAATGATGTTTAGCAAGTTGCTTCATGGGTTCATGAGTTTATTTCCATGCCCTAGTCAATAGCTTGAGAAATTCAAACCTCACCATTGACGTTGTTTTGGAAGAATTAGTATGGAAGTGGTTTTGGTGGCCATGAATCCTCATCATCATCCTCAACAATTTCTATTCATAAAGGAAGAATATTGGCACAAAAAGTTTGTTCAAACTTGGAAAAGTTCCACAAAGCATTCTCTTGATCTAGAGGCTAGGGTTTTTGACTTCAAAAGAGAATATATTTCTCATCTTTTGGTATTTTTAAGTGATTCCACAAACATCCTTCTCTTCAAAGAGTTACCAATAAATCACTTCAAAAGTTCCAAGGAGTTTTCATGTGGAAGGAACTTGGTGAAGAGGATAGATTACAAGTCATCCAGATGAATCCCCAATTTTCCTTATGTGACTTCAAATGGTCATAAATTGGTAAATGTTTATCACCTTAAGGCCATTCTTTTTTCATGATGATCCTAAGGATGTGTACTTCATGCCTTATTTCATGTGCAAAGTGAGAAAATGGATGGAAGTTTCCTTAAGAATGTAAAAGATTATAGGTCATTTTATGATTTTTAGCCAACTTCATCAAGTCATAACTTGCTCAATTTTTGGATATTTTGAGTGGTTCAAATTGCAAAATGTCATTCAAGGGGTCTACTTCATTCCAATTTCTTTGGTCAAGAGCAAATTCTAAGTGGAAGGCCATGTTTGGATGCAAAAGATTATAGGTCATTTTTAAAGAAGAATTTGAAATATTTCTAAGTATGGAAAGTCAACTCTTTTTCTTCAACTTTGACTCCATGTAACTTTCAGCTCAAGCATCCATTTGATTCCATTATTTTTCTATTGCAAAGCTTGTAACCTCATCTTTCCAAATCATCGAGAATTATGCCCTAAGACCCCTTGAGGTGAAAATGCCATGGATTTGAATTTGGTAGTTTGAAACTGAATTTTGCACAAAGTCAGAAATTTGAAATCTTTGTTTTGGCTTCTAATCACAAGATTTCCACGCGTTTTTGTTTCTAATCATGTTTAGCAACTTGCCAGAAGTGATTAGCATCATGAAACGCACAATTTGGCTGAGTTTTGATCAAGTTTGAGTCACACTTTCTTCATGACGCAAACCCACACGAATTCCCTCCAAAATGCATCATTTGATATTCCTTTTGATCCCATTTGCTTCCATATAAATAGAGGGTCATACCCCATTCAATTTCCCAAGCTTAGATAGCCAGAATTACCCTGCCAAACTTTCTTCACAACCCAGAATTCAGCAACTTCGAAATCTATTCTCAAGCCTTTTTCAATCCAATTTTTCTATCAATTCACCTTCCTTGATCTTCCCTGAAGCTAACCATGTAATAACATTAAAGAATCGTGCCCTATGTTGCTCCATAGAAGTCCGGTTTCAGAGCTCTGCAACTCAACTTCAATAGGTAGATTCCTTCATCAATTCTTTAAAACTTTGATATCATTGTGTTGCTCTCATTGCCCTGGTTCTAGTCATAACACTTACTTTCATCTGGAAGCACGTTTTGACCATGAATTTTCAAATCCCTTTTCAAAACTTTCTTTCCAAATTGCTTGAGCTACAGTTTATATAAATTTGGTGCGAGGGTGTGGTTGTCTTCGTCTTTAAGAGACGAAGCGAATGGCATAGGTCTGAGCTTCTGATTTTACAGTTTGAGAGACCTGCAATTCTTGATGGCTGGAGGTTGAAGATGACCAACGTGTCATCTTCTAACCAATGATGGCGTGCCATTTGTTATTTTCAAATTCTGATTTTATTATCGATTTTGTACATTATTCATTAAAGACCATGATATGCACAGCGCGCCAGATCCATTGGATTTTATTACTAACGCGTTTTGACTCTCATCCAATGGTCCACATCTTTTTCTTTTATTTTCTTTTTCTGACTTTTATATTTTAATTGTTTTAAATCTTAAAAAATCATAGAAAATTCATTTTTAGTCCAAAAAATCTGAAAAAATTATGAAAAATATTTTTGATTATTCTCTTTCTGATTTTTAATTTTTCACAATTTAATTTTGTGTTTTGGCATTTTTTATGAATTTTTCACTTATTTGATTTGTTTAAAATGTTTAAAAATACTTTTACACATTTTTAAATTCTGAAAAAATTATGAAATGATCCAATGATATTGTGACAAATATTGGTGACCTTATTTTATTTTTATTTCTAACTTTACTATTTTTTACTATTTTTGTTTATTTTACCCATTTATTTTAATTTTTAAAAATAGTTTCTGACTTTTAAAAATTCCCTAAAATTTTATAAAATCACTTGGCCTCTTTTCTGATTTTTCTATGGTCTTATTTTTTATTTCTTGATTAATTTGAATATAATTCACATTTTCCTAATTATTTTCCATTTTTTAAACATTTTTAAACCCTTTAATGTATATATTAATTATATTATTATTTTATGATTATTTTCTGGCTGTCTTGGGTTGATTTTTTGATCATGGCTTTATTAACATCATTGGATCCATGGTGTTGAGTTTAACTCCACAAAAAATGGATGAATGATTTTAATAATAGTTTGATTAAATATTAATTCAAATGTGGTTTCTCTTTTTCCCCTAATTCCTCTTCATCTCATCCCCTTCTCATTGCACTAAATGTTGTTGGAGCATGATCTCTATATCATGTGTCAAAACAAATGGTGCATAGATTTCTATTGACCGGCCTCAAAATAGGTGCGACTTCTATATAAGTCCACTTACGATTGTTTAACATAGGGCTAAATTTTGTCCCGATTCGAATAAATGATCATTCGTGGCCCAAACTTATGATTGCCAGCCCAAGTATGTTAATTTGATCTCTTTGATCCAATAACCTTGAGATTCATTGTGTGGAGGATTTGGTTCTACCAATCCTCTAATGGATCTACAACACCTTTGGTCAACGCGGATCACTTAAACATTGTTGATCATTAAATGGTACTTGTGAGAATTCCAAATGGATGATATACTTGACAAAAAGAAAATGCAACTTGTTGTGTGGAGGCTTTGGTTCTACCAATCCTCTAATGAGTTCCAAATGCAAGTTTCAAGATGGTCATCCAACTAACCACTAATTATTGACTTGTTTTATCTTATGCTTTTATTCTTTTTTTTATGCTTTATGCACTATTTATTTTTTTAGCATTTACATTTCATGCCATTTTCATCTTTGCGCATTTGAGCATTTATTTTCTTGTCATTTTTTATTTTGCTCACTTGAGTTTTTCTTTTTCTCTTCTTAAGATACTTAATAATCAACTTAAACCCTAAAAAACTCTTAATGGTACTAGGACTATTTGGTTACTATCCTTGGCATTATGGAGCAGTGGACTTTTTCTTGGACTTAGGATTAGAAACCATGGCCTATCTTGGAGACCTTGTGATCTTATCTCATTATTTTGTATGGAGTTCTTGAGGTTTACCTAAAGACATTGGGTTGCTTGTTTGTTTTTGTGTGCAGGTTTTTGTGATTACATCCTTTGTTTGTAATCTGGAATTCACTCGTATACAGCCGTTACTCTGCCCAATTTTTGTGAAGACTTAATACATTTGAAGAGGTCTAGTATCTTTGCTTGCTTGGTTTCAATCCAAAGAATGGGAATTCTATCTTGGCTCATAATGTCAAGTATTGGATTCTTGTTGGTTAGATGGTTCTTATCCTTAGCTTTTACCTTATGCTTTAGGATAGCCTCTTCTACTCCTCCCATCTTCTTTAATTTCAAAAATCTTCTCCCTCCTTTTGAAAAATCTTCTTGTTTTGAAACTTAAACCACTTTCATAATAAACTTGGACTTAAGTCCATGCATTTTCAAAATATTTTCATAAATAAACTTCAATCTATTTAATAATACCTTGACATTTTTGTGAGAAGATTAAAAATCAACCAATCTCATTTCAAACCATTTTGCCACTTTGGCTTTTACCTTTAAACTTTTTTTAAAAGATTAGACTCTTGTCAATCCTTGTAGTGATGCAAACAACTATACTTCTACAATATATAGTGAAGAGAGATATTTTCCACTTGGGTGTTGAGTGAGGCATTGTTGATTTTAAAATCCAAGCCATATCCTCCACTTTGAGATGATGCAAATTCTCCTTTCTCATGATTGTGGGTAGTAAGTATGTTTTCCACACGGACAATGACGATGATGTCTTATCTCTTAAAATTAACCAACACACTTTGTGTTTTAAACTTTTAAAAGGGGAACTACCTGTACCCTGATCCCCTATTGCACGAAAGGTGGTACGTAGGCACTAAAGGTTCGCAATCGCAGCAGGTGCAAAAATCATTAAAAAAATATATTTTTTTCTCACCTCCACCGTCCATTTTAAATATAACACATTTTTTATAGCCAAAATATACAGATTTTAGAAAGAGGTTCCTGCGGAGTACCGTAGATGTTTAGGGTGCTAATACCTTCCCTTTGCATAACCAACCCCCTAACCTTGAATCTTTCCCCCTTTTTGGGTTATTCGCTTTTTTCCCATTCCTTTGGAAACAATAAAGCGCGGTGGCGATTTTTATTTTTTATTTGTATAAAGTCTAGTCAATCCAATGGCTTCGTCTTGAACATTTCTACCACTACACAAGCATATTCTCTTGGGCACACCATAGAGCAATATTGGGCATTCAAGCACAAGGTTCAAGATTTGTTAGAATCTCAACACATCACTTTTGAGAATCCTAACATCAAATCAAACCCCATGCCTCCGCACAGTGGGCCGACAATAAATGCAATTGAAGTAGTCACTGACTGTGGGGTAACCAGACAAGTAAAAGCCCCGATAAACTTGTTGAAGGAGTATCTGCTGGAATGTGGGTTCCTGCTAGAATATAATAAAGCCTTTGAAAGAACGCTACAAAAACTAGTGGACCAGAGGATAGTACAATTCGGACCATACCCTGAAGAAAAATATGTGGCATCCATTGAAGGAAAGAAGCCATTGGTAATCCCTTGCCAAGGCCCAAATCTCAACAAGAAGACTCTAGTGATTCCATGGGAAGAATCGGCAAAAACCCTAGGGACGACACTAAAGAAGGTTCTCCAAATATCACCAGTTCGAAAGGCCACTATAATAATTAAGGGACCGTCAAGTATCCTTTATGAAAGTAACAAAGTTGTGTCGTGGAGTTATGACTCAGTCGTATACTTTAACAAATTAAAATAGGAAAATGAGCCATCGCCAAGTCAAGGACCTGTAATTTCAAACATAGAAGGGACAGGGGGTATGACCCGAAGTGGTTGAGTCTTTGGATATGAACCACCAAAGAAGAAAGATGAGACATCAATAAAAGACAAGGTAAAAGCAGTGGTGGAGGAAAGCCAACAAAAAGAACCTCCAAGCAAAAACTTTACTGATCAAGAGGCAAAGGAGTTTCTCAAAATCATTAGAGAAGTGACTATAGGGTGGTAGATCAGCTTCACCAAACTCCAGCTAAAATTTCCATACTCTCGTTGCTCATCAACTTTGAAGCACATAGAGACTCTTTAATGAAGGTACTGAGTTCAGCTCACGTTGCAGAAGAGATTTATGTGAATCAATTTGACAATGTTGTAGCAAATCTAACATCTGAATCGTACCTGGGTTTTAGTAATAATGAATTTCCACCTCAAGGCCAAGCTCACAATAAAGCACTCCATGTCTCTATGCTGATAGGTACTACCAGCCTATCCAGAGTACTCACTAATATTGGGTCTACCCTCAATCTGTTACTGAAATCAAATCTAATGAAGTTAACAATAGATGATGTTGTGATGAGGCCAAGCTATACAATAGTGAAAGCATTTGACGGTTCTCAAAGCTCGGCATTGGGAGAGGTGGACCTTCCAGTCAAAATTAGGCCCCATATCTTCTATATCACTTTCTAAGTCATGGATATAGAGTCGGCATACACTTGCTTACTAGGGAGACTTTGGATTCATGCAGCAGGGGCAGTTACTTCGACCTTACATCAAAAGTTAAAGTTCTTAGTGGAAGGGAAATGAATCATAATCGACAGTGAGGAGGACATCTTCGTAAGTCACATCAAATCATATAGATATATCAATACTGACGAAGACTGTATAGCTACCCCATTCCAAGCCCTGGAAATTACTTCAATGGTTACTTTGCCCGTGGAAAAAAGAAATAAGCCTAAAGTGACCTCATGGAGAGATTTTCAAACAAGAATGGAATGTGATGCCTCAAAAGGTTGGGGAAATCTCCCGGAAATTCTCGAGAAGAAGAATCGCTTTGGTTTGGGCTATGAACCATCGAAAGCTACTTTGAAGGGTAAAGCACGGTTTCCTCCAATCCAAGAGACTTTTATCAACAAAGGAATAGATCATGGCAGACATGTGGCGATGATATCCAACAAAGTCAACACCAAAAGGGAAACTGATTACATCCGAGAATGCGCCCCAGGAGAAGAACTCAAAAGATGTACTGTCGTGGAGATTCCTGAGATCTTTTTCTTTCCTAAGTAATTTTTATTTGTTTTAAAACGAACAAATGTCAAGCCTGAGGCATAAGGGTTGCTTGTAAGGGTCCCCCCATTTAGTTTCAGGCGATATTTACAATTAATAAAAGTTATATTTTGTTTTCAATTAAGATCCATGTCTTTCTCTTGCATTTATCCCTTAAATTTCAAAATGGCAATACTTTCTTTGCATATGCATTTTCAAAGTTCATATACTAAAATCTGCACCAAAACATGATAAATGTGCAAATCCATTCCCAAACCCATCGATAATGTTACTGTTGCGACCCGATATAATTTTGATGCTCCCATCAACCAAGCTGGAGAGGAAGGTGATGAAGATCTTGAACTCTCTGAGGAAATGGCAAAAGAAATAGAGCAAAAAGCTGACAACATACTACCGTATCAAGAGGATATTAAGACCATTAATATGGGAACAGAAGAGGATCCGAAAGAAATCAAGCTAGGGGTTGTTCAATCATCTTCCACCTTCAGATCACGAAAGGCAAACAAGCCAATCTAAATTTCCTTTGTCGTTGTGCATGCTGAAACACGAAAGAAATCATCCATGCAAAGTGCACCTTGAAGAAGATTGATTGATTTCTTATCATAAAGGACCTTTTTCTTATCATAGTCATCCCATGATGTTTTAGTATTTGATGTTCCAATAACATTGACAACATATATCAGAGTAAACTTACCATTATGGACAGCATCCCATATTTCTTCTCCTTGTGCTTCTAAATGAGCTTTCATGCGAATTTTCCAAAAATCAAAGTATTCACCATAAAACAATGGAGGCTTGTTGTTACTACCACCATCTTTTAAAGTTGGTTGCGCGGAAGCCATTCTGGATCGAACAGGAACAAGTTACCTTAACTTGATCTGATGCCAAATGTTGGTTTTTGAGTGCGCCTAAGACGGGGTTGAATAAAGCGGATTGCAGTTTTATATTATTTTATGTGATGATGTTCTTATTTTATTATTTGTGTATAAATATTAAAATGGTAAATACAGAAAATAAAGAACACGAGAGATTTATACTGGTTCCCATCACACTTCGAGAGTACTCCAGTGCCCTTACTAACACGTAAGAGATTTCACTATAGTTAGAATTATTTTACAACCTACCCACATACAAAAGTGATGCTTACTATCTAACCTATAGGGAGATCAAAGGCTTTAATTATCATTTAAGATCCAACCAAGTACATGAAGAACAATACTCTTCAATGTACACACTTGTTTTCAACAAACCTGAACAACAAGGTTATACCATAATCAGTTTTGAAAAATGATTAGAAACAAATCCTTGAAGTAGATATGAAAGTTGATAATCAATGTCAATACAAAGTATTTATCTCTTATCTTTCAAGACAACAATTCAATGAATATATTACACAAGTGTTCAATGCATATGATGAAACTTTTCTAATGATGTATTTAAAAATGTAAGAGTAAAAGTTTCATGCAAGATCAAAATATTAATCCAAGCACTTGTTTGAAAATGAGAAACAAAATGTTGAATTGTATGTTGTGATTGTTGTTATTTTGTGTGTATTTCTACTTCAAAAATATTTGAATTATATACATGTATTTCACCTTTTCAAAAGGTTCTAAATGAATGTAGAAGTGCAATGGTTCATGGACAAATGCAACAAATAAACAGCATTCAAAACAGTCTTATTTTTCAAATTCGTTTCAGCGGTAACCAGTTACCAGAATGCAGTAAATGATTACCCAGTGCAGGATATGGATTCCGCTCGCAAAAATTCCATCTGAATCAGCTTTGTAAGGGTGCCTCCCTAACTCAAAGAGTTAACAACAAGAGTTCCTAGAGATTCTCCCTTCATCAAAAGATATGGTCGAATTCTCAACCTGGTTACCTCAAGCTTTGAAGAAGACATGATGTGTGTGCTCTTTTAGTTCTTTGACCCTGTACATCATTGTTTCACCTTTCCCGATTATCAATTGGTGCCCAAAATGGAAGAATTCTCTCAATTGTTGGGAGTACCTATCCTCACTCAAATTCCATTCACCGGTTTAGAGGAAGATCCAAAGCCTGAAGTTATTGCCAAGGCCTTGCATTTGAAGAGGTCCGACATTATAGCTAATTGGGAAATAAGGAGTGGAGTCAGGGGTTTTCTAGCTAAGTTTCGGATAGAGAAGGCTCTACTGTTTTGGGAGGCTATGGATTTGCAAGCTTTTAAAGAAGTCTTGGCTCTTCTCATTTATGGGTTAGTATTGTTCCCTAACCTAGACCAACTCATAGATGTCAATGTTGTCAAGATTTTCCTTACTCGTAACCTTGTGCCTACATTGCTGGGAGATATTTTGCATACTCTTCACACTCACACCATGAGGAGGAGAGGGGCTCTTATGTGTTGCATATCGTTGCTTTCAAGGTGGTTTATTTTGCACCTTCCTAACTCTGTACTGAAGAATGAAGAAGGTTTGGGTTGGTCATAAAGGATAATGTCACTCGCTCACATGGATATTCTTTGGTGTTCCTGGGATATGGAAAACACTGCTATTATTGACCGCTGCAGGGAGTACCCTAATGTCCCATTACTTGGTATCAGAGGGGGTATAACCTACAATCCTTGTTTAGCTCTGCGACAATTTGGTTACGCTCGAAGAGATGGTCCCCATGAGTTACTTATCGAGGGCATTGTATTCAACTATGAGGATGATGCTCAAGATTATCGCCGGAGGTTCATACGAGCTTGGAGCATGGTAAACAGATATGGCGCCAAGGCTTTGGGGCCAAAGGCTTCCATTCCTATGGAACCTTACCTCCAATGGGTACGAGCTTGCACCCAGAAGCTTATGATGCCCTATGTGGCTATTTTATCAGTGATTGTGGAACCCACTATTGAAGGGGGTATTCCTTACACGGTTCTCTATCCTTATATGCCCATTGATCTTGGGGAATTATAGAGGTATTAGATTCAGTTGATGAAGGAGCGGGACACTTACAGGGATCAGTTCCATGCTCAGGAGAGGAAGGTTTTAGAGCTCACATAGCAGCTCCACGAGGAAAAAGGACTAAATGGTTATCTCGGCACAAAAAGGAAGCATCCATGGGAATTTTGATTTCTTTTCTAGTTTTAGATTTGTTTTTAATTGTAACGCCTAAGAGGCATTTGAACTTTGAATTCAGCTAATAAAGTCTTTGTTTTATTTTGTTTGCAAATTTAAATTTTCTAAAGTCTTTGAAATCATTGCATGCGCATCCCATTCATAACATTGCCTGTACAGGTACCATTACAGGTTTCTCATCTTCGTCGTTGTTTATTTTAGCAGAAATGTCTTCCGAACAAAGCAACAAGGATCTACAGGCACAAAACGCCCAGTTCCAACAAATGTTCATAAATCTGGAAAAAGGGCAGGAGGATCTGAAAGCCCTCATCCTGAAAGAGAAAAAGAAAAAGAAGAAGGTTGTCGGTATTCTGAATATGGGCAGAAGGTTTGGAGAGTGGTTGAAGTCACAAGTCGAGCTGACCTCTTCATCTAAGTAAGGGGAGAATCAAGAAGAAGAGACAGGGGAGAAGGACCCCAGTCCTGCAGTTTCTAACAACGATACCGACTACAATGATGAGCAATATCCTCCTACTAAGGATAAATACAAGTAGTTGTAAGATCATTTGAGTGCATGGAAGTTCATAGGATACCTGGACTGGATTTCGAAGAATTGGGATTGGTGTCAGGAGTGGTCATCCCGTAGAAGTTCAAAGCTCAAGTTTTTGTTAAGTATGATGGGGTGTCCTGTCCAAAATTCCATCTCCGTTCTTATGTCAGAAAGATCCATCCCTACACCGCTGATAGAAATCCGTGGGTTCATTTCTTACAAGATAGTCTGTCAGGGACTCGGCTTGAATGGTTCTACCAGCTGGAGGAAGCCAATGTCCGAAATTGGGAAGATTTGGTTGTTGCTTTCTACAAGCAGTATCAATATAACACCGACCTTTCTCCTACTCGTACTCAACTCTAGAGTATGTCCATGGGTGCAAGTGAAGGCTTTAAAGACTATGCACAGAAATGGAGAGACCTGGCTGGAAGAGTTCAACCCCCATTGTCTGATAGGGAGCTGGTTGATATGTTTCTGGGGACGCTATCTGGTCCATTCTTTAATCATTTGATTGGCAGCTCATCAGCTAGTTTCACCGAGCTGATTCTAACTGGAGAAAGAGTATAAGTTGGGATTTGGAGCGGCAAGATACAGAAGGATGCCTCTTCGAGTTCCGTAAAGAAGCCTTTTGCTGGAAAGAAGGAAGCCAGTGCCATCTACATCCCGAGGGGCCAAAATAGGGCTGAACATCGTCAGACAGTAAATGTCGTAATTATACCTAGGCCTGCAGTTTCCCCATAATGCAACAATCAACAAAGGGTGGAAAGACCAGAGTGGAAGTTTACCCGAATCAACATGAAATTGGCTGAAGTTCTACCTCATCTGCTGAGGTCCAACTTGAACACCTTGAAAGAGGCTCCCAAGAATCCAAATACTACATCTCCCCGATATAATCCAAACGCTCGGTGTGCCCATCATTCTGAGAGTCTTGGCCATGATACCAATGACTATTGGGCTCTAAGGAATAGGGTACAAGATCTGATTGAGGCCAAGGAAATTGAGTTCGATGCTTCGAAGAAGCCCAATGTCATAACTGCTCCCATGCCTAAGGACGATCGTGGAATTAATGTTATTGATGCCGACTTGTTTGTGACCTTGGTGGATGAAGTTTCTACCCCTCTCATGACTGTGAAGAAGAATTTGTTGTTGGCTGTTTTATTTCTGGGTTATGGTGAAGGTTACCACATGTGTTCGTTTCTACCTTCTGGTTGCCGTTTGCTGAAGTTAGGTGTTCAACGCCTGATGAACAGCAAAGAAATTTTGTTTGAGAAAACTTTGGTTCCCGTTGTTCCATCTGAACACATTGCCATTATAACCATTTCCTCCAATCCTTCCAAGGTCTCCTCGAGAAGACCTGTTAGGATTACATATTCTCTAAGAATTGCTCCACTGATAATCACTGTTCCTGGTCCTGTCCCATATGTCTCGGACAAAGCTGTCCCCTGGCATTATGGTGCCGATGTGTACTATCATGGCATCAAACAAGATTTGAAAGTTGAAGAGGTTGATCCTGACATTGGTAACATTGTCAGAACCAGCAAAGTTACCCGAAGTGGAAGGGTCTTCTCTCCCGAGATTTCCCCTAAGACTGTCAACAAGCCTATTGTCATTCCATCTGCTGTTCCTTCTAGTACATCAACTATGCTCCTATTCTTACTCCAGTCATTACCCCTTTTGGCGAATTGTCTGATACCCGCAGCAAAGAAATTATAGGTGAGCCTGTCCAGACAGAGGCGCATAGGAAAATTGTTGTAGAAGCCTCTAAACAATAGATAGAGGAAATACTGAAAATAATTAAGAAGAGCGACTACAATATGGTCGAGCAGCTGGGGAAGACCCCCTCAAAGATATCCATATTATCCCTACTGTTATGCTCTGAGGCCCACGCGAAGGCTTTGATTTCATTCCTCAAGATTGTGCATGTGCCGTAGGAGACCTCAGCTGATCAATTTAAAGATTGCATGGCCAGTCTGACTGCTGACAATGGGCTGGGTTTTTCAGATGCAGGATTGACACTGAAGGGAAGAAAGCATAATGATGCTCTGCATGTCTCGATTGAATGCAGGGGCACCACTATGGCTCATGTGTTGCTCGACACTGGGTCTTCGCTGAATGTTCTGCCGAAGAAGGCGCTGGACCAATTAGATTGCGAGGGTTTGACTTTAAAGCCTAGTAACATTATGGTAAGGGCTTTTGATGGGTCGAAAAGAATGGTGCACGGGGAGGTGGACATCCCTGTCAAAGTGGGTTCTCAAACTTTTGGGTCCACCTTCTATGTGATGGACATCAGGCCGTTGTATTCTTGTTTGTTGGGTCATCCTTGGATCTACGAGGCTGGGGCAGTTAATTCCACACTACACCAAATGCTGAAGTATCCAGTAAAAGGGAAGATTGTCACAGTGCGGGGTGAAGAGGAGTATATGGTGAGCCACCTCAATTCCTTCCGCTACGTAGAGATGGACGGGGAATTCATAGAAACTCCTTGTCAGAACTTCAAAGAGGTCCCCCAAATCTTGGCATCGACTGAAACTACTACCAGGAGCAAACCTCCTCTGAAGATGGCTTCCCTCAAGGACGCCAGGGCAGTGGTTGAAGAAGGTGGGTGTGCCAATTGGGGTCAGCTCCCTGATTTCACTCACAAAATTGACAAATTTGGTTTGGGCTTTACTATAGGGGCTCAAAGGGTTGTTCGACGTGCTCGTACTGGAAGACCTCCCCTACACATCAGTAATCAGGGAATTAATGCCATTGAAGACAGCAATGAGGACTCAGACTTTGATAGCTGGGTCTACCCAACTATTAACGGTGGACCGAGTAACTAGAAGGCTAGGGACTTTATACCAGTTTCTTTTTTTCCGCAGTAATTGTCTTACTTGTTTTGAGATTTGTAAGAAACAATATAAAACTTTACGGCCTTGTGCCTTGCCCGAGGCACATTGGTTTTGTTTGTGAGGGCTATTATTTGTCATTTCATATATCATTAATAAAGCATTAGACGTTTCTTGCATACAAATTTTGCGCTCTCTGTTTTTCTTTTCTGTTTTCACTTTATCAAAACAGATATTCTCTTACACACACTCACGTATCATAATGCAGATCCATATCCACTTTGGATCCCATTGATAACAGCTCTGTTATTGCCAATTATGACTTCAAAAATCTGATCAACCAAGCCAAATATGAAGGTGAGGATGATTGTGAGGTGCCTGGAGAACTTGCTAGACTACTACAGTAGGAAGAGATGGCCATACAGCCTCATGAGGAGCCGGTTGAGACAGTGAATTTGGGTACTGAGGAAAACAGAAAAGAGGTTAAAATAGGTGCAAATCTGGAGCTTAGCGTCAAATAGAGGTTTATACATATGTTGCACGACTATGTTGAGATATTCGCCTGGTCCTATAAAGACATGCCTGGTTTGGACACGGATATTATGGTACATCGCCTGCCGACTAAAGAAGACTGTCCTCCGGTTAAACAGAAGGTCTGTTGTATGTGCCCTGAAATGTCAGAGAAGATCAAGGCAGAGGTCAAGAAACAGTTCGATGCGGGATTCTTAGAGGTCACTTCGTATCCACAGTGGGTTGCCAACGTTGTTCCGGTACCTAAGAAAGATGGTAAGGTACGGATGTGTGTGGATTACAGAGATCTGAACAGGGCAAGCCCCAAGGATGACTTCCCACTTCCTCACATTGATGTTCTGGTCGACAACACCGCGCAGCACAAAATATTCTCCTTCATGGATGGTTTCTCTGTCTACAACTAGATCAAGATGGCTCCTGAAGGCATGGAGAAGACAACCTTTGTTACACAGTGGGGAACTTTATGCTACAAGGTGATGCCTTTTGGATTGAAGAATGTTGGGGCAACTTATCAGCGCGCCATGATCGCTTTGTTCCATGATATGATTCACCATGATATCAAAGTCTATGTTGATGACATGATAGCCAGGTCTCAGACTGAGGAAGAGCACCTGGACCATCTCCAAAATCTGTTCTACAGGTTACAGATGTATAAACTGAGGTTGAATAAGAACAAATGCACCTTTGGGGTAAGGTCTGGTAAGCTTCTGGGTTTCATTGTCAGCGACAAAGGCATCCAAGTAGATTCTACAAAGGTAAAAGCTATACAAGAAATGCCAGCTCCCCGTACAAAGAAGGAAGTTAGAGGTTTCTTGGGACGCCTGAATTATATTTCCAGGTTCATTTCACATCTAACTGCTACTTGTGAACCAATCTTCAAGCTTCTGAAGAAAGTTCAAGTGGTAAAGTGGAATGATGAATTCCATACCGCTTTTGAAAGAATCAAGGAATACCTTCAAGAACCACCAATTCTGATGCCTCCAGTTGAAGGAAGACCTTTGATATTATACTTGACAGTGCTAGACAATTCAATAGGGTGTGTGCTGGGGCAGCATGACGAGTCTGATCGAAAAGAGCACGCAATATACTACCTTAGCAAAAAGTTTACCGACTGTGAGACACGATACTCATTGCTAGAGAAAAATTGTTGCGCTTTGGCATGGGCTGCTCGCCGACTGAGACAGTATATGCTTACTCACACTACCTTGTTGATATCAAAGATGGATCCGATCAAGTACATTTTCGAGAAGCCCGCACTCTTCGGAAGGATAGCAAGGTGGAAAATGATCTTAACTGAGTACGATATACAATATACAACCCATAAGGCAATCAAGGGGAGTGTATTGGATGATCATTTGGCTCATCAGGCCGTGGACGACTACTAGTCCATGAATTTTGAGTTCCCATATGAGAATATTATGTTGGTGACTGACTACGAAGAACTTGGACCGGATGAAGGACCTGAGGAGGGATCCCGATGGTCTATGTATTTTGATGGAGCCTCCAACTCATTGGGTAATGGCATTGGAGCTGTAATCATATCTCCCGAGGGCTATCATACTTCGTTCGCTGCCCGATTATGTTTCAACTACACCAACAACATGGCGGAGTATGAAGCGTGCATCATGGGCCTTCGAGCTACTATTGACCTAAGGATCAAGTTCTTGAATGTATTCAGGGATTCCACTTTGGTGATAAGTCAGATCAAAGGCGAGTGGGATACGAAGCACCCGAATCTCATCCCGTATAAAGAGTATGTACAAACATTGCTCCCACACTTTAAGGAGGTAACCTTCGAACATTTCCCACGAGAGGAGAACCAGTTAGCGGACGCGCTAGCTATCATGTCTTCTATGTTCAAGGTTAGGTGGGACAATGAAGCTTCCCAAATTACCATTGAGAGGTTGGATGAACCGGTACACTGCTGTGAGATCGATACCGAAGAGGTGGCAGACAAACCCTGGTTTTATGAGGTCAAAAGGTATCTCGAGACTCAAGAGTATCCCGAAGGGGCATCTGTCAATGGTAAGAAGTTTCTGAGAAGGTTCGCTGCAAAGTTCTTCCTCAGTAATGGAACGACGTTGGGTAGTGGGAGGACCTGGGTTCGATCCCAGGTCCAGGCAATTTTGGCTATTTTTCTAACATTCCAACGCAGGATTCAGTGCGCCTCATACCTAAGTGTCAACCTTGCATCCTCCATATTTGGCCATTAGATCTAGCCTCAAGGGAAATCCAACGCTCACATAGGTGCAGAACATGATGGACCCTCAAGAGATGATCCCACTGGATCAGGCGCTGGTAGGCTTGGCCAACAACCTTGGGCCCTAGCAATTTCAGAATCATACCCCCATATTGCTAACAACATACAGGCCCATTTTCAATTCTTTCTTATTTTTATTTCCTTTATTTAATTATTTTGTTTACTTATTTTTCCACAAAAATTAATTAATTTTTTTATTAATCACAAAATCAACAAATCACAAAATCATAAAAAGATCATTTTTTCATAAAATATTTACTTTAATTTAATTAGAAATTAGGTTAATTTAATTTACTTTTTTTCATAATTAAAAACAATTAGAAATTAGGGTTTAATTTGTATATAATTTAATTGTTTTCTCAAATAAAAATGCACTAAAAAATATGTTTCTCTCAATTAGGGTTTTTAGGTTATTTTTAACCGTCCACGCATTTAAATCGCCGCGTGCATTTTAATTATTTTTTCATCATTTATATAACTGCCAATGGTTTGTAATAGCTTTAAAAATTAGGGTTTTTATTTACTGTTTAATCCCCAGTTTTTGGTTATGTAATTAATCCCCCTCCCCGAAGCCTTGTAATAGCTAGGTTTATTTTCTCGCACTTTAAATTCCTGCAAATCTTTAACTGTCTAGATGCATGACTAATAGGATTGTATGGAAAGATTATTTGAAGATTAAAGCGGTAGATCACCTAATGTGCAGAGACTAAATTAACTGAAAAAATTCACATGCACATATTCACTCCTAGGGTTTGCCTCACTTCGGTTGCCTTCGGTAAAAAAGTCATTAAGCATAGGAGATTTTAGTGGTTGCCCTACAGTCTAAAAGATCAAAATGACCCATTCGAATGTTCCCTCGGAAATGTTGCCTTGGAAAGATCTTAAGAATCTAGGGTTACTACTAAGGTTTCCTACCCATTGCTCTGGTGACTGTACTTGTCCCTTTCGAAGTCCCTTACAAATTCCAACGACGGGGCTACCTACTCCTTAATAGTAGGATAGCACTGTCTAAAGGAAACGAGAACGAATAATCTTTTCTTTCGAGTAGGTAGAATCTTAAGTACTTGCTCAACAAAACTTTTCACACAAACACCTTGCAAAACAATTTTCAAATACAAACTTCGTCACACCCTTGAGGACTGATACAAGGGTTATCACGAAGTAAAACTTTTTCTTCAAAACAAGCACAAACAAGCAATTTTATAAAGATGAGAAAGTACCTAAGAGCCCATGGAAAACCATGGATAGAAAGGGTGCTAACACATTCCCTTTCTATAATCTTCCCCCGTAATAAGAAATATTCTCGAAAAAGGTTTTTTCTGTTCTTTTTCCTTTTCCTTAGTTGGATGAAATAAAAGTCGGTGGCGACTTTTGCTTACCGCGGCCTTTTGGAACAAAAAATGCAAAACGCAAACCAGTATTAACAGTCGGTTCTGCCACCGTATCACAGAACTGGCATCTGGAGCACAGGATACCTTTGTAACAGTATGCTCTCAAACTAACCCATGCTTCAGCTAGGACTTTTAAGGGTTATAACGTGGCCTGGTCCACGGTTCAAGAAACAAAGGATAAAGGCTCAAATTTTATTTGTACCCAACCCGCTCTTCGTGATATTCTTCAGTCCTATGCTCAGTTAATTGCACGTTTAGATCCTGATTGAGTCTGGAATCTTTGCTTTGATACTTGGTGATGATTCAGAAATTGAACATTTGTTTTGAAAAGGCAGTCATTTTTGTAATCTTATTTTTGTCGAGGATTTGTAGTAACCTCTTTTTTTTTCCGTTATCCCTTCTTTTGCCTGAACTGTTTCTTTTGTGATTACAGTCAGCGGGATGCCCCAATTTTTCTTAAGTCTCCTTCATAGGTTTTGACTTAGTGGGCTTTTATTTTGAGAGATAATGACTGCCTGTCTTGACGATTATACGGAATCATCACCGTCTTTTGATTTGGAAGGAACTATTTGATGTCATTCATTGTGTACGAAGCGGAAGATTGCGACTGAATGTGCCTCTGAATTAACTGAGAAAACTACCCTGCCCCAGGTTATGATTAAGGGTTTTAATTTGTGTGAAAATAAAAACTCCTACTTCTTTGGCTCAAAGGGGTTGACTAGGGATTATCTTCCTTACCGTTTAGGATTTGAAACAACGCTTGTACATCCACAGCAGAGTCGCCAGTTCTGTGATATGGTGGCAGAACCGACTGTTATACTGGTTTGCATTTTTTGTTCACAAAATGTCGCAGTAAGCAAGAGTCGCCACCGACTTTTATTTTATCCAATCAGGAAAAGGAAAAAGAACAAAAAAAACCTTTTTCGAGAATGTTTGAGTACGGGGGGTAGGTTATAGAAAGGGAAGGTGTTAGCACCCTTTCTATCCATGGTTTTCCATGGGCTCTTAGGTACTTACTCATTTTGAAAATTGCTTGTGTGTGCTTGCTTTGAAAAGTTTTGTTTTACTTCGTTTTAACCCTTGTTTCTGTACTCGAGAGTGTTACGAAGTTGTTTTTGAAAACTTTGTTTGAAAAGTGTTTGTGTGAAAAAATTTGTTTGTTTGAGCAAGTACTTAAGAGTTTTCTACCTACTCGAAAAAGACTGTTCGTTTTCCTTTTAGACAATGTTATCCCATTATTAAGGAATAGGTAGCACCGTCGTTGGAGTTTGAGGGACTATTGAAAGGGACGAAATGGTCATTGAAGGCAACATGTAAGGATACCTTAGAATTTCGAAGGGACTGTCATCATATATTCGTAGGCAACATCGAGGGACAAGATCATTTCTCGTAGGCAACTCGAGGGATATTAAGGGACTATGATCTTTTGATTACTTTAGAATTGAGGGTCTTTGCTAAGATATCCATACGTTCGAGGGACATGACCATTGTTTTCCGAGGAAACCAAGTGAGGTATACCCTAAGGGTGCAAGTGTGCAAATGATTTAATTCCGTTATTTATCTTGCAATTAGGGTTTTCTATCGTTCATTTTTATCTTTCCATACAATCCTATTAATCTAAGGATTGCATAAAATATAGTAGCAGGAGATAAAGGCGAAAATGTAAACTTAAGTTATTACAGAGCTTTGGGGCAGTTACATAATAGTGAAGAGTGCAGAAAAGAAATCATAAAACTATTACATCCCGGAAGCAATTACATGATAAAGAAAAAAAGCGGAAAAATAAAGATGAAAATAGAAAAGAAAATGTTTTGGTGATTTTTTATGAATAAAAATGATTTGTGATAATTAATTAAATAAACCTAAAAAACCTAATTAATTTTAATAATAAAAAATATTAATTTTGAAAAAAGTTAATTAAAATACCTAAATCCTAATTAATTTTAATTAAAAAAAGGTTAATTTTGAAAATGTTAATTAAAATACCTAAATACTAATTAGTTCGAATTAAAAAAAAAGTTAATTTTGAAAAAAGTTAATTAAAAAAACTAAAAACCTAATTAATTTTAATTAATAAAAAAGACTAATTTTGAAAAAAAAAAGGTTAATTAAAAAACCTAAAACCTAATTTTTTTAATTAAAAAAAGTTAATTTTGAAAAAAAAGGTTTATTAAAAAACCTAAAACCTAATTAATTTTAATTAAAAAAAGTTAATTTTGAAAAAAAGGTTTATGTGTAATGATTAATAAGAAAGAATTAAGTTTGCCAAAAAAATAGATAGTGGAAGAAACATCAATGAAAAATAGGGTTAGAAAATAAAGATAATGCAAATGTCAGGGGTGGGTGATGAACCACAAATTAATTTAAAACCTAAAATTAAATTATAAAAAAAAAATTAATTATTCGAGTTTAGGAGGAAAAATCAAAGGTTTGTGAAAAATGTTAAGTTTTATGGAGAAAAAAAGTTTTAAACAGAAAGAATGAAAATAGGTAAAAGGATAAATAGAAAGGAAGAAAACCAAAGCCAATAGGGGTGGTTGTTGAACCTACGCCCTTAACCTTCTCAGGATGTCTGTATTGCCATGCATTGGTGGTTTTTCTGTTTTTCCCTCAACGTTTTGTAATAATCCTGCATGGGATCCTGTTTAAATCTACAGTGTTGAATCTCATGAACACATTAAATAAATTACTATATCATGAAATACAAATAAAGAAAATATATAAAATTTTGTAATATTAAAACTGATATGCCATGTATAAATGCTTCTATACCCTTTTGATCATGGAGATCAAATCAACCTTACCCTAACTGGAGAAATAGTGAGATGTGGGTTTGTAACAAGGATGGCTTGTTTGTAGTGAGATGAGGGTTTGTAATAAGGATTTCAAGGTTTTAGGGTTCTTGAAAGAATTTGATATTTTGACAGGGTTGTGCCAAAGGTTTTTTCTCTCCTCTTGTTTGTATGAAAAGAATGAGATTATATAAGGGAAATTAGAGAAGAAAAAAATGCTTTGAATGTGCAATTGGGCCTCCAATAACCACAAGGAATAGTGCAGATTTTTATTCACTTGAGTCCGTCACTTTCCAGGCTAAATAGCAGGGACTTAAGTGCAATTTTTGAAGTTGAAATGTGAAAACAAAATGTAGCCGACATCGAGAACTAACTTCTATCCAAAAATGGGCTCAACCGGATAAATGGTGAATTAGTTATGAATTTTTGAAGTTTCACCTCAGACAAACTTATTTTGGGCTCCAGTGTCAAGTCTGACACGTTCTTCAATAAAAAATGGTATTGATCGGAGCATAATCCGGTTTCTACTTTAGAAACAAAGTTTTAGATCTCTGAGTCAGTGATCTTGTGTAAAAAGATGGGCCCAATCCGATAAAAATTGACTGAATTATGAATTTTCGAAGTTTCGACCAAGATGAAATAATATTCAGCATTTAGGATTTTTAGCGCGTCACGCGCACTCAGAGCAAAAAATGAAGGCCTTTTGGATATCATTCAAACTCAATACCTCCTAGGAAAACTTAGCCAACTCAATTTTTGAAATTTTGGCACCGAAACCAGCTCGATACAATGAAAATCGACCAAGTTATGATTTTCTGAACATGACGCAAATAAACTTGTCACAACTTTTCTGTACGAAAATACTTAATAAATCCGCATTATTTAAGACCTTCTAGTCGAAATTGGCTTCCATCCGTGAGAGATGAAAACGTAGATGACGTCAAGACAAAATTTTGGCCACCAAAACAGGTTCAAAACGAGCCACGATCTTCAAGTTATGAATTTTTTTGTGCGTAAAAACTGCACTTTCAGCACACTTTTTCACCATATTTCTTCGAGAAAACTCACACATTCGGAGACCTTCTTTAAAGAATTGACTCTTGAGCCGAACCTGAATTTGAGAATATGTTATCAAAAATATCTTGGAGAAATAACACCTGAATATGACGCGCCGGGTTGGACTTGTGAATCTTTGAACCCCGAATTATTGCAAAACGGCGAACCGATCTTCAGCACAGAAAATACTCTGAGAACATCTATTGGCGAAATAAACGTCACTTGTAACCTGAAGAAGCTTGATAAATATACCTTTATTCCATAACCATAAAACCAATAATATGCGTGTATGAAAAGAGGGTAAATTTTGGGGTACAACAGGGGCAATGTTAGAATAGAGCGTCAAAGAAAGGTTGATCAAGCTATTGCACGAGTACGTGGATATATTCGCCTGGTACTACAGAGATATGCTGGGATTAGATACATACATTGTAGTGCAAAAACTATCTCTCAAAGAACGTTGTGCTCTAGTTCAGAAAAAACTCAAGAGAACTCGTCCAAATATGTCTAGCAAGATCAAAGAAAAGGTACTCAAACAGTTCGACGCAGGGTTCTTAGTAGTGGTTGATTATCTGCCATGGATTTCTAACATTATGCCAGTACCCAAGAAAGATGGCAAGGTACGCATGTGTGTGGATTATCAAGATCTAAACAAAGTAAGTCCCAAGGATGACTTCCCGTTACCCCATATAGATGTTCTGGTAGACAACACGACTCAAGCCTCAGTATTCTCATTCATGGATGGGTTCTCAGGCTATAATCAAATCACAATGGCACCCGAAGACATGGAAAAGACTACCTTCATGACACCTTGGGGAACTTTCTTCTACAAAGTAATGCCTTTCGGTCTCAAAAATGCAGGGGCAACTTATCAAAGGGCCATGGTCACATTATTCCATGATATGATTCACAAGGAGGTTGAAGTGTACGTAGATGATATGATCGCCAAATCCCATACGGAGGAGGAACACATCATACATTTACAAAAGTTATTCGAGTGGCTGTGCAAGTTCAGATTAAGATTGAATCCGAATAAATGTACATTTGGCATCAGATCAGGAAAGTTGTTAGGTTTCATTTTAAGTCAGCATGGTATCGAGGTAGACCCCGAAAAAGTAAAAGCTATACAAGGGATGCTAGCACCGAGGACAAAAAAAGAAGTTTGTGGTTTCTTAGGGCGATTAAATTACATCTCAAGGTTCATATTGCATCTAACATCTATGTGCGAGCCTATATTCAAATTATTGCGGAAAGATAAAACAGTGGTATGGAATGAAGATTGTCAAACAGCCTTCGAGACAATAAAGTAGTATCTACAAGAGCCACCAATATAAATACCACCAGTCCCTAGAAGACCACTCATCATGTATCTGACAGTACTTGAAGGATCAATGGGTTGTGTTTTAGGACAGCAGGACAAAACAGGAATAAAAGAGCATGCCATTTACTACCTCAACAAGAAATTTAGTGACTGCGAAACCAGGTATTCTCTCCTTGAGAAAACTTGTTGTGCATTGGCTTGGGCTACTAAGAGGCTGAGGCAATATATGTTAACCCACACCACATGGTTAATAGCAAGAATGGATCCTCTAAAGTATGTATTTGAAAAACCAGCTCTTAAAGGTAGAATTGCCTGATGGAAGATGTTAATATTAGAATACGACATCCAATATGTCACTCAGAAGGCCATCAAGGGTAGTGTACTAGCTGATCATCTAGCTCACCAACCGCTGCCAGAATATCAACCGATGAAGTTCGGCTTTCCAGACGAAGATGTCATGGCTATAGGTGACTACGAAATACCAGGACCTGACAAAGGACCCGAGCCAGGGGCACGTTAGACACTCATGTTCGATGGAGCTTTAAATGCACTGGGGCACGGTATAGGGGAGGTCTTGACTTCTCCAAAGAATTATCACAAGCCCTACACTACAAGGTTGTGTTTTGACTGTACTAACACATCGCTGAGTATGAAGCATGTATACTAGGACTGGAAGTTGCCATTGATCTAAGAATTAAACATCTCAAAGTATTTGGAGACTCCACACTAGTCATATAACAATTTAATTGTGAATGGGATACTAAACATCTAAAACTTATTCCATATCGGGATCATGTTTTAAAGTTGGCTGCGGAATTCACAGAGATCACTTTCAGTCACATCCCACGAGAAGAAAATCAAATGGCAGACGCTCTGGTAACTCTATCAGCTATGTTCAAAGTAACTTGGCCAAACCACGAACCACGCATCACAATCAGACACTTTGAAGAGCCCGCACACTGCCTTGCTATTGAAGAAGGACCAGATGACAAGCCTTGGTTTTACAACATCAAAAAGTACATGGAAAAGCAAGAATATCCCAAAAATGCCTCTATCATTGACAAGCAAAGTCTATGAAAGTTAGCCTCGAAATTCTTTCTAAGTAATGGTGTGTTGTACAAAAGAAACTATGAGATGTTACTACTCAGGTGTGTGGAGAAGCAGGAAGCAAATACGCTCATGAGAGAAATCCATGAGGGTACTTTTGGAACCCATACAAATGGACACGCCATGGCTAGAAAGATTCTGCGAGCAGGGTATTATTGGTTGACAATGGAAGCCGACTGTTATCACTACACGAAGACATGTCACAAATTCCAGGTCTATACCGATAAGATAAATGTGACACCAACTCCTTTGAACGTCATGAGCTCTCCTTGGTCGTTTTCAATGTGGGGAATTAACATGATTAGCATGATCGAGCCGAAAGCATCCAACGGACACCATTTCATACTAGTAGCCATCGATTACGTCACTAAATGGGTGCAAGCGGCATCCTACGCCAATGTGACAAGCCAAGTGGTTACACGTTTCATCAAGCGGAATCTCATATGCATATATGGGGTTCCAAGAAAGATTATTACAGATAACAGATCTAATTTGAACAACAAGATGATGAAGGAATTGTGCGATGATTTCAAGATCGAACATCATAACTCCTCACCATACAGACCCAAGATGAACAGAGCCGTCGAGGCAGCCAATAAAAATATTAAGAAAATCATTCAGAAGATGGTGAAGACTTATAAAGATTGGCACGAAATGCTTCCTTTCGCTCTACATGGCTATCTCACTTCTGTATGCACATCAACAGATGCAACTCCTTTTTCTTTGGTATATGGTATGGAGGCAGTACTTCCAGTTGAAATAGAAATACTATCACTTCAAATTTTAATGGAAACAAAGTTGGAAGAAGCAGAATGGGTTCAGACACGACTCAATCATCTTAACCTCATCGAAGAAAAATGCTTGACAGCCTTATGCTATAGTAAACTACATCAGAAGTGTATGAAGAGGGATTTCAACAAGAAAGTTTGTCCTCGAATATTCAAAGAAGGAGATTTGGTGCTCAAGAAGATTCTTCTATCTCGCCTTGATTCACGTGGTAAATGGACACCCAACTACGAAGGTTCATACATAGTCAAAACAGCATTCTCCGGTGGTGGTCTCATCCTCACAACAATGGATGGAGAAGAACTACTGCACCAAGCAAATTCAGACGCAATCAAAAAATACTATGTATAAAAAAAGATCGCTAAGCTCGAACCCTAAACGTTCAACTTAGGCAAAAAGGAGTGTCCTGGTGGATCGAAAACCCTAAAGAGCAATCCAGGGAAAAATTAGGGACATACAAAAAAAACTATCCCGGTGGATTGAAAACCCGAAAGGGCGATCTAGGCAAAAATTATGGATTTTACTCAAAAATAAATAAAGAACAAAAAGACTATGATCTAAGAACTATGACTACGAACCGCGAAGGGAGAGATGGATCTGAATCATACAACTTAGAGGCAAAGGAGATAGAAGCCATCAAAAGGATATTGGGGAAACAACAGTAACAATTATCATTTTCATTGTCATTTACAGTTTTAAAACATTCTGTAATTACCTCTTTCAAGGAATTACATCTTGTACATTCGCCTATTTAGAGGCATATCAATAAAGCATTCACTTTTCTTTTCATCTTTCAAATTGCATTTTTCCTTTTTTATAAAATACTACGATTATTTCTTATGAGTATTGTTTCGAAATCTTTTCGGGGAAAATTGATAAATAAAAGCATTTGATAAAACATCAAAAAAACATTTTGGTTATAAAAACATCAAAAGAAAATTCATGTCTACGTCAATGCATATTCCTACACCTACGCTTACACTTACAATACAAAAATCAATCTTTGCTAATGCTTCTCACCATATTCAAAACAATTCAAAGATACCACAACAACGCAACATACAACGCCAGGGAATTGGTAACTCAAAACCAATGGTTTAAAGGAGAGAAATCCAGAAACAGTTTTCATAACATTTCAAGGCATACACACATTTTGCATATATAAACATTCAATACACGTACACTCAGGGTTCCATATCAATCAGATAATGTACGCCTATATCATACAGCAAACAGACAATCTCACCCTCTATTTATCTATCTAAGGGCCAGTTATCAAAGCACACTTTTTCTACAAATCCAACCCATCACCTAAGACTTCATGCAGTGATGTGTTCAACCCATCACCTAAGACTCCATGCAGTGACGTGTCCCCTACAATGTAGCATTACCTAAGTCTTCATGCAGTAATGTACAAAACCCAGTGCATTGCCTAAGACTCCATGCTGCAATCTTTGAAAGCCAAATAATATTTGTCACCTAAGACTCCATGCAGTGATGTGGTCAGCCCATCACCTAATACTCCACACAGTGATGTTTTCCCTCTACAATGTAGTTCATTACCTAAGAGTCCATGCAGTAATGTACAAAGCTCGGTACAATGCCTAAGACTCCATACAGTGATGTATTCTCCTCATCTTACTCATTACCTAATACCCCAGGCCGTAATGCACAAAACTTAGTTCATTTCCTAAGACTCCATGCAGTAGTGTAACAGGGCCCAATGTCTAAGACTCCATGCAACGATGTGTTTCCCTCTCTTCACTCATTACCTAAGACTCCACGCAGTAATGTGTGATACTCCCCAATATAGATCATTACCTAAGACTTTATGCCGTGGTGTTCGAAATCCAAACCTAGCAAACATAACCCATTTCCTCAGTCTCCAAGCAGCCATGCATTATTAAGTGTTGTCTCATTCATCCCCCAAATGGATAAATAAGCAAAGCCAAACCAAGACATACAAGATTGTTCTCTCAAGCTCAAAACCATCTGCCTCATTGCCAAACTCAAATAAGCAATAGATCATCATATTTTCCCATTTCCTCAAGACTCGTAAGGGTATGTGTTGTACCCCCAAATTTTCCCTCCCATTTTACTCAAAAAATGACAATTGAGGTCCCCAAGTTGCTCAAGGAAGTCCAAGAGTTGACCAGACAAACTCTCTCCTAAGGCAGTATACCTCAAATTAGGGTTTCTATTTTCATAAATATGGGTGAGCCACAAAAGCCCCATATTCTTTCCAAGGTCCTAATATGTTCTCAAGACCCTACATGTCAAGTTTCATGCCTTTCACAAGAAGTTTGCCCAGCCAACTGCTCAGATGCTTGAGAAATCGACTGTATTAGGTCAAAAGTCAAATGTGGCCCATACACAGTCAAACCTCAAGATTTTGGGTCAACATCAACATTTTGAAGTTACTTCCATCATTTGATCAATGGTTGATCATGATTCCTCAAGGAATTCTCCAAATTCATCAAAACCCAAAAGTTGCTAAATTAGGGTTTCTTAGTAAAAGTCAACCCAACTTTGACCAAGCATAACTTCCACATGCTTTATCAAAAATTTTCCATCCAAATCTCATTTTGAAGAGGATACAATTACCTATAACTCATCACCATCTCACAAGTTTAAAATAAGCACTCATCAAAATATATGAATTTTTACATTATAGGTCATTTTTAAAAGTCAACAAAAACACCTTTTGGGTCAAAGCTTCATACATGAACATGGAAGATCCAATTGAGATGAACCCAAAAGGGTTGTTTAGAGGACATCCTGAGCTTTCTAAAAAGTCAAAGAGCACCCTCCTAGGGTAAAAATTGATAGAGTTGTGTATTGTAAAAGTTGACAATTTTTGGAAAATTGTCAAAAGCCAGCATTGATCAAATTTGCATTTTTTCCAAAGGGGCCCATGTTTTCTTGCTTGAAACATGTTTCTAATAGGACCCACGACCCCTGATATTTTCCACCTATTATTATATAACTTTTATCATATATTTTTATTTTTTATTCATTTAAATCAAAATAAATCAAATTAAATGGTAAAATAAAAAAAAATGAATCAAATCTTGGGATTTTTGTGCACATTTTGAGTTCATATACAGCTAACATGCCAGCCAATTTGTGCAAGCCTCATTAGGGTTGAAAAAGATTGGATTGAAGCTTGTTTTAGAAAGATATCATACATGAAGCAAATCAAATCCAATTTTCATAATTCTCAAAGATATGATACAATTTTGTTGACCTAATTCAGTCTACTATAAGTGAATAACAATTGCAAATCAAAAACACAAGGATTGGAAGCGTGAAACAGCAAGAAGAAAACTCAAAATTTTGGACAAAAGTGTGAGATCCAAATCCATCTTAGAGCCATCCTCAAGGAGTTTCAAGGCTAGAAATACGTTCCTGGACATCTCAGGAAGCTTCTCCATTCATTTGCAAGCCTCAAAGCATCAAGAATCATCAAATTACAACATCACAGTTTGCACTAAGAACTCAAATTCGATTTCTATGATTTACGCATTATAAATGTATTTTTCCCATATATTTGTGTTTATCATCATGTTTGCAATGTTTCTGGATAGTTTGATTTAAGTTACAGTGCGGGAACAAGCTTTTGCCATTGCTAGGGTTTCGTGCTCCAATTTGGGGTTTTGTGAATTAAGCAAAATTAGGCCTAATGATGGATACCATGGTGGTCAGGGCTTCACACTCAGTTGATCCATGGTCTCCATTGAAATTTATATTGCGTGTATGTGATTTTTGAATGTAACAGGGTTATACCTACAAACAAATGTCTGTAGGTAAAAGTTGCAGGCCAAAGGCGACGGAGAAAGGGAAGAAGACAATGCGTGTCAGCCAACCATTCGTCCGTTTGAATTTCGCGCGTTTGGAATCAGCTTCTTTTATTTTCCTTATATTATGTTTTGTTTTTATTATAATAATAAATAACAACAACAGCTCAGTTGGCAGCTTAGCATTGGTATAGGGCGTGAGGACCTGGGTTCGATCCCAGGTCCCAGCGTTTTATTTATTTCCTTTTCTTGCAGCAGATCCAGTACAATGCTCCCTCGCACGCCTATCATGTACCATCAACGTCCATCCACTGGATGCCCAGCTAGCCAGATCTAACGTCTCTCCTTTGAATTCCCATGGTACACGTGCAAGTCAATGCTACACCAGATCCAAAGGTTGATAGGGCTTGGAAGCTTAATGGGCTGGGAAATTCAAATTCCCACCCCCCAGAATTGCTAACAGCACAGGCCTATTTGGTTATTTTCACTATATTCTTTAATTTCTTTTCTTTAATTATTTTGTTTTTTTAATCAATACAAAAATTATTTTATTAAATTAACCAATCACAAAATCATAAAAAGATTTTTTTTTAATAATAAATATTTTAATTAATTAGTTTAATTAACTTAGGGTAAGCTAATCTGTTTTTACAATTAATTGAAAATAATTAGACTTAGGATTTTATTTGTACATAATTTAATTAATTTTTCTCAAAAAATACACAAAAATTATTTTTCTCATAAAATACCTTTTTTAATTTAATTAGTAAATTAGGTTAATTAACTTCTTCCATAATTAAAAACAATTAGAAATTAGGTTTAATTAGTTTGTAATTTAATTGTTTTCTCAAATAAAAATCCACAACAATTTCTTTCTCTCAATTAGGGTTTTAAGTTATTAATTACCGTCCCTGCATTTAATTCGCCGCAAGCTTGTTAATTATTTTTCCATTATTTTGTAACTGTTCAGGGTTTGTAATAGTTAATCTAGGGTTTTTATTTACTGTTTAAATCCCCGATTTTTGGTTATGTAATTAATCCCCCTCCCCGAAGCCTTGTAATAGCTAGGTTTTATTTCCTCGCACTTTTAATTTCCGCAATCTTTAATTGTTTAGATGTATGGCTAATAGGATTGTATGGAAAGAATGTCCGGAAAATTAAAATGGGAGATCACCTAATATGCAAAGATTAAATAACTGAAACAAATCATATGCACATATTCACTCCTAGGGTTTACCTCACTTCGGTTGCCTTCGGTAAACAATCATTAAGCATAGGATATTTTAGTGGTTACCCTCCAGTCTAAAGAGATCAAAGTGTCCCATTTGAATGTTGCCTCGGAAATGTTGCCTCGGAAATGTTGCCTCGGAATGATCTTAAGACTCTAGGGTTACTACTAAAGTTTTCTAACTATTGCTTTAGTGATTGTATTTGTCCCTTTCAAATGTCCCTTACAACTCCAACGATGGTGCTACCTACTCCTTAATAGTAGGATATCATTGTCTAAAGGAAATAGAACAGACAATCTTTTTTCGAGTAGGTAGAATCTTAAGTACTTGCCCAATGAAAACTTTTCACACAAACACCTTTTCAAGACAGATTTTCAAAACAAACTTCGTCACATCCTTGAGGACTAATACAAGGATTATCACGAAGTAAAAACATTTTCAAGACAAACACACACAAGCAATTTGAAAAATGAGCAAGTACCTAAGAGCCCGTAGATAACTATGGATAGAATGGGTGCTAACACCTGCCCTTTCTATAATCTACCCCCCGTACTCAGAAAATCTCGAAAAAGGTTATTTCTGTTCTTTTTCCTTTTCCTGATTAGATAAAATAAAAGTCGGTAGCGACTCTTGCTTACCGCGACATATTGCAAACAAAAAACGCAAAACGCAAACCAGTATAACAGTCGGTTCTGTCACCGTATCACAGAACTGGCGACTCTGTTGGGGAGTGAAATTTATAATGTGGGGTAAACCTTAGGATCTAGGTCATAATTAATTGCTTTCTCTTGATTGTATTGCTTGCTTTATATTTATGGGATTTGTTTGGGTTATTTGATCCTACACCCGGATCTGGGGAACACCTTTTAGGTAAGTAGCAATAAATTATGAGGGAACTATGCTAGGGTATACCAGCACGGTTGAAGCAGTAGCTACGTTGATGTGGCACTTTGGTTGGTACCAGTAACCCTTGAGTCAATCAAGGAGAGTACGGGGCCGCCGCGTGGTGTCGTGAAGCATCAACTGACCTTAGAACCTTTAATTGCACAACTTGGCCAGTATGACGTAGCGAGATGGCCGACTTTGGTGTATTCCCAAGGTCTACAGATACTCGATGCTACACTCATTGAGGTCTAACTCTTGAGCTTTGTTTGGTTGCGAGTCAATCGCCTATTGAACGAAGCCGGTAGAAAGATCAGTGATATTGAGATCCCGTTTAGAACCTGGTTACTATTTATAGGACATGTTGAACCAATCCAACTTCAAGAGGTTATGACCTTAAAACTCATGCAAGCCTTAAACCTAAGGACTTAGTGTGACTTGTTTGTTGTTTGTTATACCAGTTATTTTCTAACTTAATCATGACATCATAAGCATAGCATATCATGACTAACCATTTCAAGGATTCCCTATGGCTCATTTTTGCTCTGTTTTGTAGGACATGGCATCTGCCCGTAGGAACACTATACAGATCAACCTTGTGAAAGTGTATACCCAACTGAAGGATCTGGCATTAAGGGTTCTTGAAGGTTCTCATTTCACTAGAAAGCATGGTCAGTTTCTCAATTTGGTCACTGCAAAACCTGATGAAGAGTTGTTAAAAGTGTTGTTTCAGTTCTTCGACCTGGTGCACCATTGTTTCACCTTCCCGGATTACCAGCTAGTACCTACTATGGAGGAGTTTTCTCAGTTGTTGGGGGTACCTATTCTTGACCAGTTTCCTTTCAATGGTACAGAAGGACATCCAAAGCCTGAAGAAATTTGCTAGAGCTCTATCTTTACAATGGTCTGACATAGTGGCAAATTGGGAGACTATAGGGAGTGTCCAAGGAATTCGGTTAAGTTTCTATTTGAGAAGGCCTATCATTTTTGGGAAACCTTAGATTTACAAGCTTTCGAAGAGGTGCTGGAACTTCTTGTTTATGGGACGGTACTTTTCCCTAATGCTGGTCAACTCGTAGATGTGAGCACTATCAAGGTTTTCCTGTCTCATAATCCAGTACCTACATTACTCGAGGATATTCTGCACTCTTTGGATGCTCGCACTCTAAAGAGAAGGGGAACCCTCCTGTGTTGCACTCCTCTATTGGATAGGTGATTTATTTTGCACCTACCCAAGTCTGTTTTGAAGAATGAGCAGGGTTTGAAATGGTCTCGCGGGCTGATGTCCCTTAAGCATTCAGACATTCATTAGTGTTCACTTACATTCAGACTGTGGTGAATTCCCTAATGTCCCCCTCTTAGGCATTAGGGGAGGAATCACTTACAACCCTTGTTTGGAACTACGTCAGTTTGGTTATGCGAGAAGAGATGATCCTCATGATACGTTTATCCAAGGAATCGCCTTCAATTATGAGAACAACGTTTAAGGCTATCGTAGAAGGTTCATAACAGCTTGGGGCATGGTACATAAAATTGATAGAAATATGCTAGGGCACAAGAATTCCATCCCTCTTGAGCCTTATCTCTGATGGGTACGAGCTCGCGCCCAAAGTCTGATATTGCCCTACCCTGTTGTCCTACCAATAATTGTGGAACCAACTAATGAATGATACACTACTTCACTTGGTCATCATCCCGACATGCCAACTGATCATGAAGAATTACAGAAGTCTTGGGTTCAACTCAAATAAGAGAGGGACACATTTGAAGCTCAGTTCTATGTCAGCGAGAAGAAGGTCCTGGAGCTCACTAGGCTACTTCATGAAGAAAGGAACATAAATGCCTACATCGCACCAAAGAGGATGCACTCCTGGGAGACCTAGTTTCTTTTTGCTTTCAGTTTTGTTTTGTTTATTTGTAAGTGTTGTACCCAAAAAATTTTCCTCTCCTTTTATCAGCATTTCTCATCACAAAGCCCTTGGAACTCAAGATCAAGCTAGGGTTTGCTCAGCTCAAGACACCTCCTTGCACTGTTGACCTAAATTAGGGTTTGAGTTTGCACAGGGATATTTTAGCCCACAATGCCCAAAGTGACTTTCATACTTCATTTTGGACTCACAAGTTTATCCATACCAAGTTTCAAGCCTTGATTCAAATTTTTGCCCAGTCAATTGGACAGTTGACCTAGAAATCAACTATATTGGGGAAAAAGTCAACAGTGGCCAATTGACAGTCAAACTTCATGATTTTTGACCCACATCAACATAATGAACTCACATATGTCATTTGATCAAGTATGGATCACAATTCCACAAGAAACTTGATCAGATCACCAAAAGGGGCAAAATGGTCATTTTTAGGGTTTTGACTGTACAAAGACAATTTTTTACTGTTTGACATAACCAATGGAAAATAAAGCTCAACCATGGACTCAAGGACTCAATGACATCATCTTGACCCATTCAACAAGTTCAAAAGATCTCAAATGCATAGGATTGACATATGAATTTTTCAGTCAACTTATCAAAATTTAACTGTATACTGAAAAGTCAAACTTTGACTTTTTGGTCAAAATCAAGTGCCAAGGGTCACTTTTCATCAAGGCATGCCAAATTATGAAACTTGTTCCTCAAGAAACCCAAAAATGCAAATTAGGGTTTAAAATGGAAAGTTTTCATAACTTAGATATTTTCTAAGTTATGAAATTTTCTTATATTTTCCTAACTTTGTCCCACTGTTTCACCAAGATGAAAATGGATTCAAACAAAACTTGCAACATGAAAGTTATAGTCCATCACAAAGTCTACAACTTTGATTCACAAAGTTTTCTCAAAAGAAGCATGTATCTGAAGTTATCATTTTTGGAACAAGGGTACCTAAAACTTTTAACTTAGAGAAAATTTTCCCTAATCTAGGCAGGATTTTGACCCGTCTTCTTGACCACTTTTCACATAGTTCCACTTGGAATTTAAAGTTGCATTGCAAAGATGGATTATAGTACATGTTCCAAGCTTTCCAAATTGTCCAAGAACTCCTAAAACACCCTTGTGGTTAGAGAGAATCGAATGCTTGAAGTTGGCAAAAACTCACTTTTGTCCATGGCCAATACATGTTCATAACAACTTGCAATTCTGATCTAGCTAGCTTGGTTTGACATTACAGGCCTCAAAACCAATTTGCACTCCATAATTTAATGCTAATCCATCAGTCAAAGCCTTTGTTTTGTTCATTTGGACATTATACACAAGACTAAGCCTTAAGTAGAAAAAGGCAAATTTCCATTTTTGCTTAAGTATGCTTTATGTCAAACCAACAATCCTTGAGCATTGGTCCAAAATCTCTTGCAGAAAAACAAATCCACAAATCAGAGGGGCCAAGAGCAATGTATGCAAGCATGTTTTACAGCCTATACAAGCCTGTAACTTCACTTCCACATTTGAACTTCAAGTAGAGAAAACTTGTAAAACATAAACAATCTTTGATATCTGTTAAGAGAAACTTAGACAAACATTGTAGACAAGTTCCATACCTCCCAACAAGCCTAAAACACGACCCTTTCATCACTCAAACCTCCTCACACTCAGAACCACTGTTTTTCTGCAAAACAGGGCAGGTTCTGCATTTTGCAAGCCACAACAAAATTCCATCGTGCGTTTTATCCCAAGATAGTTCCAACACCTTCCAATCAACTCACCTGAACTATCCCAGGCCTCCATTGCAAGTTGTAACACCTCTAACACACTTTTCCATTTTCATTTCAAAGCTCTGCAGGTTGAGTTCTACAGCACGATTCAAGTTGTTTCAAAGCAAGCCAAGCATTGGAGAAGCTTCCTTGGACCTCAGGCAAGCTCAAGAGAAGCTCAAACACCATTGAAGGTTGCTGCATTGTCCAGCTCGAAGTCAACTGAAACAGTTATTTCATGGACTTCTATCTCCCTATTTAGGAATGATTAGGCTTAGGTTTCTGAATGAAAAATGTTGTACTCATAGCCCTGAAGCCATACATATGCTTAGTTTTCATTTACATTAATCGTGCTGAGAGAATTTCACTCATGAACTTTCTGAAAAAACTAGGTTAGAAATTAGGGCCAGAGAAATTCTCTCTGGTCTTTGAGAGTTAATCCAAGTTTTTTATATGGTTGAATTCGTTGTTTAATTCTCTACAATGTTCATGTTATGAGTTTTGTCAAAAAATCAAAGAATCAGGAGATAGCATTGGAAGTACAGAACGCATGTGTTGTTTGAAACTGAGGAAGAAGATGAAGTTGCTTGGGTTGGGCCTGAGTTGCTTTTGCTTTCCACACATGCATATTCAGTTTGCACCCCCCTGGCCCATTTGCTTGCATATTTGTCATTTTTTGCATTTTATTTCATTTTTTATTTTGATATTTTATCTTCTAACATAAAAAATACCTAAAAATTATTTTTATAAATTTTTATATTTATTTGGAATTTATTCTAATAATTACTAGTATAAAAATATTTAAATGCTTTATATTCTTTTTGTTAAAACCTAAAATAACCTAAAAAATATATTTATTTTCATTTATTATTTTTATTCACATTTAAAAACATTTTCTTGAATATACACATTTTTTATAAATAATTAATTTTTTATCTTTATACATTTAATGTATTTAATACTTATATATTTTATTCTATTAAAAAAGGAAAATAAGAGTAAAAAACATCAAAAATAATACATGTTTATTTTTATTAATATTACATACCAACAATACCTCTTTACAATATACTTTTATTTTTTGTACAAATTGATATATATATATATATATATATATATATATATATATATATATATATATATATATATATATATATATATATATATATATATATTTGTAAATAAATAATAAATAATGCTATTTATTTAAGAAATTAGGGTTTTTGCCCTAAATGAAAAAAATAATTAAACTTGACTTTTTCTTTATTTATTTTTACTTCACATATTAAAAACACTTTTTTTTTACATACATAAAAATCATTTTGTACATAATACATTTTATTTACATTTATTCATTGTATTTATTTCAATTATTGTACATTTAAATATTGTATCTTATACATTCAATTTGGTTGTAATAGTAATCTAGGGTTTAATTTCTTGTCAAATATCCCCAATTCATATTTGTACCCTCCTCCCTATATCATGTTGTAATAGTGTAGCCTTTAAATTCTCGCACATTTAAAAGCTTTCAATTATGCCATGTTTAGACCTAGGGTTTGTATGCAATTAAAATCAACAATTAGTTTGACCTAATCCAAGATAAATATGCATGAAAAAACAAACACAATGCACACTTGCACCTCTAGGGTAACCTCGCTTGTTGCCTCGGAAAATGCAATCATGTCCCTCGAGTACGAGACACTCTAGCAAATATCCCTTCGATAAACAAAGATCGTAGTCCCTTGATGACCCTCAATGTTTCCTTCGGTAAAACGATCTCGTCCCTTACAAAAATGCTAGAGCGTCTCACAAGTTGCCTTCAATGATTGTATATGATGACCCGTACCTGACCCGTTAACATCCTAACACAAGTTTGTTCATCAAACACAATGGTGAAACAACATTGTTAAAAGGGTTAAAAATATAAGAAAGATCTTTGAGTAAAATAGGGTAGATAAACTCTTAGTTACTTGATCAAAAATCTTGCAAAACATCCTTGCCATTTTTCAAACCACACTCCACAACACAACTTCAAAACAATTTCAAAACAACTTTCAAAACATTGAATTATCTTTTCAAAAAGACACACACCTTTGTATATATTCAAACAAGAATCATTACAAAGGTTTCCTAGACAAGGCATCTTTTTCAAAACATTTTTAAAACCACACACACAAAGCACCATTTCAAACAAGTAAAAAGCAAAGGCAAGTGATCTAAAATAAGTAACTAATAGCCCATGGATAACCATGGATGAAAAGGGTTCTAGCACCTTCCCTTTTCATAATCTACCCCCCGAACCCAAGAAAACATCTCAAAGGTCTTTCCTGTGCTTTTTGACCTTTCTTTAGGATAAAATAAAAAGTCGGTGGCGACTCTTGCTAAACCGAACAAGTGCGAAAACAAACGCAAAATCCCAAGTCAGTTCTCCCACCGTATCACAGAACTGGCGACTCTGCTGGGGAAATTTCTAAAAGTGGGGTTACCTTAGGGTTTTAGATCACCTTTACATGCTTACCTTGATTGCTTTGATTGCTTTACTTTTTGGGCTCCTTGTTTGGGTTTGTTTTAAATCCTACACCCGGATTTGGGGGCACCTTTTAGGTAAGTAGCAATAAACTGTGAGGGAACTGTGCGGGGTATACCGACATGGTTGAAGCAGTATCTACGTTAGTGTGACATATTTGTGGGTACTGGTAGCCTTTGAGTTAATCAAAGAGAATACGGGGCCACTGAGTGATGTCATGAAGCACTAACGAACCCTTAGAACCTTACTTGACCATCTTGGCCTTATTAGGGGTAGTGAGATGACCGGCTTTGGTGCAGTCCGAAGTTGGTAGATATTCGATACTACACTCATTGAGGATTGTTTTCTTGGAATATTTTAGTCGCCAATTAAGTGGCTAAACCAAAACAATGAACATAGAAAATAATCCAGTGATATTGAGCTCCTTAGAACCCGGTTTCTATTTTAGGACAGGTTGAGCCAACTAACTTCAAGAGGGCATTTACCTACAAACCCCATGCAATCCTAAACCTAAGGACTTGTCTGCTTTGTGTGAATATGATTACCTGTATATACACTTGCCTACTTTTGTATACATGTACATAACATCATAACATCCTACCATAGCATTTTCAATAACCATTTCAAGGATCTCGAGGGTTTTTTGATGCAGTGTCACGTTGAACCAGACGTCTACCAAAGGGCAAGAGGTTTCATTTTCCTCTAAAACAAACACCGTCAAAGATCAAGTGCAACAACTTGAATCAGGGGCTATGACCCACTTGACATGGTGAGCTTGATTCTCGTGGAAAGACATCCACTGATACAAAGTGCTACAATCAAAGATGTTGATCAAAGTTCAAACATTTTCTTGTGTTTACCCCGAGAGATCCTTGAAAACATGCATCCACATATCATGCATTGTATCATAACAGGTTTTCCTTTTCAGGTTTCCTTGTTCTCCTACTGTTTATTTTAGTAGAGATGGCTCTAGAGAGGACTGTCAAAGATATCCAAGATCAAAATACTCAACTTCAAGAAATGTTCTTGAACCTGTCCCAGGGGCAAGAAGAAGTGAAAGCTCTCCTCACAAGGGGCATGGTCCTAGGGAATTCAAGCAGTGTTAGGAATGATCAGTTGGAAGAACTACAGTTTGAGCTGGCAACAATGAAGATCCAAATGATGGGACAACTGGTGGGCTAGATGGCTCTCATTCAAGACTTGGCTCAAAGACAAGAAGAGCTCAGGGTTCTCGTCAACAAACTGCTTCGAGATAACCAAGTGGGGCAAACAACTAGGGTTGAAGATCGAGTCATCATTCAACCTCCTTTGAGACAAGAAGACAAGGGAAAGGCTCCCCAACTTGCTTCAGGGTCACAAGCCCAGCAACCACCTCGTCAGCGTCAACAGGGTAATCAGCGTAAGAAAAATACGTCTGGAAGACATTTCTCTGAGACTGACATACCATCATCTCTAATACTGAAACGCTTGTTGGAGGTCAATCTGATTGCTTTAAGGGATCCTATTCGGAAGCCCAATACCTCTACTCCTAGCTATCACCCCGATGCATTTTGTGTATAGCACTCCCATAGTCCTGGACATGACACCGATGACTGTTGGGCTTTGAAAAACAAGATCCAAGACTTGATTGACGAAGGAGTACTGGAATTCATGCCGGATGGCGAGATGAAAATCTTCCGCTAAGGGTTCTCCACCTGAATTGACAAAGTTCGAACTAAGAGACTTTTCTTTCATTTGAATGTTCAAGTTATAATTTCTTTTGTTATTCAAACAATTATCTGTTGATGTCAAACTCTATTTCATTAATGCATTGCATATGTTTGTCTTGAATTCATCCATTCGTTTTCACTATTCTTAAACTATGATTTCTACTTTCTTTATGATATTTAACTCTTGATAAAAGTTACAAAGTCTTTAGAGGGAGGATGACGAAACAATGCCATAATCTCATAACAATATGCTTTTGAACAAGACCTTGCTGACGATGTACAGGCGTTTCTTTCAAACCCTAAACACTGGAGTTATAAGGAAGATAATCCCTAGTCAACCCCTTCGAGCCAAAGAAGTAGAAGTTTTTTGTTTTAAAACACAAATTGAAACCTTTGATTTAAACCTGGGGCAGGGTAGTCTCTCAGATAATTCAAAAGATTGTGCATTGAAAGTCGCAAACTCTCAGCTCGTAAAACAACGAATGACATCAAAAACATTTCCTTTGGAACCAAAAGACAGTGATGGTTCTTTATCTCATAGGCAGTCAATCACTCAAAAGAGAAAAGCCCACTGAGCCAAAACCTATGAAGGAGGCTTAAGAAAGCTAGGGCATCCCGCTGACTGTAATATCGAAAACCAGAACAGTAAGGAAAAAATTACGGATAAGGAATTAAAAGAAAGAGGTCATTACCATTCCTCAACAACATGAAAAATGTTGCAAAAGTGATGACTGCCTTCCATGAAATTCAACTTGTGTGGACCATCACCCAAAATGTCGTTCCAAACTCGAAAAGAGTTCGACGCACAATTAACTGAGTTTAGGATTGAAGAACATCACGAAGAGCGGGTGGGTACCAATATACTTTGAGCCTTTATCCTTTGTTTCTTAAAACCGCGAACCAAGCTACGTTACAACCCTTCGAAAGTCCTAATTGAAGCATGGGTTAGTTTGAAAGCATACTGTTACAAAAGGTATCCTGACTCCTGTAAGGCTTTGCCCTAAATCTTGTGTTGAATTTGTCTTATAAAAAGTTTTCTGCTAAAAAATGCATTTTTCAAAACTTCGAGACAAGCATAAACTTTGCATTATTTGAATATCGTTGTTTGTACATGTTTATTTGTTTGACAGGGAAGAAATTCACAACAGTGAATGTTCAGAGGAACGAAAGCTCTCTCAGTGAATAAAATCACTTCAAGTGGGATGACACTCCCATTACGAAAATCTCCTATCAACAAAAGGGGATTTGATATGGTATTGTCCAATAAACCTGGGGCAGTCCAGTCAAGATTTCAACAAATCTTTCAAAGTTCAGTGAACCTGGGGCAATCCAGTCAAGATTTCAAGAAATCTCTCAATTACAGATTTAACCTGGGGCAAATCTCTGTCACCATCACTTAGGGCATTTGAACGTCAGTCTCAACAAAGGGTTACGCGCAGTCCAAGCTTCCTGGCAATACCACAAACATCTGATACTAGGGGAAGTGACGAATCTCTCCGAAATCTTTCTGAAAAGAAGTTCAAACGTCCTCGAGAAGTTTATCACCTCTCTAGAAGACCAACACTCATGGGTTTATTTCCCCAACACTTGTCAAGGACTTATTCTCCAAAGCAAATTACATTTCAAATCGATCGGTCGTTAAAAATTTCCTTCATCACCTGCTGGAAGTTACGGGCACCATCAAAATTTCCTTCATCACCTGTTGGAAGTTACAACAACCAACAGAATAACGGACAACTGAAGCTCCTAAAAACCTGTTTCTCTCAAGAATGAAGATTCTCATCCTTGAAACCTCAGAAGATTGGTATACTCCCAACCTCCTGACCCTTAATAGAATGAAGATTCTCATCCTTGAAACCTCAGAAGATTGGTATACTCCCAACCTCCTGACCCTTAACAGAATGAAGATTCTCATCCTTGAAACCTCAGAAGATTGGTATACTCCCAACCTCCTGACCCTTAACAGAATTAAGATTCTCATCCTTGAAACCTCAAAAGATTGGTATACTCCCAACCTCCTGACCCTTAACAGAATGAAGATTCTCATCCTTGAAACCTCAGAGGATTGGTATACTTCCAACCTCCTGACCCTTAACAGAATGAAGATTCTCATCCTTGAAACCTCAGAAGATTGGTATACTCCCAACCTCCTGACCCTTAACAGAATGAAGATTCTCATCCTTGAAACCTCAGAAGATTGGTATACTCCTAACCCCCTGACCCTTAACAGAATGAAGATTCTCATCCTTGAAACCTCAGAAGATTGGTATACTCCCAACCTCCTGACCCTTAACAAAATGAAGATTCTCATCCTTAAAACCCCAAGAGATTGGCATACACCCAATCTTATAACCCAAGACCTGAATGAAGATTCTCATTTTGGCTTCCCCAGTAGATCGGCATACAACCCAAACTCCTGATTCCCCAACGGTGGTCCCAGGACTTCTCATTTTCAACTATAAAAGGATTTTCAATCCCCTGCAGCAGTCAAGGATTTACTTTCCCCGGCAGCAGTCAAAGATTTCACTGTCCAGGATTTATCTTCCTCAGCGAGACAGCTATTCAGCTTACATGCATAACCATTACATCCATATATCATAAACATGGATTACAATTCATTGCATCATACATATCATGCAATATAAATTCGTGTTTTAGCTAACACTTTACCCTTTTCAGGATAAGATTAAAAGGCTATTGTTAATAATTATTCAGATATAGTATGGATACACCTCAGACACGACGGTCATTCTATTACTCATTCAAAACTTCAAGTCAAAATACAGTATGGATACATCCCAGACACGGTGGTCATTCTACTACTCATTCAGACTTCAGTAATCAGATACAGACTAGATATGCTCCAGACACGACAGCCATTCTATCTCTCATTCATATTCAACTATCAACTACAGGTTCAGATACGCTCCAGACACGGATGCCATTCTGGCTCTTGCATTAGCAGTTTGACTCTCCCCAAGGCAGTCGCCACGGAAATAATTATGTCACTTATTCAGATCCCAGATACAGTACGGATACACCTCAGACACGGCGGTCATTCTACTACTCCTACAGGTCTTAACTTCATATACAGTCCAGATACGCTCTAGACACGGTTGACATTCTGTCACTCATTCAGAGTTTAACCCCAGCACATAGTTGCTCCATACACAGATGTTTTCCTGTTACCCAGGTACAATACAGATACACTCCAGACACGGAAGTCATTCTGATGTTCATTCAAAGTTCAAATACAGTTACAGCTCGGATACGCTCCAGACACGGATGCCATTCCTTTGCTCATACGGACCCAGTCTCCAGATACAGTTCAAATGCATTCCAGACGTGGATACCATTTTGATGCTCATTCTCCTAACCTACAACATTACAGTTCAACAAACACTCTTGGATGGCATCTTTAAGCCCATCTCCAGCAAGATTCTACCATCTCCAAATTGCATCTTTAAGCCCATTCCCTCAACAATATTTTGGCGGGTGCAAATTTACGGGCACTCTAGTGTCCAATCTTCCTTTACCTTCGAGTCGCGAAAGGCAAATCTTGCCAATCTAACTCTTCAGGTTCAAGAAGATTGGACAGGGGAAACTGTTGTACCCCAAAATTTTCCCTCTCCTTTTATCAACATTTCTCATCACAAAGCCCTTGGAACTCAAGACCAAGCTAGGGTTTGCTCAGCTCAAGACACCTCCTTGCACTGTTCACCTAAATTAGGGTTTGAGTTTGCACAGGGATATTTTGGCCCACAATGCCCAAAGTGACTTTCATACTTCATGTTGGACTCACAAGTTTATCCATACCAAGTTTCAAGCCTTGATTCAAATTTTTGCCCAATCAATTGGACAGTTGACCTAGAAATCAACTATATTGGGGAAAAAGTCAACAGTGGCCAATTGACAGTCAAACTTCATGATTTTTGACCCACAGCAACATAATGAACTCACATATGTCATTTGATCAAGTTTGGATCACAATTCCACAAGAAACTTGATCAGATCACCAAAAGGGGCAAAATGGTCATTTTTAGGGTTTTGACTGTACAAAGGCAATTTTTGACTGTTTGACCTAACCAATGGCAAATAAAGCTCAACCATGAACTCAAGGACTCAATGACATCATATTGACCCATTCAACAAGTTCAAAAGATCTCAAATGCATAGGATTGACAGATGAATTTTTTAGTCAACTGATCAAAATTTAACTGTATACTGAAAAGTCAAACTTTGACTTTTTGGTCAAAATCAAGTGCCAAGGGTCATTTTTCATTAAGGCATGCCAAATTATGAAACTTGTTCCTCAAGAAACCCAAAAATGCAAATTAGGGTTTAAAATGGAAAATTTTCATAACAGAAATTTTCTAAGTTATGAAATTTTCTTATTTTTTCCTAACTTTGTCCCACTTTTTCACCAAGATGCAAATGGATTCAAACAAAACTTGCAACATTAAAGTTATAGTCCATCACAAAGTCTACAACTTTTATTCACAAAGTTTTCTCAAAAGAAGCTTGTATATGAAGTTATGATTTTCGGAACAAGGGTACCTAAAACTTTTAACTTAGAGAAAATTTGCCCTAATCTAGGCAGGATTTGGACCCATCTTCTTGACCACTTTTCACATAGTTCCACTTGGAATTTCAAGTTGCATTGCAAAGATGGATTATAGTACATGTTCCAATCTTTCCAAATTGTCCAAGAACTCCTAAAACACCCTTCTGGTTAGAGAGAATCGATTGCTTGAAGTTGGCAAAAACATGTTCATAACAACTTGCAATTCTGATCTAGCTAGCTTGGTTTGACATTACAGGCCTCAAAACCAATTTGCACTCCATAATTTAATGCCAATCCATTAGTCAAAGCCTTTGTTTTATTCATTTGGACATTATACACAAGACTAAGCCTTAAGTAGAAAAAGGCAAATTTCCATTTTTGCTTAAGTATGCTTTATGTCAAACCAACAATCCTTAAGCATTGGTCCAAGATCTCTTGCAGAAAAACAAATCCACAAATCAGAGGGGCCAAGAGCAATGTATGCAAGCATGTTTGACAGCCTATACAAGCCTGTAACTTCACTTCCACATTTGAACTTCAAGTAGAGAAAACTTGCAAAACATAAACAATCTTTGATATCTGTTAAGAGAAGCTTAGACAAACATTATAGACAAGTTCTGTTAGAATAAAGTTTGAATCTACTACCCTAAGTTTAAGTTTTGATGATAACAAAATAAAAAGATATAATAATTATGTGATTCATGTAAGAACTATTTGCTACCTAAAATTTTACCTTCTGTTTTGCAGAAACTCTGATAGGTATCAGCAAGAGTACACTTAATCAGCATCAGAATATTGGTTATTAACATCAGCATCAGAAGTTGCTATATCAGAATACCAGAATCAGAAGAACAACTCACGCATATGCTGAAGCTTGATGAACAGAACTACGCTCAACACTCTGATAAAGACAACAACAGTTCATCAGCACTTAAGCAGAGTCAGAATGAGCCAAAGCCAGAACACGCATTAAGTAGCAACGGTACTGTGCATTCAAGGCGAATTATTACCAACGACATCATTCCAGACAAGATCTGCTTAATAAGGAAAGTTTGTTATTGGCATTGAATCAAGATTATTGCTCCAACGTTCAACAATTTCAGTGTTATATAAACAAGACAATGAAGATTGAATTGGCTAATGCTCTACAACTATTTCCACGCCCAAAAGCTATTCATCATCTTCTCATTCTCAGTTTGCTAAAAAGCTCCAATTATTTCTTACTCAATATTTTATCAATCTAGTTTCAATAAGCTTAAGTTGTGTAATATCACAGTTGTGATAAACTGTTTTTGTAGAAAACATTCACACACCTAGATTTCTCTTCTTTGTAAGAAAGTGATTCCTTGACAAACTGGGTTGTGGTTTGCATCAAGAAGGCTTTAGCAGTTGTTAAAGCAGATTATAATATTCAGTTGAATATAGTGGATTAAGACCTTGTTGGAGAGAGGCGAAATCACCTTGACGGGTGGACTGGAGTAGTTTGAGATCAAACAAACCAGGATAAAAATATCGTGTTCATTGCATTGATTTTCAGTTTTACAATTCAACCCCCCCTTCTTGTGTTTTTCACTTCTTCAATTGGCATCAGAGCGCCTGGTTCTGAGCTAAAACACTTAACCGTGTCAGTACAAGATCCAGCGTCAGAAAAACACAATGGCAGGAACTTATTCTCACACCAGCAATGACAACCATGAGGACAGAGACAGATTCAGCGGCAAACCTCCAGTCTTTGATGGAGAAAACTTTGATTACTGGAAAGACAAAATTGAAAGCTTCTTTCTGGCACATGATGCTGATTTGTGGGACATGGTGACAGATGGATACACGCACCCTGTGAATGCAAGCGGTCAGAAGATTGATAGGAAAACAATGTCTGACCAACAAAAGCGTGACTTCAAGAATCACCACAAGGCCAAAACCATCCTTCTCAGCGCCATCTCGTATGCTGAATATGAAAAGATCTCCAACAGAGACACAGCAAAGAACATGTTTGACTCACTCAGAATGACGCATGAGGGCAACGTTCAGGTCAAAGAAACTAAAGCTCTGGCGCTCATTCAGAAGTATGAGGCGTTCAAAATGGAAGAAAGTGAATCCATTGAAACAATGTTCTCAAGATTCCAGATTCTGGTAGATGGTCTTAAGGTTCTGGACAAAGGTTACTCTACTACTGATCACGTCAAGAAAATCATCAGAAGCTTACCCAAGCAGTGGAGGCCAATGGTTACAGCTCTGAAGCTAGAAAAAGATCTCAACAAAATTTCTCTGGAGGAACTTATCAGCTCCCTCAGAAGTCATGAGATAGAGCTAGAAGCTGATGAACCCCAGAAGCAAGGTAAGCCTTTAGCATTAAAATCTAACAAAAAATCTGAGTCTAAAGTTTTGCAGGCAGTTGAAGAAACATCTGATGGATCCTCATCAGAAGAAGACGAACTCTCCCTCCTCTCCAGAAGAGTGAATCAACTGTGGAAGCAGAGGCAAAGGAAGTTCAGGAATCCCAAAAGATCTGATCAGAACGAGTCTTCTTCCAGATACATAAGGACAGATTCTTCCTCTGGATACAGAAGATCTGAAGGCTCCTCAGGAAGCAGAAAGCCAAACACCAAGGACATCATCTGCTATGAGTGTAATGAGCAAGGACACTACAAGAGTGACTGCCCAAAGCTTCAGAGGGAAAAGCCCAAAAAGAAGTTTGGAAGAGAAAAGAAGAAAAGTCTCATGGCTACATGGGATGACTCTGACTCGTCTGAAGCTGACTCAAAATCAGATGATGAGAGAGCAAACATAGCTCTCATGGCCAACATTTTAGAAGATAGTGAAGCTTCTGAATCAGACTCAGAATCAGATACTGAAGAGGTATTTCCTGACTTTGCAGTTAATTTTACCAAGGCTGAACTTGTTGAAAGCCTTAATGAAATTCTGGAAAGGTATCAGCAGATTAGAGTTAAATTCAGAAACCTGAAAAGGAATCTTGAATCTGACTCTAATAAGGCTGAGAGTCTTAAATTGGAGAATTCTGAGCTGAGAAATAAAATTTCAAAATTAGAAAATACTTTACAAAACTCTCAGAAGGAACCAATTTCTGAAACTCCCAGCAACGCTGATGAGATCATCAAGGAGTATGATCACAGTTTCCAGAAGTTCCTTGCTAAAAGCATAGATAGAAGCAAAATGGCTTCAATGATCTATGGAGTTAGCAGAAACGGCAGGAGGGGAATAGGATACCAAGGTAAGGTTCCTACACCAAAGAATGTCATGGATTTAACCATTAAACACACACCTCTGAATTCTCATTTTTTGTATGGTCACACACATGATATTAAATACACTAGCAGTAAGTACTCAGTGAAACCAAAATTCAACCAGAGTTTTGGTAAATCTAACAAATCAGGACCCAAGAAAATCTGGGTACCTAAGGATAAAATAATACATGTTGCAGATATCTTTAGCATCAAGTCAGAAACACCAGTCATGGTACCTGGACTCTGGCTGCTCGCGACACATGACGGGAAGAAGGCATATGTTCCAAAGCCTGGAGGCCACGTTGGCTTTAGAGGCAATCAGAGGGGAAAGATCATTGGCTCTGGAACTGTAGGTAATGGAAATCTTCCCTCTATTAATAATGTTCTGCTAGTAGATGGATTAATGCATAATCTGTTATCCATAAGTCAATTAAGTGATAACAGTTATGATATAATCTTTAATCAAAAATCATGTAAAGCTGTTAGTCAGAAAGATGGGACTATCCTGTTTAATGGAAAGAGGAAAAACAACATTTACAAAATCAAACTTTCTGAACTGAAAAGTCAGAATGTAAAGTGCCTTATGTCTGTTAATAACGAGCAGTGGATCTGGCACAGAAGATTGGGGCATGTTAGTATGAGAAGAATATCTCAGATTAACAAACTCAATCTGGTCAGAGGACTTCCTAATTTGAAGTTCAATTCAGATGCTCTGTGTGAAGCATGTCAGAAAGGCAAGTTTGCAAAACCTTCTTTTAAATCTAAAAATGTTGTTTCTACCTCTAAGCCATTAGAACTTCTGCACATTGACTTATTTGGACCAGTTAAAACTGCTTCAGTCAGTGGCAAGAAGTATGGGTTAGTAATCGTAGATGACTATAGCAGATGGACATGGGTAAAGTTCTTAAGACACAAGGACGAGTCACACTCTGTGTTTGTTACCTTCGGTAATCAAGTTCAGAATGAAAAGGATCTTAGAATCGTTAAAGTCAGAAGTGATCATGGTGGAGAATTTGAAAACAAAGATTTTGAGTCATTCTTTAATGACAGAGGCATTCTGCATGATTTCTCTTATCCTAGAACTCCCCAACAAAATGGAGTTGTAGAACAAAAGAACAGAACATTGCAAGAAATGGCCAGAACCATGATCAATGAGACAAACGTTGCTAAGATCTTCTGGGAAGAAGCAATAAACACAGCGTGCTACACTCAGAATAGAATCTCAATAAGACCTATTCTGGAAAAGACTCCATATGAATTGTGGAAGAACAGAAAGCCCAACATTTCATATTTTCATCCATTTGGATGTACCTGTTTTATGTTAAATACAAAGAATTATTTGAACAAGTTTGACTCTAAAGCACAGAAGTGTATTATGTTAGGATACTCTGAACGCTCAAGAGGGTACAAAGTATACAATACAGAAACACAGATTGTGGAAGAATCAATCAGTGTTCGTTTTGATGATAAGCTTGACTCTGAAAAGTCAAAGCAGAATGAAGTTTTTGCAGGTATGGAAATTGAATTTACAGGTTCTGAAGACAAGTCATCAGAAGCTCTCAACACAGACAATCCTTCAACATCTGAAAGGAGCACTGCTAGCAATCCTACAACAGCTGCTGATCAACCTCAGAAGAGATTACCCAGAAGCAGCTTGGATCACCCAGAAGAAACTATCTTAGGAAGAAAGGAAGATCCAATCAGAACAAGAGCAAGCTTCAGAAACTCTGAAGAAACCCTCATGGGACTTGTGTCTCTGATTGAACCTTCTTCTATTGATGAAGCACTTCTGGATAATGACTAGATACTGGCAATGCAAGAAGAGCTGAATCAATTCACCAGAAATGACGTATGGGATCTTGTTCCCAGACCAAAAGGATTCAATGTCATTGGAACAAGATGGGTGTTCAGAAACAAGCTAAATGAACAAGGTGAAGTCATCAGAAACAAAGCACGACTGGTTGCACAAGGTTATAGTCAGCAAGAGGGGATAGACTATACAGAAACCTTTGCCCCAGTCGCCAGGTTAGAATCTATCAGACTTTTAATTTCATTTGCTGTTAATAGAGGCATCACTCTGTATCAGATGGATGTCAAGAGTGCATTCTTAAATGGTTATATAGAAGAAGAGGTTTATGTGCACCAACCCCCTGGTTTTGAAAATACAAAACATCCAGAACATGTTTTCAAACTATAGAAGTCACTATATGGTCTGAAACAAGCTCCCAGAGCTTGGTATGAAAGACTAAGTAACTTTCTGTTAGAAAATGAATTCACCAGAGGGAAGGTGGACACTACCTTATTCTGTAAGTCAGTTAAGAATGACATCTTAGTCTGTCAAATTTATGTTGATGATATTATTTTTGGTTCTACTAATCCTTCTCTTGGAAGAAAATTTGCTAAGTGTATGCAGGCAGAATTTGAGATGAGCCTCATGGGGGAACTGAAATTCTTTCTAGGAATTCAGATCAATCAAACCCCAGAGGGAACTTACATTCATCAGAGCAAATACATCAGAGATCTTCTGAAGAAATTTGACCTCTCAGAATGTAAGCCATCAAAGATTCCAATGCATCCCACGTGCATTCTGGAAAGAGAAGAGGTAAGCAAAAACGTAGAACAGAAGGTCTACAGAGGTATGATTGGTTCTCTCCTTTATTTGACAGCTTTAAGACCTGATATATTATTCAGCGTATGTATTTGTGCTAGATTCCAATCAGATCCTAGAGAATCTCACTTAACAGTTGTTAAGCGAATTTTCAAGTATCTGAAAGGTACTACTAATCTGGGTTTGTTTTATAGAAAATCTAGTGATTACAATTTAGTAGGCTACTGCGATGCTGACTTTGCTGGAGACAGAGTAGAGCGTAAAAGTACTTCTGGAAGCTGTCAGTTTCTGGGAGAAAATCTAATCTCTTGGTCCAGCAAAAGGAAATCCACAATTGCGCTATCAACAGCAGAAGCTGAGTACATAGCAGCAGCAGGATGTAGCACACAAATGCTCTGGATGAAAAGTCAGCTTGAAGACTTCCAGATTTTTGAGAGTAACATCCTTATACTCTGTGACAATACTTCTGCTATTTTCTTAAGTAAGAATCCTATTTTACATTCTAGAGCTAAGCATATAGAAATAAAACATCATTTCATTAGGGACTATATTCAGAAAGGAATTTTGAACTTAAAATTTATAGATATAGACCATCAATGGGCTGATATCTTCACTAAACCCCTTTCTGAAGATAGGTTCAATTTCATTCTGAAACATCTCAGCATGAAAATCTGCCCAGAGTGAAAATGTTTTAATTCCATATATTTATCTTCAGAATGTATTTGTATTACTGTGAACTTCTGATCAATCTCTTTTCAGAAAGATAGAACATGCAGATTGTATCAGATGATAGTCTTAAAGATCTGAGCGTTTCAGCTTAAGGATAGACGTGCTGATCACTAAATCAAACAAGTGTCATCCAATCATCAGCAAATCTCTTAAGCAGAACGCGTGCACGCTTCTGAGAAGGCAAAACGCTGATTGGGTGCATTGAGACACATGTCTGGTAACCGTTTCAAGTATCTTTCTCAAATCCCCCAAAATCAGCAAGCATTAAATCAAAGTAATCATGTTTTTAAAACGTAATCATGATTTTATTTCTCTTTCTTGAAAATGTTTACTCTTTCAAAATATTCTGAAATCTATTTAAGCACGTTAACTTCTCTCATTAATCTTTTACAGTTTCTCATTATCTCTCAAATATTTTCTGCATTTTCTCTGTGTTCATCTCTTTCAACCTTAAACCCTTTTCTCAGTTTTCTCAGAAAAACCCTAAGTGTGAACATGGCAACCTCCAGCAGTGCTTCTGCAGGTTCTCAGAAGAAAGCTTCCTCTGAACAGTACCAAGTTCCATTTAGAACACTCCTTACACCAGTGAAGAATCTTGAAGTGTTGTCTGAACTGATTATTGATTTTGGCAGTCTGAAAGAGAATGGTTTTGACTTGACAGAAGAAGTTAGGGCACAGAAATGGGAGAGATATTTTGACAGGTTGGTTGGACCAACGTTCCCAATGTTAGTCAAGGAGTTCTGGATTCATGCGACCTCTTCAACGCATCAAGTCACCTCCTACATAATGGGAAAGAAGATTGTGATCACTGAGGATCACATAGCAAAGTTGATTGGTTACAGTGGCGATGGCGTCCGCTGTATAGATATGGCTGAAAGATGCTCTAACGTGGGTGTCATAGCAGAAAGGATTTTCACCCATGGGGTGCCCAGCAGCAAAATCAGAGACCTCAAGGATCACCACAGAGTTTGGGCGAAGATCATTCTGGGGTGTTTTAATCATAGGAAGCCAACTAGTTCCCCTGATTACATAAATATAGATCAACAGTTTCTGATCTATTTTATCAATCAGAAGGTAAAAATCAACTTGGCTCATCTTCTATTTAATCACCTCAGAACAAGTGTGAAGGAGACCAGGGAAGAAGAAAGAACAAAGAGGGATTGGATACCCTTTGGAAGGTTAATATCAGATATTCTGACTGAGAATAGGCTGATAGAGCACCTGATAGAAGCTCAAGAGTTAAGCACCATTGAACCAACTGTTGGCAAGCCTCTGAACACGAAGAATCTGAAGAAAATGAAGTTAATAGAGAATATCAGAAAGGAACCCAGCGTTACTCCTATTGCTGACATCACTAGCAGAAGAGTCCCATTGAGTGACTTTCCATTATTTTCTGAGATAGAATCTAAACCAGTGGTGGTTCTCAGATACCTGGACGCGTGCAAGGCTGACGGTACAGATCCCAAGCTGAATATCAAAGATCTGCACCAACCTCAACCAGATGTTACACTGAAGAAGACGAAGAAAAGGAAGGCCCCTTCAGAAGGATCATCCCAGCAGACTCCCAAGAAAAGAGGTAATTTATCTGTTGCTTCTGTTTTAAATTCTTCTGCCATTCCAGCATCAATCCCCACTCCAGCTTCTCATGAAATCCCAATCCCCATCCCAACTATAGATGAAACCGAACCAGAAGATGACCCTTCTGAGGCACTACAACTCAGAAGACCCCGCACCAAACATCCCAAACCAACAACTTCAACAACATCAGAACTTGACAAAGTTCTGTCTGATATTGATCAACATGCTTCTGATCACCTCTCCAACAATCCAAACACTGAACCGGAACATCCTATCTCACCCATTCCAGAAGAACCACATATTCCTGAACAACCAGAAATTCCTCCTCCTTCTCCACAACCAGCAATTCCCTCTCCCTCTCCTCAACCAGAAATTCATCCACCATCACCTCAACCATCACCTCAACCTGAGTTTCATCACTCTGAAACTCCAACTCCTCCACCTTCTGAACCTCATTCTCCTCAATCCTCTGAGCCACAACCTCTGGAAATACAGTTGCCATGTGGCACAACAGTAACCATGGCCCAGCTACCATCCTCGCCAGAATCTACCCCACCAAATACTCCCAAAACTTCCCCCAGTCCAATTATTATTTCTGACTCTCCCACTCCATCTCCCAAACAAACAGCTCCCAAACAAACCACAGAAGACCCCAGCAGGACCTTCATAGATTTAACAATCCTTGACCGTCTTGCTGATCTGAAAAATAAAATAGCCATTCCAAAACCAAAACAGCCAGATGTTGGCTCTGGCATTATGAATTTTGAAACAGGTTTGCAGTTGTGGATTGCTTCTCTGAAGCAAGTCTATCCCGGAATGATTGATCCAGTTGCCTCTGACCAGGTCTGGTCACAATTCAAAATCTGGGTACGTGCTGAAGCTCTAAAATTGCAAGACATCAATTATGAGCAAGCACAGCAGAATTTCAGCAAGCTTCTGAACGAAGTTGGAAGTCAGCTGCTGAAAGAAGACGTGCTCCTTCTGGATAGTGAGCCATGGTCTGAGAAGCGTCCAGCTTCAAAGGTGCAGCCAGAAGAAGATCAGACTATTCAAGCTGAAGCCAGTCAAGCTGAAGATGTTGCAGAAAGCTCTCAGAAGCTCCCTGCTTCTGATGTTTCTCAAGCTGCCTTGGACAGGCAGACTCTGGAAGAGCTGAAGCTGAATGACATTCGTCTGCAGCAAAGGATGGATGAAAATGATCAGAAGATGAAGGAAAGGATGGATGTGCAGGACAGCAAGATAGATACAGTAGTCAGCATGGTGCACAAGCAGACTGAAACTGCTGATCAGATTAAGGCAATGCTGGAGACTCTGTTCACACGCCTTCCTCCCCAACCTTAGATTTTCATTCATGCTATTTTCATGTTTTCTTTGCATATCTTTTGTACTGTTTTGTCTGGCTCTGACTATTTTAATATGACAAGTTTTTCTGATCTAATTGTTTTAGCACATCACTTACACTTTTTGATTGCTGACAAAAAGGGGGAGAATAAGAATGATATTTTTCAATAACGGATTACTGAGACAGAAAATCTCAAACATTCTAACTCTGATATACTTGAATATGTTTTTTATTTTTGCTTAAGTCTACAGGTACAAGAATGCTCTCTGATACTCTGAAGACCAAAGTCCTGATACTCTGACTCAAAGCAAAGCTCTGATATTCTGATCTGAAGCTCTGCTCTGATATTCTGATCTAAAGCTTCTGATAGTCAAAGCTCTGATATTCTGATGTTCAAAGAAAGGCAATAAAGATCTGATCCTGAAGAACTCTTGGAATTAAAAAAAGGGAAGTTATAAATTCAGGGGGAGTATCTCTGATCCCAACTCTCATATCTCTTTATCCCTTATCTTTGATAACTTCTTACTCTGATCCATCTTATCATATAGTTATCTTTGATACTTTTTCACGTTATTTTCAATTAAAAATATCTAGTTTTTGTCATCATCAAAAAGGGGGAGATTGTTAGAACAAAGTTTGAATCTACTACCCTAATGTAGTTGTTTAGTTATTGGCATGCATTTTTGGTAAAAGCAGGTGTGTGAATGTCATGACTGATGTCATAACATTCTAGTTTATTAGGTACTGATTTATTAGGTACCTCTGCAGAAAAATATTGTCATACAGGTGCTGCTGTTTATGAGTGTGTATCTGAGCATTTTGCAAAAAGATCACATTTACCAAAATCAGTAGACAGGATTTCAGATGTCATAACAAATGTTAAGACATCCTGTTCTGAACTAACAGTTATGCAGTTTGGGTAATTCTGAGTTTTTTCAGGAAAATGACTCAGTCTTTCCAGAACAGAAAATCTCGTGGACTTGGGGTTAACCTAGCTCAACCCTAACCTGGTTGATAAAGTCCTGTGACCTAGTCTTAAGGTCAAACGGAATTAACCCTAGCTTTTTGTGGAAACCCTAACTGAAGATGCAGCTGATATATATTCAACAGAGCTGCTGTTTTGGAATCATCCCTTTTTGACAGAAGATCATTTAGAAGCTGTATAGTTTTAACTATTGTAATCCAAGCAAGTATCATTGTGATAAGTGACTTGGAATAGGTTTTAATTGTAAGGGTTGTGTACCACTCAAAGCTTTGAAGCAAGAGTGTTTTTGTGTCTCTTGACTAAAGCTTTGAAGCAAAGTCAAGTTAGATTTGTGTATCACTCAAAGATGTGAAGCAAGAGTGTTTGTGTTGCTTGATTAAAAAGCTGTGAAGCATAATCAAGTGTATGTTTTGAAGAGTGTCTTCATCAATTCATTAGTCAAATTGTTTTAAGTATCACTGCTGTGATTGAGGGGGAGTGAGTAGGAACTCAGGTTTAAGTTGTACTTAGATTGAAGTTGCATTGGGTAGGTCTTAAGTGAAGGAGATAAACTGGTTGGTTTATTCCTGAATTAATATCTCTTATAGTGGATTTCCTCCCTGGCTTGGTAGCCCCCAGAGTAGGTGTTGTTGCACACTGAACTGGGTAAACAATTGACTGTGTTCTTTACTGTTTTTGTATTTACTGTCTTATAGAAAGTCAGATACGGTGTCATAACATTGAACGTGACATTGAGTATCTGTAGCCATAATTTCAATTGGCATCAGAGCAGGCACCCTGCCTGTATTACTGGGTGAGATCTAGGGATATCACTTTCTGGCACTATGGACAAAGAAGGAGTTTTTGGAAATAGACCACCCATTCTGGATGGAACAAATTATGACTACTGGAAACCTCGTATGATAGCCTTCTTAAAATCTCTGGACAAAAAGGCTTGGAGAGCTGCTGACAAAGGATGGAACCATCCCACCATAACTGAGAAAGATGGGACAATCAGTCTGAAGCCTGAGGAAGATTGGAGTAAAGAAGAAGATGAGTTAGCCCTGGGAAATTCCAAAGCTTTAAATGCCTTGTTCAATGGAATTGATAGAAACATTTTCAGACTAGTACATCAATATGAACTGGCCAAGGAAGTTTGGGACACTCTCAAAACTACTCATGAGGGCACTTCCAAAGTGAAAATGTCAAGGCTTCAGATGTTGACTACCAAGTTTGAGAATCTAAAAATGATGGTAGATGAAACCATTCATGAGTTTCACATGAACATCTTGGAGATTGCCAACACCTCAGGAGCACTGGGAGAAAAGATGTCAGAAGAAAAATTGGTGAGAAAGATTCTCAGATCCTTGCCTAAAAGATTTGCTATGAAGGTAACTGCCATAGAGGAAGCCCAGGACATCAGCAAGTTGAAAGTGGATGAACTAATTGGGTCTCTTCAGACTTTTGAGATGGGGATCACTGATAATGGTGACAAGAAGAACAAGAGCATATCACTTGTATCCAACACTGATGTTGAAAACAAGGAGGATGAAGAAGAAAATATTTCAGAAGCTATAGCCATGCTTGGAAGACAATTCAACAAACTCATCAAAAAATAGATCCAAAGTCAAGGTCTAATGTTCATAACATTCCCTCTGACATTGACAGTTCCAGCAGAAGACCAAGGTCAGAAGAGAAGGGAAATCAAGGTAGAGGAATTCAATGCCATGGTTGTGAAGGATATGGGCATATTCGAGCTGAATGTCCTACCTTTCTTAAGAAGCAAAAGAAAGGAATGACTGTTACTTGGTCTGACTGTGATTCAGAAAGTAATTCTGAAGAAGAATCTGCCAAACTAGTTACTGCTCTAACTGGTGTTTGTACCTCTGAAAGTGACACTAGTGATGAAGAAGTGACATTTGAAGAACTGGCTGATACTTACAAGAAATTGTGTATCAGAAGTGCTGAAGTCTGTGTGCAGAATGAGAAACAATCAAAACTCATCATAAAGCTGGAGGCTGAAAAAAGGGCAGACCTTGAAACTATAAGTCATCTAGAAGGGGAAGTTCAATTGTTGAACTCACAACTGAACCAAATGACCAAATCTGTCAAGATGCTGACTAATGGAACAGACAAATTGGAAGAGATTCTTCAAGTTGGACAAAATGTGGGAAACAAATCTGGACTAGGATTTGTGGAAGCTAAGAAATCTGGTGCAGACAAGAAGATCAGGCCTGTTAAACAAATGTCAAAGCAGATGTCTCAACACAACTCTCAACATCAGAAACAAAGATATATGAAGAAAAAGTACCAAAGATGGAGATGTCATCATTGTGGGAGGTATGGCCACATAAAGCCTTTCTGCTTCAAATTGCATGGATACCCTAATCAAAACTCAGGTGTTAAACCTAAGTCAAAAAGGGTACCACATACTCCTCAATGGAAGAAAAAGGCTACTGCCTTGATAGCCCACACTTCCCTGAGAGTCTCTGCAAGGGAAGGCTGGTACTTTGACAGTGGGTGCTCTAAACACATGACTGGAATAAAGAACATTCTCAATCATGTTAAACCTCACAACACTAGTTATGTGACCTTTGGAGATGGTGCTAAAGGTGAAATCAAAGGAGTTGGTAATTTGGATTGCCCTGAAGTTCCAAATCTAAATGAAGTACTATTGGTAAAAGGCCTGACTGCTAATCTCATTAGTATCAGTCAATTGTGTGATCTAGGATTCAAGGTCAACTTCTCAAAATTTGAATGTCTAGTAATTAATGAAAAACTAGAAGTGGTAATGAAAGGAATCAGATCTAAAGATAACTGTTACTTGTGGCAGCCTGAGAACACTAATAACTCCACTATGTGTTCAATTACCAAAGAAGAAAAAGAGATGAAATTGTGGCACCATAAGCTTGGCCATCTTCATCTAAGAAGAATGAAAAGAACTATCTCTATGGAAGCAGTCATAAGGATTCCAAGACTGCAAATTGATAAAAGGAGGGTTTGTGGTGAACTTCAAATTGAAAGGCTTGGTAAAAAGAGACATGTCTATGATATGGTGAATAAACTTGAAGAAGGATGTGCTGTCAGAACCAGAAGTAATCATGACAAGGAATTTGGAAACAACAAGTCTAATAAATTCTGTTTCCCAGAAGAAATGAGTCATGAAGTCTCTTCTCCTATAACTCATCATCAAAATGGAGTTGAAAAAAAGAAAAATAAGATCATACAGGAATCTTCCAGAGCTATGATTCATGTCAAAAGAATGCCTTCCCAACTCTATGCTGAAATAGTTGCAGCTGGTAGTAGCTGTTCTCAAAATATCTGGACAAAATAGGTGCTCACTGAGTATAATGTCTCACAAGATGTTGTGACATTGTATTGTGACAATCTGAATACAATCAATATTTCCATGAACCCTATTCAGCATGGCAGGACCAAGCACATTGACCTTGTAGAGAAGAAGTCAATTAAACTGGAACATGGTATCATTAAGCTTCAGCTGGCTGATTCTTCTACCAAGGCTCTTGTTGGAAATCAACTTGAAAACTTGAGGGGCAAGATGGGTATTTTCCAACGTGAGAAATTATAGCAATTAATTTTGCTTAAAACAAGGGTTGAAGGAGTTATTTGTGTTAAGTCTATTTTTAGTGGGTTAATCATATGTCTTTCCAATTCTTTCAAAATTATTAAGAAGTTGAATAGACTCTCAATTGCCTCCTACCTCTCTCGTCTTTGCAACCTATTCCTTTCTCTCAATCAAAGTTTTCTCTCAAATTGCTACTGGTGCTCTAAGTCAATCAAAATGTCTCAAACATCATCTTCAACCAAGGCGACCACTTCATCTTCATCATCTGACCAAGATTCTCGAGCAATCACCACATGCATAGATTTTGAAGTCCTGGAGATCACTCCTCTCATAGAAATGGCAACTGACCCCTCCAAAGTCAAAAAACTGAGAACTAGGCATGCAGGAAGAGCTCAAGCTACTGCTTCTGGTAATCCTTCTGTACCAAATAGGGAAGGATCAGCTCAAGTACATCAAGCAATTGCTAGGCTTGTTACAAGAATACTAAGCGGAAACCAATTTGTACCGGGGATTTCTGTCCCATTAAATCAAGAATCAGCAAGCCCAAATGTGGATGTCTCTGAGAATGTAGATGTCTCTGAGAATGTTGTGACACAAAATGACAACATTCAGAACCCTTCAGAGAAGACTGTTGATCCACCTATCATTGATGTGGATGAGGAATACTCAGACAATGATCTGATTGCCAATGTAAACCCTAGCATAGCTAGGAGAATGATGAAAAGAAAGGGTAATCAGAATGCTGCAAAATGTATGACCAAAGATAAACCTGCTAATAAGAAATCCAAGGCTGAAGGCAAGGCTGGGGTAGAATCTGTGAAAACTGGTCAGTCCAAAGGGAAGGTGAAAGCCCAGGTGCATACTGGTAGACAACCTATTACAAAGAAGAGAAAAGAACCTGAATCTTATGACTCTGATGAGGAATCAGAGTTTGAGATTGATGCTGAAGAAATTCCTATCAGAAGGAAACTCCCCTCCAGCAAAATTGCTAGAGTTCCTGAAGTCCCAACAGACAACATCTCTTTTCACCATCCTGACAATGCAAACAGATGGAAGTATGTTTGCTTGAAGAGAATAGCTTTATAAAGAGAGCTAAACAATGATGCCATGGAGTGCAAGGACATCATGGACCTGATTAAAACTGCTGGACTAATGAAGACTGTGGTAAAATTTACCAAGTGCTATGAAAATCTGGTCAAGGAGTTCATAGTTAACTTGTCTGATGAATGTGCTGATGGAAGGTCAGCTGACTTTGAAAGTGTTTATGTTAGAGGAAGAAGGGTTAACTTCTCTCCATCAGAAATTAACAAATTTCTTGGAAGATCAAATGAGGATTGCCCTGAATTGGAAGTCACTGACAATGAAGTTTGTCAAACCATCACAGCAAGACAAGTCAAGTGCTGGCCCTTGAAAGGAAAGCTGAATGCCAGCAAAATTAGCATGAAATTTGCCATCCTGCACAAGATTGGTGCAGCCAACTGGGTCCCTACAAACCATAAATCAACTATCTCCACAGGATTGGGGAGATTTATTTATGCTGTGGGAACCAAGACTGTTTTTGACTATGGCAGGTATATTTTTGAACAAACTTTAAAACATGCTGGTAGTTATGCTGTCAAAGGCCCAATTGCCTTTCCCTCCCTCCTTTGTGGAATTGTCCTTGCACAATACCCTGATATCCTGGTGGCAAGAGACACTGCTTGCAAAAGATCTCCTGCTCTTAGGTTACACTACAAGCTGTTTCAGGGATCTCATGCTCCTGATATTGTCATAACATCAGCTGAGACATCATCTGTAAAGACTCAGTCCAAAACATCTGATGTTATAACTGTATTGAAAGAGACCTGCAAAGAGCTGGAAGCTAGGAAAAAGACTCTAGAAAACCTAATTGCCAGGTTAGAAAAGGAGGAAGCTGAAGGAAATAGAAGGGAAGACGGTGCAGAAGCTGAAGATCAACTCAATACTGAAGAAACTAGCTCCTCTGAAGGGGACAGGGCTTGAAGGTTGGTGGAGTTGAATCCTGGTGGAGTTTGCAAGTGTGTTCAGTTTTTAGTTGTTGTTCTTATTACTTTTTCTGGATGACTGTATAACTTTTAAGAACATGTATCTTTGGCCCATTTGTGGCTAAAGAGGGGGAGATATATTTTGGTAGACTTTATTAGAAATTCTATTTTTCTGCAGTCATTTTTTTCTGCTGCTATCTATCTCTGATTGCTTAGGGGCTTTAGCCAAAAATCTGCCAAAGGGGGAGTTTGTAGTTGTTTAGTTATTGGCATGCATTTTTGGTAAAAGCAGGTGTGTGAATGTCATGACTGATGTCATAACATTCTAGTTTATTAGGTACTGATTTATTAGGTACCTCTGCAGAAAAATATTGTCATACAGGTGCTGCTGTTTATGAGTGTGTATCTGAGCATTTTGCAAAAAGATCACATTTACCAAAATCAGTAGACAGGATTTCAGATGTCATAACAAATGTTAAGACATCCTGTTCTGAACTAACAGTTATGCAGTTTGGGTAATTCTGAGTTTTTTCAGGAAAATGACTCAGTCTTTCCAGAACAGAAAATCTCGTGGACCTGGGGTTAACCTAGCTCAACCCTAACCTGGTTGATAAAGTCCTGTGACCTAGTCTTAAGGTCAAACGGAATTAACCCTAGCTTTTTGTGGAAACCCTAACTGAAGATGCAGCTGATATATATTCAACAGAGCTGCTGTTTTGGAATCATCCCTTTTTGACAGAAGATCATTTAGAAGCTGTATAGTTTTAACTATTGTAATCCAAGCAAGTATCATTGTGATAAGTGACTTGGAATAGGTTTTAATTGTAAGGGTTGTGTACCACTCAAAGCTTTGAAGCAAGAGTGTTTTTGTGTCTCTTGACTAAAGCTTTGAAGCAAAGTCAAGTTAGATTTGTGTATCACTCAAAGCTGTGAAGCAAGAGTGTTTGTGTTGCTTGATTAAAAAGCTGTGAAGCATAATCAAGTGTATGTTTTGAAGAGTGTCTTCATCAATTCATTAGTAAAATTGTTTTAAGTATCACTGTTGTGATTGAGGGGGAGTGAGTAGGAACTCAGGTTTAAGTTGTACTTATATTGAAGTTGCATTGGGTAGGTCTTAAGTGAAGGAGAAAAACTGGTTGGTTTATTCCTGAATTAATATCTCTTATAGTGGATTTCCTCCCTGGCTTGGTAGCCCCCAGAGTAGGTGTTGTTGCACACTGAACTGGGTAAACAATTGACTGTGTTCTTTACTGTTTTTGTATTTACTGTCTTATAGAAAGTCAGATACGGTGTCATAACATTGAACGTGACATTGAGCATCTGCAGCCAGAATTTCACCTAAGTTTAAGTTTTGATGATAACAAAATGAAAAGATATATTAATTATGTGATTCATGTAAGAACTATTTGCTACCTAAAATATTACCTTCTGTTTTGCAGAAACTCTGATAGGTATCAGCAAGAGTACACTTAATCAGCATCAGAATATTGGTTATTAACATCAGCATCAGAAGTTGCTATATCAGAATACCAGAATCAGAAGAACAACTCACGCGTATGCTGAAGCTTGATGAACAGAACTGCGCTCAACACTCTGATAAAGACAACAACAGTTCATCAGCACTTAAGCAGAGTCAGAATGAGCCAAAGCCAGAACACGCATTAAGTAGCAACAGTTCATTGCATTGATTTTCAGTTTTACAATTCAACCCCCCATTCTTGTGTTTTTCACTTCTTCAAGTTCCATACCTCCCAACAAGCCTAAAACACGACCCTTTCATCACTCAAACCTCCTCATACTCAGAACCACTGTTTTCTGCAAAACAGGGCAGGTTCTGCATTTTGCAAGCCACAACAAAATTCCATCGTGCGTTTTGTCCCAAGATAGTTCCAACACCTTCCAATCAACTCACCTGAACTATCCCAGGCCCCAATTGCAAGCTGTAACACCTCTAACACACTTTGCCGTTCTCATTTCAAAGCTCTGCAGGTTGAGTTCTACAGCACGATTCAAGTTGTTTCAAAGCAAGCCAAGCATTGGAGAAGCTTCCTTGGACCTCAGGCAAGCTCAAGAGAAGCTCAAACACCATTGAAGGTTGCTGCATTGTCCAGCTCGAAGTCAACTGAAACAGGTATTTCATGGACTTCTATCTCCCTATTAAGGAATGGTTAGGCTTAGGTTTGTGAATGAAATATGTTGTACTCATAGCCCTGAAGCCATACATATGCTTAGTTTTCATTTACATTAATCGTGCTGAGAGAATTTCACTCATGAACTTTCTGAAAAAACTAGGTTAGAAATTAGGGCCAGAGAAATTCTCTCTGGTCTTTGAGAGTTAATCCAAGTTTTTTATATGGTTGAATTCGTTGTTTAATTCTCTACAATGTTCATGTTATGAGTTTTGTCAAAAAATCAAAGAATCGGGAGATAGCATTGGAAGTACAGAACGCGTGTGTTGTTTGAAACTGAGGATGAAGATGAAGTTGCTTGGGCTGGGCCTGAGTTGGATTTGCTTTCCACACGTGCATATTCAGTTTGCACCCCCCCTGGCCCATTTGCTTGCATATTTGTCATTTTTTGCATTTTATTTCATTTTTTATTTTGATATTTTATCTTCTAACATAAAAAATACCTAAAATTTATTTTTATACATTTTTATATTTATTTGGAATTTATTCTAATCATTACTAGTATAAAAATATTTAAATGCTTTATATTCTTTTTGTTATAACCTAAAATAACCTAAAAAATATATTAATTTTCATTTATTATTTTTATTCACATTTAAAAACATTTTCTTGAATATACACATTTTTTATAAATAATTAATTTTTTTATCTTTATACATTTAATGTATTTAATACTTATATATTTTATTCTATTAAAAAAGGAAAATAAGAGTAAAAAACATCAAAAATAATACATGTTTATTTTTATTAATATTACATACCAACAATACCTCTTTACAATATACTTTTATTTTTTGTACAAATTGATATATATATATTTGTAAATAAATAATAAATAATGCTATTTATTTAAGAAATTAGGGTTTTTGCCCTAAATGAAAAAAATAATTAAACTTGACTTTTTCTTTATTTATTTTTACTTCACATATTAAAAATACTTTTTTTTACATACATAAAAATCATTTTGTACATAATACATTTTATTTACATTTATTCATTGTATTTATTTCAATTATTGTACATTTAAATATTGTATCTTATACATTCAATTTGGTTGTAATAGTAATCTAGGGTTTAATTTCTTGTCAAATATCCCCAATTCATATTTGTATCCCCCTCCCTATATCATGTTGTAATAGTGTAACCTTTAAATTATCGCACATTTAAAAGCTTTCAATTATGCCATGTTTAGACCTAGGGTTTGTATGCAATTAAAATCAACAATTAGTTTGAGCTAATCCAAGATAAATATGCATGAAAAAACAAACACAATGCACACTTGCACCTCTAGGGTAACCTCGCTTGTTGCCTCGGAAAATGCAATCATGTCCCTCGAGTACGAGACACTCTAACAAATATTCCTTCGATAAACAAAGATCGTAGTCCCTCGATGACCCTCGATGTTTCCTTCGGTAAAACGATCTCGTCCCTTACAAAAATGCTAGAGCGTCTCACAAGTTGCCTTCAATGATTGTATACGATGACCCGTACCTGACCCGTTAACATCCTAACACAAGTTTGTTCATCAAACACAATGGTGAAACAACACTGTTAAAAGGGTTAAAAACATAAGAAAGATCTTTGAGTAAAATAGGGTAGACAAACTCTTAGTTACTTGATCAAAAATCTTGCAAAACATCCTTGCCATTTTTCAAAACACACTCCACAACACAACTTCAAAACAATTTCAAAACAACTTTCAAAACATTGAATTATCTTTTCAAAAAGACACACACCTTTGTATATATTCAAACAAGAATCATTACAAAGGTTGCCTAGACAAGGCATCTTTTTCAAAACATTTTTAAAACCACACACACAAAGCACCATTTCAAACAAGTAAAAAGCAAAGGAAAGTGATCTAAAACAAGTAACTAAGAGCCCATGGATAACCATGGATGAAAAGGGTGCTAGCACCTTCCCTTTTCATAATCTACCCCCTGAACCCAAGAAAACATCTCAAAGGTCTTTCCTGTGCTTTTTGACCTTTCCTTAGGATAAAATAAAAATTCGGTGGCGACTCTTGCTAAATCGAACAAGTGCGAAAACAAACGCAAAATCCCAAGTTAGTTCTCCCACTGTATCACAGTAAGCCTAAAGGGCATTCTTTGTAACAATTTGAACTTATTAATGCAATTAACGTGTGTTTCGTTTGGTTAAACAAATCTGAACCTTTAAGAATCCTTGAAATCATTGCATACGCATATCATTCATCACATTGCATAAACAGGAACCATTACAGGTTTCTAATCTTCTTCGTTGTTTATTTCAGCAGAAATGTCTTCTGAGAAAAGTATCAAGGACCTTCGGCACAGAACGCCCAGTTCTAACAAATGTTCATCAGTCTAGCAAAAGGGCAGGAGGATCTGAAAGCCCTCATTCTGAAAGAGAAGAAGAAGAAGAAGAAGAAGGCTGTCGGTATTCTGAATATGGGCAGAAGGTTTGGAGAGAGATTGAAGCGACAAACTGATCTAACCTCTTCATTTAAGGAAGGGGAGAATCAGGAAGAAGAGAAGGACCCTAGTCCTGCAGTCTCTGATAATGATACCGATTATAATGATGAACAATATCCTCCTGCTGAGGATAGATACAAACATCTAGAAGACCGTCTAAGTGTCATGGAAGTTTAGAGGATACTTGGACTAGATTTCGAAGAACTGGGATTGGTGTCGGGAGTAGTCATCCTGTAGAAGTTCAAAGCTCTAGTTTTTGCTAAGTATGATGGAGTGTCCTGCCCAAAACTCCATCTCTGTTCTTATGTCAGGAAGATCCATCCCCACATAGCTGATAGAAATCTGTGGGTTCACTTCTTTCAAGATAGTCTGTTAGGGACTCAACTTGAATGGTTCTACCAGCTAAAGGGAGAAAATATCCGAAACTGGGAAGATCTGGCTGCTACTTTCTATAAGAAGTATCAGTATAATGCCGACCTTGCTCTCACTCGTACTCAACTCCAGAGTATGTCCATGGGTGCAGGTGAAGGTTTTAAAAATTATGCACAAAAATGGAGAGACTTGGCTGGGAGAGTTCAACCTCTGTTGTCTGATAGGGAGTTGGTTGATGTGTTTCTAGGGACGCTATCTGGTCCATTTTTCAATCATTTGATCGGCAGCTCATCGTCTGGTTTCACTGAGCTGATCCTAACTAGGTAAAGAGTAGAAACGGGGATTCGTAGCAGCAAAATATAGAAGGATGCCTCTTCAAGTTCAGTAAAGAAGCCTTTTGCTGGTAAGAAGGAAGCCAGTGCCATCTACAGCCCGAGGGGTCAGAACAGGGCTGAGCAACGTTAGACAGTAAGTATTGTGATGATACCTAGACCTGCAGTTGCTCCACAATGCAACAATCAACAAAGGGTGGAAAGACCACAAAGGAAGTTTACCCACATCAACATGACATTGGCTGAAGTTCTATCTCACCTACTGAGATCCAACTTAGAAACCTTGAGAGAGGCTCCCAAGAATCTAAATACTACATTTCCCCGATATAATCTGAATGCCCGGTGTGCTTATCATTCTGAGAGTCCTGGTCACGATACAAATGACTGTTGGGCTCTGAGGAACAAAATACAAGACTTGTTTAAAGCCAAGGAGATAGATTTTGATGCTCCAGAGAAGCCAAATGTAATAACTGCTCCCATGCTTAAGCACGGCCGTGGAGTTAATGTTATTGATACCGATTTGTTTGCTACCTTTATTGATGAAGTGTCTACTCCTTTGATGACTGTTAAGAAGAACTTGTTGTTGGCCGATTTATTTCCGGGTTATGGTGAAGGTTGCCACATGTGTTCGCTTTTACCTTCTAGTTGCCACTTGCTGAAGTTAGGTGTTCAACGCCTGATAGATAGCAAAGATATTATGTTTGAGAAAACTATGATTCCTGTTGTTCCAATTGAAGACGTTGCTATTATAACCATTTTCGCCAATCCTTCCAAGGTTTCCTCGAGAAGACCTGTTAGGATTACATCTGCTCCAAGAATTGCTTCGCTGATAATCACTGTTCTTGGTCCTGTCCCGTATGTCTCCGATAAAGTTGTCCCATGGCATTATGGTGCCGATGTGTACTATCATGGCATCAAACAAGATCTGAAGGATGAAGAGGCTGATCCTGATATTCATAACATTGTCGGAACCAGCAAAATCACCCGAAGTGGAAGGGTCTTCTCTCCCAAGATTTCCCCTAAGACTGTCAACAAGCCTATTGTCATTCCATTTGTCGTCCCTACTAGTATATCAACTATTGTTCCTGTCCTTACTCCAGTCGGTGAATCATCTGATACCTGCAGCAAAGAGGTTGTAGGTGAGCCTGCCCGGACGGAGGCGCCTAAGAAAGTTGTTGTGGAAGCCTCTAAGCAAGAAATGGAGGAAATAATAAAAATCATTAAGAAGAGCGACTACAATATGGTCGAGAAGTTGGGGAAGACCCCGTCGAAGATATCCATGTTGTCTCTGCTATTGTGTTCTGAAGCCCATGTAAAGGCTTTAATTGCATTTCTCAAGACTGCGCATGTGCCGCAGGAAACTTCAGCTGGTCAGTTCAAATATTTTGTGGCCAGCCTGACTGCTGATAATGGGCTGGGTTTTTCAGATTCAGTTTTGACACCGAAAGGAGGGAAGCATAATGATGCTCTGCATGTCTCGATTGAATACAGGGGCACCACTATGGCTCATGTGCTGGTAGACACCGGGTCTTCACTGAATGTTCTGCCAAAGAAGGCGTTGGACCGGTTGGATTGTGAAGGTTTGACTCTAAAGCCTAGTAACATTGTGGTAAGGGCTTTCGACGGATCGAAGAGAATGGTGCACGGGGAGGTGGACATCCCTGTCAAAGTGGGTTCTCAGACTTTTGGGTCCACTTTCTATGTGATGGATATCAGGCCATCGTATTCTTGTTTGTTGGGTCGTCCTTGGATCCACGAGGCTAGGGCAGTCACCTCTACCCTCCACCAAATGCTGAAGTACCCAGTGAAAGGAAAGATCGTCACAGTGCGGGTGAAGAAGAATATATGGTGAGTCACCTCAACTCCTTCCACTACGTAGAGATGGACGGGGAATTCATTGAAACTCCTTGTCGGAATTTTGAAGAGGTCCCTCAGATCTTGGCATCAACTGAAACTACTAGCAACAAACCTCCTTTGAAGATGGCTTCTCTCAAGGACACAAGGGTCGTGGTTGAAGAAGGTGGGTGTGCCAATTGGGGTCAGCTCCCTGATTCACTCATAAAACTGACAAATTTGGTTTGGGCTTTACTACAGGGGCTCAAAGGGTTGTTAGACGCGCTCGGGCTGGAGGACCTCCCCTACGCATCAGCAATCATGGGATCAACTCTATTGAAGACAGTGAAGAGGAGTCACACATTGACAGCTGGATCTACCCAACTACCAATGGTGGACCGAATAACTGGATGGCTAGGGACTTCATACCTATTTCTTTTATTCCGTAGTAATTGACCTATTTGTTTTAAGATTTGTAATAAACAATTTGAAACTTTACGGCCCGGTGCCTTGCCCGAGGCACCTTGGCTTTGCTTGTGAGGGCTATTATTTGTCATTTCATAATCATTAATAAAGCATTGGACATTTCTTGCATACAAATTTTGCGCTCCTTGTTTTTCCTTTTTGTTTTTCACTTTATCAAAATAGCTATTCTCTTACACACACTCACGTATCGTAATGCATATCCATATCCACTCTGGATCCCATTGATAACAGCTTTGCTATTACCAGTTATGACTTCAAAAATCTGATCAACCAAGCCGAGGACTAAGGTGAGGATGATTGTGAGGTGCCTGGAGAACTTGGTAGACTATTACAGCAGGAAGAAAGGGTCATACAGCCTCATGAAGAGCCGGTTGAGACAATGAACTTGGGTACTGAGGAAGACAGAAAAGAGGTTAAAATAGGCGCAAGTCTGGAGCTTAGCGTCAAACAGAGGTTGATACAGATGTTGCACGACTATGTTGAGATCTTCGCCTGGTCTTACAAAGACATGCCTGGTTTAGACACTGATATTGTGGTACACCGCCTGCTGACTAAAGAAGACTGTCCTCCGGTTAAGTAGAAGGTCCGTCTTATGCACCCTAAAATGTCAGAGAAAATCAAGGCATAGGTCATGAAATAGTTCGATGCAGGATTCTTACCGGTCACTTCCTATCCACAGTGGGTTACCAACATCGTTCCGGTACCTAAGAAGGACGGTAAGGTACGGATGTGTGTTGATTACAGAGATCTGAACAGGGCAAGCCCCAAGGATAACTTCCCGCTTCCTCACATTGACGTTCTGGTCGACAACACTGCGCAGCACAAAATCTTCTCCTTCGTGGATGGTTTCTCTGGCTACAACCAGATCAATATGGCTCCTGAAGACATGGAGAAGACAACCTTCGTCACACAATGGGGCATTTTCTACTACAAAGTGATGCCTTTTGGGTTGAAGAATGCTGGAGCAACTTATCAGCGTGCCATGGTCACTTTGTTTCACGATATGATTCACCATGAGATTAAAGTGTATGTTGATGGCATGATATCCAGGTCTCAGACTGGGGAAGAGCATCTTGACCATCTCCAAAAGTTGTTCGACAGATTGAAGACATACAAGTTGTAAGTGTTTGGTTGTTGGCATGTTTTTTGGTAAAACCAGGTGTGTGAATGTCATGACTGATGTCATAACATTCTGGGTTACTAGGTACATTCTGCAGAAAAAGGATGTCATACAGAAGCTGCTTAAATTGAGTGTTTAGCTGATCATCATGCAATGATCATATTTATTACACTCTACCAAAATCAGTAAACAGGATTCTTGTTGTCATAACCAATGTTAAGACATCCTGTACTGATCTAACAGTTGTATAGTTTTGTTAATTCTGAGACTTTTCAGGAAACTGGTTTACACAGTCCAGTACAAAGTCTCACGTGGACTTTAGGTTAACTTGGCTTAACCCTAATCTGGTTGATAAAGTCCTGTGACCAAGTCTTGAGGTTAACCCTAGCTATTTTCGTGGAAGCCCTAACTGAAGAACAGCGGCCTATATATTCAACAGGACGACTGTTGGTGAAGACAACTTTTGACAGAAGATCAATAAGGGGCTGTATAGTTTTAACTACTGTAATCCAAGCAATTATCATTGTGATAAGTGACTTGGAGTAGGATTTGGTTGTAAGGGTTGTGTATCACTCAAAGCTTTGAAGCACGAGTGTTTGTGTCACTTGATTAAAGCTTTGAAGCAAAGTCAAGTTAGGTTTATGTATCACTCAAAGCTTTGAAGCACGAGTGTTTGTGTTACTTGATTAAAAGCTGTGAAGCATAATCAAGTGTATGTTCTGAAGAGTGTCTTCATAATTTCATTAATCAATTGTTTAATGTCACTGCTGTGATTTAGGGGGAGTGAGTAGGAACTCAGGTTTAAGGTGAACTTAGATTGAAGTTGCATTGGGTAGGTCTTAAGTGAAGGAGATAAACTGGTAGGTTTATTCCTGAATTAATATCTCTTATAGTGGATTTCCTCCCTGGCTTGGTAGCCCCCAGAGTAGGTGTTGTTTCACACTGAACTGGGTAAACAATTGACTGTGTTATTTACTGCTTTTAGACTTACTGTCTTGTAGAACGTCAGATACGGTGTCATAACATTCACTGTGACATTGAGTATCTGCTGCCAGAATTTCAATTGGCATCAGAGCAGGTACCCTGCTTGTCTTACTGGGTGAGATCTAGGGATATTATTTTCTGGCGCTATGGACAAAGAAGGAGTTTTTGGAAACAGACCACCTATTATGGATGGATCAAATTATGACTACTAGAAACCTCGTATGATTGCCTTCTTAAAATCACTGTACAAAAAGGCTTGGAGAGCTGCTTACAAAGGATGGAACCATCCCACCATAACTGAGAAAGATGGGACAATCAGTCTGAAACCTGAGGAAGAATGGAACAAAGAAGAAGATGAGTTAGCCCTGGGTAATTCCAAAGCCTTAAATGCTTTGTTCAATGGAATTGATAGAAACATATTCAGACTAGTACATCAATGTGAACTGGCCAAGGAAGTTTGGGACACTCTCAAAACTACTCATGAGGGCACATCCAAAGTAAAAATGTCAAGGATTCAGATGCTGACTACCAAATTTGAGAACCTAAGAATGATGGAAGATGAGACAATTCATGAGTTTCACATGAACATCTTGGAGATTGCCAACACCTTAGGAGCATTGGGAGAAAAGATGTCAGAACAAAAGCTGGTGAGAAAGATTCTCATATCCTTGCCTAAAAGATTTGCAATGAAGGTGACTGCTATAGAGGAAGCTCAGGATATCTGCAATTTGAAGGTGGATGAACTCATTGGGTCACTTCAGACCTTTGAGATGGGGATCAGTGACAATGTCAATAAGAAAAACAAGAGCATAGCACTTGTATCTAATATTGAAGATGAAAACAAGGAGGATGAAAAAGAAAATATTTCAGAAGCTATAGCCATGCTTGGAAGACAATTCAACAAACTCATCAAGAGAATGGATCCAAATTCAAGGTCAAATGTTAAGAACATTCCTTCTGATATTAACAGATCCTATGACTCCAGCAGAAGACCAAAGTCTGAAGAGAAGGGAAATCAAAGCAAAGGAATTCAATGCCATGGATGTGAAGGATATGGGCACATTCGAGCTGAATGTCCTACCTTTCTTAAGAAAAAAAAAGAAAGGAATGTCTGTTACTTGGTCTGACTGTGATTCAGAAAGTAATTCTGAAGAAGAATCTGCCAAACTAGTTACTGCACTAACTGGTATTTGTAACTCTGATAGTGACTCTAGTGATGAGGAAGTGACATTTGAAGAACTGGATGATTCCTACAAGAAGTTATGTATCAGAAGTGCTGAAGTATGTCAGCAAAATGAGAGACAAACAAAACTCATAATAAAGTTGGAGGCTGAGAAAAAGGCAGGCATTGATACTATAAGTCATCTAGAAGGGGAAGTTTAAATGCTAAACTCAAAACTGGACCAGATGACCAAATCTGTCAAGATGCTGACAAATGGAACTGACAAATTAGAAGAAATCATTCAGATTGGACAAAATGTGGGAAACAAGTCTGGTCTAGGATTTGTGGCAGCAAAGAAATCTATTATGGACAAGAAGAAGATCAGGCCTGATAAAAAAATGTCAAAGCAGATGTCACAACATAAAACTCAACATCGAGAACAGAGAAATATGAAGAAAAAGTATCAAAGATGGAGATGTCATCATTGTGGGAGGTTTGGTCACATAAAGCCATTCTGCTTTAGATTATATGGATATCCTAATCAGACCCCAGTTGTCAAACCTAAGTCTAACAAGGTACCACATACTCAACAGTGGAAGAAAAAGGCTACTTCCCTGATAGCTCACACCTCCCTTAGAGTCTCTGCAAAGGAAGACTGGTACTTTGACAGTGGATGCTCTAAACACATGACTGGAATCAAGAATCTTCTCAATAATGTTAAACCTCACACTACTAGTTATGTGACCTTTGGAGATGGTGCTAGAGGAGAAATCAAAGGAGTTGGAAACTTGGACTGTCATGGAGTTCCAAACCTAAATGAAGTATTGCTGGTAAAAGGCTTCACTGCTAATCTCATAAGTATAAGCCAATTATGTGACCTAGGATTCAAAGTCAACTTCACCAAGTCTGAATGTCTTGTAACTAATGAGAAACAAGAAGTTGTAATGAGAGGAGTCAGATCTAAAGACAACTGCTACTTGTGGGAGCCTGAGAACACTAATTACTCTTCTGTGTGTTCTATTGCCAAAGAAGAAAAAGAAGTGAAACTGTGGCACCAAAAACTTGGTCATCTACATCTAAGAGGAATGAAAAGGATTATATCCATGGAGGCAGTCAGAGGGATTCCAAGACTGCAAATTGATGAAGGGAGAGTCTGTGGTGAATGTCAGGTTGGGAAGCAGACTAGGATGTCACATCCAAAGTCAAGACATTTGACCACCTCTAAGGTACTAGAACTTCTACATATGGATCTGATGGGACCAATGCAGGTGGAAAGTCTTGGTGGAAAAAGATATGCCTATGTTGTTGTGGATGATTTTTCCAGATTTACCTGGATTAACTTCATTAGGGAAAAATCTGATGTATTTGAAGTGTTTAAAGAACTGTGCAAAAGAATTCAAAGAGAAAAAGAAGGGTGCATTGTCAGAATCAGAAGTGATCATGGCAAGGAATTTGAAAACAGTAAGTTTGATGAGTTCTATTCCTCAGAAGGAATTAATCATGAATTCTCTTCACCTATAACTCCTCAGCAAAATGGAGTTGTAGAAAGGAAAAACAGGACCATACAGGAATCTGCCAGAGCTATGATACATGCCAAAAGACTTCCTATTCATTTTTGGGCTGAAGCTATGAATATAGCCTGTTATGTCCATAACAGGGTCACCTTGAGAAAGGGAACATCATCCACCATTTATGAACTCTGGAAAGGAAGAAAGCCTACAGTGAAGTACTTCCATGTATTTGGAAGCAAATGCTATATTCTGACAGATCGTGAACAAAGGAGAAAGATGGACCCTAAAAGTGATGAAGGAATATTCCTAGGATACTCTACCAACAGCAGAGCTTATAGGGTATTCAATTCCAGGACCAAAGTTATGATGGAATCTATAAATGTCATAGTGGATGATTACCATGAGGAAACAAATGTCCCATATGATGTTGAGACATTCTTTGAAACTTCAACTCAAAAGGATGATATTCCTAAAAATACTTCATCAGAATTTGAATCAAAGGAAGCTAACAAAGACCCCTCCATTAGAATTCAGAAAGATCATCCTAAGGAACTCATCATAGGAGATCCTAACAGTGGAATCATTACAAGATCTAGAGAAATCATCTCAAACTCTTGTTTTGTATCTAAGATTGAACCAAGAAATGTTAAGGAAGCTTTAACTGATGAGTACTGGATTGGAGCAATGCAAGATGAATTGAACCAATTCAAGCAACATGAAGTATGGGAGTTGGTTCCTAGACCAGGAGGAACAAACATCATTGGAACAAAATGGATCTACAAGAACAAATCAGATGTTGAAGGAGTTGTCACCAGGAATAAGGCAATACTTGTTGCTCAAGGATACACTCAAGTTGAAGGGGTTGATTTTGATGAGACGTTTGCTCCTGTAGCCAGACTGGAATCAATCAGACTCCTATTAGGTATTGCTTGTCTCCTCAAGTTCAAGTTATTTCAGATGGATGTAAAAAGTGCCTTCCTAAATGGGTACTTAAATGAGGAAGTTTATGTGGAACAACCTAAAGGATTTGTGGATCCAAACAGCCCTGATCATGTCTACAAATTGAGGAAAGCTTTATATGGCCTGAAACAAGCTCCTAGAGCATGGTATGACAGGTTGACAAAATTCCTCTCTGACAAAGGATATAGGAAAGGAGGCTTGGATAAAACTCTTTTTGTCAAAAATGAAGGAGGAAAGATAATGGTAGCTCAAATCTATGTTGATGACATAGTGTTTGGGGGAATGTCAAATAAAATGGTTAAACATTTTGCTGACTAGATGCAAGATGAATTTGAAATGAGCCTCATGGGAGAATTGACCTACTTTCTTGGACTACAAGTCACACAGATAGAAGACTCAATCTTCTTGTCTCAAAGCAAGTATGCAAAGAACATTGTCAAGAAGTTTGGGATGGAGAATGCCAATCACAAAAGGACTCCTGCACCTACTCACTTAAAGTTGTCCAAAGATTCAAGTGGGGTCAAGGTGGACCAAAGCTTATACAGAAGTATGATAGGAAGTTTTCTATACTTAACAGCTAGTAGACCTGATATTGCTTTTGCAGTTGGAGTATGTGCAAGATATCAGGCTGAACCCAAAGTAAGTCATATCAACCAAGTGAAGAGAATTCTGAAGTATGTAAGTGGAACACACAACTATGGCTTGCTGTACTCTCATGGATGTGAACCAACTCTGACTGGTTACTGTGATGCTGATTGGGCTGGAAGTGCTGATGATAGAAAAAGCACCTCTGGAGGATGTTTCTTCTTAGGAAATAATCTTGTTTCCTGGTTCAGCAAGAAACAGAACTGTGTGTCTCTATCTACTGCTGAAGTTGAATACATAGCACTCGGTAGTAGCTGTTCTCAAATGATCTGGATGAAATAGATGCTTACTGAGTATAATGTCACACAAGATGTTATGACATTGTACTGTGACAATCTGAGCACTATCAACATCTCCAAGAATCCTATTCAGCATAGCAGGACCAAGCACATTGACATTAGACATCACTTCATCAGAGATCTTGTAGAGGAGAAGACGATTAAACTGGAACATGTTGCCACTGAACTACAACTGGCTGACATATTTACCAAGGCACTTGATGCAAATCAATTTGAAAATTTGAGGGGCAAGTTGGGTATTTGCCAACATGAGGAAATGTAGCAATTAATTTTGCTTAAAACATGTGATGAAGGAGATTTTTTTGTTAAGTCTATTTTGATTGGGTTAATCATCTGTTTCCCTATTTCTTTCACAATTGTTAAGAAGTTGAATAGACACTCATTTATCTCCTTCCTCTCTCGGCACTGCAACAATTTTCATTCTCTCAATCAAAGTTTTTACTCTCGCGATTACTGGTTTTCTAAGACGCTCAACATGTCTCAACTATCCATGACATCATCCTCTTCAAAGAGGACTACTTCTTCCGCATCCTCTGATCGAGAACCTAGGGCAATCATAAACTGCATGGATTCTGATGTTCTAGAGATAACTCCTCTTCATGAACTGGCAGATGACCCCTCTAAGGTTAAAAAGCTGAGAACAAGACATGCAAGAAGGTCTCAAGCTTCTACATCTGGTAATCCCTCTCAAACATCCTTTGTTCCCTCAGAAATATCAAATAGGGAAGGCTCATCTTATGTTCATCAAGCAATATCTAGACTAGTTACAAGGATTCTAAATGAGAATCATTCGGTACCTGGCATTTATGTACCTTTGAATCAAGAAGCTTCTAGTCCAAATGTTGAAATGAATCCAGATGTCACTCAGAATGTTGAGACACCGGATGACAACATTAGGAAATCATCTGAAAATCTTGATGATCACCAGAACCCTTCTGAGAAGGTTGTCGAAACCCCGATTATTGATGTTGATGAAGAATACTCTGACAATGACCTAATTGTAAATATCAATCCTAGCATAGCTAGAAGAATGATGAACAAAAAGGGAAAGCAGGATGCTGCCAAATGTATCCCCACAGAGAAGACTGCTGATGTTGAAGTAGAAACTGTGAAGGCTGGATTGTCAAAAGGGAAGGTGAAAACTCGAGTACCTGCTGGTAGTCTCTCAAAGCCTGTAAGACAACCAATAGCTAAGAAAAGGAAAGAGCCTGAACCCTCTGATTCTGATGAGGAATCAGAATTTGAATTTGATGTTGAAGACATACCTCTCAAAAGGAAACTCCCTTCAAGCAAAATGTCTAAAGTCCCTGAAGTCCCCACTGACAACATTTCCTTTCACCTTCCTGAGAATGCAAACAGGTGGAAGTATGTTTGTTTGAAAAGAATAGCCTTGGAAAGAGAACTGAACAAGGGTGCCATGGAATGTAAGGAGATCATGGACCTAATCAAAACTGCTGGTCTAATAAATACTGTGGTAAAGTTCACCAACTGCTATGAAGTTCTTGTCAAAGAATTCATAGTGAACTTATCTGATGGGTGTGTTGATGGAAGGTCAGCTGACTTTAAATGTGTCTATGTGAGAGGAAGAAAGGTAAATTTTTCTCCCTCTGAAATAAACAAATTCCTAGGAAGACCAGATGATGCTTGCCCTGAGCTAGAGGTTACTGACAACTAAGTATGCCAAACCATCACTGCAAATCAAGTCAAGAGCTGGCCCTTAAAAGGGAAACTAATTGCAAGCAAACTGAGCATGAAATTTGCCATTCTGCACAAAATTGGTGCAGCCAACTGGGTTCCCACCAACCATAAATCAACCATCTCCACAGGACTGGGAAGATTCATTTATGCTGTTGGAAGTAGGACAAAATTTGACTATGGCAAGTATATCTTTGATCAAACTTTAAAACATGCTGGAAGCTATGCTGTTAAAGGCCCTATTGCCTTTCCCTCCCTCTTATCTGGTATAGTCCTTGCTCAGTATCCTGACATTCTAGTTGAAAAAGATACTGTATGCAAAAGAGCCCCTGCTCTTGGGTTGCACTACAAGCTATTTCAGGGAACTCATGTTCCTGACATTGTCATGACATCAGCTGAGACATCAACTGTCAAAACTCAGTCCAAGAGAAGTGATGCTATAGTTGTGCTGAAGGAAAGCTGCAAAGAGATGGATATAAGGAAAAGGACTCTTGAGGACCTGATTGCTAGACTAGAACAGGAGGAGACTGAAGGACGAAGAAGGGAAGAGGATGCTGCTGAAGATCAGATTAATGCTGAAGATAGTGCCTCCTCTGAAGATGACAGTGCTTGAAGAAGATGACAACCTTGCTGCTGGTACTTGTTGCTGCAAGTGTTTTTAGAATTTTTATCTGTGTTTTTATTTTTGGATGACTGTATATCCTAAAAGTACATGTATCTTTGGCCTATTTATGGCTAAAGAGGGGGAGAAGGTTCTTGTGTTAATTAAACTTGGTAGACATTATTTCTTTCTGCAGATATACTAATTCTGCTGCTTTCTAATCTCTGATTGTTTAGGGGTTTTAGCCAAAAATTTGCCAAAGGGGGAGTTTGTAAGTGTTTGGTTGTTGGCATGTTTTTTGGTAAAACCAGGTGTGTGAATGTCATGACTGATGTCATAACATTCTGGGTTACTAGGTACATTCTGCAGAAAAAGGATGTCATACAGAAGCTGCTTAAATTGAGTGTTTAGCTGATCATCATGCAATGATCATATTTATTACACTCTACCAAAATCAGTAAACAGGATTCTTGTTGTCATAACCAATGTTAAGACATCCTATACTGATCTAACAGTTGTACAGTTTTGTTAATTCTGAGACTTTTCAGGAAACTGGTTTACACAGTCCAGTACAAAGTCTCACGTGGACTTTAGGTTAACTTGGCTTAACCCTAATCTGGTTGATAAAGTCTTGTGACCAAGTCTTGAGGTTAACCTTAGCTATTTTCGTGGAAGCCCTAACTGAAGAATAGCGGCCTATATATTCAACAGGACGACTGTTGGTGAAGACAACTTTTGACAGAAGATCAACAAGGGGTTGTATAGTTTTAACTACTGTAATCCAAGCAATTATCATTGTGATAAGTGACTTGGAGTAGGATTTGGTTGTAAGGGTTGTGTATCACTCAAAGCTTTGAAGCATGAGTGTTTGTGTCACTTGATTAAAGCTTTGAAGCAAAGTCAAGTTAGGTTTATGTATCACTCAAAGCTTTGAAGCACGAGTGTTTGTGTTACTTGATTAAAAGTTGTGAAGCATAATCAAGTGTATGTTCTGAAGAGTGTCTTCATAATTTCATTAGTCAATTGTTTAATGTCACTGCTGTGATTGAGGGGGAGTGAGTAGGAACTCAGGTTTAAGGTGAACTTAAATTGAAGTTGCATTGGGTAGGTCTTAAGTGAAGGAGATAAACTGGTAGGTTTATTCCTGAATTAATATCTCTTATAGTGGATTTCCTCCCTGGCTTGGTAGCCCCCATAGTAGGTGTTGTTTCACACTGAACTGGGTAAACAATTGACTGTGTTATTTACTGCTTTTAGACTTACTGTCTTGTAGAACATCAAATACGGTGTCATAACATTCACTGTGGCATTGAGTATCTGCTGCCAGAATTTCACAAGCTGAGTTTGAATCTGAACAAGTGTACCTTCGGGGTAAGATCTGGTAAGCTTCTGGGTTTTGTCGTCAGTGACAAGGGTATTCAGGTAGACCCTGCAAAGGTAAAGGCCATACAAGAGATGCCAGATCCCCGCACAGAGAAGGAAGTTAGAGGTTTCTTGGGACGCCTGAATTATATCGACAGGTTCATTTCACATCTGACTGCTACTTGTGAGCCAATCTTCAAGCTTCTGAAGAAAGATCAAGTGGTAAAGTGGGATGATTAATGCCAGACCTCTTTCAAAAGAATCAAGGAATATCTTCAAGAACCAAAAATTCTGATACCTCCAGTTGAAGGAAGACCTTTGATATTATACTTGACAGTGCTAGACAATTCAATGGGGGTGTGTGTTGGGGCAGCATGACGAGTCTGGTCGAAAAGAGCACGCCATTTATCACCTTAGCAAAAATTTTACCGACTGTGAGACACGATACTCATTGCTCGAGAAAACTTGTTGCGCTTTGGCATGGGCTTCTCGCCGACTGAGACAGTATATGCTGACTTACACTACTTTGTTGATATCAAAGATGGATCCAATCAAGTACATTTTCGAGAAGCCCACTCTATCCGGAAGAATAGCAAGATGGAAAATGATCTTAACCGAATACGACATACAAAATACAACCCAAAAAACAATTAAGGGGAGTGTATTGGCTGATCATTTGGCTCATCAGGCCGTGGATGACTACCAGTCCATGAATTTCGAGTTCCCGGATGAGAATATCATGTTAGTGACTGACTACGAAGAGCCCGGACCGGATGAAGGACCTGAGGAGGGATGTCGATGGTCTATGTACTTTGATGGAGCCTCAAATGCACTAGGAAACGGCATTAGCGTTGTAATTATATCTCCTGAGGGCTGTCATACTCCGTTCACTGCCCGATTATGTTTCAACTACACCAACAACATGGCGAAGTATGAAGCATGTATTATGGGTCTTCGAGCTGCTATTGACCTGAGGATTAAGTTCTTAAGTTTATTCGGGGATTCTGCTCTGGTGATAAGTCAGGTCAAAGGCGAGTGGGATACGAAGCACCGGAATCTCATTCCTTACAGAGAGTATGTACTGACATTGCTCCCACACTTTAAGGAGGTAACCTTTCAACATTTCCCACGAGAAGAGAACCAGTTGGGGGACGCGCTAGCTACCATGTCTTATATGTTCAAAGTTAGGTGGGACAATGAAGCTCCCCAGATTACCATTGAGAGGTTGGATGAACCGACACACTGATGTGAGATAGACGTCGAGGAAGTGGTAGACAAATCCTGGTTGAAGAAGAGAAAAACACAAGAAGGGGGGTTTAATTGAACTTGAAATCAAATGTGCAGTAGAGACGATATTTTTATCCTGGTTCGTTTGATCTCAAACTACTCCAGTCCACCCGCCAAGGTGATTTCGCCTATCTCCAACGAGGACTTAATCCACTAATCAAACTGATTACAAATCTACTTTAACAACTGTTAAAGTCTTCTTGAGTCCAAAACCAGAACCCGGTTTTCTCAAGGAATTTCACTAAACAATTAATTGAATAAAAGTGTACAATGATGTTTCTAAATAAAAAGTATCACAAACTTGTGATGTATTACACAGTTTAATATTGAATCATTGAAGATGAAGAATGAAAGTTACGTTGTTTTCTTTTTCACGTGAGTATTTCTTTTTTAGCGCAGTTGTTCATCATTCTGAAATATTCTTCTTGTCATCTTTAAATAGGCCTTGCAATAGTGACATAAAGAGATACTTTTGGTATGTCCATAACACGCGTTAATGAGCTTTCCAAATCAGGAGATCCTTGTCGTTTTGTAGCCGTTACTTATGATCTTGCATTGATGGTTTTGTAACGCTTCAGAGCTTCTCACATTAGAGGATGAATATTACCAGTGAGAGTTCTTTACAGCTTGATCAGAACTTTGCACATCAGAGTATCAGAGATTCTATTTCGCAGCGCTGGTGCATTCAGAAGTTTAATCAGAACTTCTTCATATAAGCGTATCATGCATATCTGATGCGTCTGAATCTTTCATTGTCCTCTCAACTTCTGCGCTTTCATAATCAGAACTTCTGGTGATGTTCTGGCAGAAATTCCAGTTGCATCAGAACATCTTTTTAACATCAGAAGATCCTCCATGTAAACATACTTTTATTAGCGAGCATATTTGTTCTTTATATCATGTGTTTATTATCATCAAAACTCTTGCTGGGATTATGTTCTAATAATATCCCCCTTTTTAATGTTGACAAAAACTAGTATATTTTGATGGAATATAAAGAACAAAATTTAAAAGGAAGGCTCCCCTTGAGTAGAGTACTCAGCTAACGAGAAAATAAAATACTTCCCTGAATATCTTCTGATTATGAGTCAAAATATTCTCCATTCTCCCCCTTTTTGTCAAGAATCAAAAAGTGGGAAAGACTCTGATTGGCTTGCTCTGACAGAAGTGCTTGAAATAGTGTGACATACTCTTCTGGATACATCTGAGATTCTTTAGAGAGCTTCTGATGTTGTATTTCCATTCCTGTTTCAAATAGTTTCAGAGCCAGTAATCTTCTATTTCTGATTACCTCTGAAACCTGCGAATCTTTTAAATTCCAGGCTTTGGAACATATGCTTTCTTTCCTCCATGTGTAGAGAGCATCCAGAGTCCAGGTGTTAATACTAGAGTTTCAACCTTGCTGTTAAAAATATCTGCAACATAGATGATTTTGTCTTTTGGTACCCATATCATTCTGGGTCCATGACTGTTAGAGTTTCCAAAATTCTGTTTGAATTTTGGTTTAGTATAAAACGCCTTACCAGCATGTTTTATATCATGTGTTTGCCCAATGGTGAAGTGATAATAGAGAGGAGTGTGTTTGATAACCAGATCCTTAACTTTCTTAGGCTAGGATAATTTGCCTTTGTATCCTATACCTATTCTTTTGTTCCTACTAACTCCATAGATCATTGAAGCCATTTTGCTTCTATCTATGCTTTTAGCCATAAACTTTTGAAAGCTTTGAATATTCCTTTATGATCTTATCAGCATTACTGGGTCCTCTGAGATTATTTCCTTCTAAGAGTTTTGTAAATCATTTTCTAGTTTTGAAATATTTTCTTTTAACTCAGAGTTTTCTAATCTCAGACTCTCAGTTTCTTCAAAGTCAGAAGCAAGATCCTTTTTTAGGTTCTTGAATTTGACTCTGAGCTGCTAATACCTTTCCAAAATGTCACTCAGAATTTCTCCTAATTCAGCTTTAGTAAAATTAATAATAAAGTCAGGAAATACCTCTTCAGCGTCTGATTCTGATTCTGACCCTGATTCTGATTCAGAAGATTCAAAGGCATCTAATAAGTTGCCCGTTTGAGCTATATTGGCTTGATCATCTTCTGATTCTGTTCCGTCTTCATAAGATTCAGAGTCATCCCATGTTTCCATAAGACTTTTCTTCTTCTCCTTAACGAACTTCCTTTTGTATTTCTCTTTCTGAAGCCTTGGACAATCACTTTTGTAGTGACCTTGTTTATTGCATTCATAGCAGGTAATGATTCTGTTACTTGATTTTCTATATCCAGAGGATTGTTCAGAGTCATTTCCTGTTCTTCTGGAATTTCTGAAATTCTTTTGCATGTGCTTTCACAGCTAATTGATTCTTCTGGATAGAAGGAACAGTTTGTCTTCTTCTGACGAGGATTCTCCAAAGTTTTCTACTTCTGCTTCTTCCTGCAAAATTTTGGTTTCATATTTGTTAGATTTCAGAGCAAGAGTCTTAAATTGCTTCTGAGGCTCATCATCTTCTAACTCAATCTCATGGCTTCTAAGGGAGCTGACAAGTTCTTCTAGAGATATTATGTTCAAATATTTTTCCAGTTTGAGAGCTGTAACCATTGGTCTCCATTGTTTTGGTAAACTTCTGATGATCTTCTTTGCGTGATTAGCAGTTGAGTACCCTTTGTCCAGCACCTTTAGCCCTGCCACCAGAGTTTGGAATCTAGAGAACATTGTTACAATGGTTTCGTCTTCTTCCATTCTGAAGACTTCATACTTCTGAATGAGCACAAGGGCTTTGGTTTCTTTAACTTGCAAGTTTCCTTCATGCGTCATTCTCAGAGAATCAAACATGTTCTTAGCTGTTTCTCTGTTTGTGATCTTCTCATATTTTGAGTATGAGATAGCGCTGAGGAGTATTGTTCTGGCCTTGTGGTGGTTTCTGAAATCACGCTTTTGATGATCTGTCATCCTTTTTCTGTCAATCTTCTGACCGCTTTCATCAACAGGATATATGTATCCATCAGTTACCATATCCCAGAGGTCAGCGTCATGGGCTAGGAAGAAACTTCTGATCATATCCTTCCAGTAGTCAAAATTTTCACCGTCAAATATTGGAGAGCTGATGCTGATGTTCTGACTTATTCCTGTCATAGTGTTTTTCTGAAGCTTCGATCTTGTACTGACACGGTTAAGTGTTTAAGCTCAGAACCAGACGCTCTGATGCCAATTGAAGAAGAGAAAAACACAAGAAGGGGGGTTGAATTGAACTTGAAATCAAATGCGCAGTAGACATGATATTTTTATCCTGGTTTGTTTAATCTCAAACTACTCCAGTCCACCCGCCAAGGTGATTTCTCCTCTCTCCAACGAGGACTTAATCCACTAATCAAACTGATTACAATCTACTTTAACAACTATTAAAGTCTTCTTGAGTCCAAAACCACAACCCGTTTTTCTCAAGGAATTTCACTAAACAATTAATTGAATAAAAGTGTACAATAATGTTTCTAAATAAATAGTATCACAAACTTGTGATGTATTACACAGTTTAATATTGAATCATTGAAGATGAAGAATGAAAGATGCGTTGTTTTCTTTTTCACGTGAGTATTTCTTTTTTAGCGCAGTTGTTCATCATTCTGAAATCTTCTTCTTGTCAACTTTAAATAGACCTTGCAATAGTGACATAAGAATATACTTTTGGTATGTCCATAACACGCGTTAATTAGCTTTCCAAATCAGGAGATCCTTGTCGTTTTGTAGTTGTTACTTATGATCTTGCATTGATGGTTTTGTAACGGTTCAGAGCTTCTCACATCAGAGGATGAATATTACCGTTGAGAGTTCTTTACAGCTTGATCAGAACTTTGCACATCAGAGTATCAGAGATTCTGTTTCGCAGCGCTGGTGCATTCAGAAGTTCAATCAAAACTTCTTCATATAAGCGTATCATGCATATCTGATGCGTCTGAATATTTCATTGTCCTCTCAACTTTTGTGCTTGCATAATCAGAACTTCTGGTGATGTTCTAGAAAAACTTCCAGTTGCATCAGAACATCTTTTTAACATCATAATATCATGCATGTAAACATACTTTTATTAGCGGGCATATTTGTTATTTATATCATGTGTTTGTTATCATCAAAACTCTTGCTGGGATTATGTTCTAACAATTCCACATAAATTGGATCAAGCGCTTACCACTGAGCTAAAAGCAACTGCTTGTAGCCAAGGTGCTACTCTATTTCCTTATAGTGAATCCAACAAGGGGCCTACCTGGCCCACCTAACACACCTGTGTAGGCGCCCATGGGGGGATGTTAAACCCTTCGAATCCCTAAGGTTGACGCTGGATATTTTAATCCAACAATCTCCCCCCAGTGTCAGCCGGGGGGATTCGAACCCATGACCTTGATCTGATACCACATAAAATGGATCAAGCGCTTACCACTGAGCTAAAAGAAATTGCTTGTAGCCAAGGTGTTACTCTATTTCCTTATAGCGAATCCAACAAGGGGCCTACCTGGCCCACCTACCACACCTGTGTGGGCGGCCATGGGGGGATGTTAAGCCCTTCGAATCCCTAAGGTTGACGCTGGATATTTTGATCCAACACTGGTTTCACGAAGTCAAAAGGTATCTCCAGGCGCAAGAGTATCCAGAAGGGGCGTCTGTCAACGATAAGAAGTTTCTGAGAAGGTTCGCTGCAAGGTTCTTCCTCAGTAATATAATCCTCTATAAACACAACCATGACTCCACATTATTACGGTGCATAGACAAGAGCGAAGCAGAGAGGATCATGACAGATCTACATGAAGGAACTTTCAGAACCCATTCAAGTGGACATACCATGGCTAAGAAGATCCTACGGGCAGGATATTACTGGTCCACTATGGAAGCCAATTGTTATCAGCACTCTCGAACCTGTCATAAATGTCAAATCTATGCTGATAAGGTGCATGTGCCTCCAGCTCCTTTGAACGTCCTAACAGCTCCTTGGCCCTTTGCAATGTGGGGCATCGACATGATCGGCAAGATATGACCTACTACGTCTAACAGGCATTGTTTCATCTTAGTAGCCATCGATTACTTCACGAAGTGGGTTGAGGCAGCCTCTTTTGCTACTGTAACCAAGAACGTCGTGGCGCGGTTTATCCGACACAATCTGATTTGTCGATATGGTGTACCAGAGAGGATTATTACTGACAATGGTACGAATCTCAACAAGACAATGATCACCGAGCTCTGTAAACAATTCAAGATACAGCATCAAAATTCTTCCCCCTACCGGCCGAAGATGAATGGCGATGTTGAAGCGGCTAACAAGAACATCAAGAAGATTGTATGGAAGATGACAGTGACATATAAATACTGGCACAAGATGTTACCATTCGTCCTGCATGGGTACCGTACTTCAGCACGGACGTCGACAGGGGCAACACCATACTCTCTGGTGTATGGCATGGAGGCAGTCCTACCCATCGAAGTCCAGATACCCTCTCTCAAGATTATGAAGGATGAAGGTTTGAACGAAGACGAATGGATCCAAACCCGACTTGATCAACTGAATCTAATTGATGAAAAAAGACTTACTGCTATCTGTCATGGTCAGATGTATCAAAAGAGAATGATCAAGTCTTTTAACAAGAAAGTCAGACGCCAGGAATATCAAGTTGGGGATCTAGTGATCAAACGCATCATACTACCGCAAGGTGATCCCAGGGGCAAATGGACTCCCACGTATGAAGGGCCATTTGTGGTTAAGAACATTTTCTCGGGAGGAGCTATGATTCTAACCAACATGGATGGTAACGACCTTCCTCACCCTGTCAATGCAGACATATTGAAAAGATACTAAACATAATCAATGACCCGCTAGATGGACTGGCCTAGGAAAAAATAAGGGCTTCTCGGCGAACCAAAAGGGTTCGGGAAAAAGTAAGGGATGAAAATAAAAAGATTTGTACACCCGGAAAGTCGAAAACCCAAAAGGGAGGCTTGGGCAAAAAAGGGTATCCCGGTGGACTGAAAACCCGAAAGGGCGGTCCAGGAAAAAGTTAGGGATTGAAGCGTAACACCATGTCTCATTGGACCATCTTGCAACCAGACTTCGGTATCGACTATCAAGCTCAGATGGAGCCAATTAATCTGATCCACCTTCGACCAAGCAGCAAAGTGATGAGACGCTTGAAGATATAAAGGAAATAGCAGAGTTGGAACCCAAGGGGGTCGTTTCACATAGCTATTTTTCTTTCTTTTACACAAATTGTATAATTTCTATCTTTCGGCGGTGCTCTCTTACTAGGACGTCAATCTTGTACAAAACGCCTATTACAGGCCAATTTCAAAATCAATACAAGTCATTTTCACAAACTTCAATTTGTTTTTTTGTTTTGTTTTGCAAGAACGTCCAATGATTTATTTTTTGATATATGCATTTGAAAATGATTGTTGATCATAAAGATTTATATAAGAAGAAAAAGACAATTACTCGTAATTCCAGAAACAGGGAAAAACAAGAAGTACCAAACCCGACGGTTCCTCTGCCCAGCAGGTATTGGGATAGAGTCAGCTTTGGAACGTGATTATTGGTACATACATTCCCCACGGAGTAAAAGTATCCAAAGGCATTGATGTCAGTTTCCCCGAAGCAGGACGTAATCACCCCCAGCCGATGTTCATAATCGCGGGCTAGTCAATAAACTTCATCCCCCAAGTGGATTTCATTTCTACAGATACAGAAGCTCAATCTTCAACAGAGCTCATCAGCTCCAGCAACGAAATTTCATCCCCAGCTAAATTTGTTCCTTCAGATCAGCAGGTCTACCAACAGAGTATCTCTTTCCCCAAATTTTGGTCCCCGTAGAGTTTATTCTCAAGCATCTCTTCTCGACGGAATATTCATAAATCTCCAGCAATAATCAGGGATTTATTTTCCCAGACGCAAGCATACCTCTATAGCATTTCATAAACATACATCACGACATACGCATACATGACATATACAGCATAATCTCATTTATTTTGAGAACATCATCTCACCCTGCATTTCATGCATCGCATACAACTATCCTTGAAATCTTTTTGCAGGAAAAGAGGATTAGCTTGAACAAACTCAGCAGCTATACATATCATATTTACAGACGACTAATGGAAACTCAGTTCTCGAAGTCAAACGGGTCAACTAATCTACATTATCATACCGAAGTAACCTTACCCTAGTTCATTCTGAAGTTTTACACGAACTTATCACAAGGTAACCTTACCCCGGTTCATCCTGAAGTTTTACACAAACTTATAACCTTACCCCAGTTCATCCTGCAGTTTTACCCAAACTCCTCACAAGGCAACCTTACCCAGGTTCCTTCTCACAACCTTACTATCCAGGATTTCACATCAAAGTAACCCTACTATCCAGGTTCCTTCTTACAGCCCTACTACCAAGGCTTTCATATCGAAGTAACCCTACTACCCAGGTTCCTTCTCACATCCCTACTATCCAGGCTTTCGTATCGAAGTAACCCTACTACCCAGGTTTCTTCTCACAGCCCTACTATCCAGGCTTTCATATCGAAGTAACCCTACTATCCAGGTTCATTCTCACAGCCCTACTATCCAGGATTTCGTATCAAAGTAACCCTACTACCCCAAAATTTTCCCTCCCATTTTACTCAACAAATGTCAATTGAGATCCTCAAGTTGCTCAAGGAAGTCCAAGAGTTGACCAGACAAACTCTATCCTAAGGTAGTATACCTTAAATTAGGGTTTCTATTTTCATCAAGATGGGTGAGCCACAAAAGCCCCAAATGCTTTCCAAGGTCCTAATATGTTCTCAAGACCCTACATGTCAAGTTTCATGCCTTGCACAAGAAGTTTGCCCAGCCAACTGCTCAGATGCTTGAGAAATCGACTGTATTAGGTCAAAAGTCAATTGTGGCCCACACACAGTCAAACCTCAATATTTTAGGTCAACATCAACATTTTGAATTGACTTACATAATTTGATCAAATTTTGATCATGATTCCTCAAGGAATGCTCCAAATTCATCAAAACCCAAAAGTTGCTAAATTAGGGTTTCTTAGTAAAAGTCAACCCAACTTTGACCAAGCATAACTTCCACATGCTTTATCAGAAATTTTCCATCCAAATCTCATTTTGAAGAGGATACAATTTCCTACAACTCATCTTCATCTCATAAGTTCAAAATATGCACTCATCAAAAGATATGAATTTTTACATTATAGGTCATTTTGAAAAGTCAACAAAAACACCTTTTGGGTCAAAGCTTCATACATGAACATGGAAGATCAAATTGAGATGAAACCAAAAGGGTTGTTTAGAGGACATCCTGAGATTTCTAAAAAGTCCAAGAACACCCTCCTAGGATCAAAATTGAGAGAGTTGTGCATTGTCAAAGTTGACAATTTTTGGAAAATTGTCAAAAGTCAGCATTGATAAAATTTTCATTTTTCCAAAGGGGCCCATGTTTTCTTGCTTGAAACATGTTTCTAATAGGACCCACGACCCCTGAGCTTTTCCACCTATTATTTTATTACTTTTATCATTTATTTTGATTTTTTATTCATTTAAATCAAAATAAATCAAATTAAATGGTAAAATAATAAAAATAAATCAAATCTTGGGATTTTTGTGCACATTTTGAGTCCATATACAGCTAACATGCCAGCCAATTCATGCAAGGCTCATTAGGGTTGAAAAAGATTGGATTGAAGCTTGTTTTAGAAAGATATCATACATGAAGCAAATCAAATCCAATTTTCATAATTCTCAAAGATATGATACAATTTTATTGACTTAATTCAGTCTACTATAAGTGCATAACAATTGCAGATCAAAAACACAAGGATTAGAGGCGTGAAACAGCAAGAAGTAAACTCAAAAATTTGGACAAAAGTGTGAGATCAAAATCCATCTTAGAGCCATCCTCAAGGAGTGTTAAGGCTAGCAATGCGTTCCTGGACATCTCAGGAAGCTTTTCCATTCATTTGCAAGCCTCAAAGCATCAAGATTCATCACATTACAACATCACGGTTTGCACTAAGAGCTCAAATTCGATTTCTATGATTTACGAATTATAAATGTATTTTACCCATATATTTGTGTTCATCATCATGTTTACAATGTTTCTGGATAGTTTGATTTAAGTTATAGTGCAGGAACAAGCTTTTGCCATTGCTAGGGTTTCATGCTCCAATTTGGGGTTTTGTGATTTAAGCAAAATTAGGCCTAATGATGGATACCATGGTGGTCAGGGCTTCACACCCAGTTGATCCATGGTGTCCATTGGAATTTATATTGCGTGTATGTGATTTTTGAATGTAACATGGTTATACCTACAAACAAATGTTTGTAGGTAAAAGTTACAGGCCTAAGGCGACGGAGAAAGGGAAGAAGATAATGCGTGTCAGCCAACCATTCGTCCGTTTGAATTTCGCGCATTTGGAATCAGCTTCTTTTATTTTCCTTATATTATGTTTTTTTATATTATAATAATAACTAACAACAACAGCTCAGTTGGTAGCGTAGCATTGGTACAAGGCGTGAGGACCTGGGTTCGATTCCAGGTCCCAGCGTTTTATTTATTTCCTCTTCTTACAGCAGATCCAGTATAATGCTCCCTCGCACGCCTATCATGTACCATCAACGTCCATCCACTGTATGCCCAGCTAGCCAGATCTAACGTCTCTCCTTTGAATGCCCATGGTACACGTGCAAGTCAATGCTACACCAGATCCAAAGTTTGACTGGGCTTGGAAGCTTAATGGGCTGGGAAATTCAGATTCCCACCCCCCCAGAATTGCTAACAGCACAGGCCTATTTGGGAATTTTTTTTATTAATAACCATGTATTAAAATAATATTTTGCAAATAACCGGGTTTCGGAAAAAATTACGCAAATAACCATGTTTCAGATGACTCCCCAAAGGAGGAGCCATCTCACTTGGCGCCTCCACCTAGGGTTTTTCCCTAGGCGCCATCTCACTTGGAGCCTCCCTTGGCTTTTAGCCAAGTGAGATGGCGCATGCTCCTTAAAAGTGAGAGGAGGCGCCATCTCACTTGGCTCCTAGGGCAAAACTAAGGCAAAATGTTGTTTTATAAATAATTCGTCCGTTTCTCCGAAATTTCTCACACTTTCTCGCACTGTATTTTTATTTTGTACTTTGTTATTTGCGTCATGACGTCGCCTATGATTTTTAGCAGAGATGGTTACGTTATCTTCTCCGCCACGAAACCTGCGATGAAAATGAAATTCTGGCACATTCACTCCATCAAGCGTCTGAAGCGGGAGTTGATGCGGTGGCTAGATGGAGACATTGCGGAGGGGGGGAAAATTCGAAGGATCCAGCGAAAATGAACAACAACCTCACATGCGATAGGAAGACGTAATGTGTGGTTGGAGGAAGTCAAAACAGACAGTGATGTAATGTTGATGATGCATGGGTCAGATGAAATTGTGTTAACAGTTGTAATTTCCTAGATTGAATATCGTTAATTATTGTTGTACGCGTTTTATTAATTGTAGCAAAATCTGTTAACGGAAAACCCAAATGTTTACAACACAATTATGAAAAGATTTTATGTATTACAATATTTATGTGGTCGAGCCAGACGCCCGATTCGGACAGTTTTTGCGATTGTGTCTGACCTGACGGCATATACCACACTTTCTTTCCAACCTGTCAAGATCGTCCATTTCTGTTGTGATGCGCCTACTTTTGGGACGACCATTCTTGTTCCTTCGCATTTGGTCATTGTGCCAAACTATTTCACTATCGTATTCAGGCCAATAATCTGGTTTTGCCACCAAAGGAAAGTTGTTGTTGTAAACATTGAGCAACGTTTCAGATTTGTAAACGTTTGACAACAGTTGAAGCACATCTTGATGGGTATGAGCACAAGCGGCAATGACATGAGAGCAAGGCATACGAAATGCTTGAAACCTGCCACAATCGCACCATTGAGAAGGTAAAATGACCCTGTATTCTTGTCTTGGCAGGCCTTCATTGTGGTCGATTGTCTCTTTCACAATGAAGTTGTGGCTGTGTCGGTCAAACCGTATAACCATGTGAGTGTTTGCTTTAGCACTTTTAGCCTTAATGTATTTCATGCAGCTTTCACTCCATAGTTGTCCAGATTGCAACACCGCATTCCACATTTCACCTCTTTTTGCAAATAACGCAGCCATCCTAAAATACGTAGATTTTACCAAGGCAGTGATTGGGAGGTTTCGTATGCCCTTGAATACCCCATTCATTGATTCAATAAGATTCGTTGTCATATGCCCCCATCTTTGGCCATTGTCGTATGACCTAGTCCATTTTTCCACCGGAATATTGTCGATCCACCTACCGGCTTCCGGATTAGACAAACGAATCTCGTTGCGGTAATATTTGAATGTGGGTTGTGTCAATGCATATCCCGCATTCATAACCGCTTTCCTCAATGTTTTTTCCTTGACCTCCCTCGAGAAATTCTAGACGATATACCTAACACAATAGACATGCGTAGAAGGAGGGTCATGCCAACCATTTGCTGGATTATTGTAGGCACTTTCAATGGAGGCATGTCTGTCCGAGATCAAACAGAGATCTGGTTAAGGAGCCACGTGTGTCCGAAGATTTTTCAGGAAAAAGCTCCAAGCACCACTGGCCTCCCCCTCGACAAGGGCAAACGCAATGGGGAAAATGTTGTTGTTGCCATCTTGTGCAACTGCCATCAATAGCGTGCCTTTGTACTTCCCATACAACTAAGTCCCATCAATTTGTAAAATTGGTTTGCATGATGCAAACCCTGTGATGCATGGTTGAAATACCCAAAACACGCGACTGAATATTCCGTTGCCATGCAGTAGACTACCATCTTGGGCGTATGCTGGCAATGTTTCCAGAACATAAACACTACCTGGAGAATACGTCTTGAGTGCATTCAGGTAGCGGGGAAGTTCTCGGTATGACTCCTCCCAGTTTCCGTACACCCTTTCAATCGCCTTAGTCTTTGCTAACCACGCCTTACGGTAAGACGGATTGTAGTTAAAAACCATGGTGATGTGGGAGATGATTGTTTTCACCTTCAAAGATGGGTCGTTGCTGACCAGGGGTAGGATTTCTTGACAGATTAGATCATAGTTGAGTTTTCGGTGGTCCTATGATTGAGTGGAACTTACACAAGTGTGGGTAGTCATGGAACCTATGACCCAACAGTCATCCCTTAATCTGTATGATGCGGTCAGCTTGAACATACAGTCAGGGTGAACACACTTGATCTTGTACCTTTCCGGGTTGACACGATCCACCTTAAAATCAACCGAGTTGAGCATGTGAAATTTTTTATGGCCCTGATGCATTCCTCTCTGTTACGAAACTTGTCCTTCTCTTTTAAATTTTCATCCGACTGCATATACGGATTGAAAAATAAGTCAGTAGAAGGTTCATCTCCGCCCATGTTGAAGTTTGTCATGTGCGGAGGTGGTGTGTAGATTTTGTCTGTAGGAATACTAGGGATGCCATCATCGTCGGAATCATCGTTCACCATTTCATCAAACTCTAACTCGTTATCTTCTTCTTCATCATCAACTGTATCTACCTCATCTTGTTCATTCTCCAAAGGATCAACCTCCCGTGTCACCTGAGGCTCTTGAAGCAAAATGTACAACTCAATAGAGTCGTATCCAGAATAGACATGGCTGGAAATCATATTCTGGAGATCCTCGTCATCTTGAACTTCAACCTTATAAAAAATTACTTGGTTGTTTCCAAAGAAAACTGGATTCTGATAAAATATTTGGGACACCGGGCCTCGTTCAAGTTTGGCCTCCAATCTTTTTTTGAAGTACGAGAAATTGGCTTTCCCGTTTAAGATAAATCAGATGTTGTCTGTGTCTCTAAACAAAAACCCAGCTGTGGGACAAATGTATGTCTCACCGTTGAAATGTGCTTTGACGACAAATTGTGGTGAAGAGGCCATTGCGTAGAATTGTTTTAAGGTTTGAAGGTTGGAATGTTTGAGGTTTATTGATTGTATGAAGGTTTGAATGCTGTAATGTTTGAAGGTTGGAATGTTTGAATTTGATGAGTGATTCGAAGGTTGGAATGTTTGATTGTTTGCAGGTTTGAAGGTTTGGTTGTAAGAACGTTTGAAGGTTGGAAGATTTGACAGATTATGTGAATCAATGTTATGATAAACGTAAGGCTAAAAATTTCAATTAAGTAAGGATGCAACCCCCCAAGGCTGCCATTAATATTACATGCAATAATGAAAGGAATCCCAAAGGCTGTCACGTAGCCTGAGCCTAGGCTGTAACAAAGGACACCTCTTATTCGCCAATTGGGGTGGCGACACCATTCATTTTTGTACTCTTTCGCCAAGTCCAATGGTGCCTCCCTTACTGTCCAATCGTGATACATGCATGGGCTTATGTAACCCCCTAGGCTGCCACCTAGCCTGCCCCTAGTCTGCACATATACATGTATTTTGTAAGACTCCTCCCATCAACTCCAATGGGCTTACATGCAATAATGAAAGGAATCCCAAAGGCTGTCACGTAGCCTGAGCCTAGGCTGTAACAAAGGACACCTCTTATTCGCCAATTGGGGTGGCGACACCATTCATTTTTGTACTCTTTCGCCAAGTCCAATGGCGCCTCCCTTACTTTCCAATCGTGATACATGCATGGGCTTATGTAACCCCCTAGGCTGCCACCTAGCCTGCCCCTAGTCTGCACATATACATGTATTTTGTAAGACTCCTCCCATTAACTCCAATGGGCTTACATGTAATAATGAAAGGAATCCCAAAGGCTGTCACGTAGCCTGAGCCTAGGCTATAACAAAGGACACCTCTTATTCGCCAATTGGGGTGGCGACACCATTCATTTTTGTACTCTTTCGCCAAGTCCAATGGCGCCTCCCTTACTGTCCAATCGTGATACATGCATGGGCTTCCACCTAGCCTGTAAGAGTGACACCTTTCATTTTTTGTACATGCATGCATGCATATGTGTAACCCCCTAAGCATGCAAATGTGACACTTCGCAGGCATGCAAGCACAAGCAACCACTATATCAAACTTATTTGCCTATAAATACATACCATATCATACATCTCTCACACCCACACAAGTCTCACTCTCTGCTACGAAATATTTCATAAGTCGATCATACTCTCTATCTCTTCCTAAGTCTTTCATACTCTCAAGCATTTTAAACAATGGCACTTCTAACAATGGGCGATACTCACAGAGGCACAAGGGAAAACATTGCTGCATTTGTAAGTTTCTTTTTTGGTTATACATTTTTCATACTTCAAATAACGCGTTGTTCATCTTAATTAATCTTACACATGTTACATTATGAACTCAAGACACAAAAAGATTCAGAATTCATTCGCACAACTACCTGGCTCCCGACCCATTTATCATCCCATATCTGGAATACGCAGGTTTTGGACATGTCATAAAGATCTCCAACTGCACCATTGACTCGAAGTTCATTCTTGCAATGTTGGAAAGGTGGAGACCGGAGACCCATACATTTCACCTACCAATAGGTGAATGTACCATCACGCTAGAGGATGCGTACATGCTACTAGGTCTCCCTGTCGACGGTAAGGCCGTGAACGGGTCGGTTCAACAACCCAACTCTCAGTGTGAAGAACTGTTGGGCAGGGATATGGTAGAAGGTGGTGGTGCAAGAGGGCAGGGAATACTACTCACTGAGCTGAAACGTCATTATGCAAGTTTGGAATTAAATGAAAATTCCTCAGAGAATAACAGGGTAGTAAAAGCCAGAACTTATGTTATGATACTTTTTGGTACATTTTTATTTCCCGAAAGTACGGGAAATAGTGTAAATTTTATGTACTTACATTTACTAACAAATTTTGAAAAAACAAGAAAATATAGTTGGGGTTCTGCAGTTTTAGCCCACCTATACAGTTCCTTGTGCAAAAACGCAGTCAAGGAAAAATGTACATTTTATGGGTGCGCTTTTTTACTACAAGCCTGGGGTTGGTGGAGGATGGAGTCCTTAAACCCCGTCAACAACAACACTTTCGGTTTCCCGTACGCAACAAAGTAAGTCATCAAGTTATAGCATTTATAACTATTCTGATCTTCCCAAAATATATGCTAAGAATAAAATGTTTCTCATTTCCTTTAGGTATTGTGTGAGGGGTATGGATTACGGCAAGAATCCAAGATTCAATGTCGCACTCTACCGCAACCTGTTGGATCACTTAGGCCCGGATGACGTACGTCGTGGCTTTTAAATTTTGTTCAACTAAATTATTTATACATTACTTTTCCATTAACCTGATTTACATTTTATCGCAGTTCGTCTGGAGACCATATTTGGGTTTGGGCCATGTTCCAAACCCGGAGGATGCAGCAACTTGGACCGCAAAGACTGCAATCATTCGGTTCAACATTATGGAGATGCACCACATCGACCGTGTGAAGATGCAGTTCGGAATGCATCAAGAGATACCAAGTGATCCAACTTGTTTGTCCCCATGGCATCTTAAAAGGGTCGACGCCCAGTGGGGTCTTACCAACTTGAAAGACTTCGCTCCGGAATGGTGTAAGATGTGGCAGAGGCGTCACCGCTACGTCTTGCAATTCCCGGTTTTCCTTACTCAAGGTAATATGCGACACACGGATCAATATTTGTCTTGGTACAGGTCGGTTAGTAACCCATAAATGCACGTGTCTCATCCAAGGTACTTGGTTGACCCACACACATAATGGGCACAACCCTCGATTCCCCATCAACAAACCCAAAACCCATCAACCTCCCACCAACCCCCAAGAAGAAACAGACCCACAAACACCCAACCACAGTCCCCACCACAATACAACTACAATCAAATGCCGCACAACCAACCACAATCACCACCAAACTACCAATACCCCAATATGCCTCAAACCGAACCATAATACCAATCCCAATACCAGCACACCCGCATACCCCACACACAATTTCAGTCTTCCACATATCCCAATATGGCGCCCTCAACATCCAGCCTTAGCCCTGATATGGGAATGTCGGAAGATTACGAACAAGCCAACCCAACCTACCATCACCCACAATATCACCAAACCACCCAACATCCTCAATACCAAACACCCCAAGATCCATTTCATTTCTACCCACCGTACTCAGACGATCAATGCTACAGACCCACTATGGAACCGCACCCACCGCTAACACGACCAAACTTTGAGGGTATGGGTAACCGACTGTACCAGAGCGGATCTTCTAGATATGGAGATCTGACTGATTTTATGGATTCGGACCGCATTGACTTCGCTGGGCCATCGACCTTGCCGCAGCAGGAAACGCGACGACACCCAGCACGAGAAAGGCAAGGACGGGGATGCGGAACCGGGGGTTATTACCGGGTTCCGGGGGATCACTGATGTATCCGTTTTTTTTTCCAGTATTTTTGTATCCATTTTTTTTAATCTGTTATTTTAATGTAATACAGTTGGATGTAATTATTTATTTTTTTAATAAAAAGTCCATTTTGTTGATCTCTGTCCAACACGCAACGCATCGGAAAAAAAATCATTTTTAGCCCTAAAAATACACCTAGGCGCCATCTCACTTGGCTTAGGGCATGCCCTAAGCACATAGGCGCCAAGTGAGATGGCGCCTCCCCTTAAAATATAGGTGCATGCGCCATTTCAGATGGCTCCTCCTTTAGGGAGTCATCTGAAACATGGTTATTTGCGTATTTTTTTCCGAAACGCGGTTATTTGCGAAATATTATTTTAATACTTGGTTATTAATAAAAAAAATTCCCTATTTGGTTATTTTTACTATTTTCTTTAATTTCTTTTCTTTAATTATTTTGTTTTTTTAATCAATACAAAAATTATTTTATTAAATTAACCAATCACAAAATCATAAAAAGATTTTTTTAATAATAAATATTTTAATTAATTAGTTTAATTAACTTAGGGTAATCTAATCTTTTTTTACAATTAATTGAAAATAATTAGACTTAGGATTTTATTTGTACATAATTTAATTAATTTTTCTCAAAAAATACACAAAAATTATTTTTCTCATAAAATACCTTTTTTAATTTAATTAGTAAATTAGGTTAATTAACTTCTTCAATAATTAAAAACTATTAGAAATTAGGTTTAATTAATTTGTAATTTAATTTTTTTTCTCAAATAAAAATCCACAACAATTTCTTTCTCTCAATTAGGGTTTTAAGTTATTAATTACCGTCCCCGCATTTAATTCTCCGCAAGCTTGTTAATTATTTTTCCATTATTTTGTAACTGTTCAGGGTTTGTAATAGTTAATCTAGGGTTTTTATTTACTGTTTAAATCCCCGATTTTTGGTTATGTAATTAATCCCCCTCCCCGAAGCCTTGTAATAGCTAGGTTTTATTTCCTCGCACTTTTATTTTCCGCAATCTTTAACTGTTTAGATGTATGGCTAATAGGATTGTATGGAAAGAATGTCCGGAAAATTAAAACGGTAGATCACCTAATGTGCAAAGATTAAATAACTGAAACAAATCATATGCACATATTCACTCCTAGGGTTTATCTCACTTCGGTTGCCTTCGGTAAACAATCATTAAGCATAGGAGATTTTAGTGGTTGCCCTCCAGTCTAAAGAGATCAAAGTGTCCCATTCGAATGTTGCCTCAGAAATGTTGCCTCGGAAAGATCTTAAGACTCTAGGGTTACTACTAAAGTTTTCTAACTATTGCTTTAGTGATTGTATTTGTCCCTTTCAAACGTCCCTTACAATTCCAACGACGGTGCTACCTACTCCTTAATAGTAGGATATCGTTGTCTAAAGGAAATAGAACAAACAATCTTTTTTCGAGTAGGTAGAATCTTAAGTACTTGCTCAATGAAAACTTTTCACACAAACACCTTTTCAAGACAAATTTTCAAAACAAACTTCGTCACATCCTTGAGGACTGATACAAGGATTATCACGAAGTAAAAAAAATTTCAAGACAAACACACACAAGCAATTTGAAAAATGAGCAAGTACCTAAGAGCCCGTAGATAACTACGGATAGAAATGGTGCTAACACCTTCCCTTTCTATAATCTACCCCCGTGCTCAGAATATCTCGAAAAAGGTTTTTTCCGTTCTTTTTCCTTTTCCTGATTGGATAAAATAAAAGTCGGTGGCGACTCTTGTGTATTGCGACATTTTGCAAACAAAAAATGCAAAACGCAAACCATTATAACAGTCGGTTCTACCACCGTATCACAGTATGCTATATCAACGTAACCTTATGTTTGTCGGACAAATTTTTGGGGTATTCCAAGTATTCAATAAACTCCCAATCAGAATGCACAAGACTCGTGTATTCTCACTGTTGTACCCCAAAATCTACCCTCTCAATTTCTCAAAGATTCTTTTACAAGATATCCATTGATTCAAGACTGCACCAAAATTGATCAGCTCAAGATACCTCCCCAAACACTAATGACTCCAAATTAGGGTTTGAGTTTGTATAAGGACAATTGGACCTTTGATGCTTCATATGATTTTCATGGATCATATTGGGCTCTCGAGCATCAGGTCAAAGAAAGGAGGAAGAGGGAACTGTCAAAAGGGAAAAGCAGATCGAAAGGAGTGGTTGCAGATAACCATGTCGAAATCAAAATCTTGTTCAGGTTGTTCGAACCACATGACTGATCGAAAATGAGGGTGGGAAGATTTTGAAAAATTGAAGAAGAACAAGCTTACTTCGATCAACAAGCTTCGATTGGGAAATGGCTATCTTCGTGCAACCTGCTTCGATCCACAAGCTTTGACTGGGCAATGGCTATCTTCATGCTTGCTTCAATCCATAAGCTTTGACTGAGCAATGGCTATCTTCATGCTTGCTTCAATCCACAAGCTTCGACTGGGTAATGGCTATCTTCATGCTTGCTTCGGTCCACAAGCTTCGACTGGGCAATAGCTTTCTTCGAGCAACCTTCTTCGATCCACCTCTAAACCCTTCGACATACATAGTTTCGACACTATGAATTACAAGTCTATCTTCATACTTGCTTCAAACTACAAGGATAGTTGGTTGTGGCATTTGAAGTATGGACATTTAAACTTTCAACCACTTAATCAACGGATGATTATTGGTAGGAAAGCAATCCATAAATTCTTTCGTTTCGACTATGCCAATGAGATCATCTTGCATACTCAAAGTGGTACATTTAGATGAATGCAGTCCATTCTAAGAACACACAATTGGTGGAAATGAATATTGTTGATGAGTTTGGTCGAAGGTTGTAAGTGGTCCATTCGAAGAACACATAATTGGTGGAAACAAATATTGTTTTTTCTATTGATAAGTTTGGTCGAAGGTTGTAAGTGGTCCATTCGAAGAACACACAATTGGTGGAAACAAAAATTGTTTTGTCTGTTGATGAGTTTGGTCGAAGGTTGTGGATTTATGTGATCAAAACGAAAGGATAGAGTATTCGACCAGAGTAAAGAAAAAGACAAAGTTTTATGGAGATTCAAGATCTTTGTAGAAGGAATCAAGTCGAAGACAGAATTTTGAAGAACATTGATCAAATCCATAGGCCATGCTACATGTTCTTGCTTTTCAGGCCTCAATGATTATGTTTCACTCCATAATTAATTGTTTACACAATGAGTTAAGCTCTTACCCAAGTTATTAAGCCATTGTCCAAAAGATCTTTCCATAAAGCAAGCTTTTTGGTACAAAATTTGTGTTGAGCCCATACTTTGTTTGCTTCTGATTTTTGCACCACCATTAATCATAGAAAGCAACCCCTCTAAACCAGTAACTTTGGTACTTCATCTTGGGATCATGGAAAACTTGACATAACTTGATATTTGCATTCCAACTAAACCATAATTTGTTATCTTGCAAATTTGATTACTTCAACTTCCCAAGCCTTTTCTCTAAAAATAGTGAGGTCATTTTCTAGCTAAGGGGGCCTGATTCTTGTGTGTTGAAAAATCCTCAAACACTCTCAAACTCTCACAAACTCAGAACCTGCACACAAGCACAAAACTTGGCATATCCGGACTTTACACACAAAAATATCAGATCCCTTCGTGCATTAGTGATACTTTCGATTCACTCCCAGCTTCCATATACCAGCCTTAGAACACTCCCAAAGCCCTCAAAAAACCTCTCAAGGAAGGTAGTGATCCTTTAGATTCACTCCCAGCTTCCATATACCAGCCTTTCGATTCAGTGACTTTTAAAGCAAAGTAGTGATCCCACTAGATCAAGGAGGGTCCCTACAAACTTAATCCATCATCAAGTCATTTCTGGAAGTCATATAAAGGTCATTCGGATTGCACTTCAAGAGGTAAGATTTATTAGCTGTGATATCTTGATACAAGCATTTTCAGCACATACAAATAAAAGAAAAGATGTAGATATCATATCTAGGAAGCTGACCATGCTATCAATTTTGATTTTCATTGTTTGTGTCTTAAGAATTTCAACTATGACCAGTTAGGTTTTGATTTTGGTACTGAATAAAATTCATGCTAACCTCTGATCCATAGCTTTAAAAAATTACATGGTTAGATTCTTATTCAAATTTTAGGCAGGTTTGATGTTTACACTTTTTGATTTGGCTGAGAAATGAAGCTTTTAAAAGCTTAACAATGGTGATAAACATCCCTGCGCGCACGAAGGAAGAAGATGAAGCCATGTTCAAATTTTCAGAAATGAGTTCATTTTATATTTAGTGCAAGTTGGATAACTAACGAATGAAACAGACCACCCCAGTGGTACAAACAGCGCGCGCTAAAGCCTTGCCATGTAGAAGGTCATGGGTTCAAGCCCTAGCGAGACCTTTTGTATTTATTGTCATTTTTTCCAGAAACTAACATGCAGGTTTATAACATATTGAGTGTTGGCTATTTTGAATGGAAGGTGTGGAGAACCTGGGTTCAAACCTTGGAACGATCAAAACAAATTTTTATCACTTGTTTGTTTTAATCTTTTTTAACAAACTTTAACATTTTTCCAACCAATCAAAACAACTCCTTTTGAGTTGATTTTTTGCACACTATTTATTTACAATGTCTATTTTATGAATATATAAAAATATCACAAAAAATATTTTATTTTCATATTTATTTTTAAAAACCAAAATCTATTCCCTTTCCATTTTTATCCTTGTACATCATATACATTTTAATTCTTGTACATTATTCAAGTTCAATATGGTTGTAATAGATAATTAGGATTTAATTTATTGCAATCCCAATTTGTAAATTTATACACCCCATCCCTAAATGATGTAATAGCATAGTAAATTTACTATCCGCAATTTATCGCTTTCATATAAATGATAGTAATTAGAGTTTGTATGGAAAGATAAAATCAATGCTTAGAAAACCCTAATTCAAGACAAAATCAAGCATGAAAAAATAAACACTTGCACACTTACACCTCTAGGGTTACCTCCACTTGTTTCCTTGAGAAAATGGTCATAGTATGCATGTGAGACGTATTAGCAAAAACAATCAAAGATCATAGGCCCTCGATGACGCTTTGAATGTTGCCTTACAGATGATCTTAGTCCCTCAAGAGAAACGCTAAGATATCTCACAACATTGCTATTCATGATTATACGATGACCCACGCCCGTCCCTTTACATCCAAAGATAAGTCTTCTTACCAATCAATGGTAAGATAGCAATATCAAAGGAAGGAAGAAATGAAAAAAATACTTTTGAGTAGGTAGAACGTTCTTAAATGCTTGCTCACAATCCATGTTCAAAACAAACATCTCTTCAAACACACCAAACATGTTCAAAACATGAAAATATTTTCAAAAAGTCCAACACTTTGTATGCATTCTTATAGAAACGAGAATCATTACAAAGTTTGCCTAAACGAAGGCGCTTTTCAAAAATAATTTCAAAACCCACCATAAACACATTTCAAACAAAGCAATTTCAAAAGTGGTCTAGCAAGCAACTAAGAGCCCATTGATAACTATGAATGAAAAGGGTGCTAACACCTTCCCTTTTTATAATCTACCCCTCGAACTCAAGAAAACATCTCAAAAGGTCTTTCCTGTTCTTTTCACCCTTTCCTTATTAGATAAAAGAAAAGTTGATGGTGACTCTTGCTATCCGCAACAATTGCGATCAAACGCAAAACAACCAAGTCAGTTCTCCCACCGTATTATAGAACTGGTGACTCTGTTAGGGAGTACTTAAAAGTGAGGTTACCTTAGAGTTAGATTACATTTACTTCCTTTCATTGTTTGATTTGTTTGCTTTACATTTATGGGTCTTTGTTTGGGTTTGTATTGATCCTCTACTCGGATCTGGGAACACCATTAGGTAAGTAGAAATAGATTATGGAAACTGTAAAGCATAGACTGATATGGTTAAAGCAATGGTTATGTTAGTGTGACACATTTGTTGGTACTGGTATCCCTTAAGTTGAATCGAGGAGAATACGGGGCCGCTGAGAAGTGTCATAAAGCACTAACTGACCTTAGAACCTTTAATTTAACAACTTGGCCATTAGGAAGTAGTGAGATAGTCGGTTTCGGTGGAAAGATGAAAATTGGTTGATACTCGATACTACGCTCATTGAGATTAGACTTTTGGGATATCTCGGCTGCAAGAAAAGATTGATTGTACTGAGACAATGCCCAATGAAGAAAGATCAATGATATTGAGATTCCCTAGAACCCGATTACTTTCTAGGACAGGTTGAGTCAACTAAACTTCAAGAGGGTACTTACCTATAAACTCCATGCAAGCCTAAACCTAAGGATTGGTTTTCTTTGTTTGTACATAACGACTTGTTTGCTTTTAGTTGTGTATGATTACTTGTATATAACATCATGAAATCATACCAAAGCATTTTTCAATAACCATTTCAAGGATCTCAAGGGCCTATGATGCAGGGTCATGATGAACCAGATGTCTATCAAGGGGCAAGAGGATTTATTCTCCTCTAACTAAACTCTCTCAAAGACCAAAGCACGATAACTTGAGTCAAGGGCTATGACCCACTTGACATGGTGAGCTTGATTCTCGTAGAAGGACATCCAACGATACAAAGTTCTCCAATAAAAGTTGTGATCAAAGTTCAACTTATAACATCTTCTTGTGTTTACCCCGCGAGATCCTTGAAAACATTGCATCCACATACCATGCATCATATCATGACAGGTTTTCTCCATACAGGTTTCTTGTTTATTTTAGTGGAGATGACTCTAGAGAAAATAGTTAAAGATCTCCAAGCTTAGAATGCCTAGTTCCAACAAATGTTCTTGAACTTAGCCAAGAGGCAGGAAGATCTGAAAGCACTCTTCACCAAAGGGAGCAAGAAGAAGAAGAAGGTTGTCATCCTCAACATAGGAAGAAAGTTCAAGGGGTCTGCCCAACTAGCTCAAAAATAAGATGCTTCTTCTTCTGAAGAAGAAGACAATCAAGAAGAGGAAGCTAGAAGAACTAGAGCTAGGGATAACCAAGCTACTGAGGACAAAGACTATTCTGAGGAGCAGTATCCACCAGTAGATGAAAAATACAAACAGCTTAAAGACAGACTAAAGGCTATGGAGATCCAAGTTGTGTATGGCTTGGACTTTGGATACTTGGGTTTGATTCCTGGGGTGGTCATTCCCCACAAATTCAATATCCCTATATTTTCCAAGTATGACGGGGTCTCTTGTCCTAAGATGCATCTGAGATCTTATATCCGTAAGATTCAGCCACACACCACTGATCAGAAGTTGTGGGTTCACTTTTTCCAAGAGAGACTATCTAGGACGTAGTTGGAGTGGTTTTACCAATTGTAAGGGACCAATATCCACACCTGGGAGGATCTTGCTGCTTCTTTCTATAAGCAGTACTAATACAATGATGATCTTGCACCAACTCGTGTGCAGTTGCAGAATATGACCATGGGTTCCAACGAGGGCTTCAAAGAATACGCCCAAAAATGGAGAGACCTGGATGGCAAGGTGCATCCACCATTAACTGACAGGGAGCTGGTCGATATCTTTATGGGAACTTTGATAGGACCTTTCTTCAATCACCTAATTAGAAGCTCTTCGGCCGGGTTCACCGAGCTGATTCTAACTGGGGAACGAGTTGAAATGGAATCAAAAGCAGAAAGATCCAAGGGGCTACATCCTCTAATACTCAAAAGAATCCATACAATTGGAAGAAAGAGTCCAATGTTGTGTATGGATAAAAGGGGTTGTAACAAGAGTAACCACGACCAATCTATGGGGGTAGTCCTGATCTCTAGTCCTGCATCAGTGTGACAACAACAACGGGGAAATCAGCGAAGGCAAGACGAGCCCAAGAGACAGTTTACCAACATCAACATGCCATTGTCTCAAGCATTGCAACATATGTTAAGGATGAATCTGATTACGTTGATAGGACCTCATATAAACCCCAAAACTTCTTCTCCTAACTACAATCTTGATGCAACATGTGCATATCATTCTGGCAGTCCTGGGCATGATACTAACGATTGTTGGGCACTGAAATACAAGATTCAAAACATGATTGATGCTAAGGAGATTGAATTCTACCCTCCAGAGACTCCCAACGTGATCACTACTCCCATGCCAAATCATTGAGAGTGTCCAGTTCATTTTGAATTTTCAATTGTAACTTCTATTATTTGTTTGAACACTTATCCATTATGTCAAACTTTGTTTTCATTAATGCATTGTATATGTTTGTCTTGAATCAATCCATTCGTTTTCACTATATTTAAACTATGCTTTTACTCACTTTTGTGATATTCAACTCTAGTTAAAAGTTGTAAGCCTTTAGAGGGAGGATGACGAAAACAATGTCATAATCTCATATAGTATGCTTTTGGACAGACCTTACTGATGATGTACAGGCGTTCTTTCAATCCCTAAACACTAGAGTTATAAGGAAGATGAACCCTAGTTAACCCCTTTGAGCCAAAGAAGTGTGTGTTTTCTTTTTCATGCAAATTGAAACCTTTAATCAAAACCTGAGGTAGGGTTGGTTTCTCAGTTAATTCAAATGCGTGTTCAGTCACAAGATTTCAATTCATACATAACTAATGAAATCAAAAACATCCTTCTGAATCAAAAGACGGCGATGGTTCCCTGCAAAATAGGTAGTCGTTATCACTCAAAAGAAAATCACACTGAGTCAAAACCTATGAACTTAAGAAAAATTGGGGCATCTCGCTGACTATAATCTCAAAACAGCTAGGAAAAAAAATAGGGACAATAAATCAAAAAAGGAGGTCGCTACAAATCATCAATAACAGAAAAATGTTGCAAAATGACTGCCTTCTCCAACAAACTTAACTTGTACAAACCATCACCAAAACGTCATTCTAGACTCAATCGGAATTCAAAACGTGCAATTAACTGAGTATAGGACTGAAGAACATCACAGAGAGCGGGTTGGGTACAAATACACTTTGAGCCTTATCCTTTGTTTCTTAAACCATGAATCATGCCATGTTACAACCCCTTAAAAGTCCTAATTGAAGCATGAGTTGGTTCGAAAGCATACTATTACAAAAGGTATCCTGACTCCTATAAGGCTTGTTGTAAATCCTGAGTGAAATTCATACTAATTTCTTTTATTTGCTAAAAATGCATTTTCAAAACTCCAAGACAAACATAAACTTTGCATTGTTTGAATACCGTTGTTTGTATAGGGTTATTTGTTTGAAAATAGAGAAATTCACACGATGAATATCCAATGAACAGAAATCCTCTCAAGAAACAGAATCACTTTAAACGGAAAAACACTTCCAATGACAAACTCTCCATAATCAAGGGGGCATGACATGTTACTGTCCAACTCATTTGTGGCAGTCAGGCCGAGATTCCATGAAATCTCTCAAGAAGTGATGAATAACTAGGGGCAGGTCTGCATCTGAATCACTTGTGGCATTGATCTTGAATTCTAGAAAAGGTTCGTGTACGACTAAGCACACATTTTCTGGCAACACTACACACTTGCTACTACGGACAATGACAAATCCCCACAAAATCCCCTTCATAAGGTGATTCCCGTTGAAGTCTCCAGAGCCACCTCTATAAGGTTATCCCCACAGAATAATATCCACAGATAAGGGTACAAACCCCACAAGGCCAAATTCATGCATATCCCCAAATTTGGATCCATGCAATCTCCATCCAGAGTTTCAGTCTCCAAAAAAACCTCTCCCCAGCTGAGTTGGTCTCAAGAAGAATCCTCAAGGAGTTCTGCCAAAAGAAAATGCCTCCCCAGCAGTTTGTCAAATATTCTCTTCAACATGGTTTATTTCCCCAACAAACTACAGATTCTCCAGATTGAGTTTTCCTCTCAGACGATTACAAGTTAAGGGACCGCAACCCCTAATCCTCAGTGAAGTCATCAACAGAGACAGTTCTATCTCTGAAAGTTACTAAAGCCTGGACCCGACCAGATAATAGTTGGAGTTACTAAAGCCTGGACCCGACCAGATAGCAGTTTAACTTCCTCAAATCATTGTTGAAGCCTGGTCCCGACCAAATAGCAGTTTAAAATCCCTTCTTCCCTAGTAGAGTTTTCCACTATCCCCAGTGAGTTGCTTTAAAGCCTGGGATCCGACCAGATAGCAGTTAACTTCCACTATCCCCAGTGAGTTGTTGTAAAGCCTGGGATTCGACCAGATAACATTTAACTTCTTTATCCCCAGCAAGTTGGTGTGAAACCTGGAACCCGACCAGATAACAAGTAACTTTCAAGAGGTAATTGTAGCGGTAGAAATGTTTAAGACTAAGCCATTGGATTGACTAGACTTTATACAAATCAAAATCAAAATCGCCAACGCGATTTATTGTTTCCAAAGGAATGGGAAAAGAGCGAATAACCCAAAAAAGGGGGAAAGATTCAAGGTAAGGGGGTTGGTTATGCAAAGGGAAGGTATTAGCACCCTAAATATCTACAGTACTCCGTAGGAACCTCTTTGAAAAATATGTATATTTTGGCTATAAAAAATGTGTTGTATATAAAATGGATGGTGGAGGTAAGAAAAGAAATATATTTTTATGATTTTTGTACCCGCCGCGGTTGCGAACCTTTAGTGCCTACGTACCACCTTTCGTGCAATAGGGGATCAGGGTACACGTAGTTCCTCTTTTAAAAGTTTGAAAAACAAGTGTGTTGGTTAATTTTAAGAGATAAGACATCATCATCATTGTCCGTGTGGAAAACATACTTACTACCCACAATCATGAGAAAGGAGAATTTGCATCATCTCAAAGTGGAGGATATGGCTTGGATTTTAAAATCAACAACGCCTCACTCAACACCCAAGTGGAAAATATCTCACTTCACTACATATTGTAGAAGTATATTATTTGCATCACTACAAGGATTGACAAGAGTCTAATCTTTTGAGAAAAGTTTAAAGTTAAAAAGCCAAAGTGGAAAAATGATTTGAAATGAGATTGATTGACTTTTAGTCTTCTCACAAAAAAATGTCAGGGTATTATTAAGTTGATTGAAGTTTATTTATGAAAATATTTTGAAAATGCATGGACCTAAGTCCAAGTTTATTATGAAAGTGTTTAAGTTTCAAAACAAGAAGGGTTTTCAAAAGGAGAGAGAAGATTTTTGAAATTAAAGAAGATGGGAGGAGAAGAAGAGGCTATCCTAAAGCATAAGGTAAAAGCTAAGGATAAGGACTATCTGACCAACAAGAAGCCAAAACTTGACATTATGAGCCAAGATAGAATTCCTATTCTTTGGATTGAAACCAAGAAAGAAAAGATACTAGACCTCTTCAAGTGTATTAAGTCTTCACAAAAATTGGGCAGAGTAACGATTGTATACGGGTGAATTCCATATTACAAACAAAGGATGTAATCACAAAAAACCTGCACACAAAAACAAACAAGAAACCCAATGTATTGAGGTAAACCTCAAGAACTCCAGACAAAATAATCAGATAAAGTCACAAAGTCTCCAAGATAGGCCAAGGTTTCTAATCCTAAGTCCAAGAAATAGTCTCATGCTCCATAATGCCAAGGATAGTAACTAAATAGTCCAAGTACCATTAAGAGTTTTTTAGGGTTTAAGTTGATTATTAAGTATCTTAGGAAAGGAAAAGAAAAGCTCAAGTGAGCAAAGTAAAAATGAAAAGAAAATAAAATACTCAAATGAGAAAAGATGAAAATGGCATGAAATGTAAATGCTAAAAAATAAATAGTGCATCAAGCATAAAAGAATAAAAGCATAAAATAAAACAAGTTAATAATTAGGAGTTAGTTGGATGACCATCTTGAAACTTGCATTTGGAACTCATTAGAGGATTGGTAGAACCAAAGCCTCCACACAACAAGTTGCATTTGCTTTTTGTCAAGTATATCATCCATTTGGAATTCTCATAAGTACCATTTAATGATCAACGATGTTTAAGTGATCCGCGTTGACCAAAGGTGTTGTAGATCCATTAGAGGATTGGTAGAACCAAAGCCTCCACACAATGAATCTCAAGGTTATTGGATCAAAGAGATCAAATTAACATACTTGGGCTTGCAATCATAAGTTTGGGCCACGAATGATCATTTATTCGAATCGGGACAAAATTTAGCGCTATGTTAAGCAATCGTAAGTGGACTTATATAGAAGTCGCACCTATTTTGAGGCCGGTCAATAGGAATCTATGCACCATTTGTTTTGAGACATGATATAGAGATCATGCTCCAACAACATTTAGTGTAATGAGAAGGGGATGAGATGAAGAGGAATTAGGGTAAAAAGAGAAACCACAATTGAATTAATATTTAATCAAACTATTATTAAAATTATTCATCCATTTTTTGTGGAGTTAAACTCAACACCATGGATCCAATGATGTTAATAAAGCCATGACCAAAAAATCAACCCAAGACAGCCAGAAAATATTCAAAAAATAATAATATAATTAATATATACATTAAAAGGTTAAAAAATGGAAAAAAATGGAAAATAATGAAGAAAATATCAATCATGTTCAAATTAATCAAGAAATGAAAAATAAGACCATAGAAAAATCAAAAAAGAGGCCAAGTAATTTTATAAAATTTTTGGTAATTTTTAAAAGTCAGAAACTATTTTTAAAAATTAAAATAAATGGGTAAAATAAACAAAAATAGTAAAAAATAGTAAAGTCAGAAACAAAAATAAAATAAGGTCACCAATATTTGTCACAATATCATTGGATCATTCCATAATTTTTTCAGAATTTAAAAAAGTGTAAAAGTATTTTTAAACATTTTAAACAAATCAAATAACCGTAAAATTTATAAAAAATACCAAAACACAAAATTAAATTGTGAAAAAATAAAAATCAGAAAGAGAATAATCAAAATATTTTTCATAATTTTTTCAGATTTTTTGGACTAAAAATTAATTTTCTATGATTTTTTAAAATTTAAAATAATTAAAATATAAAAATCAGAAAAAGAAAATAAAATAAAAAGATGTGGACCATTGGATGAGAGTCAAAACACATTAGTAATCAAATCCAAGGGATCTGGCGTGTTGTGCATATCATGGTCTTTAATGAATAGTGTACAGAATCATTAATAAAATCAGAATTTGAAAATAACAAATGTCACGCTTTCATTGGTTAGAAGATGACACATTGGTCATCTTCAACCTCCATCCCTCACGAATTGCAGGTCTCTCAAACTATAAAATCATAAGCTCAGACATATGCCATTCGCTTTGTCTCTTCAAGACGAAGACAACCACACCCTCGCGCCAAATTTATATAAACTGTAGCTCAAGCAATTTGGAAAGAAAGTTTTGAAAAGGGATTTGAAAATTCATGGTCACAACGTGCTTCCAGATGAAAGTAAGTGTTGCAACTAGAACCAGGGCAATGAGAGCAACACAATGATACCAAAGTTTTGAAGAATTGATGAAGGAATCTACCTATTAAAGTTGAGTTGCAGAGCTCTGAAACTGGACTTCTATGGAGCAATATAGGGCGCGATTCTTGAATGTAATTATATGGTTAGCTTCAGGGAAGATCAAGGAAGGTGAATTGATGGAAAAATGGATTAAAAAAGGCTTGAGAATAGGATTCGAAGTAGCTGAATTCTGAGTTGTGAAGCAAGTTTGGTAGGGTCATTCTGGCTATCTAAGCTTAGGAAATTGAATGGCGGATGACCCTCTATTTATAGGGAATCAAATGGAATGTTCAAGCGTGTGAAATGATGAAGTTTGGAGGGAAATCGTGTGAACCTGATGCACAAGAAAAGTGTGATCTGATTTGCATCAAAACTCATCTAATACTTGCGTTTCAAGGCTCTAATCCACTTTGGCAACTTGGTTAAACATGTTTAGATCACAAATGCGTGCTAATTTGATGTTTAAAGGCCAAAACATGAATTTCAAATTCTGACTTATGGAGAAACTTCAGTTCCAAGTTACCAAGTTCAATCCAATGGCATTTCCACCTCAAGGGATCTTAGGGAAAAATTCTTGATGCTTTAGAAAGATGAGGTAACAAGATTTGCAATGGAAAAACAATGGAATCAAATGGATGCTTGAGCTGAAAGTTACATGGAGTCAAAGTTGAAGAAAAAGAGTTGACTTTCCATACTTAGAAATATTTCAAATTCTTCTTTAAAAATGACTTATAATCTCTTGCATCCAAACATGGCCTTCCACTTAGAATTTGCTTTTGACCAAAAAATATGGAATGAAGTAGATCTCTTGAATGACATTTTTCAATTTGAACCACTCAAAATATCCAAAAATTGAGCAAGTTATGACTTGTTGAAGTTGGCCAAAAATCATGAAATGACCTATAATCTTTTGCATTCTTAAGGTAACTTCCATCCATTTTTTTACTTAGCACATAAAAGAAGGCATGAAGCACACATCTTTAAGATAATCATGAAAAAAGAATGCGCTCAAGGTGATAAAAATTTACCAAGTTATGACCATTTGAAGTCACATATGGAGAATTGGGGATTCATCTGGGTGACTTATAATCTTTCCTCTTCACCAAATTCCTTCCACATGAAAACTCCTTGGAACTTTTGAAGTGATTTGTTGGTAACTCATTGAAGAGAAGAATATTTTTGGAATCTCTCAAAAATACCAAAAGATGAGCAAGATATGCCCCTTTGAAGTCCAAAACCCTAGCCTCTAGATCAAGAGAATGCTTGGTGGAACTTTGCCAAGTTTGAACAAACTTTTTGTGCCAATATTCTTCCTTTGTGAATAGAAATTGTTGAGAATGATGATGAGGACTCATGGCCACCAAAACCACTTCCATACGAACTTCAAAACAAACTTCAATGGTGAGGTTTGAATTTCTTAAGCTATTGACTAGGGCACGGAAATAAACTCATGAACCCATGAAGCAACTTGTTAAACCTCATTTCCTTTACCTACATTATTAACAAGTAAGACAAACCAATATTGCATTTTGTTAATTAGAGAGAAAATCAAAGCAAAATATCCATGATCACAAAAGAAAACAAGTTAAGGTGCTTGGTAATTCCTCAGAAGAGCAATGCTAAAGATAGTGAAAAGAACCAAAAGCCCTAATGTGATTTTGTTGTGATTGAAACAATATGGTATGATGAAGGGATCTTAGGGGCAAAAATCGGGGTACAACAGTAATTCCCCACTAGAGCAACGGACGAATAGAACTCCTGAACTCTTTCCCTCAAGCAGAAATCAACACTCTCCACAGAGTCTTCTCAAGAAAAATCAACATTCCCCAGCAGAGTTCTCCTCAAACAACAGAACAGGAATCCCCAGCGGAAACATCCTAAAACAAGGTCTGAAGAGGAGCATACTCTTCATCCCCAGTAGCAGTCCTGGATTTCATTTCCCAAGGCTCACCATCATTTGTCAAGGATTTATTTTCCCAGACAAAGACACACTTCAACAACATTTCACATTTCATACGTCATAGCATATGCATACGAAACGCATATAGCAAAATCTCATTTATGTTGAGAACACCAATACACAATGCATTTCATACATCATGACATTGCATGCAACTAACTTTTTGCCTTTTCAGGAAAAGATCAATCAACGGATAGTTATCATCAACAATTTTCAACAGGTCCAAGATTAGTTTCTGAAGCAAGACAGAGCAACTACCTACGTGACCAGATGCAGCTTCACACGGGCTCCTCATGAAGCAATCTTACATGGGTTCCTTCTGACTTCCAAATGCAGCTTTACACGGGCTCATCATGAAGCAATCTTACATTGATTCCTTCCCATTCTGAAGCAACCCTACCAAGGTTCCTTCTCATAATTTCCATATGCAGTTTCACACGGACTCATCCTGAAGCAACCCTACCCAGGTTCCTTCTTATAATTTCCAGATGGAGTTTCAGACGGACTCATCATGAAGCAACCCTACCTAGGTTCCTTCTCATAATTTCCAGATGCAGTTTCATATGGACTCATCCTGAAGCAACCCTACTTAGGTTCCTTCTCATAATTTCCAGATGAACTTTCACACTGGCTCACCCTGAAGCAACCCTACCCAGGTTCCTTCTCATAATTTCCATATGCAGTTTCACACAGACTCATCCTGAAGCAGCCCTACCCAGGTTCCTTCTCATAATTTCCAGATGGAGTTTCACACTGAATCATCCTGAAGCAACCCTACCCAGATTCCTTCTCATAATTTCCAAATGGAGTTTCACACGGAATCATCCTGAAGCAACCCTACCCAGGTTCCTTCTCATAATTTCCAAATGCAGTTTCACACAGACTTATCCTAAAGCAACCCTACCCAGGTTCCTTCTCATAATTTCCAGATGAAGTTTCACACGAACTCATCCTGAAGAAACCCTACCCAAGTTCCTTCTTATAATTTCCAGATGCAATTTCACACGGACTCATCCTCAAGAAACCCTACCCAAGTTCCTTCTTATAATTTCCAGATGCAATTTCACACGGACTCATCCTGAAGCAACCCTACCCAGGTTCCTTCTCTTAATTTCCAGATGAAGTTTCACACAGACTCATCTTGAAGCAACCCTACCCAAGTTACTTCTCATAATTTCCAAATTAAGTTTCACACTGACTCATCCCGAAGCAGCCCTACCCAGGCTCCTTCTCGTGAATTTCCAAATACATTTCACACGGATTCATCCTGAAGCAATCTTACACGAATTCCTTCTGATACATTTCCAAACACAGCTTAACACAGATCCATTCCAGCATGTCATTCAGAATTAAATCGACTAAAGATTTATTCTGATACTTCTCCCAGTTACATTCAAGCTTAGACTTAGTCTAAATTCTATCAACAATCACCTTTGGGTGGCATCTATAAGCCCATCTCCGACAATTCTCCATCATCTCTCCAAATGGCATCTTTAAGCCTATCCCCTACATAATCAACAAACGCATAGTCGAGTGCACATTTCTGGGCACTCTAGTGTTCAATCATCTTCTACCTTCAAGCTACGAACGATGACGTGCCATTCTCGCTTTTCAGGTTCAAGAAGATTGACCAAGGGCAGCTGTTGTACCCCAAAATTTTCCCTCTCAATTTCTCAAATATTCTCTCACAAGATCTCCATTTATTCAAGACTGTATCAAAATTGATCAGCAAAAGATACCTCCCCAAACACTGATGACTCAAAATTAGGGTTTGGGTTTGTATAAGGACAATTGGACCTTTGATGCTTCATATGATTTTCATGGATCATATTGGGCTCTCAAGCATCAGGTCGAAGAAAGGAGGAAGAGGAAACTATCGAAAGGGAAAAGCAGATCGAAAGGAGTGGTTGCAGATAACCATGTCGAATTCAAAATCTGGTTCCCGCTATTCGAACCACATGACTGATCAAAAAGGAGTGGTGGGCATATTTTGACAAATTGAAGAAGAGCAAGCTTGCTTGAATCCATAATTTTCGATTGGGAAATGGCTATCTTCGAGCAACCTGCTTCGATCCACAAGCTTCGACTGGGAAATGGCGATCTTCATGCCTGCTTCGGTCCATAAGCTCTGACTGGGTAACGGCTATCTTCATGCTTGCTTTGATCCACAAGCTTCAATTGGGGAATGGCTATCTTCACGCTTGCTTCGATCCACAAGCTTCGACTGGACAATGGCTTCCTTCGAGCAACTTGATTCGATCCACCTCTAAACCCTTCAACATACATAGTGTCAACACTATGAATTACAAGTCTATCTTCATACTTGCTTCGAACCACAAGGATAGTTGGTTGTGCAATTTTAAGTGTGGACATTTAAACTTTCGACCACTTAATCAACTGATGGTTAGTGGTAGGAAAGAAATCCAGAAATTATTTCATTTTGACTATGCCACTGAGATCACCTTGCATACTCAAAGTGGTACATTCAGATGAATGTGGTCCATTTGAAGAACACACAATTGGTAGAAACAAATATTGTTGATGAGTTTGGTCAAAGGTTGTAAGTAGTCCATTCGAAGAACACGCAATTGGTGAAAACAAATATTGTTTTGTCTGTTGATGAGTTTGGTCGAAGGTTGTAAGTGGTCCATTCAAAGAACATACAATTGGTGGAAACAAATATTGTTTGGTCTGTTGATGATTTTGGTCGAAGGTTGTGGATCTATGTGATCAAAATGAAAGGATAGAGTATTCAACCAGAGTAAAGAAAAAGATCAAATTTCTACAGAGATTCAAGATCTTTGTAGAAGGAATCAAGTCGAAGACAAAATTTTGAAGAACATTGATCAAATCCATAGGCCATGCTACATGATATTGCTTTGCAGGATTTAATGCTTGTGTTTCACTCCATAATTAATTGTTTACACAATGAATTAAGCTCTTACCCGAGTTATTAAGCCATTGTCCAAAAGATCTTTCCATAAAGCAAGCTTTTTGGTATAAACTTTGTGTTGAGCCCATACTTTGTTTGCTTCTTATTTTTGCCCCACCATAAATCTTAGAAAGCAACCCCTCTAAACCAGTAACTTTGGTACTTCATATTGGGATCATGGAAAACTTGACATAACATGATATTTACATTCCAACCAAACCATAATTTGTTATCTTGCAAATCTCATTACTTCAACTTCCCAAACCTTTTCTCTATAAATAGAGAGGCCATTTGCAAGCTAAGGGGGGAAGATTCTGGTGTGTTGAAAAATCCTCAAACACTCCTAAACACTCAAAAACTCAGAACCTGCACACAAGCACAAAACTTGGCACATCCTGACTTTACACACAAAAATCTCAAACCCCTTTGTGCATTAGTGATCCTTTCGATTCACTCCCAGCTTCCATATACCAGCCTTAGAACACTCACAAAGCCCTCAAAAAACCTCTCAAGGAAGGTAGTGATCCTTTCGATTCACTCCCAGCTTCCATATACCAGCCTTTCGATTCAATGACTTTTAAAGCAAAGTAGTGATCCCACTAGCTCAAGGATGGTCCCTGCAAGCTTAATCCATCATCAAGTCATTTATGGAAGTCATATAAAGGTCATTCGAATTGCACTTCAAGAGGTAAGATTTCTTAACTATGATATCTTGATACAAGCATTTTCAGCACATACAAATAAAAGAAAAGATGTATATATCATATCTAGGAAGCTGACAATGCTCTCAGTTTTGACTTTCATTGTTTATGTCTTAAGAATTTCAACTCTGACTAGTTAGGTTTTGATTTTAGTACTGAACAAAAATCATGCTAACCTCTGATCCATAGGTTTCGAAAATTACATGGTTAGATTCATATTCAAATTTTAGACAGGTTTGATGTTTACACTTTTTGATTTGGCTGAGAAATGAAGCTTTTAGAAGCTTAACAATGGTGATATACATCCCTGCGCGTGCGAAGGAAAAAGATGAAGCCATGTTCAAATTTTGATAAACGAGTTCATTTTATATTTAGTGCAAGTTGGATAACTAACGGATGAAACAGACCACCCCAGTGGTACAAACAGCGCACGCTCTAGCCTTGCCATGTAGAAGGTCCTGGGTTCAAGCCCCAGTGAGACCTTTTGTATTTATTTTGTCATTTTTTTCCAAAAACTAACATGTAGGTTTATAACATATTTAGTGTTTGCTGTTTTGAATGGATGGTGTGGAGAACTTGGGTTCAAACCTTGGCAGGACCAAAACAATTTTTTTATCACTTGTTTGTTTTCATCTTTTTTAACAAACTTCAACATTTTTCCAACCAATCAAAATAACTCCTTTTGAGTTGAATTTTTGCACACTATTTATTTACAATGTCTTTTTTATGAATATATAAAAATATCACAAAATATTTTATTTTCATATTTATTTTAAAAAACCAAAGTTCGTTCCCTTTCCATTTCTACCCTTGTACATCATATACATTTTAATTCTTTTATATTATTCAAGTTCAATATGGTTGTAATAGATAATTAGGATTTAATTTTTTGCAATCCCCCATTTGTAAATTTGTACACCCCATCCCCAAATGATGTAATAGCATAGTAAATTTACTTTCTGCAATTTATCGCTTTCATATAAATCGTAGTAATTAGGGTTTGTATGGAAAGATAAAATCAATGCATAGAAAAACCCTAATTCTAGACAAAATCAAGCATGAAAAAATAAACACTTGCACACTTACACCTCTAGGGTTACCTCCACTTGTTGCCTTGAGAAAATGGTCATAGTATGCATGTGAGACGTCTTAGCAAAAACAATCAAATATCATAGTCCATCGATGACACTTCAAATGTTGCCTTACAAATTATCTTAGTCCCTCAAGAGAAACACTAAGATATCTCACAACATTTCTATTCATGATTATACGATGACCCACACTCGTCCCTTTACATCCAAAGATAAGGCTTCTTACCAATCAATGGTAAGATAACAATATCAAAGGAAGGAAGAAATGAACAAAAGACTTTTGAGTAGGTAGAACGTTCTTAGTTGCTTGCTCACAATCCATCTTTAAAACAAACATCTCTTCAAACACACCAAACACGTTCAAAACATGAAAATATTTTCAAAAAGTCCAACACTTTGTATGCATTCTTATAGAGACGAGAATCATTACAAAAGTTTGCCTAAACGAAGGCGCTTTTCAAAAATACTTTCAAAACCCACCACAAACACATTTCAAACAAAGCAATTTCGAAAGTGATCTAGCAAGCAACTAAGAGCCCATAGATAACTATGGATGAAAAGGGTGCTAACACCTTCCCTTTTCATAATCTACCCCCAAACTCAAGAAAATATCTCAAAAGTTCTTTCCTGTTCTTTTCATCCTTTCCTTATTAGATAAAAGAAAAGTCGATGGCGACTCTTGCTATCCACAACAATTGAGATCAAACGCAAAACAACCAAGTCAGTTCTCCCACCGTATTACACTCATGTTATTCGATTGGGAGATAATTGAATAGGGACAGCTGTCGTACCCCGAATTCGCCCTACCTTTATTTTCAAGATTAAAAATAGAAGACATTTTAGTTAGGGATGTTTCAGCAATATCAGATGGCTCATTCTTAAATCCAAGACAACCGTGGGGTGTACTTTAATTCATGAGAGTTGGGCTTTCTAAATTAGAAAGACTCATACCCATAAACCCATTCGCGAAGCATGTTGGAAAATTGCCCATGAGATTCGAATGTGGAAAACTATTTCAATAATAATAATTAAGTTCTTAATTAAAGCCCACTTTAAGTATTATTGTTGTTAGTAAAAGAGGAAGTGAAAATTCAATATACGAGCCCGTTTCGCTTCGCCCATTTCCATTTATGTTGTCAGATAGCAAAAAGAGGGTGTGGTTATAACATTAGGCCCATTAAGTGTTTTAGCCAAGTCCATTTGGTGTTCTTGTTGTTGCGCTTAAAAAATAATATATAGCGACATTGCCTTGGTTAGTTATTATACAGGCCCGTTAAACAGCTTCTAGGCTGGTCCATGTGGCATTTGTAAGCAAAATTATTATTTGATTTTTGTTTTATTAATTTATTTATTTTACAAATTATTAGTAAGACTTATAAATTGTTTTATTGTATAATGAAGAATTTTGTTTTTGGAAAAATGTTGGATCAAATCCTTAGAATCAGTTAGGTCCAATATGCTTTGGAGGGTAAAAACTTGTTAGCTGTAATTGTTGTCACAATGCATGGGCCCAGTCGGTTTTGGAAAAGGATGTTTGATATGATAAGAAAAATTTGGACAGAAAAATATTTTTAAGACAGTGTAAAGCCCAATACGTAAAAAAACAACAATGTTGGCCCAAATCGCTAACAAGCACTGTTTCAATCATTTACCAAAATATACGCATAACATATATTGTACAAATCAAATATCTTTCATTAAAATAAATCTCAGTATCAAAACAGAATCATTTTCCAATCCAATCTAAATATTACAAGCAAATCAATTTCAATCTTTATTAAAGAACAAAATCTAAAAATCTCAAATCTCTATAATCTGAATTGCAGAATATAAAACTAAATTGGATCCAAAAAATACAGCTGAATCTATTACACGGATCTTGAATCCCTAACTTCTATGGTTCATCCCTAAATCTAAGTTAAAAACAATTGTAACAACAATCAATATAAACCCTATAAATACAAAATAAAATTACAGAAAAAAGGGGCGAAGAAATTGAAGTGAACCGAAAGTAGACCTTGAAGACAAAACAGAAAAATTATTAAGGACAGAGACAGAGGCCTGAAGAGAGAGAAGAAGACCAATTAACAGAAGAGGGGGATTTTTTTCTCGTTTATTGAAGAAGACGAAAGAGAGACGATTAGGGTTTCAATATCTAAAACCCTAATTACCGTTGCCATTGCCTCACTTCCTCCATCGTAAGTCATCTGCAAATCCCTCGTTGTTGACCTATGTATCAAAGAAACCGAAGAAAGAAATTAGCTTGAAACAGGAACGTAATGACACAATCGCAAGTGGAGGTAAATAAGAACTCAACTTTGTTGTTTTTTTGGGTTTTACTGTTGTGATTTAGGGAGGATAAGGGGTTGATGTTAATGAAGGGCTAGGGTTAGACGCCGCCGCGATAGGTTGTAGATATTAGGGTTTAGAGAAAGAGAGGTAGGGATGAAAAAGGAAGAAGAAGTTGTTGTTGTAAAAGAAAAGGAAATGAAGAGCATAAAGTAAAAACCGTGTTTTATGTTCCGTTTCTATCCAATACACACACGCCCATAATAGTTAACATGTTCCTTCGAATTCTGACCGTTTGATCATCAGTAGACAGCGTGAGGCCAAGTCCACTGTAACATCAATGCACCCTCATACGTTCAATCCGTTCGGCCCCTCTCAAATTGCATTTGGTCCAAGCCCAGTCGCTGTTCACACCACCCATTTTCCATTAATTGCTAAACAAGAACAAAATACACCCCCAGGCACATTGGACCTAATCCTAACTTTTAACACCCCCTGTTTTGCTATTTAATTAAAAATGCACCCCCTGCAATTTAATTAATTTCTTTCTTTTAATTATTCTATTTTTCTTATTTTTATTATTTTCTTATATTTCTTATTATTATTATTATTATTATTATTATTATCCTTATTATTATTATTATTATTATTATTATTATTATTATTATTCTTACTATTATCATTATTTACTTTTATAATTATTATTATTTTAGTATTCTATTTTATTTTATATTATTATTTATATCATTATCATGTAAAATATATTAGTTTTATTCAAAAACTCATGCATATTATATTTTTATATATATCATTGCATTAAAATATTTTTCATCATGCATTAATTAAGAATTTTTTGTAACTAATATTATTAAAAAATATTCAACAAATCTTAAATCGATTTTTCGCAATAAATTAATCTAAGCTAAACAATCTTTTTTCGCAAAAGGGTTTCAAATATATTTTGACTAATCGCGTATTTAGTCTAAAATTCTGCAATCTCTATTTCCGGTCAAAATGCGAGGCGATTCAAAATACTTTTGCAACCCCTAAAAAACACAAACCCATACGAACTACGAATTGGGACTCTTATTCCTCATAAGAGGATACGTAGGCATACGACTAAAATCGTGGCGAGTTCCCCTATTAAAAATTAAAACCCTTTTTTTCCCTATTAAAATTTAAAACCCTATTTCACCCAAAACCTAAACCTAAAACCTAATATCCTTAATAATAAGGTAGATGAAAGGTACCTAACACCTTCCTTTCGTCTAATAGAGTCTGAAACTTAGAATCTCCTATTAGATGTCATTCCTTAGGATAAAAACTAGTAGTGGCGACTCTGATTAAAAAACCAGTCGCAACAGCTATGTGGCTGATGAAGCTAAGGGTGTGGGTTCAACACCCAACCCTGGCCTTTTCATGAATTTTTTCTTATTTTAACCCTTTTACCTCATTTCTTTCTCCTTAACACTTAAAAACCCTAAAATTCATATAAACCTTAATCAAAACCTTTTTTTTCACAAACCCCAAAATATTTTTAGAAACCCTAATTAGTTTTTTATTCTTAATTAACCCTTTTTTTATCAAAGTAGGTTTTAGGTTTCGTCAATTTAATCAAACTTTTAATTAATTAAAATTAATTAAGTTATTAGGTTAATTGTCAAGTTTTTTATCAACAAATCACTAAAGCAATTTCATTTTTCCTTTTCTTATCGCTTCGCGTATTTTATTATGTTCGCACTTTTTCCAAATTATGTAATTGCTTACAGTTTGTAATAATTAATTAGGATTTTACTTTTTTCGCATTTTTATTACTTGTATCCCCCATTCCTGAAGCCTTGTAATAACGTAGGAACATTTATTTTCTGCACTTTATCGCTTTCCTATTTTTACTGTCACTGTTAGTAATTAGGTCGTGTATGGCAAGATAAAAATGAAATGGTAGCAAAACCCTAATGCAAGATAAATAAATTGAATTGAACACACTCGCACACTTACACCTCTAGGGTAACCTCCCTTGTTGCCTTCGGAAAAATAATCATGTCCCTCAAAAGTGGGGAGGCTTTAGCAAAGCCCCTCAAATCAAATATCATAGTCCCTCGATGACTCTTCGATGTTGCCTTTCGGTAACTGATCTAGTCCCTTAACAAAATTGCTAAAGCGTTCTTACTAGTTGCCTTCAATGATTGTACGATGACCATACGCATGTCCCTTCACATCCTAAGATAGGGCTTCCTACTAACTAATGGTATGGATATCACTGTCTAAAGGAGGAGGATAATTACAAGAAAGACCATGAGTAGGTAGTTACTTTTAATTGCTTGCTCATAAAAAAATACTTTTCACACCTCACACTTTCAAAACAATATCTTCAAAACGCTTTATCAACACTCTTGAGGACTGATACAAGGGTTATCATAAAGCAAACTGCCTTATTATTGGCATTTCAAAAAAAATTCAAAGCACACATACATACTGCAAATAAAGTGAGCTAAGCAATTAAGAGCTCGTAGATAACTATAGATGAAAAGGGTGCTAACACCTTCCTTTTTCATAACTTACCCCCCGAACTCAAAATCTTTATAAAGGTCCTTCCTGTTCTTTTCACCCTTTTCTTATTGGATAAAAGAAAAGTCGGTGGAGACTCTTGCTATCCGCAACATTTGTGATAAAACACAAAACAAACAAGTCAGTTCTCCCACCGTATTACAACAAGTAACTCCTTGATAAAATATCTTAAATCAATGAGAAGGTAAAAGTAGTGAAACTTGGTTTTACTTGTTACTAGAATACTTATCAATGGTTGATGCTCATGTTCTTGAGTTTCATGTGGGATGCTTGTACTTTTCTTCCCAATATTGGTGAGGTTGTATTGTTTCATTTATCTTGTCTTCTAAGATTAAGATAACTCTTTTATTTATCTATGTGTACAAGATATATAATATACACGTTGAATGCCTTTTGATCCTATGTTCACTTCTAAATTTTTAAATTGAATATGTCATTATTTCAATTTAAATGATTATAGAGACTTTGAATAATTATGCATAATTATGTGTGTTTGCCTTATTTTAATATATGTACACTTTTGTGTTTAGATTGCTCTGATTTCATAACTATAAGAAGTATTATCTACATATACATACATTCTACTATTACATGTACCTGAATCATATTGCACATCAAAAAAGTGATTTTTTTTTTGGTCATTTGGTAGTTGTAAGTCAGTATAGCTCAGCACATAAAGTCTATGTGTCAACGCATAAACTAAACCTTTTAAAATTGTTCAAATTTTTTCAATGTGTGTCGACACGAAACTCGTATAGGTCGACACATAAAATAATTTTTTATGATGTTTTACAAATGTTCCAGTATAGGTCGACACATAACACGAATGTGTCGACATGTAATCTAGTTAGGTCGACACATGTTTGTATATTGGATTGAAACCTCACCCTTTCATCTTACATTCTCTTCTACTACTCTTTTTGTGTTCTAAACCTAAACATAACTCTATCTTAAATCATCTTAATTTCGTTCAAATCTTCTTCTTTCTCATAAATTCCGCCATAAACATTATTCCACATAATTCATTAGTGTTCATCTCCTTCAAAATTCCAACTTAATTGTCATTCAAGGTCCACTACATTCAATGTACATTCATCCATTGCATATTTCATTCATAATAGTATAAATTGAATGTTTGTTGATTTTGTGTATCTATCTTCATCATAACATCACTTTCATTTGTCAAAGTTGCATTTCTCTCTAAATTCCAACTGTTTTGGTTGGGGAATTATGTCAAACACCTTGCAGGCAAACTTGACATTGCGTAATTGCTCATGGCTCCTAAAATCGTAAGAGGAAAAGGCGTTGGCAGAGGCAAAGGGAAGGTTGACTCTTCATCAAATGCTTCTGAAAATGTGTTTAGTCTAGTTAGTGAAGAATGGAGTTCTTTGATAAGTGTTGTGGGAGGATTATTGCCAAGCAACATTACTATAAAGTGCGTACAACTAAAGAACTTCATATCCCCGAGGTTATGAGCATGCTATATCATCAAGGAATAAACTACTTCATGCAGCTAACACAATAATACAATGAAGATTTAGTTCATATCTTTTATGTGGGGTTAAACAAGAAGGACAATGTTGAATTCACCTTTGATATTGAAGGTAAAATTCACACCTTTACAAACGATATGTGGCAAATAGTTGAAAGCTTTGTGTGATGACAACAATAATGAACCAATTACCACGGGGTGCCTCTAGAGATTTCCTCGAATATTGCACTGGTTTATCACTCACATTTTACATCCTAAGAGTAGAGGCTTCTCAAGGGTCGATAATTCTGAAATTCATTTGGTATATCTTCTTCTTAATCAGATTAAGATAAATTGGCCTTACTACTTTGTTGGTCTCGTGTTCACCATCAAGAAGTGTAACAAAGGGACTTCTTTTGGCTATCCATCCATGATAGCTAAAATCCTAAATTTATTCAATATAGGCTTCCCAGATCTTCCATTGGTTTACCTAAGTGCTGTGTTGGAATTCTCCAAAAGAACCATGAATAATATGAGATACCATTGGGATTCAGAAAAGGAAGAACACTATTATTTGGTTCGTCAAACAAAGCAGAGAATTTAAAATTATGATGATCATGCTAAATATTGTGATGTTGTCGATGATCAAGGAAATGATGATGGTCCTGAAGACATATGTGGTGCTCCTCATGGAGACATTCCCATGGTTGATGCAAACCATGAGGAAGATGAAATCTGGATGAATTCAGCGACTACTCAACAACATCACTATGAGCAACCTTGGCAACAAAACTCTTGGACTGAGCAGAGAGAGAATTATAGAGGCTATGATGAGGGTTCTTATGATTATCCTGATGGTTCACATGACTAAAGGTACGTATCTAAATCAGGAAATAACTCTGAGATCCTTGCTTTGCTTCAGAACATGTAGCTTCAACAGAATCAACGTCATGAAGAAGAAGTAGCATGGCGTGCAGTTAAAGTGTAATGGCGCACTGATTTTTAGACTACACAAAATGAGCAATTCAGGATGGTTAATGCAAGATTGGGTACTCAAGAGACAAACTTTGAGTTATTTGCCTCAACTACTACTGCATAATTTTAGTCTCTTCATGAAGAGATTCACAGGTCAAGTGGAGTTATCTAAGGAAGAATCAACCATCTCCACACAATTGGTGTCCAACAAAGTGATGAAGCAGCTGCATTTCATGAAGATATGCGTAGAGGCGGAAGAATCTATCAAAGACGTCATGGTGGCTCTGGTGGACGTTGAAGTGTTAGATATCATTCTGATTTGGTTTATGTTCATTTCATTTCATGCATTACATGTTAAGAACATTTTGTTATTTGGTTTATGTTGTTGATTTTCCTTTCTATGTTTGAATAATGTTTCTGTTTGCAACATTGGTTATTTATGTATTGTTGATTATTTGTCTTTTAAGTTACTTTTTATCTTTCTTTAAAATTAGTGTTATTACATATATTCATCTATGTGTAAGTTCACTCTTTCTATGCAGAAAGTCTCTCTCTCTCTCTCTCTCTCTCTCTCTCTCTCTCTCTCTCTCTCTCTCTCTCTCTCTCTCTCTCTCTCTCTCTCTCTCTCTCTCTCTCTCTCTCTCTCTCTCTCTCTCTCTCTCTCTCTCTCTCTCTCTCTCTCTCTCTCTCTCTATATATATATATATATATATATATATATATATATATATATATATATATATATATATATATATATATATATATATATATATATATATATATATATATATATATATATATATATATATATATATATATATATATATATATATATATATATATATATATATATATATATATATATATATATATATATATATATATATATATATATATATATATATATATATATATATATATATATATATATATTTGTTGTGGTATGAAGATCGAGATACTTCTAATCATGTGTTGGTGTTTCTTTAAGACAAAAATATAAACAAAATCAAATAAAAAAAGAAGCATATTATTTATAGAATCTTTTAGACATGAGCTAACAATAGATTTTTTCTAGACCTAGAGCTAAATCTTTTAGAAGGTTATATCACTAGTTGAAATGCGTTTGGGTCATCTAACATTGAATATTATAACAACAAATCTTAATATAAGAAAGTTTCTCTTTACAACTAGTACTGGTGATTTTCACCACTGAAAACCCGAAAATACCCTTCAGATATGCACATCTGAACACACCTATCAGCATGTTTCGAATATGCATATCCGAATACACCATTTTTTCACATTTCATTACTTAAACATTGGATGTAAAATTTTAGTGGTTGTTTCGGAAATGCATATTCGAAACCACCTGCACAGATGTTTCAGATATGCATATCTGAAACTTCCTCTGTTTGGGTCATTTTTGCTTAAAACAACATCATTACCCATACCTTTTAAACAGACAATTTTTTTAGCATTTTTTAGAAAATATGAAATGAACGAACATAACAGTATGAACATAACGATTATATTATATGTTCATACATAGGGAAATATAATTTAGTACATAAGTTGTTCGGAAAGTACGTAATGTCAAAATATTACATCGGTAACAAAACATAAAACATAATATGATACGGTGGTAGAACCGACTGTTTTGAATGTTGATTTGCGTTTTGCATTTTGTGTTCGCAAAATGTCGCGGTAAGCAAGAGTCACCACCGACATTTATTTCATCCAATCGGAAAGGAAAAAAGTACAGAAAAAATCCTTTTTCGAGATATTCTGAGTACGGGGGGTAGATTATAGAAAGGGAAGGTGTTAGTACCCTTTCTATCCATGGTTTTCCATGGGCTCTTAGGTACTTACTCATCTTTTTAAAATTGCTTGTGTATGTGCTTTGTTTTGAAAAGTTTGACTTCGTGATAACCCTTGTATCAGTCCTCAAAGGTGTGACGAAGTTGTTTTTGAAAATTATTTTGAAATGTGTAAGTGTGAAGAGTTTCGATTTGAGCAAGTACCTACTAGCATCTACCTACTCGAAAAAAAAGATCGTTTCTATTCTCGTTTCCTTTAGACAGCGCTATCCTACTATTGAGAAGTAAGTAGAACCGTCGTTGGAGTTGTAAGGGTAAATTTAAAAGGGACGTACGATCACTAAAGCAATGTTAGGACACCTTAGTAATAACCCTATAGTCTTAAGATCAAATTCGAGGCAACATTTCTGAGGCAACATTTCTGAGGAAACATTTGATCTTTTAGACAGGAGGGCAACCGCTAAGACACCCATACTTAATGACCGTTTACCGAAGGCAACCGAAGTGTGAGTATATCCTAAGAGTGATATGTGTGAGTGACCTGTTTTCAATTATTTAGTCTTTACACATTAGGATTTTCTAACTGGGTTAATTTTCCATGCATTCTTGTCATACAATCCTATTAGCATACATCTAAACAGTCAAATATTTACGAGAATTAAAATACGAGAAGGTAAATCTACGCTATTACAAGGCTTCGGGGAGGGGATTAATTACATAGTCAAAAACCCGGGAAAAAAGCGATAAATAAAAGTCCTAGATTAAACTATTACAAACCATGAACAATTACAACAATATGGTAAAAAATAATAACACGCGCGCGATGAGTCGAATACGAGATAACCAGGGTTTTGACCCTTGCCTAAACCTAATTGTGATTGGTAAGAAAAAGTTTTGGTCATGTTTTGTTATTTAAGAAAATAGAGAAATTATTACATTAAAAAAAATAAAGGCCTAATTCTAATTAATTTTAATCTAAGAAAAATAAATTAATTTACTCTAAACCTATTTTTTGTATTTTTAATTGTTTGAGAAAAAGAGCAAAATTAAATTAAATTAAAGGTTTTAACCTAATTTCTATTTTTTGATTTTATTTATGAAAACAAATTACAATTTCCCTAAATTAAACTAAGTTAAATTAATTTTGATAATAAAAAAAGAACTAATCCTAATTTTGGTGAATTATTGATTTTATGGTTTTTGTGAAAAATAAGTTAATTTGTATATTAAATAAATAAAGAATAAAAAATAAAGAAAAGAAATAAAAGAAAGGATTAGTAATGGGCCTGATGCTGATTAGCAATTGAGGGGGGTTGGAATATGAATTCCTGGGCCCAAATGGCTAAGGCCTGTTTTGACTTTGTCGGATTCAGTGTGCACGTTTGACTGGGGCGTATGGTGGTCTTCTAATGGTGATACGTTGATCTGGAGCGCTGATGAGTTGGATGGCCAGATCTTGATGGTACATGATGGACTTCTTAATTTGCTATGCGATGGATTACCTATTGAAGAAAAATATGAAATAAAGGTTGGGACCTGGGGATCGAACCCAGGTCCTCTGCACTTTTCCCCTGCATGCTTGCCAACTGAGCTATGATGCTTATTTGTATATATAATAAAAATCAATTATAATATAATGAAAACAAAGATTCCTGGAAAAAACACGCTAAATTCAAATGGCCCAACCAAGGGATGACACGCATCATCGTCTTCCTCCCAACCGTCATTTTAGGTAAACAAACTTTTACCTACAGACACTTGTTGTAGGTATATCCTTGTCCATCTCCAAAATCGTGTAGGCTCAAGATAAATGGCCATGGCTGGTACCAATCAACTCGTCTCGTCCTCACGAGTATCATGGTGCCAGAATTAATGTCCAATTTTACCTATCCTGCAAAGCCCTAATCAAGAACACAAAACCCTAGCTATGGCAACATCCTGTACAGGCGTTAGAAATGCAATTAAATGGTACCAATTGTTTGCAAACTCAATGATAAACACGAATATATAATCAAAATATATATAGGATGAGTAAATCAATGAAATCGAATTTGAATTTGGAAGCAAGTCGTGATACCTATAACTTACAATTCCAGGCGTGAAACAGCTCGCAATTGATTGGGATATGTTCCTAGGACCTCCAGCAATTGATTGGAAAAGGAAAGATGGCACGATTTGGTCTCTAGTATGGAAATTGGATCAACACTTTTCTTGAGTTTTTTTGAGTTTTGTTCTTGCTCTGCACGACTGCTTAACCTCTTCTCATGGCCTGCCTTGCTTCTGTATATGTAATACAACTTATTAGGTCAACAAAAACGACCACAATCTTGCTCATCATGGAGATTTGATTTGGTCTTTCATGGCATATGATTTCTTTCCAATTTTGCTCAAATCACATCTTTTTCCAACCAATTTAGCCTTGCACGAGTTGATTCTCAATTGACAGCATATAAGATCTTCTTTCAATGCAAAAATCATCCCTAAAACACAAAATATGATTTATTTAGATTTATTTGATTTTATTTGATTTTATTTGAATTTTAAATGAATAAAAATCAAAATAAATTAAATAAATTAATAAATAAAGCATGGAGGGTCCCATAGGTCGTGGACTGTGTTAGGAATAAGATGAAAGCATAAAAAGTTGGGCCCATTTAGCAAAAAATGCAAATTTGAGCACATTTGACTTTTGGCAATTTTGCAAAAAAGGTCAACTTTGACAATGCATATCTCCCTTAATTTTGATCCTAGGAGGGTTTTCTTGGACTTTTTAGAAAGCTTAATATTTCTTCTAAGCAACCCTTTTGGTCTTATCTCAATTGAGTCTTCCATGTTCATGTATGAAGCTTTGATCCAAAAGGTGTTTTTGTTGACTTTTCAAAATGACCTATAATGTCCAAACTCATATCTTTTTATGAGTGCATATTTTGAACTTGGGAGATGAATATGAATTTTAGGGAATTTCATCCTATTCAAAATGAGCTTTGGATGGGTCATTTCTGATAAAGTATATGAAAGTTATGCTTGGTCAAAGTTGGGTTGACTTTTCCTACAAAACCTTAATTTAGCAACTTTTGGGTTTTGATCAATTGTGAGTAATCCTTGATGAATCATGATCAACCCTTTATCAAATGATGTACAATACTTCAAAATGAGGATTTTGACAAAAAATCTTGAAGTTTGACTGCATGTGGGCCATAGTTGACTTTTGACCTAGCACAGTCGATTTTCAGGCATTTGAGCAATTGACTGAGCAAACTTCTTCTGCAAGGCTTGAAACTTGACATGGATGATCTTGAGAACATATTAGGACAATGGTGAGCATTGGACTCCTTCTTGGTTCACATATCCTAATGAAAATAGAAACCCTAATTTGAGGTAGACTGCCTTAGGAGAGAGTTTATCTGGTCAACTCTTGGACTTCCTTGAGCAATTTGAGGACCTCACTTGACATGTATTGAGAAATATGGGAGGGAAAATTTTGAGGTACAACAGCTGCGCCTGTTCAATCTTCTTAAACCTGAGGATGTAGATTGGCTTATCTGCCTTTCGTGATCTGAAGGTGGAAGATGATTGAACACTAGAGTGCCCAGAAATTTGCACTCGTATGAAGTAATACTCGATTTGTGATATCAGGAATGGGCTTATAGATGTCATTTGGTAGCTGCTAGAGAATTATCGGAGATGGGCTTAAAGATGCCATCTGAAGAGATGTCGACCGCATAAGAGATTCCTTTGCGAGAACCTGTATACCCGTTGTTGAGGAGGACTTCGCTGGGGAATGTTGGTCTCTGTCTTGGGAGAAATAGAGTTTTAGGAGCTTCAATTGTCCGTTACTCTACTGGGGGAATAATTCCGGTTTTAGAAAGCAGAAGTGAATTGTGTGTTTGGTCGGGGTATATGTTGCACCGCGACTTTCTGGGGAAATGTAAAATCAATTGTGTTTGATCGGATCCCGGTCTTACGATGTTATGGATCGCTGTCTGGGGATAAGAGACGAAGAACCCGGATAGTAAGATTGTGAAAAGGAACCTGGATGGTAGGGTTACTTTGATATGAAAGCCTGGATAGTAGGGTCGTGAGAAGGAACCTGGATGGTAGGGTTACTTCGATATGAAAGCCTGGATAGTGGGGCTGTGAGAAGGAACCTGGATAGTAGGGTTACTTCGATATGAAAGCTTGGATAGTAGGGTTGTGAGAAGGAATCTGGATAGTAGGGTTACTTCGATATGAAAGCCTGGATAGTAGGAATGTGAGAAGGAACCTGGATAGTAGGGTTACTTCGATATGAAAGCCTGGATAGTAGGGCTTGAGAAGGAACCTGGATAATAGGGTTACTTCGATATGAAAGCCTGGGTAGTAGGGCTGTAAGAAGGAACCTGGATAGTAGGGTTACTTTGATATGAAATCCTGGATAGTAAGGCTGTAAGAAGGAACCTGGATAGTAGGGTTACTTTGATATGAAAGCCTGGGTAGTAGGGCTGCTGAGAAAACTGCAGAAGGTTGCATTTGTCGCACCGACGATTACTCTGTTTAGCTTCGAGTGTTGATCATGTATCTGTTGAAAATTGTTGATAATAACTGTCTTTTCCTGAAAGAAATGCAGGGTTAGTTATGTGCGATGCATGAGATGCATTGTATGATGACATTCTCAAAATAAATGAAACTATGTTATATGTGATGCATGTGCATGTCATGATGTATGAGCATGAAATGCTGGCATAATAAATTGAATCCGGGAAAATAAATCCCTGACGGTTGTTTGGAGAGTATGAGAAGTGGTATTCTAGACTGCTGTAAAAACCACAATTCCTCCGCTTCTGTTGGGGATGGTGAACAATAATGATTATGCTGAGGACTTGCCCCTTAGCTGGTAAATATTCTGCCGGATGAGGCCCTGTCTGAGGATAACTATGCGGGGAATAACTCTGTTGGAGAGGAGATACTTTGTTGATAGATCTTCTAACTTGGAGAAACAACTTAGCTGAGGATGAATTACTGTTGCTGGTGATAATGAATTCTGTTGGAGATTGAATATCTGCTTGTGAGAGAAATAAACTCTGCTTGGGGCATAACTTACTGAATCGCTTGCGATTGTGAACCTCAATGGAGGAGATTCATGTCTTGTTCAGGAAAGCTAACATCATTGTCTTTGGATACTTTTTACTCTGTGGGGAGTGTATGAATCACTGCTCATGTTCTCAAGTTGGCTCCATCCCAATACCTGATGGGCAGAGTAACTGTAAGGTTCAAGCACTTCTGGTTTGTCCCTAATCCTGGAATTACGAGTAATTGTCTTTTGTTTTTTCATGTAAATATTTATGAGCAGCAATTATTTTCAAATTCATATATCGAAAATGAACCATTGGACTTTCTTGCAAAATGAAATAGGAAAAAGAAAATAAATCAAAGCTTCGTGAAAATGACTTGTATTGATTTTGAAGTTGGCCTGTAATAGGCGTTTTGTACAAGGAGGTTGATGCTCTAGTAAGAGAATGCCGCCGAAAGATAGAAATTACAATTTGTGTTTTAAGAAAGAAAAACAGCTATGTGAAATGAACCCCACTAGGTTCTAACTCTGCTATTGCCTTTATAACTTCAAGCATCTCATCGCTTTACTGCTTGGTCAAAGGTGGATCGGGTTGATTGGCGCCGTCTGAACTTGATAGTCGATATTGAAGTCTGGTTGCAAGATGATCCAATGAGACATAGTGTTACGCTTTGATCCCTAACTTTTGCTTGGACCTCCCTTTTGGGTTTTCGGTCCACCGGGATACCCTTTTTTGCCCAAGTCACCTTTTCAGGTTTTCGACTTACCGGGTGTACAGTTTTTTTTCATTTTCATCCCTTACTTTTGCCCGAAACCTTTTGGTTCACCGGGAAGCCCTTATTTTTGCCTAGGCTAATCAACCTAGCGGGTCTTTGATCATGCGTAGTATCTTTTCACTATGTCTTCATTGACGGGGTGAGGAAGGTCGTCACCATCCATGGTGGTTAGAATCATAGCTCCTCCCGAAAAAATGTTCTTAACCACTGTGATCGGTGGATCTGGAACTGACTGTTTAACGCTGGTTTGCGAAATGTCGCGGAAGCAAGAGTCGCCACCGTCTTTTATTTTCTCCAAATGGAAAGGACAAAAGCACAGAAAAATTCCTTATAGAGATTGCTCTCGGTTTGGGAGGTAGATTATAGAAAGGGAAGGTGTTAGCACCCTTTCTATCCATGGTTATCCATGGGCTCTTAGATACTTGCTCATTTGTATTTTCAAAATGGTTTGTTTGCTTTTCAACTGTGGGTTTTAAAAAGTTTCTTTGAAAATTTCAGTTCGACTCTTGTATCAGTCCTCAAGAGTGTTTGAAAGGTTGCTTTCGAAAGCTTTTTGAAAATGTCGGTGTGAAAGGAGTTTTTGATTTTTGTTTTGAAATTAGAGCAAGTATCTAGAGTCGTCTACCTACCCTAAGGAATTCGTCTGTGTAAATGTTCTTGAAGTAGTGCCATCCCACCATTGAGAGGTAGGTAGCACCACCGTTCGAGGTGTTCGGGTCAATTCGAGGTTCGGGACATGATGATCACCGGAGCAATAGGAAGACACCTTAGAAGCTACCCTCATGCCATGTTCATGGACATGAGGACTTACTAAAACATCCTCTACTCGACGACCACCTTTCGAGGGGCAAGGCAACAGTGAGGCGTACCCTAGGGGTGGTGTGTGATTTGTGTGTCATGTTCATTTATTTTTGTCTTGTTCATGCATTGGTGATCTACGCGTTGCTTTTATTTTTGACATTCATTCTTTCATGCAAATTAATTAACAGTTAAAAAAGATGCGGAAATAAAGGTCCTACGGTATTACAAAGGCGTGGGTCTACATCGCCAAATTAATCCAAGACCCTATTTGAAATAAAACAAAATGCGGAAAATAAATACCCTAATTAATCTATTACATGGCTTTGGGAGAATTACATGAAAAAAGGAAATAAAATAAAAATGCGAGAATAAGTAAAATCGGGAATGCGAGGGCGTGGGACCCTTTTAAGGAAATTAAATTACAATTATGAAATTAATTAAATTTAATGAGAAAAGAGAAGTTATTTTTGAGTTTTTCGTATTTATGGATTTTAGTAAGAAAATTAAATGAAATTAAAAAGAAAAGTCAATTAACCCTAATTCTAAATTGTTTTTTTATTTATTAAGAAAACTATTTAAATTAGACCTAGTTTAAATTAATTATTTACATGGCAAATTTTATTTACAAAAATAATTAATATTCAATAATGATAAAAGAAAAGAAAAAAGAATATAAATATTTAGAACCCTAATTTTACATTTTTTAATTTATTAAAAAAAACATTTAAAATTAAACCTAGAATTAAAACTAAATCAATTAATAAAATTTATTTACAAGGAAAATATTTAAATAAAATATATTTTTATTTATTTTTTATAGTTTCTGAATTTTTTGGGTATTTTTTATATTATGAAAATATTAATTTAAAGAATTAAACTAAAACTAATTAAAACAAATAAAATAGAAAAATATAAAGAGAATGAAAAAGCAAACCAATGGGGGGTGTTGACCCCAATTTGGAGGTATTTTGCCAGCAATTAGGCCCAATGATTTAAGGCCTTTGGTTGACTTTTCAGCGCGCGTGTGGCTCCATTGACCTATGCACATGGTATTCTACAGATCATGGCCATTGGATTGATCTCAGTGGCCATGTGGCATGCTGGGGCGTAGAGTGCATGGTAGTCTTTTGATAAGAAGCTGCATGGAATTATGTTAGCAAGCAAAATATTGAAATAATATGGGGGGACCTGGGAATCGAACCCAGGTCCCAGAGTTTACCAAACCAATGCCCTGCCAATTGTGCTGTTGATCTTCTTTGTTATTATAACGAAACGCAATTATTATAATAAAAAGTAAGTGCAAGTGGTCTGAAGCAAAAAAAAAGCGCGCCAAGCTTTGAATCAGCCAACCACAGCCTTCCAACTCATCTTCTTCCTCGTTTGTGCGTTTTGACCTGGAAAAAGAACATCAAATAGCGGGGGTTTTGAACCCCCACTAACTACAGTATAGGAAAATAGCGATTAGGAATTGGCCCATGATAAATTGAGCGCGAGCATGCCATGTTAATCGTTATGAGCTTCTGATTCTGATGGCATGGGTCTTGTAGGCTGATTTTTCCAGAATAAGGAAACCCTCTTTTTAAGCTCCTGAAACCCTAACGCGTGTTCATGGTAGTTTTGCATACAGGCGTCCAAAACTCAATTGAATAATACCAATGGCTTTAGAAACATCATATTAGTATAAATCACATGTTAAAAGTCATGAATAACGTATGGAAATGCAAACACGATTATCAATTTTTTTCCAGAAAAGTTAGACTCATATCTACCAATTCTTTGCGCTTGGAGAGTGGAGAACGATTGGGTTCTGTTCAGAGGAGTTCCAGGAAGCTTTTGAGATCTTTTTCACGCCTTGAAACGCCTTCAAACTATGAAAACAGGTTTTGGATTTTTTAAGAAAAAGTGAGTTTTGGTCCTTGAGTTCTAGCGCAGCATTCAGGTCCTTTGCACTAGGGTTAGGTTCTGACTTATGTATGGGACGAATTAGGGTAAAGATTTGAGTCAAAAAGCCTTGTAATCATGAATCCAATATTTGATTTTAATGGCATATTTTTTCAATCTTTTTCATGTGTTTTTGGTACTAATCATGGCCAAATCTTTCCTTCTTTGGGTGTGCACGAATCTTGAGTAATCAATGAGAGCAAATGCTGCATAAACAGATTCAAATGCATTTGTTTAGTATTTTTTCCATATTTTATTTAATTAAATGAATTAATTGTGATTAAAAATTCAAATAAATAATAAAAATGATGAAATAAATCCCCTTTGGGCCAAATGGTCGTGCATGGCCTTTGGATGATGAATCTTGGAAGAAAATGTGGCCCATTAGCAATTTTGTGGCATTTGAAGTAAAGTTGACTTTTCAAATTTCCCAACTTCCACAAGGCATATCTTGCTCAATTTGTAAGCTTTTATCATGTTCTCTGACATTTTGGAAAGGTATTGAAGTCCTCTAACCAATGCCTTTTGTCCCATGTCATTTTGATTTACCAATCTCAAGTTATGGCCTTTGACTTAAAGTCCCTTTTTGTTGACTTTTGAAAATGACCTATAATGTTGAAATTGATAACTTTTTGTGAGAGCATTTCTTGGACTTGAAGTGTGAAGAGGAGTTGTAGGAAATGTCTTTCTCTTCAAAATGAGCTTTGGATGGAATTTTTCTGATAAACCATGTGGAAGTTATGCCTTGGTCAAGTTACAGTTGACTTTTTCAACTGTCCAAATATGGAAACTTTTGCATCTTGAGACTTTTTGAGCCATGCCTTGAGAATCATGATCAAGAATTGATCAAATGATGTTTGTGGCTTCAAAATAAGATGTTGACCAAAAATTTGAACTTTTGACTGTCAAATGACCATTTTGCCCCTGCAGTTGACTGTTGGGCAATTAGGGTTTTTGACTGTGCAATTTTGTGCTGTGAGTCTTGAAACTTGACATGAGGATGCTTGACCATGTTTATAGGCATGTGGGACTTGATTGGACCCTTGGAAACTTCAATTACTTTGCCAGACCCAAAACCCTAGTTTTTGACTGTTAGGAGATCCTTGAACTGTGCAACCCTTGGGGAGATTTTGAAGCATGTTCTTTGAAAATTTTGAAGAATATGGGAGGGCAAATTTTGGGGTACAACAGTTGCCCCTGTTCAATCTTCTTAGATCTGAGGATGCAGATTGGCTGACGTGCCTTTCGTAATCCGAAGGTGGAAGATGATTGAACACTAGAGTGCCCAGAAATTTGCGCTCACATAGTAGTGTGATGGTGGGAATGGGCTTATAGATGCCATTTGGAGATTGATGGATAGGATGATGGGCTTATAGATGCCATCTGGGTGTTGATCGCATAAGAGATTCCTTAGCGAGAACTTGCGTACCTGAAAAAGAAAATGATTACCTGACCTGTTACAGGAGCTGGTCTTCAAACTCTTTGTATAGATGCGTCCTGACTGGTTACAGGAATTGAATCTGGAGCTTCAAACGGCGATGAATGAACCAGGGATGGTTACTACCTTAACAGGAACGGTGAGAGAACCTTGGATGATTACCCCCTCAACAGGAACGCTGAGAGAATCCAGGGACGATTACTACCTCAACAGGAACGCTGAGAGAATCTGGGGACGACTTCAACCTCAACAGTAACGCTGAGAGAATCTTGGGCAACTTCAACCTCAACAGGAACGCTGAGAGAATCTTGGGCGAATTCAACCTCAACAGTAACGCTGAGAGAATCTTGGGCGACTTCAACCTCAACAGTAACGCTGAGAGAATCTTGGATGTCTTCTACTGAGTCTTTATTTGGAAAATCTTTTAGGGATCGATTTAACTGGACTAGAGAAGGCCTTTGACTGGATAAGAATCAGGAAAATCTTAGGGTCGATTTAACTGAACCGGACAAGGTCTTGGAATCTTCAACTGGATAAGAATCAGGGAGATCTTAGGGTCGATCTGACTGAACCAGAGAAGGCCTTTGACTGGATAAGAAACAGGAAAATATTAGGGTCGATTTAACTGAACCAGGCTAGGTCTTGAAATCTTCAACTGGGTAAGAATCAGGGAGATCTTAGGATCGATCTGACTGAACCAGGGAAGGCCTTTGACTGGATAAGAAACAGAAAAATCTTAGAGTCGATTTAACTGAACCGGTCTAGGTCTTGGAATCTTCAACTGGATAAGAATCAGGGAGATCTTAGGGTCGATCTGACTGAACCAGAGAAGGCCTTTGACTGGATAAGAAACAGAAAAATCTTAGGGTCGATTTAACTGAACCGGTCTAGGTCTTGGAATCTTCAACTGGATAAGAATCAGGGAGATCTTAGGGTTGATCTGACTGAACCAGAGAAGGCCTTTGACTGGATAAGAAACAGAAAAATCTTAGGGTCGATTTAACTGAACCGGTCTAGGTCTTGGAATCTAGCTGAGAACTTAACTGAATCTTTTCCTAAAAGGTAAAGGTCAGTCATGTGCAATGCATGATATGGATCAAGCGATGATGTTCTCAACATAAATGAGATTTGTAAGATATGATGCGTATGTGCATGCTATAATGCATGGAAGTGCGATACTTATGAATGTATGTTTTTGTCTAGGAAAATAAATCCTTGACGGGTGTCGGGAAGTCACATCCTGGGCTGATGTTGGAGAACAATGCTTTGCTTCCGCTGGGGATGATAGTTGCAAGAATACCGGTAGGAGAAGATAACTCCGTTGGGGAATAAACTTGGCGAATGGATTACTCTGCGGGGAGAAAAAAATACTCTAGCGATCTTGTTGGGGAGCAATACTCTGTGGGGAGAGAGGTACTTTGCTGAAATGTTGATGGTAACTTCGCTGGGGATACCATTGTTATGTTGGAAGTGTTTGATGAACTCCGCTGGGGATAAGACTTCGCCGAAGACGATCTTCCGTGGCTTTTGGCTGAGGATAACCCAGTTATATCCTGATAGGGAAATAACTCTTTGAATAAAGCCGGGAGACGCGTTCGTGCTCTGCGGGGATAAGCTTCCAGAATCTACTGGGGATAAGCTTACTGCTTGGGGAGATGGGTTCCAACCTTCCTGGGGAAACTGGATTGGACTCTCCTGGGGAAGTTAATTTGATATACTGGGGAAATGACTCCAATGAACGTTTGATATACCGCCGGGGAACAATCTTTAGGTCAAGACTGCCGGGGATGCTTGTTAGGAATGTCTGTATATTGTGCTGGGGAATGTTGAGATCTGCTGGAGGATACCCAACTTCCTTAAGGTTGATGATAGCTTTGCTTGGGGAGAGTGTACTGACTTGCTGACGCACTCTCTGGGGGGTTAAGACATACGGGTTGTGTTCTTCTGCCGAACTTACCTTGGTACCCTGATGGACAGAACAATTAGATTGCTTAGACAACTCATCATTGCCCCTGTTTCTGAGGTGGGAGAGGAAGACCTGTGAGGTGCTGATAGTTGTTGGTGGGCAAACCTTTTTCTGGTAAGCAAGTGACAAGATGCTGGGACATAGTCGTACGCTTTTGATCCCTAACTTTTGCCTGGACCGCCCTTTCGGGTTTTCAGTCCACCGGGACACCCATTTTTGCCCAAGCCGCCTTTTCAGGTTTTCGACTTGCCGGGTGTACATGTTTTTTCATTTTATCCCTCATTTTGCCCGAACCCTTTTGGTTCGCCGGGAAGCCCTTATTTTTGCCTAGGTGTGTCAACCTAGCGGGTCTTTGATTACGCGTAGTATTCTTTTCGACTATATCCACGCTCTCAGAATGTAGGGAGTTGCCCCTGTTAGAAGTGTTTTGTCATGCCACCAGAAGGTGTTTGATCCGGCAAGATTCGTTGTTGGAATGCCACAAGTGACCTAGGCGGAGATTTGCCCCAGGCTACTTGGCCTTTGAGAGATTCTCCGAATCTTGACTTAACTGCCCCAGATGATGGATAATGGTCATACCTGCCCCTTGATTGGAAGTGCTTTTGTTCACTAGGTATTCATCGTGCGAATTTCCCTGCTGTTCAAACAAATATTCATATGCAAACAATGTTATATCAAAAATGCAAAGCTTATGTCTGTCTTGAAGATTTTGAAAATGCATTCTTTTTCATAAAACAAGTGAATGTTTGTAAAACGTGATGTCAACTTCGTATTTACCGTAGGCCTTAAGGAGTCAGGATACTTTTCGTAACAGTATGCTTTCGAACTAACCCATGCTTCAGCTAGGACTTTTAAGGGTTATAACGTGGCCTGGTTCATGGTTTAAGAAACAAAGGATAAAGGCTCAAATTATTTGTACCCACCCTCTCTTCGTGATGTTCTTCAAACCTAAACTCAGCTGATTGTGCGTTAGACTTTGTTTGAGTCTTTGCTCTGATATTCCGGTGATGGTTCGGATGTTGACAATTTATTTGAATAGGCAGTCATTTTTGTTTGGTTTAGGGTTTGTAAGACCTCTTTCTTTTTCTTTCATTATCCCTGTTTTTTGCCTGAACTGTTTCTTTTTGTGATTACAGTCAGCGGGATGCCCCAGTTTTGTAAGTCTCCTTCGTAGGTTTTGACTTATTGGGTTTTTATTTTGAGAAGTAATGACTGCCTGTCTTTATGATTGTTCGGGACCATCACTGTCTTTTGCTTTGTAAGGACTTCTTTGGTGCCATTTGTTATGCACTTGGATCAACTGAGAAAACTACCCTGCCCCAGGTTATGATTAAGGGTTTTAATTTTCGAAAAGAAAACTCCTACTTCTTTGGCTCAAAGGGGTTGACGAGGGATTATCTTCCTTGTAACTCCAGTGTTTAGGGATTGAAACAATGCATGTACCTCATCAGCGGGGTCTGTTCAAAAGCATACTGTAATTGTCGTGGTATCGTTTTCGTCATCCTCCCTCAAGAGGCTTAGAATTATTAATCGAGCGTTGATCATCAGAAAAAATATGAAAATAATTTGCATATAGTGAATACGGATATATTGCTTCAAAACAGACATATGCGATGCATTAATGAAATAACAACGTTTAACATGAGTAAATGTTTGAACAAAAGAAAATTATAACTTGAAAATCCTAATGAACAAAAGTCTTTTCATCCCAGGGCTTGTTACTTCAAATGGTGAGCCTTGGAGGGATGGTAGAAAAACTCAGCCTGACCATCTTGTGTGAACTCCAATGCTCCTTCATCAATCAGGTCCTGGATCTTGTTCTTCAGAGCCCAACACTCATTTGTATCATGTCCTGGACTGGCAGAGTGGTAGGCACACATTTTATTGGGATCATAGATAGGAGATGCTGTGTTGGGGTTCCGGGGATGAGCCCTTAATGTGATCAGGTTCAACCTCAACAGGCGTTATAAAGCTTGAAACAGCGACATATTGAGCTGGGTGAATTGCCTCCAGGGCTGGTCTGGCTGAAGCTGGTGAAGGTGATGCTGAATTTGTGACACTGGAACCATTTGAGGAGCTCTCCCCTTACCTCCTTGTCTCAAAGATGGTTGAATGATGACTGGCCCTTCAACCTTAGATGTTTGCCCCAGTTGATTACCCTGAAGCAGTTGGTTGATGAGAACTCCGAGCTCTTCTTGTCTTTGAGATAAACTTTGAATGGCAGTCACCTGCCCCAGCATCTGGGCTTTCAATGCATCCACTTCAACTTGCAGATGTTTTAGCCGTTCGTCCTCAGCACTGTTCCTGACCAAAGTCTCCATGAGAAGTGTTCTTAGCTCCTCCTGCCCCTTGGATAGATTCAGGAGGATTTCCCTGAACCGAGTCTCTTGAGCATGGAAGTCCTGGTTGTCTTGTTGGGAAGCCATTACTGAAATAAACAGCGAGAAAGGTAAGTGCCTTGCAACAAGGATACCTGTTATGCAATGATGTGTATGACATGCATGTAATGTTTTCAAGGACCTCGCGGGATAAACAAGAAATTTGTTAGAATTGGAGTCCGATAGCTTGATTGAAGGAACTGCATGTTGTTGAGAGTCTTTCTTCAAGGGTCAAAGCTCACCATATCGAGTCGGTCATAGCCCCTGACAACCTTGGCTAGAGGAAAATAAATCCCCTTTGCCCCTTGCTGAGAGTCCTTCTTCAAGGGTCAAAGCTCACCATATCTGGTGGGTCATAGCCCCTGGCAACCTTGGCTAGAGGAAAGTAAATCCCCTTTTCCCCTTGCTGAGAGTCCTTCTTCAAGGGTCAAAGCTCACCATATCTAGTGGGTCATAGCCCCTGACAACCTTGGCTAGAGGAAAGTAAATCCCCTTTGCCCCTTGCTAGACATTTTGTTCACCATGACCTGCATCACAAGCCCTTGAGATCCTTGAAATGGGTTAGTCCTTATGTAGGATGTATGCAATGGTATGATGTTATGCTTATGCACGGGGTAATGTAGGTAAACCCTGTTACGAGTCCCAATTAAGGACTGTAAACAAAACCTGCAAGAAACTCAGTACACTCTGTTATGAGTACCAATTAAGGACTATAAACAAAACCTGCAAGAAACTTAGTAAACCCTGTTATGAGTCCCAATTAAGGACTATAAACAAAACCTGCAATAAATTTAGTAAACCCTGTTATGAGTCCCAATTAAGGACTATAAACAAAACCTGCAGGTAGTTCCTGTGTCAGATAACAAGCATGCAAGTAGTCAAGTACGAAGGCACACAAGTCACACAAGAGAAGCCCTTAGAGTTTAGGCCAGCATGAGGTCTAGGTATTACCCTCTTTCAGTTTGTTGGTTCATACCTGTCCTATCAAAAGTAACCGGGTTCTTAGAGGATCCCAATATCATTGACTACCCTCAATCGGTCATAACTCCAGCATCGCAATCTTTTCTTGCGGCCAGAACCATCACGAGAGTTTAGCCTCACTGGGCGTAGCATACTGCTACTGTTCTAAAGGCCAAGTTGTGTCATTTAAGGTTCTAAGGTCTGTTGGTGTTTAACGACTCCTTGGAAGACCCATATTCTCCTCGTTACGACACAAGAGATATCGGTACAGACCAAGGTGCCACACCAACGTAGCCACTGCTTCACCCGTGTCGGTCTACGCCGGACAGGTCCCTCACAGCTTATGCTACCTAAACAGGGTATCCCCAGATCCGGGTTAGGATCTATGTAACTCCCATGCAACCCACAATTTAAAGCAAACAAGTCAATACAATTGAAAACACAGTTATGAACTAATCCTAAGGTACACCTCACTTTATAAGTATCTCCAGCAGAGTCGCCAGTTCTGTGATCGGTGGATCAGGAACTGACTGTTTAACGCTGGTTCGCGAAATGTCGCGGAAGCAAGAGTCGCCACCGTCTTTTATTTTCTCCAAATGGAAAGGACAAAAGCATAGAAAAATTCCTTATAGAGATTGCTCTCGGTTCGGGAGGTAGATTATAGAAAGGGAAGGTGTTAGCACCCTTTCTATCCATGGTTATCCATGGGCTCTTAGATACTTGCTCATTTGTATTTTCAAAATGGTTTGTTTGCTTTTCAACTGTGGGTTTTAAAAAGTTTCTTTGAAAATTTCAGTTCGACTCTTGTATCAGTCCTCAAGAGTGTTTGAAAGGTTGCTTTCGAAAGCTTTTTGAAAATGTCGGTGTGAAAGGAGTTTTTGATTTTTGTTTTGAAATTAGAGCAAGTATCTAGAGTCTTCTACCTACCCTAAGGAATTCGTCTGTGTAAATGTCCTTGAAGTAGTGCCATCCCACCATTGAGAGGTAGGTAGCACCACCGTTGGAGGTGTTCGGGTCAATTCGAGGTTCGGGACATGATGATCACCGGAGCAATAGGAAGACACCTTAGAAGCTACCCTCATGCCATGTTCATGGACATGAGGACTTACTAAAACATCCTCTACTCGACGACCACCTTTCGAGGGGCAAGGCAACAGTGAGGCGTACCCTAGGGGTGGTGTGTGATTTGTGTGTCATGTTCATTTATTTTTGTCTTGTTCATGCATTGGTGATCTACGCGTTGCTTTTATTTTTGACATTCATTCTTTCATGCAAATTAATTAACAGTTAAAAAAGATGCGGAAATAAAGGTCCTACGCTATTACAAAGGCGCGGGTCTACATCGCCAAATTAATCCAAGACCCGATTTGAAATAAAACAAAATGCGGAAAATAAATACCCTAATTAATCTATTACATGGCTTTGGGAGAATTACATGAAAAAAGGAAATAAAATAAAAATGCGAGAATAAGTAAAATCGGGAATGCGAGGGCGTGGGACCCTTTTAAGGAAATTAAATTACAATTATGAAATTAATTAAATTTAATGAGAAAAGAGAAGTTATTTTTGAGTTTTTCGTATTTATGGATTTTAGTAAGAAAATTAAATGAAATTAAAAAGAAAAGTCAATTAACCCTAATTCTAAATTGTTTTTTATTTATTAAGAAAACTATTTAAATTAGACCTAGTTTAAATTAATTATTTATATGGCAAATTTTATTTACAAAAATGATTAATATTCAATAATGATAAAAGAAAAGAAAAAAGAATATAAATATTTAGAACCCTAATTCTACATTTTTTAATTTATTAAAAAAACATTTAAAATTAAACCTAGAATTAAAACTAAATCAATTAATAAAATTTATTTACAAGGAAAATATTTAAATAAAATATATTTTTATTTATTTTTTATAGTTTCTGAATTTTTTGGGTATTTTTTATATTATGAAAATATTAATTTAAAGAATTAAACTAAAACTAATTAAAACAAATAAAATAGAAAAATATAAAGAGAATAAAAAAGCAAACCAATGGGGGGTGTTGGCCCCAATTTGGAGGTATTTTGCCAGCAATTAGGCCCAATGATTTAAGGCCTTTGGTTGACTTTTCAGCGCGCGTGTGGCTCCATTGACCTATGCACATGGTATTCTTCAGATCATGGCCATTGGATTGATCTCAGTGGCCATGTGGCATGCTGGGGCGTAGAGTGCATGGTAGTCTTTTGATAAGAAGCTGCATGGAATTATGTTAGCAAGCAAAATATTGAAATAATATGGGGGGACCTGGGAATCGAACCCAGGTCCCAGAGTTTACCAAACCAATGCCCTGCCAATTGTGCTGTTGATCTTCTTTGTTATTATAACGAAACGCAATTATTATAATAAAAAGTAAGTGCAAGTGGTCTGAAGCAAAAACAAAAGCGCGCCAAGCTTTGAATCAGCCAACCACAGCCTTCCAACTCATCTTCTTCCTCGTTTGTGCGTTTTGACCTGGAAAAAGAACATCAAATAGCGGGGGTTTTGAACCCCCACTAACTACAGTATAGGAAAATAGCGATTAGGAATTGGCCCATGATAAATTGAGCGCGAGCATGCCATGTTAATCGTTATGAGCTTCTGATTCTGATGGCATGGGTCCTGTAGGCTGATTTTTCCAGAATGAGGAAACCCTCTTTTTAAGCTCCTGAAACCCTAACGCGTGTTCATGGTAGTTTTGCATACAGACGTCCAAAACTCAATTGAATAATACCAATGGCTTTAGAAACATCGTATTAGTATAAATCACATGTTAAAAGTCATGAATAACATATGGAAATGCAAACACGATTATCAATTTTTTTCAGAAAAGTTAGACTCCTATCTACCAATTCTTTGCGCTTGGAGAGTGGAGAACGATTGGGTTCTGTTCAGAGGAGTTCCAGGAAGCTTTTGAGATCTTTTTCACGCCTTGAAACGCCTTCAAACTATGAAAACAGGTTTTGGATTTTTTAAGAAAAAGTGAGTTTTGGTCCTTGAGTTCTAGCGCAGCATTCAGGTCCTTTGCACTAGGGTTAGGTTCTGACTTATGTATGGTACGAATTAGGGTAAAGATTTGAGTCAAAAAGCCTTGTAATCATGAATCCAATATTTGATTTTAATGGCATATTTTTTCAATCTTTTTCATGTGTTTTTGGTACTAATCATGGCCAAATCTTTCCTTCTTTGGGTGTGCACGAATCTTGAGTAATCAATGAGAGCAAATGCTGCATAAAAAGATTCAAATGCATTTGTTTAGTATTTTTTCCATATTTTATTTAATTAAATGAATTAATTGTGATTAAAAATTCAAATAAATAATAAAAATGATGAAATAAATCCACTTTGGGCCAAATGGTCGTGCATAGCCTTTGGATGATGAATCTTGGAAGAAAATGTGGCCCATTAGCAATTTTGTGGCATTTGAAGTAAAGTTGACTTTTCAAATTTCCCAAAAATTTCCCAACTTCCACAAGGCATATCTTGCTCAATTTTTAAGCTTTGATCATGTTCTGTGACATTTTGGAAAGGTCTTGAAGTCCTCTAACCAATGCCTTTGGTCCCATGTCATTTTGATTTACCAATCTCAAGTTATGGCCTTTGACTTAAAGTCCCTTTTTGTTGACTTTTGAAAATGACCTATAATGTTGAAATTGATAACTTTTTGTGAGAGCATTTCTTGGACTTGAAGTGTGAAGAGGAGTTGTAGGAAATGTCTTTCTCTTCAAAATGAGATTTGGATGGAATTTTTCTGATAAACCATGTGGAAGTTATGCCTTGGTCAAGTTACATTTGACTTTTTCAACTGTCCAAATATGGAAACTTTTGCATCTTGAGACTTTTTGAGCCATGCCTTGAGAATCATGATCAAGAATTGATCAAATGATGTTTGTGGCTTCAAAATAAGATGTTGACCAAAAATTTGAACTTTTGACTGTCAAATGACCATTTTGCCCCTACAGTTGACTGTTGGGCAATTAGGGTTTTTGACTGTGCAATTTTGTGCTGTGAGTCTTGAAACTTGACATGAGGATGCTTGACCATGTTTATAGGCATGTGGGACTTGATTGGGCCCTTGGAAACTTCAATTACTTTTCCAGACCCAAAACCCTAGTTTTTGACTGTTAGGAGATCCTTGAACTGTGCAACCCTTGGGGAGATTTTGAAGCATGTTCTTTGCAAATTTTGAAGAATATGGGAGGGAAAATTTTGGGGTACAACAAACACAAATGACCCTTCGTATGTGGGAGTCCATTTGCCCCTGGGATCACCTTGCGGTAGTATGATGCGCTTGATCACTAGATCCCCGACTTGATATTCCTGGTGTTTGGCTTTCTTGTTAAAAGCCTTGATCATTCGCTTTTGATACGTCTGACCATGATAGATAGCAGTAAGTCTCTTTTCATCAATTAGATTCAGTTGATCAAGTCGGGTTTGGATCTAGTCGTCTTCGTTCAAACCGCATCCTTCATAATCCTGAGAGAGGGTATCTGGACCTTGATGGGTAGGACTGCCTCCATGCCATATACCAGAGAGTAAGGTGTTGCCCCTGTCGAAGTTCGCGCTGAGGTACGGTACCCATGCAGAGCAAATGGTAACACCTCGTTCCAGTCTTTGTATGTCATCGTCATCTTCTGCACAATCTTCTTGATGTTTTTGTTAGCTGCTTTAACAACGCCATTCATCTTCGGTCGGTAGGGAGAAGAGTTATGATGTTGTATCTTGAATTGTTTGCAGAGCTCGGTGATCATTGTATTATTGAGATTTGTACCATTGTCAGTAATAATCCTCTCTGGTACACCATATTGACAAATCAGATTGTGTCGGATGAACCGCACCACGACGTTCTTGGTTACCGTAGCAAAGGAAGTTGCCTCAACCCACTTCGTAAAGTAATCAATGGCTACCAGAATGAAACGATGTCCGTTAGACGCAGTGGGCCTGATCTCGCCGATCATGTCGATGCCCCACATCGCAAAGGGCCAGGGAGCTGTCAAAACATTCAGGGGAACCGGAGGTACATGCACCTTGTCATCATAGACTTGGCATTTATGACAGGTTCGAGAGTGCTGATAACAATCGGCTTCCATGGTGGACCAGTAATGTCCCGCCCGTAGGATTTTCTTTGCCATGGTATGTCCACTGGAATGAGTTCCGAAAGTACCTTCATATAACTCTGTCATGATCCTTTCTGCCTCGCTCTTGTCTATGCACCACGGTAAGGTTGAATCATGGTTACGCTTATAGATGATCCCATTACTGATGAAGAACTTCGTAGCGAACCTCCTCAGAAACTTTTTATCATTAAAAGATGCCCCCTCTGGGTATTCTTGAGCCTCAAGATACCTCTTCACCTCGTGAAACTAGGGTTTATCTGCCACTTCTTCAGTCTCAATGTCACAGCAATGTGCGGGTTCGTCCAACCTCTCAATGGTAATCTGGGGAGCTTCATTGTCCCGCCTAACTTTGAACATGGAAGACATGGTAGCTAGCGCGTCCGCCAACTGGTTCTCTTCTCTGGAGAAATGTTCAAAGGTTATCTCCTCAAAGTGCAGGAGCAATGTTAGTACATACTCTTTGTAAGGAATAAGATTCGGGTGCTTCATATCCCACTCGCCTATGATCTGACTTATCACTAGGGCAGAATCTCCGAATACACTCAAGAACTTGCTCCTTAGGTCAATAGAAGCTCGAAGACCCATGATACATGCTTCATACTCTGCCATATTGTTGGTGCAGTTAAAACATAATCGGGCGGTGAACAGAGTATGACAGCCCTCAGGAGATATAATTACAGCGCCAATGTCGTTACCCAAAGCGTTTGATGCTCCATCAAAATACATAGACCATCAGGATCCTTCCTCAGGTCCTTCATCTGGTCCAGGTTCTTCGCAACCGGTTACCAACATGATATTCTCATCTGGGAACTCGAAATTCATGGACTGGTAGTCATCCACGGCTTGATGCGCCAAATGATCCGCCAATACACTCCCCTTGATTGCTTTTTGGGTTATGTAATGGATGTCGTATTCGGTTAAGATCATCTTCCATCTTGCTATTCTTCCAGATAAGGCGGACTTCTCAAAAATATACTTGATCTGATCCATCTTTGATATCAACAAGGTAGTGTGAGTCAGCATATACTATCTCAGTCGGCGAGCAGCCCATGCCAAAGCGCAGCAAGTTTTCTCGAGCAATGAGTATCAGGTCTCACAGTCGGTAAAAAAATTTCTAAGGTAATAAATGGCGTGCTCTTTTCGACCAGACTCGTCATGCTGCCACAGCACACACCCCATTGAATTGTCTAGTACTGTCAAGTATAATATCAAAGGTCTTCCTTCATCTGGAGGCATCAGAATTGGTGGTTCTTAAAGTTATTCCTTCATTCTTTCGAAAGCGGTCTAGCACTCATCATTCTACTTTACCACTTGATCTTTCTTCAACAGCTTGAAGATTGACTCACAAGTAGTAGTCAGATGTGAAATGAACCTGGCGATGTGATTCAGACGTCCCAAGAAACCTCTAACTTCTTTTTCTGTACGGGGAGTCGGCATCTCTTATATGGATTTTTCCTTTGCAGGGTCTACCTGAATACCTTTGTCACTGACAACAAAGCCCAGAAGCTTACCAGACCTTACCCCGAAGGTACACTTGTTCAGATTCAACCTCAACTTGTACGTCTTCAACCTGTCAAACAGTTTCTAGAGATGATCAAGGTGCTCTTCCTCAGTCTGGGACCTGGCGATCATGTCGTCAACATAAACCTCGATCTCGTGGTAAATCAGATCATGTAACAAAGCGGATATGGCGCGCTGATAAGTCGCCCCAGCATTCTTCAACCCAAAAGGCATTACCTTGTAACAGAAGGTGCCCCACTGTGTAACGAAGTTTGTCTTCTCCATGTCCTCAGGAGCCATATTGATCTGGTTGTAGCCAGAAAAACCATCCATGAATGAGAAGATCTTGTGCTGCGTGGTTTTGTCGACTAGAACATCAATATGAGGAAGTGGGAAGTCATCCTTGGGGCTTGCCCTGTTCAGATCTCTGTCGTTCACACACATTCGTACCTTATCGTCCTTCTTAGGTACCAGAACAACGTTGGCAACCCACTACGGATAAGAAGTAACAGCTAAGAATTCGGCTGTTGTACCCTGAAATTTTCCCTCTCATTTTATCAAGATTCTCCTCACAAGACTCTTTGAACTCCAAACAGGATTAGGGTTTGCTCAGCTCAAGACATCTCCTTGCACTGTTGACCTGAAATTAGGGTTTGAGTTTGCACAAGTATTTTTGGACTTCTAATGCCTTATTTGACTTTCATACTTCATGTTAGACCTCTAAGATTGCCCATACCAAGTTCCAAGCCTTGAATCACTTTTTTGCCCAGTCAATTGGATAGTTGACCTAAAAATCAATTGTATTGGGAAAAAGTCAAATGTGGCCAATTTACAGTCAAACCTCATAATTTTGGATCCACATCAACATTATAGACTCATGTGAACCATTTGATCAAGTTTGGACCACAACTCCTCGAGAAATTTGATCAGATCATCAAAAGGGCAAAATGGTTAAAATTAGGGTTTTGACTATAGAAGGGCAATTTCTGATTTTTCACCTAGCCAATGGAAAATTGGTTTCAAGCATGGTTTCAAGGACTCAATGGCATCATCTTGACCTAATCACAAGGCTCAAAAGATCTCAAAAGCATGGGATTGACAGATGAATTTTCCAGTCAACTGATCAAAAATCAACTGTACACTGAAAAGTCAAACTTTGAATTTTTGGTTAAAATCAAGTGCCAAGGGTCATTTTTCATCAAGATGTGTCAAAACATGAAACTTGTTCTAAGTTATGAAAATTTCTTATTTTTTCCCAACTTTTCCCAACTTTTTCACCATGATGCAATTGGATTCAAAGAAAACTTCCAACATGAAAGTTGTAGTCCTCCACAAAATCTACAACTTTTATTCACAAAGATTTCCCAAAATATGCTTGGATCTCAAGTTATGATTTTGTGAATAGGGGTCCATAAAACTTTTAACTTAGTGAAATTTTGCCCTAGTTTAGGCAGGATTTTGACCTATCTTCATGGCAACTTTTCACATAGTTCCAAGTGGATTCTCAAAATGCATTTCAAAGATGGATTGTAGAGCATGTTACAAGATTTCCAAAATGTCCAAGAACTCTCCAAAATCATTTATGGTTAGGGAGGATCGAAGAAAAGAAAATGGCCATTTTTCACTTTTGTCCATGGCATTTTTCACATTGATACAAGTTGCAAATCAGTTTGGATCATGCTTGTACTTGGTTTATAGGTTCTAATCCTTTCTACACTCATAAATTAAATGCAAATACATTGGTTAATGGCATTATTTTGATCTTTGAAGCTTTGTACAAGGGTTTAATCCAAAAATGGCAAAAAGGCTACATTGCTACTTTGATAAAGCACACTTTATGCAATTTTGTTTATCTTGAGCATTGAACCTAATCTCTTTGTGCAAACAAGATCCATAAACATCAGAAAAGGTTTACCAACTCTCCTCAGGCCTTGAGCTAGCCTGTACAGGCGGTGGCATTGTCACTTCCCACCTTTTTTTCAAAAACAAGCAATTGTGCAAAAAGTCCACAACTTGAAAATCTGATAAGAGCAAGTCTTGGACTCATTTCAAACAAGTTCAGCATAATGTACCAAGCCTGAAACACGATTGCCAAGCCTCTAAAACACCCTTAAGCACAAAAATCACAAGTTCTTTCAAAAACAGGGCAAGCTCTGCAGAACCACTTCCAAAATAAATTTGCCTCGTGCGTTTTGCTTGAAACCACTTCAAACACATTCAATACATTCCATCTGAACTATCCAAGCCCTTCTCAAAAAACTATAACTTCATTTTCAAGCTTCACCATTTTCAATTTCTGAGTTTGCAGGTTGAGTTCTATAGGGAGATTCAAGCCATTTCAAAGCAAGCTAAGCATTAGGAGAGGTCAAAGGGACTTCAGGCAAGCTCAAAAGACCTTCAGGCCTCATTCAAATTTGCTGCATTGCCATATTCGAACTTGACTGAAACAGGTAATTTTCAAACTTCTATCTCCTTATTTAGGCATCATTAGGCTTAGGTTTGTGAAGCAAAAATGTAGTCCTTAATGCCCTTGAGTTATACATATGCATAGTTTGTATTTATATTAACTGAGCTAGGAGAATTTGGATGTTAAAGTTACTGAAAAAACTAGGTCATAAATTGGGGGTGATAAAATTCTCTCTGGTCTTTGAGAGTTAGATCAAGTTTTTTTATATCATTAGAATCGTGTGATGATGAGCTATAACTTTCATGTTGCAAGATTTTGTTTTTAAGCATGTATGCAGGTGTGATCGGTGGAAATGAGAAGTGACTGTTTTTTAAGCTGGTTTCGCGAAATGTCGCGGTAAGCAAGAGTCGCCATCGTCTTTTATGTTCTCGAACATGGAAAGGACAAAAGCACAGCAAAATTCCTTATTCGAGAATGTTTCTCAGTTCGGGAGGTAGATTTATAGAAAGGGAAGGTGTTAGCACCCTTTCTATCCGTGGTTATCCACGGGCTCTTAGGTACTTGCTCTTATGTTTTCAAAAATTGTTTGCTTTTCAAGTGTGTGTGGGTTTTGAAAAAGTTTCGTTTGAAAAATTTCTAAGTAACTCTTGTATCTGTCCTCAAGAGTGTGTGAAATATTTGTTTGAAAACTTTTAGAAAGTGTGAAAAGTTTGTTTTTGTTTGTTTGAAAAGAGCAAGTACCCATGAGAATCTACCTACTCTAAGGAATTAGGTTGTGTAAGAGTCCTTTAGATAGTGCTATCCCACCATTGAGAGATAGGCAGCACCGTCGTTGGAGTTGTTCGGATCAATTCGATTATGAGGGACATGTGGTCACTGAAGCAATGGTAGGACACCTTAGAAGTAACCCTAATGTCCTAGATCCTTTTTTATCCGAGGCAACCGTTTCGAGGCAACTGGATCTTTTGGACAGAAGGGCGACCTCTAAGACACCCTATACTTGATGACCACGTTCGAGGCAACCAGTGAGGCGTACCCTAGGAGTGGCATGTGCTTTGTGTGTTGTTTTTCAGTTAATTGTCTTTGTACATGTTATTTGTGAGCTACGGATTAATTTTATTTACATACATTCTTTCATGCATTTTTTTAACAGTTAGGAGTGCGGAAAATAAATTGCGGAAATGTAAATCTAACTATTACAAGGCGCGGGCCTATACATCGCCAAAAGACAAAAACCCGTTTTGGTAAATAAGTGCGAGAATTTAAATAAAGCGGTAAAAATCCCTAATTAACTATTACATACTATGTACAGATACATAAATATAAAATAAGAAAATAAATACGTGCGAAAGAAAGAATCGGGAACGTCCTAAGGGTGTTGACCCTTTTAAGAAAAGAATTGAATTTTTTGTCTTTTTTTGTAATTAATGAAATTAAAACTAATAACTAATTAATTAATTAATTAAGAAAATGATATTTTTGTGTTTTTATGTTTTTAATGAAATAAAATAAAAAGGAATTAAAATTAAAAGTTAATAAAATCTAATTCTAAATTTATTTTAGTTATTAAAAAAAGATTAAAATTGCCTAATTAAACTAATTAATTAATTATAATTTAATTACAAAACAATGAATTAAAGTGAAATTAATAAATAAGAATAATAAAAATATTAGTTTTTTTGATTTTTTTGTTTATGAAAATAATTATCTATGAATTAAATAATAATAATAATAATAGTTAATAATAATAATTAGTTAAAAGAAAATAAAAAAAGGAAAAGAAAACAAAAGAAAATATGAAAGAACCATGGGGGTGTTGGCCCAGGTATGGAGGTTTGAGGAAGCAATATGGCCCAATAAGCTTAAGCCTTTGTTGACTTTAGGAATTTCCTGCACGTGCTTTGACTTGGAGCATGGTATCCAGCATCTCATAGCCCCTGGATTGATCTTTGAGACCACTTGGCGCATGATCGTTTGATGCACATGGTGGAAAGCCTTTGTGAAACCTACACAGGAACATGTTATGGAAAAATAGAAATAAGCATTTGGGGGACCTGGGATGTTGGTGGAGTGCTTGGAAGTAGTTGAATCTGGCTAGATCAGGTCTTTCGAGCTTGACAACTTCAAGGAAATTTTTGCAATTTTGGGGCGTTCTCTAGGCTGTGTGTATTTTTCTGTAATGCTTTCTCATGGCTTGTATTTATAGAGGAGATGGAGGGGACAAAGAAATAAGGCAAAAATCCAAGCCATAAAGCCATGCTTTCAAACCAAAATCCAACAAATTAAAAAGCTTCCAAAATTTGCAAAACTTTCCCTTTCCATGCTTACATGTATCTGGACATCTTGGCACAAATTCAAAATTTTGTGTACAAAAAATAGCTTGCACGAATTTGGCACCTAGTAAATGGCATATAAAGGTCATTCAAACCACAAAGATCCCATTTAATTAATTTTTTTGATTTTATTTGAATTTTATGGATTTAAAATGGATTAAATCAATAAAAATTAAATAAAATAGAAAAATTAATTTTTAATCTTGAAATTAATCATGGGACACGTGGGTGGCATGACAAGACTAAATCAAGTTGAAAAAGTGGGCCCTTTTTGTCAAAAATTGAAGTTTCAAGGATAGTTGACTTTGGCCATTTCACAAAAATTTCCCAACTTCTCCAATGCATATCTTGCTCAATTTTGATCATATAACATGTTCTTGGACATTTTGGAAAGGTCTTGAAGTCCTCTAACCAATGCCTTTGGTCCCATGTCATTTTGACTTACCAATCTCAAGTTATGGTCTTTGACTTAAAGTGCCTTTTTGTTGACTTTTGAAAATGACCTATAATGTTGAAATTGATAACTTTTTGTGAGAGAATTTCTTGGATTTGGAATGTGAAGATGAGTTGTAGGAAATGTCATCCCCTTCAAAATGAGAATTGGATGGGATTTTTCTGATGAACCATGAAAAAGTTATGCCTTGATCCAGTTACAGTTGACTTTTCAACTGTCCAAAAATAGAAACTTTTGACACCTTGATGATTTTTGAGCCATTCTTGTGAAATCATGGTCAAGATTTGACCAAATGATGATTGTGGCTTTAAAATAAGATGTTGACCAAAAATTTTGACTTTTGACTGCCAAATGACCATTTTGCCCCTACAGTTGATTGTGAAGCAATTAGGGTTTTTGACTGTGCAACTTGACCTTGTGAGCCTTGAAACTTGGCATGTAGAGCTTGACAATGTGTATAGGCATATGTGACTTGATTGAGCCCTTGAAAACCTCAACTTCCTTGCATGAACCAAAACCCTAATTTGACTGGCTTAGGAGATGGTTTGACTGTGCAATCCCTTGAGAAGACTTGAGCAAATTGAGATGATGCTTGTCAAAACTTTGAAGAATATGGGAGAGCAAATTTTGGGGTACAACAGTTGCCCCTGTTCAATCTTCTTAGACCTGAGGAATGTAGATTGGCTTGTGTGCCTTTCGTGATCCGAGGGTGGAAGATGATTGAACACTAGAGTGCCCAGAAATTTGCACTCACATAGTAGAGTATCAGCAGTGTGATGTCGGGAATGGGCTTATAGATGCAATTTGGAAAGATGGTGGATAGGGGGATGGGCTTATAGATGCCATCTGGAGATGTGACAGAACCTTGTCGGGAATAGGCTTATAGATGCCATTTGGAACTGTAATGGATAGTTGTGGAGATGGGCTTATAGATGCCATCGGGAGGTGTCGATCGCGTAAGAGATTCCTTAGCGAGAACTTGCGTACTTGAGAAAGAAAGATAATTACCTGGCCTGTTACAGGTGTTGATCTTCACTCGGTCGCTCACAGACATGCCCTGGCTAGATACAGGTATCGAATCTGGAACTTCAAAAGGTTGCTGGGTTGTCTCTACTAACAGGTTATCTCAGAAAAATCTTTAGGATTTAACTGAACCAGAGGAGGTTTTGTCTTTCTTGACGAGTTGTCTCTTTGGACGGGTTGTCTTCATGGACAGGTCGTCTTCAACGACGAGTGATCTTCAATGACGAGTTGTCTTCAATGACGAGTTGTCTTCAATGACGAGTTGTCTTAAGTGACGAGTTGTCTTCAATGACGAGTTGTCTTAAATGACGAGTTGTCTTCAATGACGGGTTGTCTTCAACGACGGGTGTCTATAATGACGGAATGTCTTCAATGACGGGTGTCTATACTGACGAGTTGTCTTAAATGACGAGTTGTCTTAAAGGACGAGTTGTCTTCAATGAAGAGTTGTCTTTAATGACGAGTTATCTTAAGTGACGAGTTGTCTTCAATGACGAGTTGTCTTAAATGACGAGTTGTCTTCAATGACGGGTTTTCTTCAACAACGGGTGTCTATAATGACGGAATGTCTTCAATGACGGGTGTCTATACTGACGAGTTGTCTTAAATGACGAGTTGTCTTCAATGACGAGTTGTCTTTAATGACGAGTTGTCTTCAATGACGGGTTGTCTTCAACGAAGGGTGTCTATAATGACGGAATGTCTTCAATGACGGGTGTCTATACTGACGAGTTGTCTTAAATGACGAGTTGTCTTCAATGACGAGTTGTCTTTAATGACGAGTTGTCTTCAATGACGGGTTGTCTTTAATGACGAGTTTTCTATAATGATGGGTGTCTATAACGACGGGATGTCTTCAATGACGGGATGTCTTCAATGACGGGTGTCTATACTGACGGGTTGTCTTCAATGACAAGTTGTCTTCTTTGACGGGTGTCTATACTGACGGGTTGTCTTCAATGATGAGTTGTCTTAAATGACGAGTTGTCTTTAATGACGAGTTGTCTTCAATGACGGGTTGTCTTCAATGACGAGTTGTCTATAATGACGGGTGTCTATAACGACGGGATGTCTTCAATGACGGGATGTCTTCAATGACGGGTTGTCTTCAATGACGAGTTGTCTTCTTTGACTTTAGGAAGTAATTTAACTGGACCTGTCTTCTTTGACTGGATGAGCATCAGAAAAATCCTTTGGGATTTAACTGGACTTGTCTTCTTTGACTGGATTTGTCTTCTTTGACTGGATTTGTCTTTTTTGACTGGATTGGTCTCTTTTGACTGTATTTGTCTACTTTGACATAGCTGATTATTTAACTGTATCCTTCCTGAAAGGTAAAGGTCAGTCGTACGCAATGCATGATATGGATCAAGCAATGATGTTCTTGACATAAATGAGATTGTATGACATGATGCGCATATGCATGATGTGATGTTTATGAATGTATCTTCGTCTGGGAAAGTAAATCCTTGACGCATGCCGGGAAGTTGAATCCTGGGCTGATGTTGAAGAACAGAGTTCTTCGTTTCCGCTATGGATGATGATTACATGAATAAATCGGTAGGAGAAGACAACTCCGTTGGGGAATAAAATTGTTGAAGAGATTACTCTACGGGGAATTACTCTGTGGGAAGAGATACTTCGCTGAGATTTGGTGATAACTTCGCTGGGGATTCCATTGAGAAGTTATGTTGAGGAATTTGATGAACTCCGCTGAGGATAGGAAGAACTTCGTCGAGGACGATCTTTCCGTGGTAATTAGCTGAGGATAACTCAGTTATAGGCTCTGGTGGAGAATGACCTTTGAATAAAGCCGGGGAGATGCTTTTGCGCTCTACAGGGGATTAGCTTCCAAAATCTACTGGGGATAAGCTTCCAGAATCTACTGGGGAGATTGATTCAACTTTCCTGGGGAGACTTTTGGACTGTACTGGGGAATGGCCCCACTGGATGTCTGTATTCCGCCGGGGATGTTTGCTGAGGAATAATCTGTATACTCCGCTGGGGAATATTGAGATTTTCTGGAGATACCCAACTTCCTTAAGGCTGACTGTAGGCTAACTCTACTTGGGGAGAGTATTGTTGACTTGCTGGAGATGTTGTGCCTTTTCAGGGTTGATGGGAGACCAACTATGCTCGGGGAGAGTTGTTGAATCTTGTCTTACTTAACGGGGAGTGAAGGTATCCTGGTTACGTTCTTCATCCGAACCTACCTTGGTACCTTGGTGGACAGAGCAACTAGATCGCTTAGACAACTCATTACTACCCCTGTTTCTGTGGGAGAAGATACCTGTGGAGGCGCTTGATGACTGCCGGTTGACAAATCTTCTTCTGGTAGGCAAGTGACGAGATGACGGAACATAGTCGTACGCTTTTGATCCCTAACTTTTGCCTGGACCGCCCTTTCGGGTTTTCAGTCCACTGGGATACCCATTTTTGCCCAAGCCGCCTTTTCAGGTTTTCGACTTGCCGGGTGTACAGATTTTTTTTCATTTCATCCCTTATTTTTGCCTAGGTGTGTCAACCTAGCGGGTCTTTACTTATGCGTAGTGTTTTTTTTCGACTATGTCCGTGCTCTCAGGATGCCGGGAGTTGTCACTGTCAGTAGTACAGTGTTACCATGCCACCAGAAGATCTTCGTTTGATCGTCCAATGCCCCAAGTGATCCAGACGGAGATTTGCCCCTAGCTGGTTGGCCTTTTGAGAGATTATCTGAATTTTGACTGGACTGCCCCAAATGATGGACAATGATCATGCCCTGCCCCTTGATTGGAGGTGCTTTTGTTCATTAGACATTCGTCATGCGAACTTCTATGATGTTCAAACAAATAGTCACATGCAAGCAATGTTATATTAAAAATGCAAAGCGTATGTCTGTCTCGAAGTTTTTTTTTGCAAATGTATTTTTCAGTAAAAAAAGTGAATTTTGTAAACTGTGATGTCAACTCGTTATTTTACCGCAAGCCTTAAGGAGTCAGGATACCTTTCGTAACAGTATGCTTTCGAACTAACCCATGCTTCATCTAGGACTTTTAAGGGTTGTAACGTGGCCTGGTTCACGGTTTAAGAAACAAAGGAAAAGGCTCAAATTATATTTGTACCCACCCGCTCTTCGTGATGTTCTTCAAACCTAAACTCAGTTGATCGTGCGTTAGACCTTGTTTGAGTCTTTGCTCGGATATTCCAGTGATGGTTCGGATATTGACAGTTTATTGGGAATAGGCAGTCATTCCTTTTTTGGTTGAGGGTTTGTAGGACCTCTTTCTTTTTTGATTTCGTTATCCCTGCTTTTTTCCTGAACTGTTTCTTTTTGAATTTACAGTCAGCGGGATGCCCCAGTTTTTTGTAAGTCTCCTTCATAGGTTTTGACTTATTGGGCTTTTATTTTGAGAAGTAATGACTGCCTGTCTTTAATTATTCGGAACCATCACTATCTTTTGTTTTGGAAGGATTCTTTTGATGCTGTTCATTATGCACCTGGATCAACTGAGTAAACTACCCTGCCCCAGGTTATGATTAAGGGTTTTATTTTTTTATGAAAAGAAAACTCCTACTTCTTTGGCTCAACAAAGGGGGTAACAAGGGATTATCTTCCTTATAACTCCAGTGTTTAGGATTTGAAACAATTCCTGTACCTCATCAGCGGGGTCTGTTCAAAAGCATACGGTAAATTGTGGTATCGTTTTCGTCATCCTCCCTCAAGAGGCTTAGAATTTTTCAATCAAGAGTTGATCATCACAAAAATATGAAAACAGTTTGCGTATAGTGAATACGAAATAATTACTTCAAAACAGACATGTGTAATGCATTAATGAAATAACAACGTTTGACATGAATACAATATTTGAACAATCAAAGAAAAAATACAACTTGAACATTCGAATAAAAAAAATATTTCTAATCCTAGCCACGTTTTGGCAGGGGAACAGTGATCACATTGGGAGTCTCTGGAGAGTCGAACTGGACTTCCTTTGCGTCGATCAGATCCTGAACCTTGTATCTCAAAGTCCAACAATCATTTGTAGCATGCCCCGGGCTGTCAGAATGATAAGCGCAGTGAACGTTGGGGTTATACCTTGAAGGTGTCCTGTTGGGATTCTTAGGAGGGTCCCTTAGAGTTACCAACTTGGTCTCCAGCAGCTGTGGCAATATCTGGGACAAGGTCATGCCGAGGGTAGTGAATTTCCTTTTAGGTCTCTCTTCCCTTTGTTGGTTGCGATGTTGAGGAGCACTGGCCGGTTTTGAGATAACTACTGCGTTGACAGCACTAGATTCTTTCTTGGACGGTTTCTTCTCAGTGTTCGAGGAATCACTATTCTGTATCTTCCCCGACTTGATATCGGCTTCAATTCTTTCCCCAGTCAAGATTAGGTCTGTAAACCCAGCAGAAGAATTTCCAATCAGATGGTTGAAGAATGGACCAGATAGGGTCCCCAGGAACATATCCACAAGCTCACGGTCAGTCAACGGTGGCTGCACCCTGCCCGCCAGGTCTCTCCACTTTTGCGCGTACTCCTTAAAACCTTCACCCGTCCCCTGTGACATACCCTGGAGTTGGGTACGCGTAGGAGCGAGGTCGGCATTATATTGATACTGCTTATAAAAAGCAGTTGTCAAGTCCTCCCAGTTACGAATACTGGTTCCATCCAGCTGATAGAACCATTTGAGCTGAGTCCCTGAAAGACTTTCCTGGAAGAAATGGATCCATAGGTTCTTGTCTGCCGTGTAAGGCTGGATCTTCCTTGCGTATGAACGGAGGTGCAACTTAGGACAGGAAGCCCCGTCGTATTTTGCAAAGGCAGGTGCTTTGAACTTGTGAGGGATCACCACCCCAGAAGATAAGCCTAGGTCTCCAAAGTCCAACCCGGGCACCTGTTGAATCTCCATGGCATTTAGACGGTCCTCTAGTTGCTTGTACCTGTCCTCAGCAGGAGGGTACTGTTCATCATTGAAATTTGTCTCGGTGTCAGAGACTACGGGACTAGGAACCCTTCCCTCTTGGTGACTGCCTCCCCCAACAGATGGAGTAGTCCGCTCAGCTTCATTCTGCAGTGTATTCCCAGATCTGCGTCTAGGGTTGAACAAAAAAATCCTCTTCTTCTTTTTCTTCAAAAGCAGAGTCTTCAATTCCTGTTGTCCTTGGGCTAAGCTCATGACCAGCTCCTGGAACTGGGCGTTCTGGGCATGGAGGGCCTTGATAGCTTGTTCATTGGATGATTCAGGATTCATGATGATGGCTGAAATAAACAGCGAAGAAGATTAAGCAACCTGTAGAATAGAGTACCTGTAATGCAATGATATGTATGTATGCATGCGATGTTTTCAAGGATCTCGCGGGGTAAACAGAGAAGCTTGTTAGAATTTGAAGTTGGGTAGCTTGATTGAAGGAACTTCATGTTGCTGAGAGTCCTTCTTCAAGAGTCAAGGCTCACCATATCGAGTGGGTCATAGCCCGTGACAACCTCGGCTAGAGGAAAATAAATCCCCTTTGCCCTTTGTTAGACACTTTGATTCATCGCGACCTGCATCACAAGCCCTTGAGATCCTTGAAATGGATTAGTCCTTATGTAGGATGTATGCGATGGTATGATGTTATGCTATGCATGGAGTGATGTAAGTAGGCCCTGTAATGAGTCCCAATTAAGGACTGTAAACAAAACCTGCAAGGAAATCGTGTTGTTAGATAACAAGTGTGCAAGTAGTCAAGTTTGAAGGCACACAAGTCACACAAGACAGCCCTTAGAGTTCAGGCCAGCATGAAGTTTGGGGTACTACCCTCTTGAAGTTGGTGGGCTCAAACCTGTCCTATCAAAAGTAACCGGGTTCTAAGGAGCTCAATATCATTGGGTTGTTTTCTGTGTTCATTGTTTTGATTTAGCCACTGGACTGGCGATCAAAATATTCCAAGAAAACAACCCTCAATGAGTGTAGTATCGAGTATCAACCAACTTCGGACTGCACCAAAGTCAGTCATCTCACTACCCCTAAAGAGGCCAGGATGGTTCAAGTAAGGTTCCTAAGGTCAGTTGATGCTTCACGACACCACGCGGCGGCCCCGTACTCTCCTTGACTTGACTCAAGGGTTACCGGTACTCACCAAAGTGCCACATCAATGTAGCAAACTGCTTCAACCGTGTCGGTATACCCCGCACAGTTCCCTCACAGTTTTGTTGCTACTTTCTAAGAGGTATCCCCCAGATCCGGGTTAGGATCTATGAAACTCCCAAAACAGGCCCACAATATTAAAGCAATCAAAGCAAGCAATCGAAAACATGATGATGAACTATTCCTAAGGTACACCTCACTTTTAATGTCCCCAGTAGAGTCGCTAGTTCTGTGATCGGTGGAAATGAGAACTGACTGTTTTTTAAGCTGGTTTCGCGAAATGTCGTGGTAAGCAAGAGTCGCCACCGTCTTTTATGTTCTCCAACATGGAAAGGACAAAAGCACAGCAAAATTCCTTATTCGAGAATGTTTCTCGGTTCGGGAGGTAGATTTATAGAAAGGGAAGGTGTTAGCACCATTTCTATCCGTGGTTATCCACAGGCTCTTAGGTACTTGCTCTTATGTTTTCAAAAATTGTTTGCTTTTCAAGTGTGTGTGGGTTTTGAAAAAGTTTCGTTTGAAAATTTCTAAGTAACTCTTGTATCTGTCCTCAAGAGTGTGTGAAATATTTGTTTGAAAACTTTTAGAAAGTGCGAGTGCGAAAAGTTTGTTTTTGTTTGTTTGAAAAGAGCAAGTACCCATGAGAATCTACCTACTCTAAAGAATTAGGCTGTGTAAGAGTCCTTTAGATAGTGTTATCCCACCATTGAGAGGTAGGCAGCACCGTCGTTGGAGTTGTTCGGGTCAATTCGATTATGAGGGACATGTGGTCACCGAAGCAATGGTAGGACACCTTAGAAGTAACCCTAATGCCCTAGATCCTTTTTTATCCGAGGCAACCGTTTCGAGGCAACTGGATCTTTTGGACAGAAGGGAGACCTCTAAGACACCCTATACTTGATGACCACGTTCGAGGCAACCAGTGAGGCGTACCCTAGGAGTGGCATGTGCTTTGTGTGTTGTTTTTCAGTTAATTGTCTTTGTACATGTTATTTGTGAGGTACGGATTAATTTTATTTACATACATTCTTTCATGCATTTTTTTAACAGTTAGGAGTGCGGAAAATAAATTGCGGAAATGTAAATCTAACTATTACAAGGCGCGGGCCTATACATCGCCAAAAGACAAAAAACCCGTTTTGGTAAATAAGTGCGAGAATTTAAATAAAGCGGTAAAAATCCCTAATTAACTATTACATACTATGTACAGATACATAAATATAAAATAAGAAAATAAATATGCGCGAAAGAAAGAATCGGGAACGTCCTAAGGGTGTTGACCCTTTTAAGAAAAGAATTGAATTTTTTGTCTTTTTTTGTAATTAATGAAATTAAAACTAATAACTAATTAATTAATTAATTAAGAAAATGATATTTTTGTGTTTTTATGTTTTTAATGAAATAAAATAAAAAGGAATTAAAATTAAAAGTTAATAAAATATAATTCTAAACTTATTTTAGTTATTAAAAAAAGATTAAAATTGCCTAATTAAACTAATTAATTAATTATAATTTAATTACAAAACAATGAATTAAAGTGAAATTAATAAATAAGAATAATAAAAATATTAGTTTTTTTGATTTTTTTGTTTATGAAAATAATTATCTATGAATTAAATAATAATAATAATAGTTAATAATAATAATTAGTTAAAAGAAAATAAAAAAAGGAAAAGAAAACAAAAGAAAATATGAAAGAACCATGGGGGTGTTGGCCCAGGTATGGAGGTTTGAGGAAGCAATATGGCCCAATAAGCTTAAGCCTTTGTTGACTTTAGGAATTGCCTGCACGTGCTTTGACTTGGAGCATGGTATCCAGCATCTCATAGCCCCTGGATTGATCTTTGAGGCCACTTGGCGCATGATCGTTTGATGCACATGGTGGAAAGCCTTTGTGAAACCTGCACAGGAACATGTTATGGAAAAATATAAATAAGCATTTGGGGGACCTGAGATGTTGATGGAGTGCTTGGAAGTAGTTGAATCTGGCTAGATCAGGTCTTTCGAGCTTGACAACTTCAAGGAAATTTTTGCAATTTTGGGGCGTTCTCTAGGCTATGTGTATTTATCTGTAATGCTTTCTCATGGCTTGTATTTATAGAGGATATGGAGGGGACAAATAAATAAGGCAAAAATCCAAGCCATAAAGCCATGCTTTCAAACCAAAATCCAACAAATTAAAAAGCTTCCAAAATTTGCAAAACTTTCCCTTTCCATGCTTACATGTATCTGGACATCTTGGCACAAATTCAAAATTTTGTGTACAAAAAATAGCTTGCACTAATTTGGCAGCTAGTAAATGGCATATAAAGGTCATTCAAACCACAAAGATCCCCTTTAATTAATTTTTTTGATTTTATTTGAATTTTATGGATTTAAAATGGATTAAATCAATAAAAATTAAATAAAATAGAACAATTAATGTTTAATCTTGAAATTAATCATGGGACACGTGGGTGGCATGACAAGACAGGATCAAGTGGAAAAAGTGGGCACTTTTTGTCAAAACTTGAAGTTTCAAGGATAGTTGACTTTGGCCATTTCACAAAAATTTCCCAACTTCTCTAATGCATATCTTGCACAATTTTGATCATATGAACATGTTCTTGGACATTTTGGAAAGGTCTTGAAGTCCTCTAACCAATGCCTTTGGTCCCATGTCATTTTGACTTACCAATCTCAAGTTATGGTCTTTGACTTAAAGTGCCTTTTTGTTGACTTTTGAAAATGACCTATAATGTTGAAATTGATAACTTTTTGTGAGAGCATTTCTTGGATTTGGAATGTGAAGATGAGTTGTAGGAAATGGCATTCCCTTCAAAATGAGCATTGGATGGGATTTTTCTGGAGAACCATGAAAAAGTTATGCCTTGGTCAAGTTACAGTTGACTTTTCAGCTGTCCAAAAATAGAAACTTTTGACGCCTTGATGATTTTTGAGCCATTCTTGTGAAATCATGGTCAAGATTTGACCAAATGATGATTGTGGCTTCAAAATAAGATGTTGACCAAAAATTTGACTTTTGACTGCCAAATGACCATTTTGCCCCTACAGTTGATTGTGAAGCAATTAGGGTTTTTGACTGTGCAACTTGACCTTGTGAGTCTTGAAACTTGGCATGTAGATGCTTGAAAATGTGTATAGGCATATGTGACTTGATTGAGCCCTTGAAAACCTCAACTTCCTTGCAGGAACCAAAACCCTAATTTGACTGGCTTAGGAGATGGTTTGACTGTGCAATCCCTTGAGAAGACTTGAGCAAATTGAGATGATGCTTGTCAAAACTTTGAAGAATATGGGAGGGCAAATTTTGGGCTACAACAGCAGGAGATACAGTTTTGAACATAGGGCGCGCGTTTTGGCCTGAGGACAGGGACGAAGGGCAGCTTGTGCCTAGGCCTGGCTTGTTGGACTTTTGATACCCCCCATTCTGTTATTTGCACCCCCTTGGCCCATTTCTTTTATTTTTCATATTTTCTTGCATATTTCACATTTTCTGACTTTATTTATTTTTTGTAAATATTAAAAATCACCAAAAATATTTTCTTTATTTTTACATTTTTATTTTATTATTTTTATCATTTTTTTATGACAAAAAATAGTTTATTAGGTTAAATATAATTTATTTTCTTTAATAAAATTGTAAATAATACAAAAATATTATATCTTTTTATTTTTAGTATTTATACACTTAAAATAATATTTTCATACAATATTTATTTTTTAACATCTTTGTATATATTTTTATTTATTATCTTGTATATAAATAATAATAATAGAATATATATATTTTCTTTTAAAACAAAATTAGGGTTTTCACCCTTTCAAAAATAATCATTCTATTTTTTCTTTTTTTAAGACATTAAATAAATTTATTTTACATACATAAAATAAAATACAAAAACATTTATGCATATTTATATTTTATTCCATATTTAAATAATTGTCTATTTATTTATTTGTACAAATAAATTCAATATGGTTGTAATAGTTTTAGGGTTTTATTTTGAGCAATATCCCCCTATTCAAAACTTGTATCCCCCTTCCCATAATATTGTTGTAATAGTCTAGATTTACATTACGCAATTTATCGTATTATATGCATGATAGTAAGATTAGGGTTTTGTATGCAAAGACCAAAATCAAGACAAATAGCATTACTAAATACAAGACAAAAATGCATGAAAAATGACAACAAAATGCACACAAGCATCTCTAGGGTTTCACCCACTTGTTGCCTTAAAACATGGCAATGGTATGCATGCTAGGTATCTTGGCAAAATCAATCAAAACAAAAGATCATAGTCCATCGATGACGCTATCTTGGTTGCCTAAACAAAAATGATCTAGTCCCTCAAAAACTTGCTAAGATACTTGGCACAATTGCTATCATGGTCATACGATGACCCACGCCCGTCCCGTTTAACATCTAAAGACAAGTTTGTTTACCAAATACAATGGTAAAACAACAATGTCAAAGGGTTAAAATATGTAGGAAAGACTTTTGATTAGGGTAGACAACTCCTAGTTACTTGATCAATTTGCAAACATCCTTGCTAATTTCAAAACACACACACACAACTTCAAAACATTTCCCAAAACAAATTTTCTAACATTGAAACATTTTTCAAAAGACAAACATCTTTGTATACATTCTTCAAACAAGAATCATTACAAAGATTGCCACAATGATGGCCTATTTTCAAAATACTTTCAAAACCAAACAAAGCACCATTTCAAACAATTGGAAAAGCAAAGCAAGTGATCTAAACAGGTAACTAAGAGTCCATGGAAATCCATGGATGAAAAGGGTGCTAGCACCTTCCCTTTTCATAATCTACCCCCCGAACCCAAGAAAACATCTCAAAGGTCTTTCCTGTGCTTTTTGACCTTTCCTTTGGATAAAATAAAAAGTCAGTGGCGACTCTTGCTAAACTGAAACATTTGAAAACACAAACGCAAAACCTCAAGTCAGTTCTCCCACCGTATCACAGAACTGGCGACTTTGTTGTGGATTTTGTATTCTAAAAGTGGGGTTACCTTAGGGTTTAGATCACCTTTACATGCTTATCTTGTTTGACTTGTATGCTTTACACTTTGGTTCTATTGTTTGGGTTTGAATCCTCTACCCGGATTTGGGAAACATTCATAGGTAAATAGCAATACGTTATGGAAACTATGTGGGGTATACCGACACGGTCTAAGCAATAGCTATATTAGTGCGACATATTTGTGGGTACCGGTAGCCTTTGAGTCAATCAAAGCGAATACGGGGCCGCTGAGTGATGTCATGAAGCACTAATGGACTTTTAGAACCTTTACTTGACCATCTTGGCCTTTTAGAATGTAGTGAGATGACCGGCTTTGGTGCAGTCCGAAGTTGGTAGATACACGATACTACACTCATTGAGGGTTGTTTTCTTGGAATATTTCGGTCGCCAGTAAAGTCGCTAAACTGAAACAATAAACACAGAAAATAATCCAGTGATATTGAGCTCCTTACAACCCGGTTACTATTTATAGGACAGGTTGAGCCAACTAAACTTCAAGAGGGTACTTACCCATGAAACCCCATGCAAGACTAAACTAGGAACTTGTGTGATTTGTTTGTACATATATACTTGTGCATAACATCATGAGCATCATGAAACATCATTTGCATCCACTAACCATTTCAAGGATTTTGGATCTTCATCTTTGTTCTTGTTTTGTAGGTTATGGAATCACTTCGCAGGAAAACTATTCAGGTCAACCTTGTAAGAATTCCTCCTCAACTCAAGGAGCTTGCTTCCAAGATTCCAGAGTATTATCCATTCACTGAGAGACATGGTCGACTTCTCAACTTGGTTAACTCCAACACAAAGGAAGACATGGTGAAAGTTCTCTTCCAGTTCTTTGACCCCCTACACCACTGCTTCACATTTCCTGACTACCAGCTAGTGCCTACTTTGGAGGAATTTTATCAACTCCTGAGGATTCCTATTCTCCATCAACTACCTTTCAACGGTACGGAAAGAGATCCAAAGCCTGAAGATGCTGCTCAAGCCCTACACTTGTAACCATCTGATGTCATAGGCCATTGGGAAACCAGAAGTGGTGTCAAGGGTTTCTTGGCAAAGTTTCTGTTTAAAAAGCTCAAGAGTGCTGGAATTCTCTAGACCTGCAAGCTTTTGAGGAGATTGTAGCCCTTCTCATCTATGGGTTGGTCTTGTTCCCAAACCGTGACCAGCTTATAGATGTCAATGCTGTCAAAATCTTCATGGCTCGCAACCCGGTGCCTACTTTACTTGGGGACATCCTCCACTCTTTTCACACTCGAACAATGAGGAAAAGAGGTGTTCTCATGTGTTGCACTCCTCTTCTAGAAAAGTGGTTTATTTCTCATCTTCCCCAATCAGTCTTGAAGAATGAGCAAGGTTTGAGGTGGTCACAACGGCTAATGACTCTTACACATTTAGATGTTCATTGGTGTTCTCGATCTTGAGAAAATGTTATCATCATTGACCATTGTGGGGAATTCCCTAATGTCCCTCTACTTGGCATTAGGGGAGGTATCACCTACAACCCCTGCTTGGCTCTGAGATAGTTTGGGTATGCCCGAAGGGATGGCCCACATGACATGCTGATTCTAGACCTGGTTTTTGACTTTGACAACGACGCTCAAGGACTTCGACAAAGGTTTACCCGAGCTTGAAGGATGCCCAAAAAGGTGGACAGTAAGACCTTGGGACACAAGAATTCCATCCCCCTTGAGCGTTACCTCAAGTGGGTACGAACCCGCGCCCAAAGTCTTATGATGCCTTACCCCTACATTCTCCCTGTGATCAAAGAGCCTGTTATGGAAGGAGAGGTTCCATACACCCTCCTACATCCTGACATGCCAACATCACTAGAAGATCTACAAAGGAGTTGGATACAGCTCAAGGGAGAACGCGATACTTTTGAAGCCCAATTCTACGCCAGCGAGAAGAAGGTTTTGGAACTGACTCGTCAACTTCACGAAGAGAAGACTCTCAACACCTACATTGCACCAAAAAGGATGCGCAACGTCTTTTTACATTAGAATTTTGTATTATTTTGCCCATGGGGCATTTATGTACTAACAAATTCTATCTTATTAATATGATGTGTGTTCTTTTTTGTTTAAAACAAATTTGAATTTCTGAATCCTTGAATGCATTACATGAATACATATCATTCATCATATGCATAAACAGGTCTTCACACCAAGTTTTCTCATCTCTCTGCTGTTTATTTCAGCAAGATGGATATTGAACAAACGGTTAAAGACTTACAAGTTCAGAATTCACAATTCCAACAGCTACTCATTACCTTGGCTAAGGGTCAGGAGGAGCTCAAAGCTCTGTTAGAGAAGGAAAAGGAGAAAAAGAAGAAGAAGAGGGTTGGTGTGGCTACCTTGGGCAGAAGATTTAAAGGTCAAGCCAGAAGGGTCCTGGATTTCCCATCAACATCTGAAGAAGGTGAAGGAAAGGGTAAAGGAGTTGCAGTGCCATCTGATTCTGAGGCTGAAGAAGAGGAAGATGAGGATTACTCAGAACAACAGTATCCTCCTGCAGATGACAAGTATAAAAATCTGGAAGAACGTCTGGCAGCTATGGAGATTCAGAGAGTGCCTGGGCTGGACTTTGAAGAGTTAGGATTGTTATCTGGAATTGTAATCCCTCCTAAATTCAAAGTGTCACTGTTTGCTAAGTACGATGGGGTGTCTTGCCCAAAGATGCACCTACGGTCTTATGTCAGGAAAATTCAACCACATTCTTCTGACAAAGACCTGTGGGTCCATTTCTTCCAGGACAGTTTGTCGGGGACGCAGTTGGATTGGTTCTACCAGCTAGAGAGCTCTGACGTGCATAATTGGGAGGATTTGTCTACTGCCTTCTACAAGCAGTATCAATACAATACGAACTTAGCACCAACCCGTACTCAATTACAGAGTATGGGCATGGTCTCCAATGAAGGCTTTAAGGAGTATGCCCAGAAATGGAGAGACTTGGCAGGACGAGTACAACCACCTCTATCTGAGAGGGAGCTAATAGACATGTTCTTGGGGACTCTGTCAGGTCCTTTCTTTAATCACCTGATAGGAAGTTCGTCTGCGGGGTTCACCGAGTTAACTCTAACTGGTGAAAGAGTTGAAGCCGGAATCAAGAGCAGGAAAATTCAAAAAGATGCATCTGCTTCCGCTGCCATCAAAAAGCCTTTTCCAGCAAAGAAAGAAGTCTCGGCTGTCTACTCCCAAAGAGGTCAAGGAAGAGTTGAGCGCTGGCCAGCGGTGGGGGCCGTAATGATTCAAAAGTCTGCAGTTGATCAGCCCAGAAACAATCAACCCAGAACCAACCAAGCAAGGGTGGAAAGGCTTGTACGGCAATTCACCCAGATAAACATGAATCCTGCTTAGGTTCTACCCCATCTCTTGAAGTTAAACCTTTCTAGTCTAAAAGAGGCCCCAAAGAATCCGAATACAACTTCTCCGTACTACCATTCAAATGCCAAGTGTGCTTATCATTCAGGGAGTATAGGGCACAACACCAACAATTGTTGGTCCCTGAAGAATAAGATTCAGGATTTAATATATGCTAAAGAAGTGGAATTCAACGCCCCTGAAAAGCCGAATGTGATCTCTGCTCCGATGCCAAGGCATGGCCACAATGCCCATGCTGTTGAAGAGGACCTTTTTGTTTCTACTATTGATGATTTGATAACTGGCCTACCAATAATCAAGTTGAATTTGTTGAGGGTTGGGATTTTCCCAGGTTGTGAAGAAGATTGCTGCCTTTGTTCATCTTTATCAACCGACTGTCCATTGTTAAAGTTAGGCATCCATCGCCTAATGGATAACCAAGAAATCCTTTTTGAAAAGACTCATGTTACACCGACTCCTGTCAACGATATTTCAATAATAACCATATCGGCCAATCTTTCCAAGGTCTCCAAAAGACCTGTTAAGATTACATCCGATCTGAAGATTGCACCTTTGAAGATAACCATGCCTGGGCCCGTCCCATACAAGTCCAACAAATCAATACCGTGGAACTATGGTGGAGAGATCTATTACCACGGTATTAAACAAATTGAATCAACTGAAGAGAGTTCTGATGAAGATACTTCCGACATTGGAAATATTGCTGGAATGAGCAAAATCACCCGTAGTGGAAGGATTTTCTCTCCAGAGATTTCCCCTTCAAAGGCAATCTTTGGACCCTCAAATGCTCCTAAGGTTACCCCTGTACCGGTTAACATATCTACAAGAACTCCAATTATTGAAGAAGTTGTAAATCCTGTGGTTGTCCCCTCTGTTGCTGCTGATGATAGAGGGAAAGGGATCCAAGAAGCGCCTGTTAGGACGAGGGCTCAGCCATTGGTCATCCCTGAGACCTCTCAAAAGGAAATGGAAGAAATTTTGAAAATAATCAAGAAAAGCGATTATGATGTTGTGGAACAACTGGGGTAAACCCCCTCAAAGATCTCTATGTTGGCCCTGCTACTTTGTTCAAAGGCTCATGCTAAGGCTCTGATCAGATTTTTGAAGACGGCCCACGTGCCACAGGAAACCTCCACGGATCAGTTCCAGGAATGTGTAGCTAGCTTAACAACTGACAATGGTCTAGGATTCTCCGATGTCGATTTAACTTCAAAAGGGAGAAAGCATAATGACGCTTTTCATATCTCGGTTGAATGCAGAGGGACTACCCTAGCACATGTTCTGGTAGACACTGGTTCGTCTTTAAATGTCTTGCCGAAGAAAGCCTTGGATAGACTGGACTGTGAAGGCCTAACCATGAAACCCAGCAATATCATTGTCAGAGCCTTTGACGGTTCTAAAATTATGGTCCACGGGGAGGTGGACATCCCGATTAAAGTGGGAACTGAAACCTTCAACTCCACATTCTATCTGATGGACATCCGTCCTTCCTATTCTTGCTTGTTGGGAAGACCCTGGATTCACAATGCTGGAGCCGTCACTTCTTCTCTGCATCAAATGCTCAAGTACCCTGTCTAGGGGAAAATTATAATTGTTCATGGAGAAGAGGAATACATGATAAGCCATCTAAATTCTTTCCGCTATGTAGAATTGGATGGCGAATTCATTGAGACCCCTTTCCAACACTTTGAAGAGGTTTCTCCTGAAATAGAAGCAACCAAGACAGTGGCTTCTGTACCCAGGATTACCAAACCTGTGCCTCGGATGTCATCCCTCAAAGATGCAAAGGCTGTGATTGAAGAAGGAGAAAGCACAATCTGGGGTCAGCTACCAGACTTTCCTTTCAAATCAGACAAGTGCGGCCTAGGGTTTACTTCGGCTAGTCAGAAGGTTGTGCGCCGCTCCTGTGCAGGAGGGCCACCAGTGAAGATCACCCATCATGGAGTCAATTATTTAGAGGATGGTGAAGAGGAGAGCAACCTGGAAGACTGGATTTTCCCTACTGTTGACGAAGGACTGTGCAACTGGGAGGCAAAGGACTTTATTCCGATTACTTTCATAAATCAGTAATTTATCTTTCAAACATTTATGTTGGTTTGTAATAATTCTTAAACAATTCATACACTTTTAGCCTTGTGCCTTACCCGAGGTATATAGGTCCATTTGTAAGGGTTTGATTTTTCATCTTCATATGCCATTTTAATGAATCATGGACGTTTTCACATATAAAATTTTGTGTTCATTGTCTTTCTTTTTACATTTTATTTTTTTAAAGGTGGCTATCCCTTACACACACCCACACTCATAAATGCAGGTACCCTTCCATTCCGGATTCCATGGGTAACAATTCTGCTATGGCCTTCAGTGGCTCTGATGATCTGGTCTACCATGCCAAATACGAAGGTGATGAAGATTGTGAGGTGCTGGGAGAATTGGCTAGACTGCTACAACAGGAAGAAAGGGCTATTCAACCTCATGAGGAGTTGTTAGAGACAATCAACTTGGGTACTGAGGAAGACAGAAAAGAAGTCAGAGTGGGTGCCAACTTAGAGCCAAGTGTCAAAGAGCGCTTAATTCAGCTGTTGAATGAATATGTTGAGATCTTCGCCTGGTCTTACGAAGACATGCCAGGACTTGATACAGATATTGTGGTTCACCGTCTCCCTACAAGAGAAGATTGTCCACCAATTAAACAAAAAGTTCACCGCATGAGGCCCGACATGTCTGAAAAGATCAAAGCAGAAGTTATGAAGCAGTTCAATGCTGGATTTCTTGCTGTTACTTCCTATCCACAATGGGTTGCTAACATTGTGCCCGTGCCTAAGAAGGACAGCAAAGTCAGAATGTGCGTGGATTATAGAGACTTAAACAGGGCTAGTCCTAAGGATGACTTTCCACTTCCGTACATTAACATCTTGGTTCACAACACAGCTCAGCACAAGGTATTTTCTTTCATGGACGGATTTTCAGGTTACAACCAGATCAAAATAGCACCTGAAGACATGGAGAAAACTACTTTTGTTACACAGTGGGGTACATTCTGCTACAAAGTGATGCCATTCGGACTGAAGAATGCCAAGGCAACCTATCAGCGTGCCATGGTAGCTTTGTTTCATGACATGATACATCATGAGATTGAAGTCTACGTAGATGACATGATAGCCCGTTCACAAACAGAAGAAGAACACCTCGACCATTTGCAAAAGCTGTTTGTCAGGTTGAAGGAATACAAGCTCAGGTTAAACCCTAACAAGTGCACTTTCGGAGTCAGGTCCGGTAAACTCTTGGGTTTCATTATCAGCAACAAAGGCATCGAGGTTGATCCTGCCAAAGTCAAAGCTATACAAGAAATTCCTGCCCCTCGCACTGAGAAGGAGGTCATAGGTTTCTTGGGACACCTAAACTACATTGCTAGGTTCATTTCTCACCTAACATCTACTTGTGAGCCAATCTTCAAGTTGTTGAAGAAAGATCAGGTGGTTAAATGGAATGATGACTATCAAATTGCTTTCGATAAAATCAAGGAGTATTTGCTAGAACCTCCTATCTTGATGCCTCCCGTCGAAGGAAGACCGCTAATCATGTATCTGACCATCTTGGATAATTCAATGGGGTGCATAATGGGCCAACATGACAAGTCTGGCCGAAAAGAGCATGCCATTTATTACCTTAGCAAAAAGTTTACCGACTGTGAGACCCGATACTCACTGCTCGAGAAAACTTGTTGCGCTTTGGTATGGGCTGCTCGTCGGCTAAGGCAGTATATGTTGACTCATACCACTTTACTGATATCTAAGATGGATCCAATCAAGTATATCTTTGAGAAGCCTGCTTTATCATGAAGAATAGCTAGATGGAAGATGATCCTCACGGAATACGATATCCAGTACACGACCCAAAAAGCTATAAAAGGGAGTTTACTAGTTGACCATCTATATCACCAAGTTGTCGAAAATTACCAATCCATGAAGTGACTTCCCCGACGATGACATTATGACATTGAACAACATTGAAGACTTCAGACCATATGAAGGACCTGAACAAGGATCCCGATGGACCATGTACTTTGATGGTGCCTCCAATGTACTTGGTAACGGTATCGGTGATGTGCTCATCTCACCAGAAGATTGCCATACACCTTTTACAGCTAGACTCTGTTTCAACTGCACCAACAACATGGCCGAGTATGAAGCTTGTATCTTTGGTCTCAAGGCTGCAATTGACCTGGGAATCAAATCTTTGGTTGTGTTTGGAGACTCATCTTTGGTCATCAGTCAGATCAAAAGAGAGTGGGACACTAAGCATCCAAACCTCATCCATTACAAAGAACATGTCTTGACATTGCTACCACATTTCGAGCAGATCACCTTCGAGCACTTCCCGCGAGAAGAAAATCAGCTAGCGGATGCTCTCGCTACAATGCCATCCATGTTTAAACTTAACTGAGATAATGAGGCTCCCCAAATCACCGTTGAACGGATGGACGAACCTGCACATTGTCACAAGATTAATATCGAAGAAGTAGTGGACCGACCTTGGTTTCATGAAGTCAAAAGGTATCTCGAGGCTCAAGAATATCCTGAAGGAGCTTCAGTCAATGACAAAAAGTTCTTAAGGAGATTCTTTGCCAAATTCTTCCTGAGAAATGGTATCCTATACAAGCGCAATCATGATTGCATTCTGCTCTGTTGTGTGGACAAGGTTGAAGCCGAACAGATCATGGTTGAACTGCATAATGGTACCTTTGGCACTCACTCTAGCGGACATACGATGGCTAAGAAGATTCTACGGGCAGGCTATTACTGGTCTACCATGGAAGATGACTGCCATCAACATTCCCGTACATGCCACAAATGTCAGATCTATACTGACAAGGTACATATACCTCCAGTTCCTCTCAATGTCTTAACAGCTCCTTGGCCATTCACTATGTGGGGAATCGACATGATTGGAGAGATCAAGCCTACATCATCCAATGGACACCACTTCATTCTAGTGGCCATTGATTACTTTACCAAATGGGTCGAAGCAGCTTCCTTCGCATCCGTCACAAAGAATGTTGTTGCCCGCTTCATCAAGCAGAACCCCATTTGTCGGTACGGCATCCGCAAAAGGATCACCACTGACAATGGTACAAACCTGAACAACACTATGGTCACCGCCTTGTGCGAGCAGTTCCAAATTCAACATCACAATTCATCTCCCTATCGGCCAAAGATGAACGGTGATGTTGAAGCTGTGAACAAAAATATCAAGAAGATCATACAAAAGATGACAGTCACCTACAAGGACTGGCATGAGATGTTACCGTTTGCTCTCCACGGGTACCGTACCACGGCGCGTACATCAACTGGGACAACACCCTATTCTTTGGTATATGGCATGGAGACTGTTTTACCTATCGAGGTTCAAATTCCCTCCTTGAGAATCATGAAGGATGCTGGTTTGAGTGAAGACGATTGGATTCAGACCCGGCTTGATCAACTTAACTTGATTGACGAAAAGAGACTTACTGCTTTTTTCCATGGTCAGACGTATCAAAAACGGATGATCAAGGCTTTCAACAAGAAAGTCAGGCGCTAGGTATATCAAGTCGGGGATCTAGTAATCAAGCGGATCATCTTGCCGCAAAGTGATCCCAGTGGAAAATGGACTCCTACCTACGAAGAACCATTTTTGATCAAAAACATCTTTTCTGGTGGGGCAATGATATTAACCACCATGGACGGCGATGACTTGCCGCACCCTGCGAACGCAGACATAGTCAAAAGATACTACACATAAATGACCCGCTAGGTTGACACACCTAGGAAAAAAAGAGCATCCCGGTGAATCGAAAACCCGAAAGGGATGTTCAGGCAAAAATTAGGGATAAATAAAAAAATATGTACACCCGGCAAGTTGAAAACCCGAAAGGGAGACTTGGGCAAAAAAGGGTTTCCCGGTGGATCGAAAACCCGAAAGGGAGGTCCAGGAAAAAGTTAGGGAATTAAAGCGTATGACTATGTCTTGTCGGATCACTTTAAGGACAATCTCTTCACAGACAAGCTCCTGGCTTCTGATCGACTCAATCATCTTCGGGCGAAGAAACGAATGGACAAGATATTCGGAGTTACGAAGGCTATAGCAGAATGGGAACCCCATGGAATTTTTACACATATCCATCTTTCTTTGTATAAATTTTTCTCAAATTTTTATGACAACATTCTCTTACTAGGATGTCTGTCTCCTTTGTACAAAATACTTACACAAAATTAATACAAAGATACTTCAAAGTGCAGAAAACTATTTGCCTTTTCTTCTTTTTACACTTGTGTTTTATTTGAAAACGTCCAATGAGTTATTAATGAGCATATGCATTTGAATATAATCACATGTTTACAAATAAACGAAATGGGAAAGAATAATTACTTACAGGTTGAAAGTATAGGAAGACGTCTTTAGACTATCCCAAGAGAAATCCCCTGTAGTACATCATCTAGGTCCCCAGCGGAGCTAAAACCTTGAAATACATATCCCCATCAGAGTTAAATTTCAAAATCCACCACTAGAGTTAAAACTTCAAACTCCCAATCCTCAGCGGAGCTAAAACTTTGAACTACAGACCCTCAGCGAAGATGAAACCTTCTTCCCCAACAGAGTCAAAATCTCCAACTATCAATCCTCAACAGAAACCATTTAGTTTTCCTCAGATTCCCCAGCAAGTTGTCTTAAAATCTGAGAATCAATCAGATAACAGTTAACTTTTGCTTTATCCCTAACAGAATGAAGATTCTCATTCTTGACTCCCCAGTAGATTCGCATACAACCCAAACTCCTGATGTCCCCAACAGAATGAATATTCTCATTCTTGACTCCCCAGTAGATTGGCATACAACCCAAACTCTTGATATCCCCAACAGAATGAAGATTCTCATTCTTGACTTCTCAGTAGAGTGGCATACAACCCAAACTCCTGAACTTTTTCCAAACAGGAATAAGCTTTTCCCCAGAGTCCTGAACTTACTCCCCAGTAGGATAGCTACTCTCCAGCAGTATAGCTACTCCCCACAGAGTTTTTCATCCCCTAACAGAGTGAAGATTCTCATTCTTGATTCCCCAGTGAAGTTGCCAGAGTCTTCATTACTTCTCAGCATGAATTTGTCAGAATTTTTAATCCCCTGCAGATCGAAGATTCTTATTCTTGACTCCTCAGCATGAAGTCCCCAAGGATTCAAATTCCCCTAGCAGAATGAAGATTCTCATTCTCAGTTCCCCGCAGAAGCCATCAGAGCCTTACTTATTCTCCAGCAGATCAAGGTTTTCCTTTGTTTGACCCCCGGTAGAGATTGCCAGAGTTTTCCTTATTCACCAACCGAGTAAGGATTCCCATTGTGTAATTCCCAGCCATGGTCGTCAAAGTTCTCGGGATTCCCCAAGCAGGTTTCTCAAACAACACTTGGCATTATTCTTACAACAGAATGTTTATCATCCTCCAACACCAAGGACTTGAAGGATCCTTGTCCCCAGAAAAGTTGTGAAGGATTCTCACATCCCCACAGAAGTTGTCCAAGATTTTGAATCTCCAGCAGCGGTCATGGATTTATTTTCCCTGGAAGCAGTCAAGGATTTCATTATCCCCATCTATCAAGGATTTATTTTCCTCATCAATACATCTAATCAGCTTACATGCGCATAAATTACATTCATATATCATAAACATTAATAAAACACATTTATTGCATCATACATGGCATGCAGCATAACTCTGTTTCAGCTAACATTTTACCTTTTTCAGGATAAGATTAAAAGCTATCTTTAACAAATATTCAAAGATTTCAGACACAGTAAAGATACACTCCAGACAAGGAAGTCATTCTATTACTCATTCATTCAAAGTCAAGATACAGTATATATACGCTCCAAACACGGATGCCATTCTGTCACTCATTCATATTTCAACAATCAGATACAGATTAGATACGCTCCAGACACGGAAGCCATTCTACTTCTCATTCAGATTCAACTACCAAGTTCAGATACACTCCAGACATAGCAGTCATTCTGTTACTTATTTAGATCCCCGTTACAGTTCAGATACACTCCAGACACGGAAGTCATTATGCTACTCATACAGATCTCAACTTCAGATACAGTCCAGATACACTCCAAACACGGAAGCCATTATGTCACCCATTCGACCTTTTTCCCCAGCTCAGATATGCTCCAGACACGGATGTCATTCTGTCGCTTATTCAGATTTCCGATTCAGATACAATACAGATACACTCCAGACACGGAAGTCATTCTGTTATTCATTCCGATTCAAGTACCGATACAACTCGGGTACGCTCCAGACACAGACGCCATTCCCTTGCTCATTCAGATTCAGTCTCCAGATACAGTTCAAATACGTTCCAAACACTGATACCATTCTGATACTCATTCTTTTGACTTATAAATTGCAGTTCAACAAACATTCTTGGATGGCATCTACAAGCCCATCTCCGACAAGATTCTATCACCTTTCCAAATGGCATCTTTAAGCCCATTCCCTCAACTATACTTTGACGAGTGCAAATTTACAGGCACTCTAGTGTCCAATCATCTTTTACCTTCGAGTCACGAATGGCAAAATGCACCAATCTAACTCTTCAAGTTTAAGAAGATTAAACAGGGGCAACTGTTGTACCCCGAAATTTGCCCTCTCATTTTATCAAGATTCTCCTCACAAGACTCTTTGAACTCCAGACAGGATTAGGGTTTGATAAGCTCAAGACAACTCTTTGCACTGTTGACCTGAAATTAGGGTTTGAGTTTGCACAAGGATTTTTGGACTTCTAATGCCTTATTTTACTTTCATACTTCATGTTAGACATCTAAGATTGCCCATACCAAGTTTCAAGCCTTGAATCACTTTTTTGCTCAGTCAATTGGACAGTTGACCTAAAAATCAATTGTATTGGGAAAAAGTCAATTGTGGCCAATTTACAGTCAAACCTCATAATTTTGGATCCACATCAACATTATAGACTCATTTGAACCATTTGATCAAGTTTGGACCATAACTCCTCAAGAAATTTGATCAGATCATCAAAAGGGCAAAATGGTCAAAATTAGGGTTTTGATTGTATAAGGGAAATTTTTGATTTTTCACCTAGCCAATGGCAAATTGGGTTCAAGCATGGTTTCAAGGACTAAATGGCATCATCTTTAGCTAATCACAAGGCTCAAAAGTTCTCAAAAGCATGGGATTGACAGATGAATTTTCCAGTCAACTGATCAAAAATCAACTGTACACTGAAAAGTCAAACTTTGACTTTTTGGTCAAAATCAAGTGCCAAGGGTCATTTTTCATCAAGATGTGTCAAAACATGAAACTTGTTCACCAAGAAACCTAATTTTGGAAATTAGGGTTTAAAATGGAAAATTTTCATAACTTCGAAATTTTCTAAGTTATGAAAATTTCTTATTTTTTCCCAAATTTTCCCAACTTTTTCACCATGATGCAATTGGATTCAAAGAAAACTTCCAACATGAAAGTTGTAGTCCTCCACAAAATCTACAACTTTTATTCACAAAGTTTTCCCAAAATATGCTTGGATCTCAAGTTATGATTTTGTGAATAGGGGTCTATAAAACTTTTAACTTAGTGAAATTTTGCCCTAGTTTAGGCAGGATTTTGACCTATCTTCATGGCAACTTTTCACATAGTTCCAAGTGGAATATCAAAATGCATTTCAAATATGGATTTTATATCATGTTAAAAGCTTTACAAAATGTCAAAGAACTCTCCATAATCATTTATGGTTAGGGAGAATCGAAGAAAAGAAAATGGTCATTTCTCACTTTTGTCCATGGCATTTTTCACATTGATACAAGTTGCAAATCAGTTTGGATCATGCTTGTACTTGGTTTATAGGTTATAATCCTTTCTACACTCATAAATTAAATGCAAATACATTGTTTAATGGCATTATTTTGATCTTTGAAGCTTTGTACAAGGGTTTAATCCAAAAATGGCAAAAAGGCTACATTGCTACTTTGATAAAGCACACTTTATGCAATTTTGTTTATCTTGAGCATTGAACATAATCTCTTTGTGCAAACAAGATCCATAAACATCATAAAAGGTTTACCAACTCTCCTCAGGCCTTGAGCTAGCCTGTATAGGCTGTGGCATTGTCACTTCCCACATTTTCTTCAAAAACAAGCAATTGTGCGAAAAGTCCACAACTTGAGAATCTGATAAGAGCAAGTCTTGGACTCATTTCAAACAAGTTCAGCATAATGTACCAAGCCTGAAACATGATTGCCAAGCCTCTAAAACACCCTTAAGCATAAAAATCACAAGTTCTTGCAAAAACAGGGCAAGCTCTACAGAACCACTTCCAAAACAAATTTGCCTCGTGCGTTTTGCTTGAAACCACTTCAAACACATTCAATACATTCCATCTGAACTATCCAAGCCCTTCTCAAGCAACTGTAACTTCACTTTCAAGCTTCACCATTTTCAATTTCTGAGTTTGCAGGTTGAGTTCTATAGGGAAATTCAAGCCATTTAAAAGCAAGCTAAGCATTGGGAAAGGTCAAAGGGACTTCAGGAAAGCTCAAAAGATCTTCAGGCCTCATTCAAATTTGTTGCATTTCCATATTCAAACTTGACTGAAACAGGTAATTTTCAAACTTCTATCTCCTTATTTAGGCATCATTAGGCTTAGGTTTGTGAAGTAAAAATGTAGTCCTTAATGTCCTTGAGATGTACATATGCATAGTTTGTATTTATATTAACTGAGCTAGGAGAATTTGGATGTTGAAGTTGCTGAAAAAACTAGGTCATAAATAGGGGGTGATAAAATTCTCTCTGGTCTTTGAGAGTTAGATCAATTTTTTTATATCATTAGAATCGTGTGATGATGAGCTATAACTTTCATGTTGCAAGATTTTATTTTTAAGCACGTATGTAGGAGATACAGATTTGAACATAGGGCGCGTGCGTTTTGGCCAGAGGACAGGGACGAAGGGTAGCTTGGGCCTGGGCCTGGCTTGTTTGACTTTTGACACCCCTCATTCTGTTATTTGCACCCCCTTGGCCCATTTCTTTTATTTTTCATATTTTCTTGCATATTTCACATTTTCTGACTTTATTTATTTTTTCTAAATATTAAAAATCACCAAAAATATTTTCTTAATTTTTACATTTTTATTTTATTATTTTTATCATTTTTTTATGACAAAAAATAGTTTATTAGGTTAAATATAATTTATTTTCTTGAATAAACTTGTAAATAATAGAAAAATATTATATATTTTTATTTTTATTATTTATACACTTAAAATAATATTTTCATACAATATTTATTTTTTAACATCTTTGTATATATTTTTATTTATTATCTTGTATATAAATAATAATAGAATATATATATTTTCTTTTAAAAAAAAATTAGGGTTTTCACCCTTTCAAAAATAATCATTCTATTTTGTCTTATTTTTTAAGACATTAAATAAATTTATTTTACATACATAAAATAAAATACAAAAACATTTGTGCATATTTACATTTTATTCCATATTTAAATAATTTTTTATTTATTTATTTGAACAGATAAATTCAATATGGTTGTAATAGTTTTAGGGTTTTATTTTGAGCAATATCCCCCTATTCAAAACTTGTATCCCCCTTCCCATAATATTGTTGTAATAGTCTAGATTTACATTACGCAATTTATCGTATTATATGCATGATAGTAAGATTAGGGTTTTGTATGCAAAGACCAAAATCAAGACAAATAGCATGACTAAATACAAGACAAAAATGCATGAAAAATGACAACACAATGCACACAAGCATCTCTAGGGTTTCACCCACTTGTTGCCTTAAAACATAGCCATGGTATGCATGCTAGGTATCTTGGCAAAATCAATCAAAACAAAAGATCATAGTCCCTCGATGACGCTATCTTGGTTGCCTAAACAAAAATGATCTAGTCCCTCAAAAACTTGCTAAGATACTTGGCACAATTGCTATCATGGTCATACGATGACCCACGCCCGTCCCGTTTAACATCCAAAGACAAGTTTGTTTACCAAATACAATGGTAAACCAACAATGTCAAAGGGTTAAAAATGTGTAGGAAAGACTTTTGATTAGGGTAGACAACTCCTAGTTACTTGATCAATTTGCAAACATCCTTGCTAATTTCAAAACACACACACAACTTCAAAACATTTCCCAAAACAAACATTCAAACATTGAAACATTTTTCAAAAGACAAACATATTTGTATAAATTCTTCAAACAAGAATCATTACAAAGATTGCCACAACGATGGCCTCTTTTCAAAATACTTTCAAAACCACACAAAGCACCATTTCAAACAATTGGAAAAGCAAAGCAAGTGATCTAAACAAGTAACTAAGAGCCCATGGAAAACCATGGATGAAAAGGGTGCTAGCACCTTCCCTTTTCATAATCTACCCCCCGAACCCAAGAAAACATCTCAAAGGTCTTTCATGTACTTTTTGACCTTTCCTTTGGATAAAATAAAAAGTCGGTGGCGACTCTTGCTCAACTGAAACATTTGTGAACACAAACGCAAAACCTCAAGTCAGTTCTCCCACCGTATCACACTGGCATCAAACTGTTTCATGACCTCTGCTTTCATTTTTTCTGACATTTCAGGGCGCATACGGCGGACCTTCTGCTTTATCGGAGGGCAGTCTTCTTTAGTTGGCAGGCGATGTACCATAATATCAGTGTCCAGACCAGGCATGTCTTCATAGGACTAGGCGAATATCTCAACATAGTCGTGTAGCATCTGTATTATCCGTTGTTTGACACTAGGTTCCACATTTGCACCTATTTTAACCTCCTTCCTGTCTTCCTCTGTACTCAAATTAACTCACTCAACTGGCTCTTCATGAGGCTGTATGACCCTTTCTTCCTGCTATAGTAGTCTAGCAAGTTCTCCAGGACCTCACAATCATCCTCACCTTCGTCCTCGGCTTGGTTGATCGGATTTTCGAAGTCATAACTGGCAGTAGCAGAGCTGTTATCAATGGGATCCATAGTGGATATGGATCTACAGCATGATATCTGAGTGTGTGTTTGTAAGAGAATAACTGTTTTGATAAAGTGAGAGACAGAAAAGAAAAACAAGGAGCACAAAATTTGTAATGCAAGAAACGTCCAATGTTTTATTAATGATATATGAAAATGAAAAATAATAAGCCCTCACAAGCAAAGCCAACGTGCCTCAGGCAAGGCACCGAGCCGTAAAGTTTCAAACTATTTATTACAAATTGTGATCGGTGGATCTGGAACTGACTGTTTAACGCTGGTTCGCGAAATGTCGCGGAAGCAAGAGTCGCCACCGTCTTTTATTTTTTCCAAATGGAAAGGACAAAAGCACAGAAAAATTCCTTATAGAGATTTCTCTCGGTTCGGGAGGTAGATTATAGAAAGGGAAGGTGTTAACACCCTTTCTATCCATGGTTATCCATGGGCTCTTAGATACTTGCTCATTGTGTTTTCAAAAATGGTTTGTTTGCTTTTCAATTGTGGGTTTTAAAAAAGTTTCTTTGAAAATTCCAGTTCGACTCTTGTATCGGTCCTCAAGAGTGTTTGAAAAGTTGCTTTCGAAAGCTTTTTGAAAAGGTGTCGGTGTGAAAAGTATTTTTTGATTTGTTTTTGAAATTAGAGCAAGTATTAAGAGTCGTCTACCTACCCTAAGGAATTCGTCTGTGTAAATGTCCTTTAAAGTAGTGCCATCCCACCATTGAGAGGTAGGTAGCACCACCGTTGGAGGTGTTCGGGTCAATTCGGGGTTTGGGACATGGTGATCACCAGAGCAATAGGAAGACACCTTAGAAGCTACCCTCATGCCAGGTTCTCGGATCATGAGGACTTACTAAGACATCCTCTACTCGACGATCACCTTTCGAGGCAAGGCAACAGTGAGGCGTACCCTAGGGGTGGTGTGTGATTCGTGTGTCGTTTTCAGATATTTTTGTCTTTTGTCATGTCATTGGTGATCTAGCGTTTGTTTTTATTTTTGTCCATTCATTCTTTCATGCCTTGATTAACAATTAAAAATTGCGAAAAGTAAAAGTTTCTAAGCTATTACAAAAGGCGCGGGTCCACATCGCCAAAATTTCTTGAACCCGATTTGACAGAAAAATAAAGAAAGTAAAGAAAATAAAGTGCGACAAATAATTTACAAGGCCTTGGGAGAGATACATAAATATTAAACGAAAAAGAAATAAACACGCGAATTAAATAAGAATTAAGACGAGGGCGTTGGACCCTTTTTGCAAAATTAAATTAAATGATGAGATTAATTAATTAAAAAAAAGAAAAGAACTTGTTTTTGGTATTTTTTGGTTTTAATGAAAAAAGAATCAATTAAAATAAAGGCTAACCCTAATTCTAGTTGTTTTTAATTTATTAAAAAGAAGATTAAATTTTAACCTAAAATTAACCCTAATTAATTTACATGCAATTTAATTACAAAAATAAATATTTAATATTTTAATTATTATGAAAGAAAAATAAAAAAAGATAAAAAAATTACTTAAAACCTAATTCTACTAATTTTAGATTTTTATTATGAAAATGTTATAATTAACCCTAATTTAATAACTAAATGAATTAATGCAATTTATTTATGAAAATACTAAAATAAAATATTTATTATTATTTCATCTTTTCTGATTTTTTTATGTGTTTTTTTTTATATTATGAAAACAATAATCAAGAAATTAAGAAATTAATTAAAATAAAGACAAGGAAAAAAAATTTAAAAGAGTAAAAGAAAGCAAACTGGAGGGGGGTGTTGTCCCCAAAGTGGAGGTATAGCCCAGCAATTTGAGGCCCATTTATTCTTTGGCCTGGTTGACTTTTGTGCTCACGTACCCAAGCATTGACCAGCGTGTATCCTGTTCTTGAGATTCTGGCCTTTGATTGCATACCCTGGGGCGCGTGGACGTTTGATTTTGAAGGCGTATGATGCGTTCTCAGTATTGACACTGCATAGAATCATTAATTGAAGAAAAATATGAAAGGGGTGGGGACCTGGGATCGAACCCAGGTCCTGAATGTCACCACACACATGCCTTACCACTGAAGCACTTAACGCGTTCTGATTATAATATACCTAAGAAAAAATATAAAATAAAACAACGTTAGTGGGGCGCTTTTCGCGCGAAGTTTGAATCCACCAACCATGGCCTGCCACCGAGTCATCGTCCTCCTTGTTTATTTTTTTTTCTGAAATATAAAGAACATAGGCCACGGTTTTACAAACGTTCCCTTAGGCACCCTACTAAAAAATAGCGATTAGCCCAGGGATGCTCATAAATTGAGCGCGAGGGTGGCTTTGTGATCGTCCAAGCATGCTTGATTCAGTGGTCTAAGTCTTGAATGCCAATTTTTCTTTAATTAAAAAAACCCAATTTAAAGCTTCATGAACCCTAAAAGACAATCATGGTGAAATCGTATATAGCACACAAAAACTCAATCAAAGTGGATGGTTAGCTTCAGAACATATCAATTAGTATGAATTCATCAAAGAAACGCAATGAAAATGCTTAAATATGGCAACACGATTATGAAAAAAAGTGAAGAAAGCTTGACTTCTGTACAATGTTTCAAGGTGTTAGAATTGATGCTTTTGATCCAGGAAGGTTCCTTGATGTCCCAGGAATGTGATAGGATGAGTTTCTTGGCTTGAATCGACCTGCAAATAGGTTTTCAGATTAGAGTTTCCAAGCAAAATTTTCAAGTTTGTGTAAGGATTTCTGGCGCAGCTTTTTGGTTAGGAAGCATTAGGTCTTGATCAGGCTTATGTATGGAGTGAATTAGGTCAAAAAACTTGATCAAAATCCTTTGCATTCATGTTTTGGAAGATTTGATTTTTCAAGATCTTTTTTTCAATATTTTCCATGCTATTTGGTATCAAATCATGACAAAACTTTCCACAAATGATTATGCACGAATCTTGAGTGTCCAATGAGAGTATTTTCTGCACAAAAAGATTTTATTTCATTAGTTTTGTATTTTTCATGTATTTTATTTAATTAAATGAATTATTAATAATAAAAAATCCAAATAAATAAATAAAAATGGAGAAAAACTTCCCTTTGGGCCTAATGGTCGTGCACATGCCTTGGATAATGAATTGTGGAAGAAAAAGAGGCCCATTAGTAATTTTAGGTCATTTGAATCAATGTTGACTTTTCAAAAATCCAAAAATTTCCCAACTTCCACAAGGCATAACTTGCTCAATTTTTAAGCTTTGCTCATGTTCTTGGACATTTTGGAAAGGTCTTTGAGTCCTCTAACCAATGTCTTTGGTCCCATGTCATTTTGATTTACCAATATAAAGTTATGGTCTTTGACTTAAAGTCCCTTTTTGTTGACTTTTGAAAATGACCTATAATGTTGAAATTGATAACTTTTTGTGAGAGCATTTCTTGGACTTGAAGTATGAAGAGGAGTTGTAGGAAATGTCCTTCTCTTCAAAATGAGATTTGGATGGAATTTTTCTGATAATCCATGTGAAAGTTATGCCCTGGTCAATTTACAGTTGACTTTTTCAGCTGTCCAAATAAGGAAACTTTTGCATCTTGATGATTTTTGAGCCAAGCTTTGAGAATCATGATCAAGCATTGATCAAATGATGTTTGTGGCTTCAAAATGAGATGTTGACCAAAAATTTGAACTTTTGACTGTCAAATGACCATTTTGCCCCTATAGTTGACTGTAGTGCAATTAGGGTTTTGACTGTGCAATTTTGTGCTGAAAGTCTTGAAACTTTGTATGAGGATGCTTGACCATATTTATAGGCATGTGGGGCTTTATTGTACCCTTGGAAACTTCATTTTCTTGATCAGAATAAAAACCCTAATCTTGACTGTTTAGGAGACCCTTGAATTGTGCAACCCTTGGGGAATTTTGAAGCTTGACTTGGCAATTTCTTGAAGAATATGGGAGGGCAAATTTTGGGGTACAACAGTTGCCCCTGTTCAATCTTCTTAGACCTGAGGATGCAGATTGGCTGACGTGCCTTTCGTAATCCGAGGGTAGAAGATGATTGAACACTAGAGTGCCCAGAAATTTGCGCTCACATAGTAGCAGTGTGATGATGGGAATGGGCTTATGGATGCCATGCTGAGAGTTGCTGGAAGGTGGATGGGCTTATAGATGCCATCTGGATGTAGATCGCGTAAGAGATTCCTTAGCGAGAACTTGTGTACCTGCAAAAGAAAAATGAGTACCTGACATGTTGCAGGAGTTGGTCTTCAGATGCTTGGTATAGATGTGTCCTGACTGGTTACAGGAGCTGGATCTGGAGTTTCAAAAGATGATGAATGAACCAGGGGTGGTTACTACCTCAGCAGGAACGGTGAGAGAACCTTGGATGACTTTAACTTCAACAGCAATCGTTGAGAAAATCTTGGATAACTTCACTTCAACAGCAATCATTGAGCGAAATCTTGGTGGGAATTACCATCTCCGCAGCATTGGGGAGAGAACCATAGGAAATTATAATCTTAACAACATTCATTGAGAAAAACCTGGAATGGAATTATCGTCTCCGCAGCATTGGGGAGAGAACCATAGGAAATTATAATCTCAAAAGCGGACGTTTGAGAAAAACCTGGAATGGAATTATCATCTCCGCAGTATCGGGGAGAGAACCATTATAATCTCAAAAGCGGACATTTGAGAAAAACCTGGAATGGAATTATCATCTCCGCAGTATCGGGGAGAGAACCATAGGAAATTATAATCTCAAAAGCGGACGTTTGAGAAAAACCTGGAATGGAATTATCATCTCCGCAGTATCGGGAAGAGAACCATAGGAAATTATAATCTCAAAAGCGGACGTTTGAGAAAAACCTGGAATGGAATTATCATCTCCGCAGTATTGGGGAGAGAACCATAGGCAATTATAATCTCAAAAGCGGACGTTTGAGAAAAACCTGGAATGGAATTATCGTCTCCGCAGCATTGGGGAGAGAACCATAGGAAATTATAATCTCAAAAGCAAACATTGAGAAAAACCTGGAATGGAATTATCGTCTCCACAGCATTGGGGAGAGAACCATAGGAAATTATAATCTCAAAAACATTCATTGAGAAAAACCTGGGATGGAATTATCGTCTCTGCAGCATTGGGGAGAGAACCATAGGAAATTATAATCTCAAAAGCGGACGTTTGAGAAAAACCTGGGATGGAATTATCGTCTCCGCAGGATTGGGGAGAGAACCATAGGAAATTATAATCTCAACAACATTCATTGAGAAAAACCTGGAATGGAATTATCATCTCCGCAGCATTGGGGAGAGAACCATAGGAAATTATAATCTCAAAAACATTCATTGAGAAAAACCTGGGATGGAATTATCGTCTCCGCAGCATTGGGGAGAGAACCATAGGAAATTATAATCTCAACAACATTCATTGAGAAAAACCTTTGATAACTTCTACTGAGTCTTCATCAGAAAAATCTGTTTGGGGTCGATTTAGCTGGACTAGAGAAGGCCTTGGACTGGATAAGAAATCTTTGGAGTCGATTAACTGAACCGGTCTAGGTCTTGAAATATGATTGAGAATTTATCTGCATCTTTCCTGAAAGGTAAAGGTCAGTCATATGCAATGCATGATATGGACCAAGCAATGATGTTCTCAACATAAATGAGATTTGTAAGATATGGTGCGTATATGCATGCTATAATGATGGATGTTTATGAATGTATTGCTCGTCTAGGAAAGTAAATCCTTGACGGGTGCCGGGAAGTCATATCCTGGGCTGATGTTGGAGAACAGATTTTGCTTCCGCTGGATGATAGTTGCAAGTATACCGGTAGGAGAAGATGACTCCCTTGGGGAATAAACTTGGCGAATGGGTTGCTCTGCGGGGAGAAAAGCACTCTATCGATCTTGCTGGGAAGTAATACTCTGTGGGGAGAGAGATACTCTGTTGAATTGTTGATAATAATTTGCTGGGGATAAGAAAGAACTGTGTTGACGACGACCTTTCTGTGGCTTTTGGCTGAGGATAACCCAGTTATATCTTGGTAGGGAAATAACTCTTTGAATAAAGCCGGACGACGCGTTCGTGCTCTGCGAGGAGGAGCTTCCAGAATCTACTGGGGATAAGCTTACTGCTTGGGGAGATGAATTCCAACTTTCCTGAGGGAACTGGATTGGACTCTCCTGGGGAAGTTTTGAACTGCGGGAGAAGATGACTCCACTGAATGCTTGATATACCGCCGGGGAACAATCTTTAGACCAAGACTGCCGGGGATGCTTGTTTAAGAATACATATGCTGCTGGGGAATGTTGAGATCTGCGGGAGGATACCCAACTTCCTTAAGACTGATATCATAGCTTTGCTTGAGGAGAGTATACTGCTTGCTGGCTCACTCTCTGGGGAATTAAGATACCTGGTTGTGTTCTTCAGCTGAACCTACCTTGATACCTTGGGGGACAGAACAATTAGATCGCTTGGACAACTCTTTATTGCCCCTGTTTCTGAGGTATGAGAGGAAGACCTGTGAGGTGCTGATAGTTGTTGATGGACAAACCTTCTTCTGGTAGGCAGGTGATAAGATGACAGGACATAGTCGTACGCTTTGATCCCTAACTTTTTCCTGGACCGCCCTTTCGGGTTTTCAGTCCACCGGGATACCCATTTTTTCCCAAGCCTCCTTTTCAGGTTTTCGACTTGCCGGGTGTACAGATTTTTCATTTTCATCCCTTATTTTTGCCCGAACCCTTTTGGTTCGCCGGGAAGCCCTGATTTTTGCCTAGGTATGTCAACCTAGCGGGTCTTTGATTTTGCGTAGTATTTTTTCGACTATGTCCATGCTCTCAGAATATAGGGAGTTGCCCCTGTTAGAAGTGTTTTGCCATGCCACCAGAAGGTGTTTGATCAGGCAAGATTCGTTGTTGGAATTCCCCAAGTGACTCAGGCGGAGATTTGTCCCCAGGCTATTTGTCCTTTAAGAGATTCTCTGAATCTTGATTGGGTTGCCCCAGATGATGGACCATGATTATGCCGTGCCCCTTGGTTGGAAGTACTTTTGTTCACTAGGTATTCCTCGTGCGAATTTCCCTGTTGTTCAAACAAAAAGTCATATGCAAACAAAGTTATGTTAAAAATGCAAAGCCTATGTCTGTCTTGAAGATTTTGAGAATGCATTCTTTTTTTTTCATAAAACAAATGAATGTTTGTAAAACGTGATGTCAACTCCTTATTTACCGTAGGCCTTAAGGAGTCAGGATACCTTTCGTAACAGTATGCTTTCGAACTAACCCATGCTTCAGCTAGGACTTTTAAGGGTTATAACGTGGCCTAGTTCACGGTTTAAGAAACAAAGGATAAAGGCTCAAATTATATGTACCCACCCGCTCTTCGTGATGTTCTCCAAACCTAAACTCAGTTGATCATACGTTAGACCTTATTTGAGTCTTTGCTTTGATGCTCCAATGATGGTTCAGATATTTGATGATTTATTCTGAATAGGCAGTCATTTTTTTTTGTTGAGGGTTTGAAAGTCCTCTTTCTTTTCTTTTTTGATTTTTATTATCCCTTTCTTTTTTTTGCCTGAACTGTTTCCTTTTTTGGAATTACAGTCAGCGGGATGCCCCAGTTTTATAAGTCTCCTTCATGGGTTTTGACTTAATGGGTTTTTTATTTTGAAAGATAATGACTGCCTTTATTTATTGATCATTCGAAACCATCACTGTCTTTCTTTATTGATCATTCGGAACCATCACTGTCTTTCTTTGTTTTGTAAGGATCTTTTTGGTGCCATTTGTTATGCACTTGGATCAACTGAGAGAACTACCCTGCCCCAGGTTATGATGAAGGGTTTTGAATTTTGACAAGAAAAAACTCCTACTTCTTTGGCTCAGAGGGGTTGACGAGGGATTATCATCCTTATAACTCCAGTGTTTAGGGATTGAAACAATGATTGTACCTCATCAGCGGGGTCTGTTCAAAAGCATACTGTAGATTATGGTATCGTTTTCGTCATCCTCCCTCAAGAGGCTTAGAATTTTAGATCAAGAGCTGACATCAGAAAAAATATGAAAATAATTTGCATTTAGTGAATACGAATATATTGTTTCAGAATAGACATATGCGATGCATTAATGAAATAACAATGTTTAACATGAGTAAATGTTTGAACAAAAGAAAATTGCAACTTGAACATTCGAATGAACAAAAAATTTCAATCCTAGCCATGTTTTGGCAAGGGAGCAGTGATCACGTGGGGAGTCTTGGGTACTTTAAACTGAATCTCTCCAGCGTCGATCATGTCTTGGATCTTATTTTTCAAGCTCCAACAATCATCTGTAGTATACCCCGGGTTGTCAGAGTGATAAGCGCAGCGGGCGTTGGGGTTATACTTCGGTGACGTTGTATTTTGGCTCTTTGGAGCTTCTTTTAGAGTTACCAGCTTGGTCTCCAGCAACTGTGGCAATATCTGGGATAAGGTCATGCTGAGCCGAGTGAACTGCCTTCTCTCACTCTTTTGTTGGTTGTGATGTTGAATTTGTGACACTGGAGCCATTTGAGGAGCTCTCCCCTTACCTCCTTGTCTCAAAGGTGGTTGAACGATGACTGGCTTTTTACCCTTAGACTTTTGCCCCAGTTGGTTACCCTGAAGCAGTTGGTTGACGAGAAACCAGAGCTCATTTTGTCTTTGAGCTAACCCTTGAATGGCAGTCACCTGCCCCAGCATCTGGACCTTCAATGCATCCACCTCAGCTTGTAGGTGTTTCAGCCTTTCATCCTCAGCACTGTTCCTGACAAAAGTCTCCATGAGAAGTGTCCTTAGCTCTTCCTGCCCCTTGGATAGATTCAGGAGGGTTTTCCCGAACCTGGTCTCTTGAGCAAGAAAGTCCTGGTTGTCTGGTTGGAAGGCCATTGCTGAAATAAACAGCGAGAAAGGTAAGTGACCTGCAACAAAGATACCTGTTATGTAATGATGTGTATGCCATGCATGTAATGTTTTCAAGGACCACGCGGGGTAAACAAGGAAATTTGTTAGCATTTGGATCCGGTAGCTTGATTGAAGGAACTTCGTATTTGTTGAGAGTCTTTCTTCCAAGGGTCAAAGGCTCACCATATCCAGTGGGTCATAGCCCCTGACTTTAATCATCATGTCTGGTTTTGATTTCCAAACAACCTTGGTTAGGGGAACCTTCTTCAAGAGTCAGAGCTCACCATATCAAGTGGGTCATAGCCCCTGACAACTTTGGCTAGAGGAAAATAAATCCTCTTTGCCCTTTGCTAGATGTTTGATTTATCATGACCTGCATCACAAGCCCTTGAGATCCTTGAAATGGGTTAAGATGTATGCAATGGTATGATGTTATGCTATGCATGGGGTAATGTAAGTAAACCCTGTTATGAGTCCTTATTAAGGACTATAAACAGAAACCTGCAAGAAACTCAAGTAAAACCTGTCATGAGTCCCAATTAAGGACCAAATAAAACCTGCAAAACACTCAGTAAACCCTGTTATGAGTCCCAGTTAAGGACTATAAACAAAACCTGCAAGAAACTCAAGTGTCAGATAACAAGCATGCAAGTAGTCAAGTTGGAAGGCACACAAGTCACACAAGAGAAACCCTTAGAGTTCAGGCCAGCATGGGGTCTGGGTATTACCCTCTTGAAGTTGGTGGGCTCAACCTGTCCTATTAGAAGTAATCGGGTTCTAAGGGTCCCAATATCACTGGATTGCTTTCATTGTTCATTGTTTCGGTTTAGCCACTGAACTGGCGACCGAAATATTCCAGGAAAGCAACCCTCCATTGAGTGTAGTATCGAGTATCAACCAACCTCGGACTGCACCAAAGTCAGTTATCTCACTACCCTAAAGAGGCCAAGATAGTTCAATTAAGGTTCCTAAGGTTTGTTGATGCTTCATGACACCACGCGGAGGCCCCGTACTCTCCTTGACTGAACTCAAGGGTTACCGATACACACCAAAGTTCCACATCAACGTAGCAGACTGCTTCAACCATGTCGGTATACCCCGCACAGTTCCCTCACAGCCTTGTTGCTACTTTCTAAGAAGGTATCCCCCAGATCCGGGTTAGGATCTATAGAACTCCCAAGACAGTCCCACAATAATAAAGCAGGCAAAGAAAACAATTGAAAACACAGTTATGAACTAACCCTAAGGTACACCTCACTTTATAAAGTAGTCCCCAGCAGAGTCGCCAGTTCTGTGATCGGTGGATCTGGAACTGACTGTTTAACGCTAGTTCACGAAATGTCGCGGAAGCAAGAGTCGCCACCGTCTTTTATTTTTTCTAAATGGAAAGGACAAAAGCACAGATAAATTCCTTATAGAGATTGCTCTCGGTTCGAGAGGTAGATTATAGAAAGGGAAGGTGTTAGCACCCTTTCTATCCATGGTTATCCATGGGCTCTTAGATACTTGCTCATTGTGTTTTCAAAAATGGTTTGTTTGCTTTTCAATTGTGGGTTTTAAAAAAGTTTCTTTGAAAATTCCAGTTCGACTCTTGTATCGGTCCTCAAGAGTGTTTGAAAAGTTGCTTTCGAAAGCTTTTTGAAAAGGTGTCGGTGTGAAAAGTATTTTTTGATTTGTTTTTGAAATTAGAGCAAGTATTAAGAGTCGTCTACCTACCCTAAGGAATTCGTCTGTGTAAATGTCCTTTAAAGTAGTGCCATCCCACCATTGAGAGGTAGGTAGCACCACCGTTGGAGGTGTTCGGGTCAATTCGGGGTTCGGGACATGGTGATCACCAGAGCAATAGGAAGACACCTTAGAAGCTACCCTCATGCCAGGTTCCCGGATCATGAGGACTTACTAAGACATCCTCTACTCGACGATCACCTTTCGAGGCAAGGCAACAGTGAGGCGTACCCTAGGGGTGGTGTGTGATTCGTGTGTCGTTTTCAGATATTTTTGTCTTTTGTCATGTCATTGGTGATCTAGCGTTTGTTTTTATTTTTGTCCATTCATTCTTTCATGCCTTGATTAACAATTAAAAATTGCGAAAAGTAAAAGTTTCTAAGCTATTACAAAAGGCGCGGGTCCACATCGCCAAAATTTCTTGAACCCGATTTGACAGAAAAATAAAGAAAGTAAAGAAAATAAAGTGCGACAAATAATTTACAAGGCCTTGGGAGAGATACATAAATATTAAACGAAAAAGAAATAAACACGCGAATTAAATAAGAATTAAGACGAGGGCGTTGGACCCTTTTTGCAAAATTAAATTAAATGATGAGATTAATTAATTAAAAAAAAGAAAAGAACTTGTTTTTGGTATTTTTTGGTTTTAATGAAAAAAGAATCAATTAAAATAAAGGCTAACCCTAATTCTAGTTGTTTTTAATTTATTAAAAAGAAGATTAAATTTTAACCTAAAATTAACCCTAATTAATTTACATGCAATTTAATTACAAAAATAAATATTTAATATTTTAATTATTATGAAAGAAAAATAAAAAAAGATAAAAAATTACTTAAAACCTAATTCTACTAATTTTAGATTTTTATTATGAAAATGTTATAATTAACCCTAATTTAATAACTAAATGAATTAATGCAATTTATTTATGAAAATACTAAAATAAAATATTTATTATTATTTCATCTTTTCTGATTTTTTTTATGTGTTTTTTTTTATATTATGAAAACAATAATCAAGAAATTAAGAAATTAATTAAAATAAAGACAAGGAAAAAAAATATAAAAGAGTAAAAGAAAGCAAACTGGAGGGGGGTGCTGTCCCCAAAGTGGAGGTATAGCCCAGCAATTTGAGGCCCATTTATTCTTTGGCCTGGTTGACTTTTGTGCTCACGTACCCAAGCATTGACCAGCGTGCATCCTGTTCTTGAGATCCTGGCCTTTGATTGCATACCCTGGGGCGCGTGGACGTTTGATTTTGAAGGCGTATGATGCGTTCTCAGTATTGACACTGCATAGAATCATTAATTGAAGAAAAATATGAAAGGGGGTGGGGACCTGGGATCGAACCCAGGTCCTGAATGTCACCACACACATGCCTTACCACTGAAGCACTTAACGCGTTCTGATTATAATATACCTAAGAAAAAATATAAAATAAAACAACGTTAGTGGGGCGCTTTTCGCGCAAAGTTTGAATCCACCAACCATGGCCTGCCACCGAGTCATCGTCCTCCTTGTTTATTTTTTTTTCTGAAATATAAAGAACATAGGCCACGGTTTTACAAACGTTCCCTTAGGAACCCTACTAAAAAATAGCGATTAGCCCAGGGATGCTCATAAATTGAGCGCGAGGGTGGCTTTGTGATCGTCCAAGCATGCTTGATTCAGTGGTCTAAGTCTTGAATGCCAATTTTTCTTTAATTAAAAAAACCCAATTTAAAGCTTCATGAACCCTAAAAGACAATCATGGTGAAATCGTATATAGCACACAAAAACTCAATCAAAGTGGATGGTTAGCTTCAGAACATATCAATTAGTATGAATTCATCAAAGAAACGCAATGAAAATGCTTAAATATGGCAACACGATTATGAAAAAAAGTGAAGAAATCTTGACTTCTGTACTATGTTTCAAGGTGTTAGAATTGATGCTTTTGATCCAGGAAGGTTCCTTGATGTCCCAGGAATGTGATAGGATGAGTTTCTTGGCTTGAATCGACCTGCAAATAGGTTTTCAGATTTGAGTTTCCAAGCAAAATTTTCAAGTTTGTGTAAGGATTTCTGGCATAGCTTTTTGGTTAGGAAGCATTAGGTCTTGATCAGGCTTATGTATGGAGTGAATTAGGTCAAAAAACTTGATCAAAATCCTTTGCATTCATGTTTTGGAAGATTTGATTTTTCAAGATCTTTTTTCAATATTTTCCATGCTATTTGGTATCAAATCATGACAAAACTTTCCACAAATGATTATGCACGAATCTTGAGTGTCCAATGAGAGTATTTTCTGCACAAAAAGATTTTATTTCATTAGTTTTGTATTTTTCATGTATTTTATTTAATTAAATGAATTATTAATAATAAAAAATCCAAATAAATAAATAAAAATGGAGAAAAACTTCCCTTTGGGCCTAATGGTCGTGCACATGCCTTGGATAATGAATTGTGGAATAAAAAGAGGCCCATTAGTAATTTTAGGTCATTTGAATCAATGTTGACTTTTCAAAATATCCAAAAATTTCCCAACTTCCACAAGGCATAACTTGCTCAATTTGTAAGATTTGCTCATGTTCTTGGACATTTTGGAAAGTTCTTTGAGTCCTCTAACCAATGTCTTTGGTCCCATGTCATTTTGATTTACCAATATCAAGTTATGGCCTTTGACTTAAAGTCCCTTTTTGTTGACTTTTGAAAATGACCTATAATGTTGAAATTGATAACTTTTTGTGAGAGAATTTCTTGGACTTGAAGTATGAAGAGGAGTTGTAGGAAATGTCCTTCTCTTCAAAATGAGCTTTGGATGGAATTTTTCTGATAATCCATGTGAAAGTTATGCCCTGGTCAATTTACAGTTGACTTTTTCAGCTGTCCAAATAAGGAAACTTTTGCATCTTGATGATTTTTGAGCCAAGCTTTGAGAATCATGATCAAGCATTGATAAAATGATGTTTGTGGCTTCAAAATGAGATGTTGACCAAAAATTTGAACTTTTGACTGTCAAATGACCATTTTGCCCCTATAGTTGACTGTAGTGCAATTAGGGTTTTGACTGTGCAATTTTGTGCTGAAAGTCTTGAAACTTTGTATGAGGATGCTTGACCATATTTATAGGCATGTGGGGCTTGATTGGACCCTTGGAAACTTCATTTTCTTGATCAGAATAAAAACCCTAATCTTGACTGTTTAGGAGACCCTTGAACTGTGCAACCCTTGGGGAATTTTGAAGCTTGACTTGGCAATTTCTTGAAGAATATGGGAGGGAAAATTTTGGGGTACAACACAAATCTTAAAACAAAAGTCAATTATTGTGGAATAAAAGAAACAGGTATGAAGTCCTTCGTCGTCCAGTTATTCGGTCCACCGTTGGTTGTTGGGTATATCCAACTGTCAACATCCGGGTTCTCATCATCAGCATCCTTTATGGCAGAGACAACCTCAATAGTATTGATTCCTGAGCCGTGCTTGAGTATGGGTGCAGTTATGACGTTGGGATTCTCCGGAGCGTCAAACTCAATCTCTTTGGCTTCGATCAGGTCCTGCACCTTATTTTTCAGGGCCCAATAGTTGTTTGTATCATGACCTGGACTTTCGGAGTGATAAGCACAGCGGGCATTCCGGTTATAGCGGGGAGATGTGGTGTTGGGGTTCTTCGGGGATTCCCTCAGAGTTACCAGATTGGTCTTCAACAATTGTGGTAAAATTTGAGACAGAGTCATATTGAGTCGGGTGAACTGCCTCTGTGGTCTTTCTGCTCTTTGTTGATTGTTGCGTTGTGGAGCAACTGCGGGTCTTGGTATTAATACAACATTTATCATTTAATGGTGTTTAGATCTGCTTTGGCCCCTCGGGCTATAGACCGCACTGGCTTCCTCAGTGAAAGGCTTCTTTGTTGAACTCGAGGAGGCATCCTTCTGTATTTTACCACTCCAAATTCCAGCTTCCACTCTTTCTCTAGTTAAAATCAGCTCAGTCAAACCAGATGACGAGCTGCCAATTAAGTGATTGAAAAATGGACCAGATAGTGTCCCTAGAAACATGTCAACCAACTCCCTATCTGACAATGGAGGTTGAACTCTCCCAGCCAAGTCTCTCCATTTTTTAGCATAATCTTTGAAACCTTCACCTTCACCCATGGACATACTCTGGAGCTGAGTACGAGTGGGAGCAAGGTCGGCATTGTACTGATACTGCTTATAGAAAGCAGCAGCAAGATCTTCCAAGTTTCGAACATTGGCCCCTTCCAACTGGTAGAACCATTCAAGCTGAGTCCCTGACAGACTATATTGAAATAAGTGCACCCACAAATTTCTATCAGCAGTGTAGGGTTTAATTTTCCTAACATAAGAGCAGAGATGGAGTTTTGGGCAAGACACTCCATCATACTTAGCAAAAACTGGAGCCTTGAATTTCTGAGGGATGACCACTCCAGATACCAATCCTAGTTCTCTGAAATCCAAACCAAGTACCTTTTGAACTTCCATAGCACTCAGACAGTCTTCTAGCTACTTGTATCTATCCTCGGCAGGAGGATATTATCCATCATCAAAATCAGTATCATTATTAGAGACTGCAGGACTATGGCCCTTTTCCTCTTCTTGGTTCTCCTCTTATTTGGATGAAGAGGTCAGATCATCTTGATGCTTCAACCTTTCTCCAAACCTTCTACCCATATTCAGAAGCCTGACCTTCTTCTTCTTCTTCTTCTTTTCTTTCAGAATGAGAGTTTTCAGATCCTCTTGCCCCTTTGCCAGACTGATGAACATATGTTGGAACTGTGCGTTATGGGCCTGAAGATCTTTGATGACTTGATCATAAGACATTTCTGCTGAGATAAACAACAAAGAAGATAAGAAAACTGTAGTGGTACCTGTGATGATGTGCATGATAATGGGATGCGCATGTAATGATTTCAAAGACTTTGGGAGATTTAACTTTGCAAACCAAAAATAAACAAAACTTTATTAGCTTAACTTTGAAATGTTTAATAATTCCCTTAAGGCGTTACAAAGAAGTAAATAAAACAAATCTAAAACTTAGAAAAGAAAAATCAAAAGTCCCATGGACGCTTTATCTTTGTGCTGATGTAGTCATTGAGCACTCTTTCCTCCTCGAGCTGCCTGGTGAGCTTCAAAACCTTCCTCTCTTGCTCATGGAACTGCTCCCTGTAAGTATCTCGCTCATTCTTCAGCTGAATCCAAGACCTTTGTAGCTCCCCAAGATCAGTGGGCATGTAAGGATAGAGAACCGTGTAAGGAATGTCGTCTTTAGTAGTGGGTTCCATAATCACTGGTAACACTGTTGTATATGGAATCACAAGCTTCTGGGTATGAGCTCGGACCCATTAGAGGTAAGGCTGCATAGGAAGTGAAGTCTTTCGTCCCAACTCATGGGGGTTAGATCTATTTACCATGCCCTAAGCTCGTATGAGCCTCCGGCGATGTCCTTTAACATCCTCTTCATAGTCGAATGCAATATCCTCGAGAAGTAACCTATGGGGACCATCTCTCCGAGCACGACCAAATTGTCGTAAAGCTAGACAAGGATTGTAAGTTATACCTCCTTTGATACCAAGTAATGGGACATTAAGATACCCCCCACAACGGTCAATAACAGCAACGTCTTCCATAGCCCGGGAACACCAAATAATATTTGTATGAGCAAGTGACATTATTCTATGCGACCAACCCAAACTTTCTTCGTTCTTCAACACAGCCTTAGGGAGGTGAGAAATAAACCACCTCGACAACAACTGCATGCAGCACATAAGAGTCCCTCTTCTCCTTGTGGTACGAGTATAGAGAGCGTGCAAGATATCTCCAAGCAAGGTAGGCACAAGATTGCGAGAAAGGAAAATCTTGATAGCATTCACATCTACAAAGGAATCTGGATTAGGGAAGAGAACCAAACCATATATAAGAAGAGCCAAGACATCTTCAAAAGCCTGAAAATCTAAATCATCCCAGAATAGATGAGCTTGGTCTATCAGAAATTTGGCTAGAAAACCTTCAACTCCGCTTCGAGTTTCCCAATTGGATACCATATCGGCCCGTTTCAAGTGCAAAGCTAAGGCAATGACTTCTGGCTTAGGAACTTCTTCCAAATCTGTGAAGGGTACCTGTTCAAGAATGGATATGCCCAATAGATGAGAGAATTCCTCCAAGGTGGGTACCAACTGATAATCTGGAAAGGTGAAACAGTGATGCTCAGGATCGAAGAACTGAAAAAGTACACTCATCATCTGTTCATCAGGATTTGAAGTAACCAAGCTGAGAAGTTAACCATGTCTCTTAATGAACATAGAAGTTTCATAAATCCTTGACACTAGCTCTTTGAGTTGGGATGGTATCTCCACAAAGTTGACTCGGATAGTCTTTCTATGTACAGAAGCCATGATCTGAAAAACAGAACAAAGATAAATTCCCTTGGTCTTTGAAATGGTTAGTATAATGAAGAATGAATGCTATGTTATGATGCATGATGTCATGATAAGAACACAGGTATAGCAGATAACAGACATGGCAAAGACAAATAAGTCACACAAAGCCCTTAGGTTTAAGGCTTGCATGAGGTCAAAGGTAATACCCTCTTGAAGTTGAGTTGGTTTCAACCTGTCTTAGAAAAAGTAATCGGGTTCTAAAGGATCTCAATATCACTGACCATCCTCCATCCGTCATGGTTTCAGCTCAGGCAATCTTTTCTTGCGGCCGGAACTATCTCGAGAGTATGGTCTCAATGAGTGTAGCATCGAGTATCAACCAGTTCTCAGCTTTAGATCGAGGCCGACTATCTCACTACTTTCTAATGGCCAAGTTGGGCGATTAAAGGTTCTAAGGTCAGTTGATGCTTAACGACACCATGCAGCGGACCCGTATTCTCCTCGTTTCTCCACAAGGGATACGGATACCAACCAAAGTGCCACACCAACATAGTCACTGCTTCAACTGTATCGGTCTACGCTGTACAGTTCCCTCACAGTCTATTGCTACTTACCTAAAAGGTATTCCCCAGATCCGGGTTAGGATCTATAGTAACCTCAAACAAAACCCCTAAAAGTAAAGCAAACAAAACAAACAAGAGAAGCAATTATGATAAACTAGATCCTAAGGTATACCCCACATAATTAATCCCCAGCATAGTCGCTAGTTCTGTGATACGGTGGCAGAACCGACTGTTTTGAATGCTGTTTTGCGTTTTGCGTTTTGTGTTCGCAAAATGTCGCGGTAAGCAAGAGTCACCATCGACTTTTATTTCATCCAATCGGAAAGGAAAAAGTACAGAAAAATCCTTTTTCGAGATATTCTGAGTACGGGGGGTAGATTATAGAAAGGGAAGGTGTTAGCACCCTTTATATCCATGGTTTTCTATGGGCTCTTAGGTACTTACTCATATTTTTAAAATTGCTTGTGTATGTGCTTTGTTTTGAAAAGTTTGACTTCGTGATAACCCTTGTATCAGTCCTCAAAAGTGTGACGAAGTTGTTTTTGAAATTTGATTTGAAATGTGTAAGTGTGAAGAGTTTCGATTTGAGCAAGTACCTACTAGCATCTACCTACTCGAAAAAAAGATTGTTTCTATTCTCGTTTCCTTTAGACAGCGCTATCCTACTATTGATAAGTAAGTAGTACCGTTGTTGGAGTTGTAAGGGTCAATTCGAAAGGGACGTACGATCACTAAAGCAATGTTAGGACACCTTAGTAATAACCCTAGAGTCTTAAGATCATATTTGAGGTAACATTTCTGAGGCAGCATTTCCGAGGCAACATTTGATCTTTTAGACAGGAGGGCAACCACTAAGACACCATATACTTAATGACCGTTTACCGAAGGCAACCGAAGTGTGAGTATACCCTAAGAGTGATATGTGTGAGTGATCTATTTTCAATTATTTAGTCTTTACACATTAGGATTTTCTAACTGGGTTAATTTGCCATACATTCTTGTCATACAATCTTATTATCTTACATCTAAACAGTCAAATATTTACGAGAATTAAAATGTGAGAAGGTAAATCTACGCTATTACAAGGCTTCGGGGAGGGGATTAATTACATAGCCAAAAACCCGAGAAAAAAGCGATAAATAAAAGTCCCGGATTAAACTATTACAAACCATGAACAATTACAACAATATCATAAAAAATAATAACACGCGCACGATGACTCGAATACGAGATAACTAGGGTTTTGACCCTTGCCTAAACCTAATTGTGATTGGTAAGAAAAAGTTTTGGTCATGTTTTGTTATTTAAGAAAATAGAGAAATTATTACATTAAAAAAAGAAAGGCCTAATTCTAATTAATTTTAATCTAAGAAAAATAAATTAATTTACTCCAAACCTATTTTTTGTATTTTTATTTGTTTGAGAAAAAGAGCAAAATTAAATTAAATTAAAGGTTTTAACCTAATTTCTATTTTTTGATTTTATTTATGAAAACAAATTACAATTTCCCTAAATTAAACTAACTTAAATTAATTTTGATAATAAAAAAAACTAATCCTAATTTTGGTGAATTGTTGATTTTATGGTTTTTGTGAAAAATAAGTTAATTTGTATATTAAATAAATAAAGAATAAAAAATAAAGGAAAGAAATAAAAGAAAGGATTAGTAATGGGCTTGATGCTGATTAGGAATTGAGGGGGGTTGGAATATGAATTCCTGGGCCCAAATGGCTAAGGCCTGTTTTGACTTTGTCGGATTCAGTGTGCATGTTTGACTGGGGCATATGGTGGTCCTCCAATGGTGGTACGTTGATCTGGAGCGCTGATGAGTTGGATGGCCAGATCTTTATGGTACATGGTGGACTTCTTGATTTGCTATGCGTTGGATTACCTATTGAAGAAAAATATGAAATAAAGGTTGGGACCTAGGGATCAAACCCAGGTCCTCTGCACTTTTCCCCTGCACGCTTGCCAACTGAGCTATGATGCTTATTTGTATATATAATAAAAATCAATTATAATATAATGAAAACAAAGATTCCTAGAAAAAACACGCTAAATTCAAATGGCCCAACCAAGGGATGACACGCATCATCGTCTTCCTCCCAACCGTCCTTTTAGGTAAACAAACTTTTACCTACAGACACTAGGTATATCCATGTCCATCTCCAAAATCGTGTAGGCTCAAGATAAATGGCCATGGCTGGTGTGATACGGTGGGAGAACTGACTTGAGGTTTTGCGTTTTGTCGCAAATGTCACGGTTTAGCAAGAGTCGCCACCGACTTTTATATTATCCAAAAGGAAAGGTAAAAAAGTACAGGAAAGACCTTTGAATGTTTTCTTGAGTTCGGGGGGTAGATTATGAAAAGGGAAGGTGCTAGCACCCTTTTCATCCATGGTTTTCCATGGGCTCTTAGTTACTTGCTTAGATCACTTGCTTTTCTTTAAAATTGTTTGAAATGGTGCTTGGTGTGGTTTTGAAAGTATTTTGAAAAGAGGCCATTCGTTTAGGAAATCTTTGTAATGATTCTTGTTCGTAAGAATGTATACAAAGATGTTTGTCTTTTGGAAAATGTTTCAATGTTTTGTAAGATGTTTTGAAATGTGTGTGTTTGTTTTTGAAAATAACAAGGATTATTTTGAAATGGAGCAAGTAACTTAGAAGCTATCTACCTACTCAAATGTCTTTCTTGTACATTTTTATTCCTTTGACATTGTTGACTTACCATTGATTTGGTAAGCAACCCTATCTTTGGATGTAAACGGGACGGGCGTGGGTCATCGTATGACCATGATAGCAATGTTGCCAAGTATCTTAGCATGTTTGGAGGGACCAAGATCATTTTTTTAGGCAACCTTTGAATAGTGTCATCGAGGGACTATGATCTTATTTTTGTTTTGTTTTGCCAAGATACTTCGCATGCGTAACATGGCCATTTTGTTTTAGGCAACCAAGTGGGTGAAACCCTAAGGGTGCTTGTGTGAAAAGTGTGTCATTTTACATGCTTTTGATTTGTCTTGGATTAGGTCTTTTCTATTTGTTTTGTTTTTGGTCTTGTCATGCAAACCCTAGTTTACTAAACATGGTATATGAAAGCGATAAATTGTGTAAATGTAAACTAAGCTATTACAACAATTATTATGGGAGAGGGGATACAAGTTTTTGAATGGGGATATTGCACAAATATAAACCTAAAAATACTATTACAACCCAATCGAATATTGTGCGCATTAAATAAATAAACAAATATTAAAATGCAATGCAAATGTATTTATGTTAAAAAATGTTTTATATTTGATTTTTTGTATGAGAAAATTAGTTAACTAACCCTAAAATAATATTATTATTTTTGAAAGGGGGGAAACCCTAATTTTTTTTTATTAAAAGAAATATATTACTTATATTAATATTTTTTTCCATTTTTGTACAAGAAAATAATAAATAATATTATATGTCAATATTAAAAATTAAATATGTATGAAAATAAATATTTTATGTGTATGGATAATATAATAAAAATGTATAGTATTTTTAAAATGTATTTACAAATTTTATTTAAGAAAATAAAAGCTATTATCCTAACAAACTATTTTTTATGCAAAAAATAATAAAAATAAAATAAAAATTACAAAAATAAAGAAATTATTTTTTTTATGATTTTTTAATGTTCTGAAAAATAATTAAAAGCAATAAATATGAAAATATAAAGAAAAATGCAAAAATATAAAATAATAGTCAGAGGGGTGCAAAAGTAATCCAGGGGGTGTGAAAAACAGAAAACTTATAACAGGGCTTTTAATCTCACGATTCCAACCATATAAAATTTGTAATCTAGCTCTCAAAGATCAAGGAGAATTTTTGAATCCCCAATTCGTGACCTAAAAAATCCAGGAACTTCAAGCTTCAAATTCTCACAGCATAGTTATTATAAATGAAAAGTACGCATATGTACAGCTTCACCATGTTATAGACTACATCTTTTCTTCACAAATCATGGCTTGAGGATGCCTAAATAGAGAGATAGAGTTTTGAAAAATACCTCATTCAGTTGGATTTGGATAGAGCAATGTAGGGACTTTGATGGAGGCCTGAGGATCGTGTGAGCTTCCTTGAAGTTCCTTCAAGCTATTCCAATGCCTAGCTTGCTTTGTGGATGGCCAGAAGTCTCTGCACAAGTCAAGTTGCAAGCTCCAAATTTGAAAATGGCAATGGCTGAAACAGGGCTTACATATGCAGGGTAAGGGCTTGGATAGCTTTGGTAGGATATATGGAAGGTGTTTGAAGTGTTGAAATAAAAAACGCACGAGCCAAAAATGAAATGGCTATGATTTTGTAGAACTGCTATGTTTGGACAGAAAAATGGAGTTTTTCAGTCTGAGAGTGTTTTGGATGTCAAGCAGTTGTGTTTTGGTTTGTAATGACTTTGTATATTTGTATAGAAATGACACAAAGGTCAATCCTTACTAGATGTACAAGTTCTAGCATCTTTTGCAACTTTTCTTGTACTTTAAGCAAAGTGAAATGACAAATGCGACATGCTTGTACTGGCTACCTCAAGGGCTGATAAGAGTTGTTATACATTGCTTGAGACCTTTGGAAATTGTTTGCATCAAAGGGACAGGTCCAAGGCTCAAGGTTGACAAAATTGCAAAAGCTCACCTTTATGAAAATGGCAATGTGAACTTTATGCCTAAAATGGAATTACAACTTGTACAATGCTTCAAAAGTGAAAATAAAGCCTTTAACCTCTAAGTTTGCATTTAATTATGGAGTGTAGAATGAGTTTAGGACCTATAAAGCAAGATTCAAACATCAAAGATCTGATTTGCAACTTGATACTTTGTGAAAATGGCATGAACAAGAGTGATAAAATGCCAACTTCTCCTCTTCGATTCTCCCTAACCAAAAATGATCTTGGAGAGTTCTTGGACATTTTCGAAAGCTTTAAATGTGCTCTATAATACATATTTGAAATGAAATTTTAGATACCTCTTGGAACTAGGTGAAAAATGTCCATGAAGTAGGGTCAAAAACCTGCCTAAATTAGGGCAAAATTTCACTAAGTTATTTAGTTCATGGACCTATATTCACAAATTCATAACTTGATATCCAAGCATATTTTGGGAAAAGTTTGTGAGGCAAAGTTGTAGATTTCATGGAGGACTACAACTTTCATTTTGGAAGTTTTATTTGAATCAAATTGCATCATGGTGAAAAAATAGTGGAAAGTTGGGAAAAAATAAGAAAATTTCCATACTTAGAAAAATTCTAAGTTATGAAATTTTTCAAATTCAAAACCCTAATTTTCAAAATTGGTTTTCTTGGTGAACAAGTTTCATATTTTGACATATCTTGATGAATTATGACCCTTGGCACTTGATTTTGACCAAAAAGTCAAAGTTTGACTTTTCAGTGTACTCTTGACTTTTGATCAGTTGACTGCAAAATTCATCTGCCAATCCAATGAATTTGATATCTTTTGAACCATGTAGTTAGGTCAAGATGATGCCATTGAACCCTTGAAATCATGCTTGAACTCAATTGGTCATCGTCTAGTTTAAAAATCAGAAATTGCCATTTCTCAGTTAAAACCCTTATTTTAACCATTTTGCCCTTTTGATGATTTGATCAAATTTCTTGAGTTGTGATCCAAACTTGATCAAATGGTACATATGAGTCCAAATTGTTGTTGTGGATCAAAAATTATTAAGTTTGACTGTAAATTGGCCATGATTGACTTTTTCCCCAATACAGCTGATTTTTAGGTCAACTGTCCAATTGACTGATCAAAAATGTGGTTCAAGGCTTGAAACTTAACATGAGCAATCTTAAGGGTCCAAGATGGTGTATTAAATTCACATGAAGCATTGGTGGTCCAAAAATCCTTGTGAAAACTCAAACCCTAATTTTAGGTTACCAGTGCAAGATGAGGTGTCTTGAGCTGACCAAACCCTAATCTTGTCTTGAGTCCAAGAAGTCTTGTGAGGAAAATATTGATAAATGAGAGGGAAAATTTTGGGGTATGTTGTACCCCAAAATTTTCCCTCCCATATTTCTCAAAACATTGCAAGAAAAATCTCCAAGTTGCTCAAGGTTGCTCAAAGTTGGTCAGACAAGCTCTCTCCTAAGGCAGTTTACCCCAAATTAGGGTTTTGTGTTGCATCAAGATCCTTGAGTCCAAATGACCTCAAGTTCTCCCCAATGTACTAATATGTTCTCAAGGTCATCCATGTCAAGTTGCAAGCCTTGCAGAGGAAGTTTGCTCAGTCAATTGCTCAAAGGGTCCAAAAATTGACTATGCTAGGGCAAAAGTCAACTGTGACCAACATACAGTCAAACTTCAAGATTTTTTGTCAACATTCTCATTTTGAAGTATATTTCATCATTTGATCATGGTTTGATCATGATTCATAAAGGATTGCTCACAATTCATCAAGATTCAAAAGTTGCTAAATTAGGGTTTTGCATGAAAAATCAACTCACCTTTGACCAATCATATTTTTCTCATACTTTATGAGAAATGACTCATCCAAAGCTCATTTTTCATAGGATGCAATTCCCTACAATCCATCTTCATACCCCAAGTTCAAAAAATGCACTCACAAAAAGTTGTGAATTTTGACATTATAGGTCATTTTTGAAAGTCAACAAAAACACCTTTTTTTCCAAAGCTTCTAACTTGAGTATGGAATATTAAAATGATATGAGACCAAACGGGTTGATTAGAGGACATCTCAAGCTTTCTAAAAAATCCAAGAACACTTCCAAAAGTTCAAAATTCAGGAAGTTATGCATTGTTGAAGTTGGACTTTTTTGCAAAATTGCCAAAAGTCAACTATCCCCAAAACTTCAAATTTTGCCAAATGGGCCCATTCTTTTTCACTTGTTTTGAGTTTGAATTGTAGCCCACGTGCTCCAGCCTTGGTCATGTGTCCATATCATTTTTTTATTAATTATTTTGATTTTATATGAATTAATTTGACTTAAATCAAAATAAATCAAATAAAAATCCAAAGGCATTGATAACAAAGATTTTGTGTTGATTTCAGGTTCCATTATGCAACTGGCCATCATCAAACTCGTATCAAATGAATTATGTGCAAAAAAAAGATTGAAATCAAGCCAATTTGGAAAGTTTGTAAAAGGAGATCAAATCAAATATTCAAGCATCAATGTAGGAAGATTTGGACAAAGTTTGTTACCCTAATACACTGAGTAATACATAAGGAAGCGCAACATACAAAAATCAGGGTTACATAGCAATAGGAGAGGCAAAACGAAAGTTGCAAAAATCACAAAAAAGTGGGAGATCAAAATCAGGTCTAGAGGCATTTTCAGGGCTTGATATTGGTCTCAATCGCTTCCTGGCAACTCTCACAAGCTAACCCAATCCAAACCACGTGTTTTCAGACCTCCTAGTGCACTGTAAGTAGTCCACGAATCCGCCATATTCTTGAAATCGAAAATCACTATTCTTGCATCCATTGAATGAAATAACTGCATATTCTTAACCCTCACATCATTTGCAAGCTTTTCATAATAACCAATTGCATTTATCTGACTTATATGGAGAACCACCATTGCTAGGGTTTGGTTCGTGTTTTTGGGTTTTTTCGTTTCAGAAAAAATTGGCCATGATATTGGCCATGGTTGTGATCAGCAGGTTGAGACAAGTCTAACCATGGTGTTAGAAGGCATTCTCATGGCCTGTACAAAGTTTTAGAGATGCATGGTTTGTAGTGACGGACTTCTGTCCGTGGGTATAGGTCGTGTGGTTTTTAGCAACGGTTCAAGGAAGGGGATAATGAGTTGTCGCTCATCCGTTGGCTGGTTCAAACGTCCGCGCGTGTTTTTATTTTTTTCTGTCCATTAATCTTGTTTTATTATATTATTTTTTATTTGTGTTATAATAACAATTGAGACAACATGGCGTGGTGGCAAGCTTGGCATTGGATATCCCTTCAGGACCTGGGTTCGAATCCCAGGTCCCCTATTTTCTTCATGATATTTATTTTCAGGTGATCTAGTGCACATGCCAGCCTAAGACACACCATACTCCCTAACTCCTCAAAGCGCCAGATGGCCAGATCTGGTGGTCAAGTTTCAGGGGCACACCATAGGCCAGTTAATGCGCATACGCTGGATCAAAAAAAGTCAAACGGATCAGCTTAATGGGCCAGCAAAAATGCTTCCTGCACCTCCAAATAAAAAGGCCCAATTCCTTCTTTCTCTTATATTTATTTATTTTAATTTAATTATTTTATTTTGCTTAATTAATTTACTAACCAATCACATATTTTCTTTTTTTTATCTAAAAATCACAAAAATACTTTTTTTTAATTCAGAATTTAATTTTTATTAATAAATACTAACTAATTAATTAGGTTTTTAATTCTAGGAAACTTTAATTCATTTTTGTAAATAAATAAAATCAATTAGAATTAATTAGGTTTTAATATTATTTAATTATTTTAATTTCTTACTTAAAATATCAAAAACTCCAAAAATATGTCATTAATTATTTTTTCCATTAATTTATCCAATTAATTAATTTAGTATTTTAATTTAGAATTTAATTTCTTTTCTTAAAATAAAAACATAAAAAAAAGCATTTTCTTTCAAAAGGGTCAGAACCCTAATTCGCATTCGATTTAATTTCCAACGCACTTTATTTATTTTTATCCATATTGATGTATTTGCTTCCGGTATGTAATAGATAATTAGGACCTTTTATTTATTTTACCGCTTTATTTTATTTTCAAAGGGTTGCTTTTGGCGATGTAAATACCCGACGCCTTGTAATTTAATTTCCGCATTTTAATTTTGCACATTATATAACTGCTAGATGTTTGATAATATGGTTTGCATGACAAGACTAAATGCTTAATCTTAAAATCAAATTAGATCACCCTTAACATGTGCAAAGATTAAAAATAACTGAAAATGACACACTCGCACATGCGCACTCCTAGGGTACACCCCACTTGGTTGCCTTCGTACACGGTCATTGAGTATAGGTCGCTTTAGAGGTCGCCCTCTTATCTAAAAGATCATAGTCGCCTCGAAATGGTTGCCTCGGATATTGTTGCCTCAAACAAATGATCTAAGACATTAGGGTTACCGCTAAAGCGTCCTAACATTGCTTTAGTGACCGTATGTCCCTCATTCGAATTGACCCTCAAACTCCAACGATGGTGCTACCTACTCACTAATAGTGGGATAGCATTGTCTAAAGGAAATTAGCATGGAACGATTCTTTTTTTTTTCGAGTAGGTAGATTAGCTCTTAAGTACTTGCTCATTCAAAACAAAACTTTTTCACACTTACACTCCTTTTCAAACAAAGTTTTCAAAAACACTTCATTACACTCTTGAGGACAGAAGCAAGAGTTAAATCGAAGTTAAAACAAAAACTTTTTCAAACCCACAAACACAAAGAAAACAATTTTGAAAACAATGAGCAAGTACCTAAGAGCCCGTAGATAACTACAGATAGAAAGGGTGCTAATACCTTCCCTTTCGATAATCTACCCCCCGTACTCAGAAATATCTCGAAAAAGGAATTTTTCTGCGCTTTTTTCCTTTCCTTGTTGGATAAAATAAAAGTCGGTGGCGACTCTTGCTTACCGCGACATTTTGCGAAAACAAATGCAAAACGCAAACCAGCATTCCAAAAAACAGTCAGTTCTTCCACCGTATCACAGAACTGGCGACTCTGTTGGGGACTCTTATAAGTGGGGTGTACCTTAGGAATAGTTCATAATGTTTTCAATTGCTTGATTTGTATGCTTTATCTTTGTGGGTTTGAATCGGAGTTACTATAGATCCTAACCTGGATTTGGGGGATACCTTTTAGGTAAGTAGCAATAGACTGTGAGGGAACTATACGGCGTAGACCGATACGGTTGAAGCAGTAGCTACGTTGGTGTGGCACTTTAGTTTATACCGATATCCCTTGTGGCACAACGAGGAGAATATGGGTCTTCTAAGGGGTCATTAAGCACCAACTGACCTTAGAACCTATAATTGACCAACTTGGCCATAGAACAGTAGCAGTATGCTACACTCATTGAAACCAAACTCTCGCGATGATTCCGGCTGCAAGAAAAGGTTGCTAAACTGGAATTATGACCGATCGAGGGTAGTCAGTGATATTGAGATCCTCTAGAACCCGGTTACTATTTCTAGGACAGGTTTGAACTAACTGAACTGAAAGAGGGTAGTACCTAAGCTACTTGCCAGCCTGAAATATAAGGGCTATCTGTGTGACTTGTTTGCCCTTACCATGTTTGCTATCTGTGAATACTTGTGGTGTGTTTCTATCATAACATCATGCGTCATGACATTGCATGCATATTACATTGGACTAACCATTTCAAAGACCAATGGGATTCATCTTTGTTCTGTTTTGTAGGTCATGGCATCTATGCGTAGAAACACTATTCATATCAACTTTGTGCAGATTCCTACTCAGCTTAAGGATTTGGTTGCAAAGGTTCCAGATACTTCCTCCTTTATCAGAAGACATGGGCACCTCCTTGGGTTGGTCACCTCCAAGATGGATGAACAGATGATGAGTGCATTAGTCCAGTTCTTTGATCCACTGTACCACTGCTTTACTTTTCCAGACTACCAGTTGGTCCCTACCTTGGAAGAGTTCTCTGATCTACTTGTTATCTCCATTCTAGAGCAGACCCCGTTTACAGGTTGGGAGAAAGTCCTTAGGCCGGAAGAGATTTCTTCATCCCTCCATCTGACAAAGGTTGAGGTAATGTCTAATTGGGAAACTCAGAGTGGGACAAAAGGCTTCTTGACTAAGTTCTTAGTTGGTCAGGCTAATCAGTTCAGGGACAGTTTAGACTTTCAGGCGTTCGAGGACATCCTGGCTCTTCTCATTTATGGTCTAGTTCTGTTTCCCAACTCATATTCTTTTGTGGGCGTGAATGCGGTGAAGATTTTCATATCCCGTAATCCAGTGCCCACTCTCTTGGGTGATATCCTGCACACTCTCTATGCCCGCACTGCTCGGAAACAGGGAACCCTTATGTGCTGTGCACCATTGCTGGCGAGGTGGTTTATTTCTCACCTCCCCAAATCAGTTTTGAAGAACAATGAAGGCATGGGTTAGGCCTATAGGATTATGTCCCTTGCTCACACTGACATCATCTGGACTACTAAGGACATGGAAGACGTAGCTATTATTGATTGCTGCGGGGAATACCCCAATGTTCAACTGCTAGGAATCAATGGAGGGATCACCTATAATCCTTGCTTGGCCTTACGACAATTTGGGTGAGCTAGGAGGGAATGACCTCATGAGTTTCTGATGCCAAGCATTGTCTTTGACTTCCAAGGGGATAGTGATGAACATCGCTGCAGATTCATACGAGCTTGGGATAGGGTCCACAAGTCTGATCCGCACGAGCTAGGCGTGAAGACTTCTCTTCCAATGGAACCATATCTCCAGTGGGTTCGTACGTGTGCTCAAAAGCTGGGAATGCCGTACGAAGTTGTCTTGCCTGTGATAGTTGAACTCGCTAATGAAGAAGGGGTTCCTCCTACCATCCTCCACCCATACATGCCTACTGACATTGGGGCATTAAAGAGGTCTTGGATGCAGTTGAGGGAAAAGCGGGATACTTACAGAGAAAAGTATCACGAGCAAGAGCGGAAGATCCTGAAGTTGATAAGACAATTGGAGAACGAGAAGATCCTCAACGACTATGTCAGCACCAACAGAAAGCGACCATGGGAGCGCTGATGTCTTTTGATTATTTCTAGTTTTGATTTACTTTTCAGTTTTTCTTTCTTGTAACACCTTAAAGGCATTTGTCAAACATTGTTTCAAGTTTATCTAATAAAAGTGTGTTTCATTTTGGTTTACGAATTTGAATCTCTAAAGTCTTTGAAATCATATCATACACATATCATTCCCATGCACCTCATTACAGGTACCCTTACAGGTTTCTCATCTTCTTCGCTGTTTATTTCAGCACATCATGTCTTCTGAAACATCAACTGAACAAGCTATCAAGGCTCTGCAAGCTCCAAACGCCCAGTTCCAGGAAATGTTCATGAACTTGGCTAAGGGTCAGCAAGATCTGAAGAATCTTATCTTGAAGGATAAGAAGAAGAAGAAGAAGAAGAAGAAGAAGAAGAAGAAGACGGTCCTACTGAATATGGGTCGCAGATTCGGAAACAATTTGCGAGAAGAGGTTGATTTGACTCACTCATCTGGAGGGGGAGAAAATCAGGAAGAAAGGAGGGCTCCTAGCCCTGTGGTTTCTGATAACGAGACTGACTTTGACGAAGACCAGTATCCTCTGGCTGAGGATAGGTATAAACAACTCGAAGACCGATTGAGCGCAATGGAGGTCCAGAAAGTCCCTGGTATGGACTTTAGAGATTTGGGTTTGTCATCTGCGGTGGTGATTCCCCACAAGTTTAAAGCACCAATCTTTTCTAAATACGAAGGGGTCTCCTCCCCAAAGCTTCACCTCCTCTCGTATGTTAGAAAGATTCAGCCATACACCGCTGACAAGAATCTCTGGATCCACTTCTTTCAAGACAGTCTTTCAGGGACTCGGCTTGAATGGTTTTACCAGCTGGAAGGAGCTAGTATCCGTAATTGGGAGGACTTGGCTGCTGCTTTCTACAAGCAGTACCAATACAATGCCGACCTCGCTCCCACGCGTACCCAACTTCAGGGTATGTCTATGGGTGCGGGCGAAGGTTTCAAAGACTATGCTCAGAAGTGGAGGGACCTTGCTGAAAGAGTGCAACCCCCGCTGGCTGACAGGGAGCTAGTGGATATGTTTTTGGGGACCTTGTCTGGTCCGTATTTCAACCATCTGATTGGAAATTCATCGTCCGGGTTTACTGAGCTGATTATGACCGGGGAAAGAATTGAGGCCGGTATCAAGAGCGGTAAAATATAGAAGGGTGCTTCATCAAGTACCGAAAAGAAGCCTTTTAAGAAGGAATCCAGCGATGTTTACAGCGCAAAGAGCCATAATAGACCTGAACACCGCCAAGTAGTTAATGTGGTTGTTATATCAAGACCTATTGTTGCTCCTCAGCGCAACAATCAGCCAAGGGCCGAGAGGCTACGAAGACAATTCACTCTGCTCCATATGACCCTGTCTCAGATTCTGCCGCAGTTATTGAAGACCAACTTGGTGATTCTGAAGGAGGCCCCGAAGAATCCCAATACAACATCACCCATGTACAATCTGAACGCCCGCTATGCTTTTCACTCTGATAGCCCGGGGCATGATACGAATGACTACTGGGTTTTGAAGAATAAGGTACAAGACTTGATTGATGCTAAGGAGATTGAGTTTGAAGCACCTGAAAGGCCTAATGTTATGACTGCTCCTATGCCCAAGCATGGAGTGAATGCTGTAGATGAAGACTCGTTTGTGGTTTCTGTGAAAGACATTGTTACTCCATTAATGACTGTGAAGAAGAACCTTCTGTTAGCCGGTTTATTTCCGGGCTGTGGCGAAGGTTGTCGTCTGTGTTCTGTCCTACCTACCGATTGCCATCTTTTGAAGTCAGGTGTCCAACGCCTGATGGATAATAAAGAAATTCTGTTTAAGAATACTTTTGTTCCTTTGGTTCCTACTGAAGAAGTTGCTATAATCACCATTTTCGACAATTCTTCCAAGGCTTCCTCGAGAAAGCCTGTTAGAATTACATCTATTCCAAGAATTGCACCGTTGATCATTACCATTCCTGGGCCTATCCCCTATACATCAGACAAAGCTGTCCCGTGGCACTACGGGGCTGACGTATATTATCACGGAGTGAAACAAGACTTGAATGCTGAAGAGGCTGATACTGACGTCAGCAATATTGTGGGATCTAGTAAAGTCACCCGCAGCGGAAGACTTTTCTCCCCTGAGATCTCTGCACCAATTGTTCGGAAGCCTGTTGTTATTACACGTACCAATACATCTGCTACTGTCCATATTCATGTTCCAATTCTTACCCCTATTGCCGAGTCATCTGAGACTCGAGGTAAAGGGACCACCGGTGAGCCTGCCCGGACGGAGGCACCGAAGAAGATTACTGTTGAAGCCTCTAGACAAGAGATGGAGGAAATTTTGAAGATCATCAAAAAGAGCGACTACAACGTAGTCGAGCAGCTAGGGCAAACCCCGTCAAAAATCTCTATGTTGTCTCTGTTGCTATGCTCAGAAGCCCATGCCAAGGCTCTGATTGCTTTCCTGAAAACTGCACACGTACCCCAAGAAACATCTGCTGACCAGTTCAAAGACTGTGTGGCAAGTTTAACTGCTGATAACAGGTTGGGTTTCTCCGACGCCAACTTGACTGCTAAGGGGAAGAATCACAATGACACTTTGTATGTCTCCATTGAGTGCAGGGGCACTACTCTAGCTCACGTGTTGGTACATACTGGGTCTTCGCTGAATGTGTTACCCAAGAAAGCATTAGACCAGTTGGACTGTGAAGGGTTGGTGCTGAAGCTGAGTAACATTGTTGTTAGGGCCTTTGATCGGTCCAATAGGATGGTACACGGAGAGGTGGATATTCCAGTTAAGGTTGGTTCTCATATTTTCACATCTACATTCTATGTGATGGACATTCGGCCATCTTATTATTGTTTGCTAGGTCGCCCGTGGATCCACAAAGTTGGGGTAGTGACTTCTACGCTCGACCAGATGCTGAAATACCCAGTAAAGGGGAAAATTGTTACAGTACGAGGGGAAAAGGAGTACATGGTGAGCCACCTCAACTCTTTCCGGTATGTGGAAATGGACGGGGAATTCATTGAAACCTCGTGTCAACATTTTGAAGAAGTCCCCCAAACGTTGGTGTCGATTGAAACTATTGTTGAAGATCCTCCAATGAAGATGGCTTCCCTCAAGGATGCCCGGGTTGTTGTTGAAAAAGGTGGGTGTGCAAATTGGGGCCAAATCCCTGATTTTGCAAATAAGACTAACAAGTTTGGTTTGGGTTTCACTGCAGAAGCTCAAAGGGCTGTTTGGCGTGCACGGGTCGGAGGACCTCCCCTGTTTATCAGTAATTCAGGAGTGAATGCTATTAAAGACGATGTTGAAGAATCTGAGTTTGACAGTTGGATCTACCCAACTACCGACGGTGGACTAAGCAATTGGACGGCAAAAGACTTCGTGCCAATTTATTTTATTACCCAGTAATGAGACTTTTGTTTTGAATTTGTAACAGACAATTTTAAACTTTATGGCTCGGTGTCTTACCCGAGGCACCGTGGCTTTGTTTGTGAGGGCTTGATATTTGTCATCTTCATATATCATTAATAAAAGCATTGGACGTTTCTTGCATTTCAAATTTTGCGCTCTTTGTTTTTCTTTTATTATATATTGCAAAACAGCTATTTTACACACACTCACATATACAGGTCTACATCCACTCTGGATCCCACTGATAACGACTCTGCTACTGCCAGTTATGACTTCGAAAGTCCGATTAACTTAGCCGAAGATGAAGGTGAAGATGATTGCGAAGTGTCTGGTGAACTTGCTAGACTGCTACTTCAGGAAGAGAGGGTCATACAGCCGCATGAAGAGTCGATGGAATCAGTAAACCTGGGTACGGAAGAAGACAAGAAAGAGGTCAAGATCGGTGCAAATCTAGAGTCTAGTGTTAAACGACGGCTGATTCAGATGCTGCGAGACTACGTTGAGATCTTTGCCTGGTCTTATGAAGATATGCCTGGGTTTGATACCGATATTGTGGTTCACCGATTGCCTACCAAGGAAGACTTTCCTCCAGTGAAACAGAAGGTCCGCCGAATGCGCCCGGAGATGTCTGAGAAAATTAAGGCTGAGGTTATGAAATAGTTTAACGCCGGTTTTCTAGAAGTTACTTCTTATCCCCAATGGGTGGCCAACGTGGTTCCAGTGCCGAAGAAGGATGGTAAGGTTAGAATGTGTGTTTACTATAGGGATCTAAACAGGGCGAGCCCCAAGGATGATTTCCCTCTACCTCATATAGACATTCTGGTTGACAACACCGCTCAGCATAAGGTCTTCTCCTTTATGGATGGTTTCTCCGGTTATAATCAGATTAAAATGGATCCCTAAGACATGGAGAAGACAACCTTTGTTACTCAATGGGGTACCTTTTGCTACAAAGTCATGCCTTTAGGATTGAAGAATGTTGGGGCAACGTATCAGCATGCTATGGTCGCTTTGTTCCATGACATGATCCATCATGAGATTGAGGTATACGTCGATAACATGATTGCAAGATCCCAGACTGAAGAAGAACATCTTGACCACCTTCAGAAGTTATTTGACAGGTTGAGGTTGTACAAGTTGAGGTTAAACCCGAACAAGTGCACCTTCGGGGTGAGGTCTGGTAAGCTTCTGGGTGTCGTCGTAAGTGATAAAGGTATTCAGGTGGATCCTGTAAAGGTGAAGGATATACAGGAAATGCTAGCTCCCCGAACAGAAAAAGAAGTAAGAGGCTTTCTGGGACGTTTGAACTATATTGTCCAATTCATCTCGCACCTGACTGCTACTTGTGAGCCAATATTCAAGCTACTGAATAAAGATCAAGTGGTAATATGGAATGATGAATGTCAAGCCGCTTTCGAAAGGATCAAGGAATATCTCCAAGAGCCACCCATTCTGATGCCTCCAGTTGAAGGGAGACCTCTGATCTTATACTTGACAGTACTCGATAATTCAATGGGGTGTGTGCTGGGGCCGCATGACGAGTCTAGCCGAAAAGAGCATGCTATTTATTACCTTAGCAAAAAGTTTACCGACTGCGAGACCCGATACTCGTTGCTTGAGAAAACTTGTTGCGCTTTGGCATGGGCTGCTCTCCGGCTGAGACAGTATATGCTGACTCACACTACTCTATTGATATCAAAGATGGATCCAATCAAGTATATCTTCGAAAAGCCTGCCTTGTCCGGAAGAATAGCAAGATGGCAGATGATCTTGACTGAGTATGACATCCAGTACACGACCCAAAAGGCAATTAAGGGAAGTGTGTTGGCAGATCATTTGGCACATCAGGAAGTGGATGATTACCAGTCTATGAACTTCGAATTCTCGGATGAGAATATCATGATAGTAACCGACTGTGAAGAACTCGGACCGGATGAAGGACCTGAGGAAGGATCCCGATGGTCTATGTACTTTGATGGAGCTTCAAACGCTTTGGGTAATGGCATTGGCGTCGTGATCATGTCTCCTAAAGGCTCTCAAACTCCATTCACCGCTCGACTATGTTTCAACTGCACCAATAATATGGCGGAGTATGAAACATGCATCATGGGCCTTCGAGCAGCTATTGACCTAAGGATTAAGTTCTTGAGTGTGTTCGGAGATTCCGCTCTCGTGATCAGTCAGATCAAAGGCGAGTGGGATATGAAACACCCAAATCTTATTCTTTACAAGGAGTATGTGTTGACGTTGCTTCCACACTTCGAGGAGATAACCTTTGAACACTTCCCTAGAGAGGAGAATCAGTTGGCGGACGCGTTAGCTACGATGTCTTCTATGTTCAAAGTCAATTGGGAATTGAGGCTCCCCGGATTATCATTGAAAGGTTGGACGAACCTGCACATTGCTGCGACATTGAGACTGAAGAGGTAACAGATAAACCCTGGTTTCATGAAGTAAAGAGGTATCTCGAGGCTCAGGAATACCCTGAGGGTGCATCTGTTAATGATAAGAAGTTTCTGAGGAGGTTCGCAGAGAAATTCTTCATCAGCAATGACATCCTTTACAAGCGTAACCATGATTCAACCTTATTGAGATGTGTGGATAAGAACGAGGCAGAAAGGATCATGGTAGAATTACATGAAGGAACTTTCGGAACTTATTCCAGTGGACACACAATGGCGAAGAAAATCCTTCGGGCAGGATATTATTGGTCCACTATGGAAGCCGACTGTTATCAGCATTCTCAGATCAGTCATAAGTGCCAAGTCTATACCGATAAGGTGCACATACCTCCAGTTCCTCTGAACGTCCTTACGGCACCTTGGCCTTTTGCAATGTGGGGCATCGATATGATCAGCGAGATCAGACCTACTGCGTCCAACGGGCATCGTTTCATCCTGGTAGCAATTGATTACTTTACGAAGTGGGTTGAAGCAGCTTCCTTTGCTACTGTAACCAAGAACGTCGTGGCACGTTTCATTCAGCACAATCTGATCTGTCAATATGGTGTACCAGAGAGGATCATTACAGACAATGGTACAAATCTCAACAATAAAATGATCACCGAACTCTGCAAGCAGTTCAAGATACAGCATCACAACTCTTCTCCCTACCGGCCAAAGATGAATGGGGCTGTTGAAGCGGCTAATAAGAATATTAAGAAGATTGTGCAGAAGATGATGGTGACATACAAAGATTGGCACGAGATGTTACCATTTGCTCTTCATGGGTACCGTACCTCAGCGCGGACGTCAACAGGGGCAACACCCTATTCCTTGGTATATGGCATGGAGGTCATATTACCCATTGAAGTTCAGATACCCTCTCTTCGGATTATGAAGGATACATGTTTGAGCGAAGATGACTGGATTCATACCCGGCTTGATCAGCTGAATTTAATCGACGAAAAGAGACTTACTGTTATTTGTCATGGTCACACGTATTAAAAGCGGATGATCAAGGCATTTAACAAGAAAGTTAGACCATAAGAGTATCAAGTCGGGGATCTGGTAATCAAGCGCATCATCCTACCTCAAGGTGATCCCAGGGGAAAATGGACCCCTACTTACGAAGGGCCATTTGTGGTTAAGAACATTTTCTCAGGAGGACCTATGATTTTAACCACCATGGATGGTGACGACCTTCCTCACCCCGTCAATGCAGACATAGTGAAAAAATACTACGCATAATCAACGACCCGCTAGGTCGACTGGCCTAGGCAAAAATAAGGGCTTCCCGGCTAACCAAAAGGGTTCGGGCAAAAATAAGGGATGAAAATGAAAAATTTATACACCCGGCAAGTCGAAAACCTTAAAAGGCGGCTTGGGCAAAAAAGGGTATCCTAGTGGACTGAAAACCTGAAAGGGTGGTCCAGGCAAAAATTAGGGATCAAGGCGTAACACTATGTCTCATTGGATCACCTTACAACCAGACTTCGATATCAACTATTAAGCTCGGACGGCACTAATCAATCTGATCTACCTTCAACCAAGTAGCAAAGTGATGAGATGCTCGAAGACATAAAGGCAATAGCAGAGTTGGAACCCAGTGGAATTGTTCACATAGTTGTTTTTCTTTGTTTTTCAAATTGTATAAACTTTATTATTTGGCGGAGTTTTCTTACTAGGACGTCAGCCTCTTGTACAAAAACGCCTATTTATAGGCCAAACTTCAAAGTCAATACAATTCATTTTCAGAGAAATTTCAAACTGTTTTTCCTTTATCTGTTTTGTTTTGCAAAGAACGTCCAATGTTCATTTTTGATATATGCATTTGACATTAATTGTTGCTCATAAATATTTACATGCGAAACAAAAGACGATTACTTATAATATCAGAAACAGGGGCAAATAAGTTTGTCCAAGCTTTACAGTTGCTCTATCCACCGGGTACGAAGGTAGATTTAGCTGAAGAATATGGCTAAAGGTGCATTCACTCCCCGCAGAGTAGGAAAAGGACAGTAATGTTAACTCTCCCCAGCTGAGACTCGCAACTGTGGATGAATAGGTAATGTTCTCCCCAAGCAGAGTTTATCTACCATCCGCACTAAAAAGTCTTATCATCCCCGGCGGAGTATAAAGGTTATCCCCAATGGAGTTTCAAATTTTCCCCCAGCGCAGTCTGAAAAAGCTTCCCCAGTGGAGTATGGAGAATCATCCCCAGTAGACCTTGGAAGATTGTCCCCAGTTAGAGTCTAAAAGGTTATCCCCAGTGAAGTCGCAACTGAAAGATCATCCCCAGCGGAGTTCTTTCCTTTCACAAACAAGAATTCAAATCCCCAACAGGATTCAGTATCACCAGCAACGATAATTCATTCCCAGCTGAATTTATCGGTGGAATCCTCAGCAGAACATCTCCTCCCCACAGAGTAATCTCCTCATCAGGTTGTTCCCCAGCGGAGTTATCCTCTCTTGTAGGTTTATTCTCACAATCGTCTTCATGTGCCATCCCCAGCGAAAACGAAGAATTCAACTCTTTTCTCCAGCAGCTATCCGGGATTTATTTTCCCCAGCTAAAAACATTACATTTCCATACATCATGACACATGCATATACGCATCATACAACTCAATCTCATTTATTTTGAGAACATCATTGCCTGATACATATCATGCATTACATACAACTGACCTTTACCTTTCAGGAGGGATGCGGTTAAATTCTCATAAAATTCAAAGCTATGAAGCTTTTACCTCAATCGAATTACTGACAAGTTCTTAAATCTCAACAGAGTTTTTCTCAGTTGAATTACAGACAAGGTCCTAAATCTCGACAAAGTTCCTCCGTTGAATTACAGACGAGTTCCTAAATCTCAGCAGAGAAGTTTTCTCAGTTGAATTACGGGCGAGTTCTTAAATCTCGATGAAGATGTTTCCCCAAGTCGAATTACTGACAAGTTCTTGAATCTCAACAGAGTTTTTCTCAGTTGAATTACAGATAAGGTCCTAAATCTCGACAAAGTTCCTCCGTCGAATTACAGACGGGTTCATAAATCTCAGCAGAGAAGTTTTCTCAGTTGAATTACGGGCGAGTTCTTAAATCTCGATGAAGATGTTTCCCCAAGTCGAATTACTGACACGTTCTTAAATCTCAACAGAGTTTTTCTCAGTTGAATTACAGGCAAGGTCCTAAATCTCGACAAAGTTCCTCCGTTGAATTACAGACAGGTTCCTAAATCTCAACAGAGTTTTCTCAGTTGAATTACGGGCCAGTTCTTAAATCTCGATGAAGATGTTTCCCCCAAGTCGAATTACTGACAAGTTCTTAAATCTCAACAGAGTTTTTCTCAGTTGAATTACAGACAAGGTCCTAAATCTCAGCAAAGTTCCTCCGTCGAATTACAGACGAGTTCCTAAATCTCAGCAGAGTTTTCTCAGTTAAATTACGGGCGAGTTCTTAAATCTCAATGAAGATGTTTCCCTCCAGTCGAATTACTGACAAGTTCTTAAATCTCAACAGAGTTGTTTTTCTCAGTTGAATTACAGACAAGGTCCGAAATCTCGACAAAGTTCCTCCGTCGAATTACAAACGAGTTCCTAAATCTCAGCAGAGAAGTTTTCTCAGTTGAATTATGGGCGAGTTCTTAAATCTCGATGAAGATGTTTCCCCTCAGTTGAATTACGGGCAAGTTCCTAAATCTCGACACCTCAGTTGAATTACGGGCAAGTTCCTAAATCTTAACAAAGATCAAACTTCCCCAACAGAAACTTCTACAATAACAGGTATACAAGCTCTCGCTAAGGAATCTCTTATGCGATTGACACCCCTTCAGATGGCATCTTTAAGCCCATCCCCTTGTCACCAATCTCCAAATGGCATTTGTAAGCCCATTCCCGACATCACAAGGCAGTTACCACTTTATGTGAGTGCAAATTTCTGGGCACTCTAGTGTTCAATCATCTTCCACATTTGGATCACGAAAGGCATGAAAGTCAATCTACATCCTCAGGTTTAAGAAGATTGAACAGGGGCAGCTGTTGTACCCCAAAATTTTCCCTCTCATATTTCTCAAAACATTGCAAGAAAAATCTCCAAGTTGCTCAAGGTTGCTCAAAGTTGGTCAAACAAGCTCTCTCCTAAGGCGGTTTACCCCAAATTAGGGTTTTGTGTTGCATCAAGATCCTTGAGTCCAAATGACCTCAAGTGCTCCCCAGTGTCCTAATATGTTCTCAAGGTCATCCATGTCAAGTTGCAAGACTTACAGAGGAAGTTTGCTCAGTCAATTGCTCAAAGGGTCCAAAAATTGATTGTGTTAGGGCAAAAGTCAATTGTGACCAACATACAGTCAAACTTCAAGATTTTTTGTCAACATTCTCATTTTGAAGTATATTTCATCATTTGATCAAGGGTTGATCATGATTCATCAAGGATTGCTCACAATTCATCAAGATTCAAAAGTTGCTAAATTAAGGTTTTGCAGGAAAAGTCAACTCAACTTTGACCAAGCATACCTTTCTCATACTTTATGAGAAATGACTCATCCAAAGCTCATTTTTAAGAGGATGCAATTCCCTACAATCCATATTCATACCCCAAGTTCAAAAAATGCACTCACAAGAAGTTATGAATTTTGACATTATAGGTCATTTTTGAAAGTCAACAAAAACACCTTTTTTTCCAAAGATTCTAAATTGAGCATTGAATATCAAAATGAGATGAGACCAAAAGGGTTGATTAGAGGACATCTCAAGCTTTCTAAAAAATCCAAGAACACTTCCAAAAGTTCAAAATTGAGGAAGTTATGCATTGTTTAAGTTGGACTTTTTTGCAAAATTGCCAAAAGTCAACTATCCCCAAAACTTCAAATTTTGCCAAATAGGCCCATTCTTTTTCACTTGTTTTGAGTTTTCATTGTAGCCCATGTGCTCCAGCCTTGGCCATGTGTCCATATCATTTTTTATTAATTATTTTGATTTTATTTGAATTAATTTGATTTAAATCAAAATAAATCAAATAAAAATCCAAAGGCATTGATAACAAAGATTTTGTGTTGATTTCAGGTTCCATTATGCAGCTGGCCATCATCAAACTCGTATCAAATGAATTATGTGCAAAAAAAGATTGAAATCAAGCCAATTTGGAAAGTTTGTAAAAGGAGATCAAATCAAATATTCAAGCATCAATGTAGGAAGATTTGGACAAAGTTTGTTACCCTAATACACTGAGCAATTCATAAGGAAGCGCAGCATACAAAAATCAGGGTTAGAGAGCAATAGGAGAGGCAGAATGAAAGTTGCAAAAATCACAAAAAAGTGAGAGATCGAAATCAGGTCTAGAGGCATTTTCAGGGCTTGATATTGGTCTCAATTGCTTCCTGGCAACTCTCACAAGCTAACCCAATCCAAACCACGCATTTTCATACCTCCTAGTGCACTGTAAGTAGTCCACGAATCTGCCATATTCTTGAAATTGAAAATCACTATTCTTGCATCCATTAAATGAAATAACTGCATATTCTTAACCCTCACATCATTTGCAAGCTTTTCATAATAACCAATTGCATTTATCTGACTTATATGGAGAACCACCATTACTAGGGTTTGGTTCGTGTTTTTGGGTTTTTTCGTTTCACGAAAAATTGGCCATGATAATGGCCATGGTTGTGATCAGCGGGTTGAGACGAGTCTAACCATGGTGTTAGAAGGCATTTTTATGGCATGTACAAAGTTTTAGAGATGCATGGTTTGTAGTGACGGACTTCTGTCCGTGGGTATAGGTCGTGTGGTTTTTAGCAACGGTTCAAGGAAGGGGACGATGAGTTATCGCTCATCATCGTTGGCTGGTTCAAACGTTTGCGCGCGTTTTTATTTTTTTCTGGCCATTAATCTTGTTTTATTATATTGTTTTTTATTTGTGTTATAATAACAATTGAGACAACATGGCGTGGTGGCAAGCTTGGCATTGGATATCCCTTCAGGACCTGGGTTCGAATCCCAGGTCCCCTATTTTCTTCATGATATTTATTTTCAGGTGATCTAATGCACATGCCAGCCTAAGACACACCATACTCCCTCACTCCTCAAAGCGCCAGATGGCCAGATCTGGTGGTCAAGTTTCAGGGGCACACCATAGGCCAATCAATGCCCATACGCTGGATCAAAAAAAGTTAAACGGATCAGCTTAATGGGCCAGCAAAAATGCTTCCTGCACCTCCAAATAAAAAGGCCCAATTCCTTCTTTCTCTTATATTTATTTATTTTAATTTAATTATTTTATTTTGCTTAATTAATTTACTAACCAATCACATATTTTCTTTTTTTTATCTAAAAATCACAAAAATACTTTTTTTTAATTCAGAATTTAATTTTTATTAATAAATACTAACTAATTAATTAGGTTTTTAATTCTAGGAAACTTTAATTCATTTTTGTAAATAAATAAAATCAATTAGAATTAATTAGGTTTTAACATGATTTAATTATTTTAATTTCTTTCTTAAAATATCAAAAACTCCAAAAATATGTCATTAATTATTTTTTCCATTAATTTATCCAATTAATTAATTTAGTATTTTAATTTAGAATTTAATTTCTTTTCTTAAAATAAAAACAACAACAAAAAAAGCATTTTCTTTCAAAAGGGTCAAAACCCTAATTCGCATTCGATTTAATTTCCCGCGCGCTTTATTTGTTTTTATCCATATTGATGTATCTGCTTCCGGTATGTAATAGATAATTAGGACCTTTTATTTATTTTACCACTTTATTTTATTTTCAAAGGGTTGCTTCTGGCGATGTAAATACCCGACGCCTTGTAATTTAATTTACGCATTTTAATTCCGCACATTATATAATTGCTAGATGTTTGATAATAGGGTTTGCATGACAAGACTAAATGCTTAATCTTAAAGTCAAATTAGATCACCCTTAACATTTGCAAAGATAAAAATAACTGAAAACGACACACTCGCACATGCGCACTCCTAGGGTACACCACACTTGGTTGCCTTCGTACACGGTCATTGAGTATAGGTCGCTTTAGAGGTCGCCCTCTTGTCTAAAAGATCATAGTCGCCTCGAAATGGTTGCCTCAGATATTGTTGCCTCAAACAAATGATCTAAGACATTAGGGTTACCACTAAAGCGTCCTAACATTGCTTTAGTGACTGTATGTCCCTCATTTGAATTGACCCTCAAACTCCAACGACGGTGCTACCTACTCACTAATAGTGGGATAGCATTGTCTAAAGGAAATTAGCATGGAACGATTCTTTTTTTTCCGAGTAGGTAGATTATCTCTTAAGTACTTTCTCATTCAAAATAAAACTTTTTCACACTTACACTCCTTTTCAAACAAAGTTTTCAAAAACACTTCATTACACTCTTGAGGACAGAAGCAAGAGTTAAATCGAAGTTAAAACAAAAACTTTTTCAAACCCACAAACACAAAGAAAACAATTTTGAAAACAATGAGCAAGTACCTAAGAGCCCGTAGATAACTGCGGATAGAATGGGTGCTAATACCTTCCCTTTCTATAATCTACCCCCCGTACTCAAAAATATCTCGAAAAAGGGATTTTTCTGTGCTTTTTTCCTTTCCTTGTTAGATAAAATAAAAGTCGGTGGCGACTCTTGCTTACCGCGACATTTTGTGAAAACAAACGCAAAACGCAAACCAGCATTCCAAAAAACAGTCAGTTCTTCCACCGTATCATATGGTACAATAGCTGCCCCTGTTCAATCTTCTTGAACCTGAAGAGTTAGATTGGAAAGTTTTATTGTTCGTGATTCGAAGGTAAAAGATGATTGGACATTAGAGTGCCCATAAATTTTCACTCGGCAAAGCGTAGTTGAGGGAATGGGCTTAAAGATGCCATTTGGAGATGTGATAGAATCTTGTTGGAGATGGGCTTGTAGATGCCATCCAAGAATGTTTTTTGAATTGTAAGTTGTAAGTTAAAAGAATGAGTATCAGAATGGTGTTCGTATATGGAACGCATCTGAACTGTATCTGGAGACTGAATCTGCATGAGCAACAGAATGGTGTCCGTGTCTGGAGCGTATCTGAACTGTGTCTGTATTTGAAATCTGAATGAATAACATAATGACTTCCGTGTCTGGAGTGTATCCATACTGTAATCTGAATAAGTGACCGAATGGCATCCTTGTCTGTAGCGTATCCGTATTGTATCTGAAAGATGTTGAGGTTTGAATGAGTATCAGAATGACTTCCGTGTCTGGAGTGTATCCGTACCGTATCTTGAAATTGGGGTCTGAATGAGTGACAGAATGGAATCCTTGTCTGGAGCGTATCTGAACTATATCTGTATTTGAAATTTGAATGAGTATCAGAATAGCATCCTTGTCTGGAGCGTATCTGGACTGTATCTGAATAAGTGACAGAATGGCAACCGTGTCTGGTGCGTATTTGAACCGTAATCTGAGTGGCAGAATCTGAATGAGTATCAGGATGGCATCTGTATCTGGAACGTATCTGAACTATATCTGAAAGCTGAATCTGAATGAGTAACAGAATGACTTCCGCGTCTGGAGTGTATCTGTACTGTATCTAGAATCTTTGAACATTGTTAATGATAGTTGTTAATTTTATCCTGAAAAGGGTAAAATGTTAGTTGAAACACGAAGTTATGTTGCATGAAATGTATGATGCAATATATGTGCTTTATCAATGTTTATGATATATGAATTTAATGTATGCGCATGTAAGCTGATTTGCTGTATTGTTGAGGAAAATAAATCCTTGACTGCTGCCGGGGAAAATAAATCCTTGACTGTTGAGGATAAGAAATCCTTGGCGACTTCTCTAGGGACATAGGGATCCTTCATGTTTTGAAGTTGGAGTATTGGCAAAAATTACGTTGTGAGAGTAATGCCAAATACTGCTTGAGTAATCTGCTTGGTGGAATCCAGAGAACTTTGATGACTTCTGTTGGGAATTAAGAAAAACTCTGTGAGGAAGAAAGTTATCCTGCTGAGGAGTAGTGAAGATTCTGTGGGAAAAAGCTTATCCCCGTTTGGAAAAAGTTCAGGAGTTTGGGTTGTCTGCCAATCTACCGGGGAGTTATCAGAAGTTGTTGCGAAATAGAAGTTAACTATTATCTGGTTGCTTTTCAGACTTCAAGACAACCTGCTGGGGAATTTGGAAAAACTGGATGGTTTCCGATGGGGATTGGTAGTTTGAAGTTTTGGCTCCACTGGGGATATTAATGACATACTGTAGGGATTGCTCATGGAATAGCCTAAAGACGTTTTCCTAATCTTTCAACCTGTCAGTAATTGTTCTTTTCCATTTTGTTTATTTGTAAACAGTAGTTATGTTCAAATGCATATGTTCATTAATGAATCATTGGACGTTTTTGCAAATAAAACACAAGTGTAAAAGAAAAGGACAAATGGTTTTTTTGTGTACTTTGAAGATATATCTTTGTATTTACTTTGAATAAGTATTTGTGTACAAAGGAGACAAACATCCTAGTAAGAGGATGGTGTCACAAAAATAAGAAAAATTTATACAAAGAAAGATAGCTATGTGTAAAAAATCCCATGGGGTTCCCATTCTGCTATAGCCTTCGTATCTCTGAATGTCTTGTCCATTTTTTGCTTCGTCCGAAGAAGATTAGATTGATCAGAAGCTCCAGGTTTGTCACTGAAGAGATTGAAGATGTGAAAAACACAAGAAGGGGGGGTTGAATTGAAAAACTTTGATCAAATAAAAACAGCTTAAAGACATAGTATTTTTATCCTGGTTCGTTTGATCTCAAACTACTCCAGTCCACCCGTCAAGGTGATTTCGCCTCTCTCCAACGAGGTCTTAATCCACTATTCTCAAAGGATTACAACAGCTACTTTAACAATTGTTAAAGTCTTCTTGAGTACAACCACAAGCCGGTTAATCTCAAGGAAATCTTTTACAAATAATTGAACAAGAGTGTGTTGTTGTTTTCTAACAAAACAGTATATCACAACTGTGATAATTACACAAATTAAGCTTGGAGAAAAATGAATTTGCTAAAGCTTTGAATATGCGTGGTTTGGAAGGCTTGGCAAATTGTTGTGTGGGTACGTATGTGCTTCTTTTCACAAGCAGACTTGTTTTTATAGGCAAGGCAAAGATACGTTGTCCATAAAGCAATTTTAATGATAATAACACACTTTCCTTTTGAAGAAGATCTTGTTTGAAGAAAGCCGTTAGCATTTAATTCTGTCTTGAATAATTAATAACGCTTCAAAGTCTTCTTTGCTTTAACTGCTGATAACGCTTCAGAGTGTTGATGACTTGGTAAAGATGTCTTTGATCAGAGTCAGAGTGTACTTGTTTAGGCGCAGATTCTGGTCATCAAGCTTCAGCATATAATCTGGTAGCTTCAGCGTGTAGCACATATTGCTGATCTTCTGATGCTGATTCCATCAGAACTTCTGCATATACAAAACATAATTTTAAGGAACATAATTGTTCTTTGTATATATCTTTGAATTTAATTATTCTTTGTATTTTGTTATCATCAAAACTCTAATCAAGGGTTGTAGAATCAAACTATGTTCTAACAATCTCCCCCTTTTTGATGATGACAAAAACCAGATTTTTCAATTAGAAATAAAGAATAAAAAGTATAGAATTAAGAAGAAAAACTCCCCCTGAGTTGATTACTTCCCTTAAATTCTTTGAGTCCTTGAGCATCAGAATTTGACTACGTCTTTCATCAGAGTTTTGTACTTGTTCAAGCTTTTCAGAAGAAAGAAATTAAGTAGCTCAGAATGTTTGAGAATTATGTCTCAGTAATCCGTTATTGAAAATATCTTATTCTTTTCTCCCCCTTTTTGTCAGTTATCAAAAAGAACATATAATCAGAGCTAAAAAGGATTTATATTGAAAATAAGAAGCAATGATAAGAGGTTCAGAACAGCAGCAATGTAGAACAAATATTACAGATAAATAGATTTTAAAAATAAAGGAAAATCTAAGATGGAGGAGGAAGGCGCGTGAACAAAGCTTCCAACAAGCCCTTGATCTAGATGTTGGTTTCCTCTTGTTTGCTTAACATGCTCTTGATTTCCGAAATTTTATCATCCTGTTTATCCAGCCTTTCCTGAATAACAATATTTGCTCTCTTCAATTCTTTCAGAGTTTGCTTATTAGAAGAGGAACCTGGAGAATCTTCAGTAACTGGATGCTTCTCAGAGCATTCTGCAACGTGATCTTTTTTAACCAATTCCTCTGCAGGAATCATCTGCTCTGGAGTATCAGTCAGAATGAGACCTTCTGACTCTGGTTGAACTTTGTCTGTCGGACGATGTTCTGACCAGGGAGCATTGTCCAGAGGCAGAACTTCTTCCTTGAGCAGTTGACTCAGAACTTGGTCTTCAATTACCTGTAGTAGATTATTGAAATTTTTTTGAACTTGTTTGTAGCTCTGTTCTTGCATCTTATGAGTTTTAGAACTTATCCATTTTCTGAAACTTGTCCAAAGATAATCTGAAGCAGCAGGATTAATCATCTCAATACTAGCTTGCTTTAGGGAAGTTATCCACTTCTGCATTTCTGTTTCAAACATCAATAAACTAGTACCAACATCTGGTGTGGGTTCAGATGGTTTTGGTTTTGGAATGACTGTTTTGTGGGTTATGGCAGCAAGACGTTCAAAAACAGTTAAATCAATGACAGTTTTGGCGTTGTCATCTGGATTGTTCTTTGGTGAGGGAGTGGGAGAGTCTGGTATAATTATTGGACTAGTTGGGGAATTTGGTGGAGTTGATTCTAGTGAAGAGAGAATTTGGGGAATATCCAGAATGGTCAGAGGCATACGGATGGCCAGAGGTTCAGTGATTCCAGGAATGGGAATGGTATCAGAATCAACAGTTTGGTTGGGTTGAACGTTATGAGGTTCTGGTTCACATGATTCAGAAGGTTGGACCTCAGAAGTTTGAACTTCTGGTTGTGATTGTACAGGTTGTGGAGAAGGTGGATGAATTTCTGGTTGAGGAGATGGAGGTAGTGGTATTTTTGGTTGTGGAGAGAGGGGAATATCTGGTTGTGGTGCTTCTGAAGTGGTTTCAGAGTTTAGATTTTCTGGTATGGGAGCAGAAATATTTTGGTCAAAAGTTTCAATATCTAACAGAACTTTTGCAAGTTCTGGTGTTGTTTCAATATTTGGATTAATAGGTAGGGAGTGAGATTCTCTAAGACTTAGAGTTTCTGAAGGGTCAAACCCTATGTCAAAATCATCAAACGTTTGTGGGGTAGGAATTTCTGAATGGGTAGGTAAGGGGCCAGATGTTGATAAAGATACTGATTCTAAAACAGTTACAGAAGAAGTATTACCTCGCTTTTTAGTAGCTTTGGGAGTTCGTTGGGATGATCCTTCTGTTGTTGCCTTCCTTTTCTTGTTCTTCTTCAGTACAACTTCTGGAGCCGCCTAATGTAAGTCCTGGATGTTTAACCCTGGTGCAGTGCCATCTGCTTTGCATGCATCCAAATATCTGACTATAATCTCAGGCTTGGAGTCAATTTCTGAGAACATGGGGAAATCATCCAGAGGGATTCTTCTGGAAGTAATGGATGCAAAAGAAGTAACACTGGGTTCCTTCTTGGTGTTCTCAATAATCTTCATCTTTTTCAGATTCTTCGCATTCAAAGGCTTTCCAGCAGTTGCCTCTAGAGAGCTGATTTCTTGTGCTTCTATTAGATGCTCTATCAGCCTATTCTCTGTCAGAATATTTGATATGAGCCTTCCAAGGGGTATCTAGTCCCTTTTGGTGCGCTCATCTTCTCTAGTCTCCTTAGCACTGGTCCTCAGATGATTGAATAGTAAGTGAGACAGATTCACTTTAGTCTTCTGGGAGATGAAGTAGATCAGAAACTGCTGATCAATGTTTATGTAGTCAGGAGAGCTGGTTGGCTTCCTGTGGTTTATGCATCCCAGAATAATCTTAGCCCATATTTTGTGATGGTCCTTAAGATCCCTTATCTTGCTGGAGGGAAGTCCCAGAGTGAAAATTTCTCTAGCAATTGAAGCGACATCAGCACATCTTTCAGCCATGTCTATACACCTTATGCCACCACCACTGTAACCTATCAATCTTGCAATAAGGTCTTCAGTTATGACTATCTTCTTCCCCATTACATACGAAGTGACTTGATGGTTGGAAGATGAAGCATGAATCCAAAATTCCTTCACAAGGATTGGAAACGTTGGACCTAGAAGACGGTCAAAATACATGTTCCATCCTTGAGCCTTTACTTCTTCAAACAGATTGAATCCATTCTCTTGAAGACTTTCAAAATCCATGATCAATTCTGAAAGCACTTCTAAGTTGTCAATGGGTGTGAGGAGAGTTCTGAATGGTTCTTCATACTGTTCCATGGATTCTGTTCTCTGAGTACTAGAATTTGGGATGCTTGAGGAAGCCATGTTCACACAGAAAAATTTGAGAAGAAAATGAAGGGGTTTTGAAAGTGCAAGCATAAAACAATTAGATTGAGAGAAAGTGAAAGTGAAAGAGTGTAAAGAGTGAGAAATGCGTTTAAATAGATTTTGAAAACATAAACTGCAAGAGAGAGAAATAAACTGTAATGATTATAAGCATTAATGACAGCTGATTTTAGGGGATTCAGAAAGATATTGGAACGGTTACCCATGACATGTGTCTCAATGCATCCAATCAGCGCTTTTGACCTTTCAGAAAAATGAACACGTGTTTAGCCTCCGAAGGTAGCTGATGAATGGATGACAATTGTTTGCTTACGTGAACAACACACTTCTATCCTTGAAATGAAACGCTTAGATCTTCATGGATAGATTCTGATACAATTTGTGCTTCTAAAATTCTGAAGGCAGGTTGATCAGCAGTTCACAAAAAATAACAGAAAAATTCTGAAGATTAAATATGTAAATAAGACAGTTTATTCTGGGAAACGCTTCATGCTGAGATGTTTCAGAATGAAGTTAAACCTATCTTCAGAAAGAGGTTTTGTAAAGACATCAGCCCATTGATGGTCTGTGTCAATGAATTTTAAATTGAGAATCCCTTTTTGAATATAGTCCCTAATAAAATGATGTTTTATTTCTATATGCTTAGCCCTAGAATGCAAGATAGGATTTTTACTGAGACAAATAGCAGAAGTATTGTCACATAGGATAGGGATGTTGCTCTCAAATATATTGAAGTCCTCAAGTTGACTTTTCATCCAGAGCATTTGCGTGCTACATCCAGCTGCTGCTACATATTCAGCTTCTGTTGTTGATAGAGCTATTGTGGATTGTCTTTTGCTGGACCATGAGATCAGATTTTCTCCTAGAAACTAAAAGCTTCCAAAAGTGCTTTTACGTTCTACTCTGTCTCCAGCAAAATCAACATCACAGTATCCTACTAGGTTGTAATCACTTGATTTTCTATAAAACAAACCCAGATTAGGAGTACCTTTCAGATACTTGAAAATTCGCTTAACTGCTATTAAGTGAGATTCTCTAGGATCTGATTGGAATCTAGCACAAATGCAAACACTGAATAGAATGTCAGGCCTTGAAGCCGTCAGATAGAGAAGAGAACCAATCATACCTCTGTAGACCTTCTGTTCTACCTTTTTACTTACCTCTTCTTTTTCCAGAATGCACGTGGGATGCATTGGAATCCTTGATGGCTTACATTCTGAGAGATCAAATTTCTTCAGAAGTTCTCTGACATATTTGCTCTGATGAATGTAAGTTCCTTCAGGAGTTTGATTAATCTGAATGCCCAGAAAGAATTTTAGTTCCCCCATTAGGCTCATCTCAAACTCTGCCTGCATACATTTAGCAAACTCTCTTCCCAGAGAGGGTTTAGTGGATCCAAATATGATGTCATCAACATAAATATGACATACTAAGATGTCATTCTTAACTGTCTTACAGAACAAGGTTGTTTCCACTTTCCCTCTGGTGAATTCCTTTTCCAACAGGAAGTTACTTAGTCTTTCATACCAAGCTCTGGGAGCTTGTTTCAGACCATAGAGTGACTTCTTTAGTTTGAAAACATATTCTGGATTTTTGGAATTTTCAAAACCAGGGGGTTGGTGCACATATACCTCTTCTTCTATATAGCCATTTAAGAATGCACTCTTGACATCCATCTGATACAGAGTGATGCCTTTATTAACAGCAAATGATATTAAAAGTTTGATAGATTCTAACCTGGCGACTGGAGCAAAGGTTTCTGTATAGTCTATCCCCTCTTGCTGACTGTAACCTTGTGCTACCATCCGTGCTTTGTTTCTGATGACTTCACCTTGTTCGTTCATCTTGTTTTTGAACACCCATTTTGTGCCAATGACGTTGAATCCTTTTGGTTTGGGAACCAAATCCCATACGTCATTACTGGTGAATTGATTTAGCTCCTCTTGCATTGCCAGAATCCAGTCATTGTCCAGAAGTGCTTCATCAATTATTGTTGGTTCAATCAGAGAAACCAGTCCCATGAGAGACTCTTCAAAATTTCTGAAAGTAGATCTTGTTCTGATTGGATCTTCCTTTCTTCCTAAAATTGTTTCTTCTGGGTGATCAATGTTGCTTCTGGATGGTCTTTTCTAGAGTTGATCAACAGAGGGTGCTGGATTGCTTGCAGTGACTCTTTCTGATGTTGAGGGAGTGTCTCTGTTGGGAGCCTCTGATGAGTTGTCTTCAGTACCTGTGAGTTCAACTTCCATACCTGCAAGGAATTCCTTCTGCTTTGACTTTTGAGAGTCAAGCTTATCATCAAACCGAACACTGATTGACTCTTCAACAATCTGTGTTTCTGTATTGTATACTCTGTACCCTCTTGAGCGTTCGGAGTATCCTAACATAATACACTTTTGTGCTTTAGAGTCAAACTTGTTCAAATAATTTTTTGTATTTAAAATAAAACATGTACATCCAAATGGGTGAAAATAGGAGATGTTGGGCTTTCTGTTCTTCCACAATTCATATGGAGTCTTTTCTAGAATAGGTCTTATGGAGATTCTATTATGAATGTAACATGATGTGTTTATTGCCTCTGCCCAGAAGATCTTAGAAACGTTAGTCTCATTGATCATGGTTCTGGCCATTTCTTGCAATGTTCTGTTCTTTCGTTCTACAACTCCATTTTGCTGGGGAGTTCTAGGACAAGAGAAGTCATGCAAAATGCCTTTTTCATTAAAAAATAATTCAAAATCTTTATTTTCAAATTCTCCACCATGATCACTTCTGACTTTGACGATTCTAAGATCCTTTTGATTCTGAACTTGGTTGCAGAAGGTAACAAACATAAAGTGTGACTCGTCCTTGTGCCTTAAGAACTTTACCCATGTCCATTTGCTATAGTCATCTACGATTACTAACCCATACTTCTTGCCACTGACTGAAGTAGTTTTGACTGGTCCAAATAAGTTAATGTGCAGAAGTTCTAATGGCTTAGAGGTGGAAACAACATTTTTGGATTTGAAAGCAGGTTTTGCAAACTTGCCTTTCTGACATGCTTCACACAGAGCATCTGAATTGAACTTCAAGTTAGGAAGTCCTCTGACCAGATTGAGTTTGTTAATCTGAGATATTCTTCTCATACTAACATGTCCCAATCTTCTGTGCCAGATCCATTGCTCGTTGTTAACAGACAGAAGACATTTTACATTCTGACTTTTCAGCTCAGAAAGTTTGATTTTATAAATGTTGTTTTTCCTCTTTCCATTAAATAGGATAGTCTCATCTTTCTGACTAACAGCTTTGCATGAATTTTGATTGAAGATTATATCATAACCGTTATCACTTAATTGACTTATGGATAACAGGTTATGCATTAATCCATCTACTAATAAAACATTACTTATAGAGGGAAGATTTCCATTACCTACTGTTCCAGAGCCAATGATCTTTCCTCTTTGATTGCCTCCAAAGCCTATGTAGCCTCCAGGCTTAAGTTCCAGGCTTTGGAACATATGCCTTCTTCCCGTCGTGTCGTGAGCAGCCAGAGTCCAGGTACCATGATTGGTGTCTTTGCTTTGCTGCTAAAGATATCTGCCACATGTATTATTTTATCCTTAGGTACCCACATTTTCTTGGGTCCTGATTTGTTATTTTTACCAAAACTCTGGTTGAAATTTGGTTTGACAGAGTAATCACTAATTGTATATTTTATGTCATGTGTGTGCCCATATATAAAGTGTGAATCAAGTGGAGTATGTTTTATAACTAAATCCATGGCATTTTTTGGTGTAGGTACCTTACCTTGATATCCTATGCCTTTTCTGCCATTTCTGCTAACTCCATAGATCATTGAAGCCATTTTGCTTCTGTCTATGTTTTTAGCTAGAAACTTCTGAAAGCTGTGATCATACTCTTTGATGATTTCATCAGCATTGCTGGGAGTTTCAGGGATTGTTTCCTTCTGAGAGTTTTGCAATTGGTTTTCTAATTTTGAAATTTTTTCTTTTAACTCAGAATTCTCCAATCTGAGACTCTCAGTCTTATCAGAGTCAGAAGCAAGATTCCTTTTCAGGTTTCTGAATTTGGCTCTGATCTGCTGATACCTTTCCAGAATTTCATTAAGGCTTTCAGCTAGTTCAGCCTTAGTAAAGTTTATAGTAAAGTCAGGGAATACCTCTTCTGTATCTGATTCTGAGTCTGATCCAGAAGCTTCACTGTCTTCAAATACGTTTGCCATGATAGCTTTGTTTGCTCTTTCATCATCTGATTCTGAGTCAGCTTAAGATGTGTCAGAATCATCCCATGTAGCCATGAGGCTTTTCTTCTTTTCTTTGATAAACTTCTTCTTGGGCTTCTCTTTCTGAAGCTTTGGGCAGTCACTTTTGTAGTGCCCTTGCTCGTTACACTCATAGCATATGATGTCTTTATTGTTTGGCTTTCTGTATCCTGAAGAGCCTTCAGATCTTTTGTGTACAGAGGAGGATTCTGACCTTCTGTATCTGGAAGAAGGTTCATTCTGATTTTTTGATCTTTTAGGATTCCTGAACTTCCTTTGCCTTTGCTTCCATAGTTGGTTCACCCTTCTGGAGAGGGGAGACAATTCATCTTCTTTTGATGAGGATCCATTAGAGGTTTCTTCCACAGCCTGCAAAACATTGGAGTCAGATTTTCTGTTAGATTTTAAAGCTAATGGCTTATCTTGCTTTTGAGGTTCATCTGCTTCTAGCTCTATCTCGTGACTTCTGAGGGAGCTGACAAGTTCCTCCAGAGAGATTTTGTTGAGATCCTTGGCTAGCTTAAACGCTGTGACCATTGGCCTCCACTGTTTTGGCAAGCTTCTGATGATCTTCTTAACGTGATCAGCAGTGGAGTATCCTTTGTCAAGAACTTTTAGACCAGCAACGAGAATTTGGAATCTTGAAAACATAGTTTCTATTGATTCACTATCTTCCATCTTAAATGCTTCATACTTCTGAATGAGCGCAAGGGCTTTGGTTTCTTTGACTTGAATGTTGCCTTCATGCGTCATTCTCAGAGAATCAAACATATTCTTGGCAGTTTCTCTGTTTGATATTTTCTCATATTCTGAATATGAGATGGCGCTGAGAAGAATTGTTCTGGCCTTGTGATGATTTCTGAACTCACGCTTTTGCTGATCAGACATCATTTTCCTATCAATCTTCTGACCACGTCCATCCACTGGGTGCGTGTATCCATCAGTCACCATGTCCCACAGATCAGCATCATGGGCCAGAAAGAAACTCTCAATTATGTCTTTCCAGTAGTCAAAGTTTTCTCCATCAAAGACTGGAGGTTTGCCACTAAATTTGTCCCTTTCTTCATTGTTGTCATTGCATATGTTTTGACTTGGTCCTGCCATTGTGTTTTTCTGACGCTGGATCTTGTACTGATACGGTTAAGTGTTTAAGCTCAGAACCAGGCGCTCTGATGCCAATTGAAGATGTGAAAAACACAAGAAGGGGGGGTTGAATTGAAAAACTTTGATCAAATAAAAACAGCTTAAAGACACGATATTTTTATCCTGGTTCGTTTGATCTCAAACTACTCCAGCCCACCCATCAAGGTGATTTCGCCTCTCTCCAACGAGGTCTTAATCCACTATTCTCAAAGGATTACAACAGCTACTTTAACAACTGTTAAAGTCTTCTTGAGTACAACCACAAGCCGGTTAATCTCAAGGAAATATTTTACAAATAATTGAACAAGAGTGTGTTGTTGTTTTCTAACAAAACAGTATATCACAATTGTGATAATTACACAAATTAAGCTTGGAGTAAAATGAATTTGCTAAAGCTTTGAATATGCGTGGTTTGGAAGGCTTGGAAAATTGTTGTGTGCGTACGTACGTGCTTCTTTTCACAAGCAGACTTGTTTTTATAGGCAAGGCAAAGATACGTTGTCCATAAAGCAATTTTAATGATAATAACATACTTTCCTTTTGAAGAAGATCTTTTCTGAAGAAAGCCATTAGCATTTAATTTTGTCTTGAATAATTAATAACGCTTTAGAGTCTTCTTTGCTTTAACTGCTGATAACGCTTCAGAGTGTTGATGACTTGGTAAAGATGTCTTTGATCAGAGTCTGAGTGTACTTATTTAGGCGCAGATTCTGGTCATCAAGCTTCAGTGTATAATCTGGTAGCTTCAGCGTGTAGCATATATTGTTGATCTTCTGATGCTGATTCCATCAGAACTTCTGCATATACAAAACATAATTTTAAGGAGCATAATTGTTCTTTGTATATTTCTTTTAATTTAATTATTCTTTGTATTTTGTTATCATCAAAACTCTAATCAAGGGTTGTAGAATCAAACTATGTTCTAACAGAGATTGTCCTTAAAGTGATCCGACGAGACATAGTCATACGCTTTAATTCCCTAACTTTTTCCTGGACCTCCCTTTCGGGTTTTCGATTCACCGGGAAACCCTTTTTTGCCCAAGTCGCCCTTTCGGGTTTTCAACTTGCCGAGTGTACAGATTTTTTTTATTTTATCCCTAATTTTTGCCCGAACCTTTTGGTTCACCGAGATGCCCTTGTTTTGCCTAGGTGTGTCAACCTAGCGGGTCTCTTATGCGTAGTATCTTTTGACTATGTCTATGTTCGCAGGGTGTGGCAGGTCATCATCGTCCATGGTGGTTAAGATCATCGCCCCACCAGAAAAGATGTTCTTGATTACAAATGGTCCTTCGTAGGTAGGAGTCCATTTTCCCCTGGGATCACTTTGTGGCAAGACGATGCGCTTGATCACTAGATCTCCAACTTGATACACTTGGCGTCTGACTTTCTTGTTGAAAGCCTTGATCATCCGTTTTTGATACGTCTGACCATGGCAAACAGCAGTAAGTATTTTTTCGTCAATTAAGTTCAGCTGATCAAGTCGAGTCTGGATCTAGTCGTCTTCACTTAAACCTGCATCCTTCATGATTCTTAAAGAGGGGATCTGAACCTCAATAGGTAGAACAACCTCCGTGCCATAAACCAAAGAATAGGGTGTTGCCCCAGTTGATGTGCGAGCCGTGGTACGGTACCCGTGGAGAGAAAACGGGAGCATCTCATGCCAGTCCTTGTAGGTGACTGTCATTTTCTGTATGATCTTTTTAATGTTTTTATTAGAAGCTTCGACTGCACCATTCATCTTTGGCCGGTAGGGGGATGAATTGTGATGTTGAATTTTGAACTGCTCGCACAAGGCGGTTATCATAGTATTATTAAGGTTTGTACCGTTGTCAATGATGATCCTTTCTGGGATACCGTACCAGCAAATGAGATTCTGCTTGATAAAGCAGGCAACAACATTCTTAGTAACGGATGCGAAGGAAGCTGCTTCGACCCACTTTGTGAAATAATCAATGGCCACTAGAATGAAGCAGTGTCCATTGGAGGCTGTATGCTTGATCTCCCCAATCATATCGATTCCCCACATAGTAAAGGGCCAAGGAGCTGTTAAGACATTTAGAGGAACCGGGGGCACGTGCACCTTGTCTGCATAGATTTGACATTTATGGCAAGTCCGGGAATGTTGATGGCAGTCTGCTTCCATGGTAGACCAGTAATAGCCTGCCCGTAGGATTTTCTTTGCCATCATATGCCCGCTAGAGTGAGTGCCAAAGGTACCTTCATGCAATTCAGCCATGATCTTTTCAGCTTCAATCTTGTCCACACAATGGAGCAGAATAGAATCATGATTGCGTTTGTACAGGATGCCATTACTTAGGAAGAACTTAGCTGAGAATCTCCTTAAGAACTTTTTGTCATTGACTGAAGCTCCTTCTAGGTATTCTTGAGCCTCGAGATACCTTTTGACTTCGTGAAACCAAGGTTGGTCCACTACTTCTTCAGTATTAATCTCGTGACAGTGTGCAGGTTCGTCCATTCGTTCAATGGTGATCTGGGGAGCTTCGTTATCCCAATTAAGTTTAAACATGGATGACATTGTAGCTAGAGCATCTGCTAGCTGGTTTTCTTCTCGCGGGAAATGCTCGAAGGTAATCTGCTCGAAATGTGGTAACAATGTCAAAACATGTTCTTTGTAAGGAATAAGGTTTGGGTGCTTAGTGTCCCACTCTCCTTTGATCTGACTGATGACCAAAGCTGAATCCCCAAACACAACTAAAGATTTGATTCCCAAGTCTATGGCAGCCTTGAGACCAAAGATGCATGCTTCATATTCTGCCATGTTGTTCGTACAGTTGAAGCAAAGTTTGGCCGTGAAAGGAGTATGGCATCCTTCCGGAGATATAAGTACAGCACCGATACCGTTGCCAAGTGCATTGGATGCCCCATCAAAGTACAGGGTCCATCGGAATCCTTGTTCAGGTCCGTCATATGGCCTGAAATCTTCAACATTGTCCAATGTCATGATGTATTTGTTAGGGAAGTCAAACTTCATGGATTGATAATCTTTTACAGCTTGATGAGCCAGATGATCAGCTAGCACACTGCCCTTTATGGCTTTTTTAGTAGTGTATTGTATGTCATATTTTGTCAGTATCATCTGCCATCTAGCTATCCTTCCAGACAAAGCAGGCTTCTCGAAGATGTATTTTATCGGATCCATCTTAGATATCAGCAAAGTGGTATGAGTCAACATGTACTGTCTTAGCCAGCGAGCAGCCCATAGCAGAGCGCAGCAAGTTTTCTTGAGCAGTGAATATCTGGTTTCACAGTTGGTAAACTTTTTGCTCAAGTAATAAATGGCATGCTCTTTTCGGCCAGACCCGTCATGCTTCCCCAGTACGCACCCAATTGAGTTCTCTAAGACGGTCAGATACATGATTAGCGGTCTTCCCTCGACTGGTGGCATCAAGATATGAGGCTCTTGTAAATACTCCTTGATTTTGTCAAAAGCAATTTGACAGTCATCATTCCATCTAACTACCTGATCTTTCCTCAACAGCTTGAAGATTGGTTCACAAGTAGATGTCAGGTGAGAAATGAACCTGGCAATATAGTTTAGGCGTCCCAAAAAACCTCTGACTTCCTTCTCAGTGCGAGGAGCAGGCATTTCTTGTATAGCTTTGACTTTGGCAGGATCAACCTCGATGCCTTTGTTGCTGACAATGAAACCTAAGAGCTTACCAGATCGGACTCTGAATGTACACTTGTTTGGGTTCAACCTTAGCTTGTACTCTTTCAACCTGACAAATAGCTTTTGCAAGTGATCAGGGTGTTCTTCTTCAGTTTGTGATCGGGCTATCATGTTATCTACGTAGACCTCTATCTCATGATGTATCATATCATGAAACAAAGCTACCATGGCACGTTGATAGGTTACCCCAGCATTCTTCAGTCCGAATGGCATCACTTTGTAGCAGAACGTACCCCACTGTGTGACAAATGTAGTTTTCTCCATGTCCTCAGGGGCCATTTTGATCTGGTTATAGCCTGAGAATCCATCCATGAAAGGAAATACTTTGTGCCGAGCTGTATTGTCAACCAGGATGTCGATGTGTGGAAGTGGAAAATCATCTTTTAGGGCTGGCCCTGTTTAAATCTCTATAATCCACGCACATTCTCACTTTATCGTCCTTTTTAGGCACGAGAACAATGTTAGCAACCCATTATGGATAGGAAGTAACAGCCAGAAATCCAGCATTGAACTGCTTCATAACTTCTGCTTTGATCTTCTCAAACATGTCAGGTCTCATGCGACGGACTTTCTGCTTCACTGGTGGGCAGTCTTCTCTTGTGGGTAGACGATGTACCACGATGTATGTATCGAGTCCTGGCATGTCTTCGTATGACAAGGAAAATATCTCAACATAATCATGCAATAGCTGAATTAGGCGCTCCTTGACACTCGACTCTAGATTGGCACCCACTCTGATTTCCTTTTTATCTTCCTCAATGCTCAAGTTGATTGTATCCAACAGCTCCTCATGAGGTTGAATAGCTCTTTCCTCTTATTGTAGTAGTCTGGCCAATGCCCCTGGCACCTCACAATCTTCCTCACCTTCGTATTCGGCTTGGTAGACCAGATCTTCAGAGTCACTGAAGGCTATAGCAGTATCGTTACCCCTGGGATCCGGAATGGAAGGGTACCTGCATTTGTGAGTGTGGGTGTGTGTAAGGGTATAGTCATCTTAAAACAATAAAATGTAAAAGAAAGACAATGAGTACAAAAGGTTTATATATGAAAAAGCGTCCATGATTCATTAAATGACATATGAAAATGAAATAAGAACCCTTACAAATGGACCATTGTGCCTCGGGTAAGACACAAGGTTGAAAAAGTACGAATTGTTTGTGAATTATTACAAGTCCAACAGAAATGTAAAAGATAAATTACTGCGATATGAAAGTTATTGGGATGAAGTCTTTGGCTTCCCAGTTGCACAATCCTTTGCCGACAGTAGGAAATATCCAATCTTCCAGGTTGCCATCTTCTTCACTGTCCTCTAGTGCATTAATCCCTTGGTGGCTGATCTTCACAGGTGGCCCTCCGGCACGGGCGCAGCGCACGGCCTTTTGAGCAGTTGAAGTAAATCCCAAGCCGAACTTGTCTGATTTGTAAGGGATGTCTGGAAGCTTCCCCCAGATGGTGCTTCCGCCTTCTTCTACTACTGCCTTTGCATCCTTTAGAGATGAAATCCTAGGTGGAGGTCTTGTGATCACAGGGATTAAGGATACCGCCTTGGTCGTCGCTATTTCCTGAGAGACTTCTTCAAAATGTTGGAAAGGGGTTTCAATGAATTCGCCATCCAGCTCTACATATCGAAAAGAATTCAGATGACTAATCATGTATTCCTCTTCCCCATAGATAGTTATGATCTTCCCTTGGATATGGTAGCATCTGATGCAAAGTGGAGGTGACGGCACCAGCATTATGAATCCAGGGGCGTCCCAACAGACAAGAGTAGGAAGGACGGATGTGCATCACATAGAATGTTGAATTGAACGTCTGAGTTCCCACCTTGATCGGGATGTCCACCTCCCTATGGACCATCCTCTTAGAGCCGTCAAATGCTCTCACAATATATTACTGGGTTTTAAGGTCAGCCCCTCACAATGCAATTTATCCAGGGCTTTCTTTGGTAAGACGTTCAGAGATGATCCTGTGTCCACCAAGACATGGGCTAGGGTCGTTCCTCTACACTCCACCGAGACATGTAGTGCATCATTGTGTTTTCTCCCTTTGGGGGGTCAAGTCAGCATCAGAGAAACCCAGGCCATTGTCAACTGTCAAACTGGCCACACACTCTTGGAATTGATCTGCAGACGTCTCTTGCGGCACATGAGCTGTCTTCAGAAATTTTACTAGAGCTTTAGCATGTGCCTCAGAGCACAGTAGCAAGGCTAACATAGAGATCTTGGAAGGGGTCTGCCCCAATTGCTCAACCACATAATAATCATTCTTCTTAATTATCCTCAGGATTTCTTCCATCTCCTTCTTGGATATTTCTGGGACAGCTAGTGGTTGAGCCTTCGTCAGGACAGGCTCCTCTTGAACATTCTTTCCTTTATTCTCAGCAGCGGAAGTAGGGATAGGAATTGTATTGTCTTTGTTGGTAGGTACGCTTGCAGGTACAATCACTGATACAAATGTAATCTTTGGAATGGCCATGGGTCCAAAGACTGCCTTTGGAGGGGCAATCTTTGGAGAGAAAATTCTCCCACTACGGGTAATTTTGCTTGTTCCGGCAATGTTATTGATATCAGAATTGTCCTCTTTGGAGCTCTCTTCTTAATCAGTCTGTTCAATCTGTTTGACACCATGGTAGTAGATTTATCTACCATAATTCCATGGTACCATTTTATCTGATTTGTATAGGGCAGGCCCGGGCATTGTTATCTTCAATGGAGAAGTCTTAGGAGCAGATGTAATCCTAACAAGTCTTTTAGGGACCCTGGAAGGATTGGAGTAGATGGTTATTATAGAAACTTCTTTAACTAGAATGGGAGAAATAGGAGCTTTCTCAAACAAAATTTCCTGGTTACCAATCAGTTGTTGGATACCTTTTTTCAACAGAGGGCAGTCAAATGATGAGGATAGGAAAATATGGCAACTTTTGTCACATCCTGGGAATATACCAGCCTTCAACAAATTCAGCTTGATGGTCGGGAGAGGAGTTAACAGTTCATCCACGGTGGCAACAAATAAATCCTCTTCAACAGCATTAGCATTGTGTCCATGTCTAGGCATCAGAGCTGAAATAACATTCGGTTTCTCAAGGGCTTCAAATTCAACTTCCTTTGCGTCTATCAGATCTTGAATCTTGTTCTTCAGAGCCCAACAGTTGTTGGTGTCGTGCCCTGGACTTTCAGAATGGTATGCGCACCTGGCATTCAGATGGTAATGTGGAGATATAGTATTGGGATTTTTAGGGGCCTCTTTTAACATGGCCAGATTCAACTTCAGAAGATGTGGTAGGACTTGAGCTGGAGTCATGTTTATCTTGGTGAATTTCCGTACTGGCCTTTCCATCCTTTGTTGGTTATTTCTCGGCTGATTATTTCTCGGCTGGTCTGATGCAGGCTTTTGAATCATAACGGCCCCTACCGTTGGTCGGCGCTCGGTACTTCCTTGATCCCTCTATGCATAGACAGCAGACACTTCCTTTTTTCCCGTGAAGGGCTTTTTTACAGCTGCAGAGGTAGATGCGTCCTTCTGAATTTTCGCGCTTCTTATACCGGCTTCCACCCTTTCGCCAGTTAAAATCAATTCAGTGAACCCTGCAGAGGAACTTCCAATCAGGTGATTAAAGAAAGGACCTGATAGAGTTCCCAGGAACATGTCCACTAGCTCTCTTTCAGATAAAGGTGGTTGCACCCTTCCGGCTAAATCCCTCCACTTTTGGGCGTAGTCTTTGAAGCCCTCATTGGACACCATAGCCATACTCTGGAGTTGAGTATGGGTTGGTGCCAAATCGGCATTGTATTGATACTGTTTATAGAAGGCTGCCGCCAAGTCTTCCTAATTATGCACATCAGCCCTTTCCAACTGGTAGAACCAATCAAGTTGTGTTCCTGATAAACTATCCTGGAAAAAGTGAACCCACAAGTCTTTGTCAGTAGAATATGGTTGCATCTTCCTGACATATGAGCGGAGGTGCATCTTGGGACAAGACACCCCATCATATTTGGAAAATAAAGGCACCTTAAACTTCGGCGGGATTACTATTTGTTGTACCCCAAAATTTTCCCTCTCATTTCATCAACACTTTCTCATCACAAGACTCTTGGAATTCAAGATCAAGCTAAGGTTTGTTCTGTTCAAGACCCCTCCTTGCACTGTTGACCTAAATTAGGGTTTGAGTTTGCACAGGGATGTTTTGACCTAAAATGCCCAAGGTGACTTTCATACTTCATGTTGGACTCACAAGTTTGTCCTTACCAAGTTTCAGGCTTTGATTCAAAGTTTTGCCCAGTCAATTGGACAGTTGACCTAGAAATCAGTTGTATTGGGGAAAAAGTCAACTGTAGCCAATTGACAGTCAAACCTCATGAAATTTGACCCACATCAACATTATGAACTCATATGAACCATTTGATCAAGTTTGGATCACAATTCCACAAGAAATTTGATCAGATCACCAAAAGGGCAAAATGGTCATTTTTAGGGTTTTGACTGCACAAAGGCAATTTTTGACTGTTTGACCTAACCAATGGCAAACCAAACTCACATATGGACTCAAGGACTCAATGACTTTGTCTTGATCCACTCAACAAGTTCAAAAGATCTCAAATGCATAGGATTGATAGATGAATTTTTCAGTCAACTGATCAAAATTTAACTGTATACTGAAAAGTCAAACTTTGACTTTTTGGTCAAAATCAAATGCCAAGAGTTATTTTTCATCAAAACATGTCAAATTATGAAATTTGTTCATCAAGAAACCCAAAAATGAAAATTAGGGTTTAAAATGAAAAAATTTCATAACTTAGAAATTTTCTAAGTTATGAAATTTTCTTATTCTTTCCTAACTTTGTCCCATTTTTTCACCAAGATGCAAATGGATTCAAACAAAACTTAAAACATGAAAGTTGTAGTCCATCACAAAATCTACAACTTTGATTCACAAAGTTTTCTCAAAGGAAGCTTGTATCTCAAGTTATGATTTTTGGAACAAGGGTGCCTAAAACTTTTTACTTAGAGAAAATTTGCCCTCATCTAGGCAGGATTTTGACCCATCTTCTTGGCCATTTTTCACATGGTTCCACTTGGATTTTCAATTTGCATTACTAAGATGGATTTTAGTACATGTTCCAAGCTTTCCAAATTGTCCAAGAACTCCTCAAACACCCTTGTGGTTAGAGAGAATCGAATTCACAAAGTTGGCAAAAACTCACTTTTGTTCATGGCCAAGGCATGTTCATAGCAAATTGCATTTTCAAATCAGCTTGTTTTATGCTAGCTTGAAGGCCTCAAAACCAGTTTACGCACCTTAATTTAATGCATAACCATTGAGTTGAGGGATTATTTTGTTCATTTGGGCATTACATGGAAGTTTAAGCCTTAAGTAGTAAAAGGTGAATTGCCATTTTTGCCTAAAGTTGCTTTATGTCAAATACTAAATCCTTGAGACATGGGGCAAGATCTTTAAGGCAAGATCAAGTCCACAAATTCCAGTTATCAAGAACCAAAGATGCAGCATGATAGGCAGGCTTGGACAGGTCTATTACATCATTGCCACTTTCTTGCTTCAAGTAGAAGAAACATTGCAAAACACACACCATCTATCATATCTGTTAACAAGAGCTTAAGCAAACATTGTACACAGTTTCCATACCTCCCAACTAACCTAAAGCACGACTCATTCATCCCTAAAACATTCTCATACTCAGAATCCCTGTTTTGCTGCAAAACATGGCAAGTTCTGCAACTTGAGTTCCATAACACAATTTACTCATGCGTTTTTGCCCAAGCCTGTTCAAATACCTTCTAATTAATCCACCTGAGCTATCCTGATCCTCCATTGCAAGTTGTAACACCTCTAACCCCACTTGCCATTTTCATTTCAAAACTTTACAGGTGGACTTCTACAGCACGATACATGGTGTTTCAAAGCAAGCCAAGTATTGGAGAAGCTTCCTTGGACCTCAGGCAAGCTCAACAGAAGCTCAAACACCATTGAAGGTTGTTGCTTTGCTCTACTCGATTCAAGCTGAAACAGGTATTCTATGGACTTCTATCTCTCTATTTAGGAATGGTTAGGCTTAGGTTTGTGAATGAAATATGTCCTACTCATAGCCCTGAAGCCATACATGTGATCAGTTTTCATTTATATTAAGTGTGCGATGAGAATTTCAGCCATGAACATGTGAAAAAAGTTAGGTCAGATTTTAGGGCCAGAGAAATTCTCTCTGGTCTTTGAGAGTTAGATTTAATGCTTTATATGGTTGGATTCGTGTTTAAATTCTCTACAAGTTTCATGTTTTAAGTTTTGTCAAAAGATCAAAGAATCAGGAGTTGGCATGTTACACAAGAGGCGCGCGCATTTTCAAACAGAAGCTAGAGGTTGAAGAAGGTGATGGCTTGGGCTGGGCCTGAGTCATTCTTGCTTTTTGTACCCCTTTTTTCAGTGTGCACCCCCCTGGCCCATTTTATTAAATATTTGACATTTTTATGTTTTTCCTTTTTATTCTGACTTTATATTTTTTGTTCAAACATAAAAAATACCAAAAATAATTTTCCACAATTTTTTTCATATTTATTTGATATTTATCTATTTTGTTTAGGCATATATGTATAAATAAACCTTTTCTTCTTTTAATAAAACTTAAAAATAATACAAAAAATATATTTATTTTTTATTTGTTATTTTTATTTACATTCAAAAACATTTTATTGAAAAATATCCATTTTGTAAATAATTAATATTTTATCTTTGTACATTTAATAGGTTTAATAAATATATATATATATATATATATATATATATATATATATATATATATATATATATATATATATATATATATATATATATATATATATATATATATATATATATATATATATATATATATATATATATATATATATATATATATATATATATATATATATATATATATATATATATATATATATATATATATATATATATATATATATATATATATATATATATATATATATATATATATATATATATATATATATATATATATATATATATATATATATATATATATATATATATATATATATATATATATATATATATATATATATATATATATATATATATATATATATATATATATATATATATATTATTAGATAATTAGGACAAAATAATACAAAATAATACATTTTTATTTTTATTAATATTTGACACCAAAAATACTTTTCTTTTACAATATACTTTTTATTTTTTGTATAAATTAATATATATTGTATATAATTAATAAATATTACTATTTATTCAAAAATTAGGGTTTTACCCTAAATGTCCAAAATAATCACAATTTGACTTTTTTTATTTTTGTTTATATTTTACATTAAAAATACCCTTTTCACATACATAAACAATCTTTTTTTTGCATAATACATTTCATTTTGATATTTACTTAATTGTATTTATTTGAATGATAAATATTAACTTGTACATTCGATATGGTTGTAATAACTTCGAATTTATTTCTTGTCAAATATCCCCAATTCAAACTTGTACCCCCCTCCCATAATCATGTTGTAATAGCCTAGAACTTTAAATTCTTGTACATTTAAAAGTTTTCAATTATGCCATGCCTAGACCTAGGGTTTGTATGCAAAATCAATCAACAATTAGCTTGACCTAATCCAAGATAAACATGCATGAAAAACAAACACAATTCACACTTGCACCCCTAGGGTTTCATCCACTTGTTGCCTTCAAAAATGGGCCACGGTTGCATGTTGAGTACTTTGGTAAAACAAAAACAAACGAAATGATCATAGTCCCTCGATGACGCTATCGGAGTTGCCTAAACAAAATGATCATAGTCCCTCAAGAAAGTTGCCAAAGATGCTTGACACAATTTCTCTCATGGTCTATACGATGACCCGCGCATGTCCCGTTTACATCCTAACACAAGGTTGTTCACCAAATACAATGGTGAAACAACACTGTTAAAAGGGTTAAAAACATAAGAAAGATCTTTGAGTAAAATAGGGTAGATAACTCTTAGTTACTTGATCAAACTTGCAAAACATCCTTGCTACCTTTTCAAAACACATTTCACAACACAATTTCAAAATCCAACCTTCAAACATTGAAAACTTTTCAAAAGACAAAAACACCTTTGTATACATTCAAACAAGAATCATTATAAAGGTTGCCACAACGAATGGCCTCTTTTCAAAACATCTTTCAAAACCACACATAAAACACCATTTCAAACAATTGAAAATGCAAAGCAAGTGATCTAAGCAAGTAACTAAGAGCCCATGGATAACCATGGATAGAAAGGATGCTAATACCTTCCCTTTTTATAATCTACTCCCCGAACCCATGAAAACATCTCAAAGGTCTTTCCTGTGCTTTTTTACCTTTCCTTAGGATAAATAAAAAGTCGGTGGCGACTCTTACTAAACTGAACATTTGCAAACACAAAACGCAAAACCTAAAGTCAGTTCTCCCACCGTATCACAGAACTGGCGACTCTGCTGGGGATTTATTTTTAAGTGGAGTAACCTTAGGGCTTAGATCACCCTTTTGCATGATCATTGTTTGCTTTGATTGCTTTACATTTTGGTTCTCTTGTTTGGGCTTGAAATCCTCTACCCGGATTTGGGAAACATTCATAGATAGAAATACGTTGTGGAAACTGTGCGGGGTATACCGACACGGTTAAAGCAATAGCTATATTAGTGCGTCATATTTGTGAGTACTGGTAGCCTTTGAGTCAATCAAAGAGAATACGGGGCCGCTGAGTGATGTCACTAAGCACTAATGACCTAGAACCTTACTTGACCATCTTGGCCTTTATTAGGGGTAGTGAGATGACCGGCTTTGGTGTAGTCCGAAGTTGGTAGATACTCGATACTACACTCATTGAGGGTTGTTTTCTTGGAATATTTTGGTCGCTAGTTAAGTGGCTAAACCAAAACAATGAACATAGAAAACAATCCAATGATATTGAGCTCCTTAGAACCCGATTACTATTTATAGGACAGGTTTTTAAGCCAACTAAACTCAAGAGGGTACTTACCTATGAAACCTCATGCAAGCCTGAAACTAGGGTTTTGTGTGACTTGCTTGTACATGTGTTTGTGCATACATCATGAACATCATAAAGCATCATATGCATCCACTAACCATTTCAAGGGTTTGGATCTTCATCTTTGTTCTTGTTTTGTAGGTCATGGAAACTCTTCGCAGGAAAACAATTCAAATCAACCTTGTGAGAATCCCTCCGCAACTCAAGGAGCTTACGTCCAGAATTCCAGAAAATTCTCTCTTCAGTGAAAGAAATGGTAGACTTCTCAACCTAGTCAACACCAGCATTGAAGAAGACATGGTGAAAGTGTTGTTCCAGTTCTTTGACCCCCTTCACCACTGTTTCACATTCCCTGATTACCAATTGATGCCTACTTTGGAGGAATTTTCTCAACTCCTGAGAATTCCTATTCTTAATCAACTACCCTACAACGTTACGGAAAAAGAACCAAAACCTGAAGATGTTGCTCAAGCATTAAACTTGAAACCATCTGACATCAAGGGGCATTGGGAAACCAGAAGTGGTGTCAAGGGCTTCTTAGCAAAGTTTTTGTTTGAGAAGGCACAAGAGTGTTGGAATTCCCTGGATCTGCAAGCCTTTGAAGAGATTGTGGCACTCCTTATTTATGGGTTGGTCTTGTTCCCAAATCCTGACCAACTTATAGATGTGAATGCGGTCAAGATTTTCATATCCAGGAATCCCATACCTACATTACTTGGGGACATCCTCCACTCATTTTACACACGAACAATGAGGAAAAGAGGTGTTCTCATGTGTTGTACTCCTCTCCTAGCAAGGTGGTTTATTTCTCACCTTCCACAATCAGTTTTGAAGAACGAGCAGGGTTTAAGGTGGTCACAACGATTGATGACCCTCACACATTCTGATGTACATTGGTGTTCTCGGTCCAGAGAAAATGTCATCATCGTTGATTGTTGTGGTGAATTTCCTAATGTCCCATTACTTGGCATTACGGGAGGCATTACCTACAACCTCTATCTAGCTTTGAGACAATTTGGATATGCTCGGAGGGATGGCCCTCATGACATGCTGATTCCTGACCTAGTTTTTGACTTCGACAACGATGCGCAAGGACTTCACCAAAGGTTCATCAGAGCTTGGAGGATGCCTAACAAGGTGGATAGTAAGACACTGGGGCACAAGAATTCCATCCCCCTTGAGCCTTACCTCAAGTGGGTACGAACTCGCTCTCAGAATCTTATGATGCCATATCCTCACGTTCTCCCCTTGATTAAAGAGCCTGTTAAGGAAGGAGAGGTTCCATACACCATCCTATATCCTAACATGCCAACATCATGGGAGGAAATGCAAATGAGTTGGATCCAACTCAAGGAAGAACGGGATACTTTTGAAGCCAGCTTCTATGCCAGTGAGAAGAAGGTTTTAGAGCTCACTCGCCGACTTCACAAGGAAGAAACTCTCAACACTTACATCGCACCAAAGAGGATGCGCATCATCTTTTTACCTTAAGAAGCTTTGTAATATTTGGCCCATGGGGCATTTATGTACTGACAAAATTTCTTCTTATTAATATGACGTGTGTTCTTTTTGTCTGCAATAACTTTGAATTTCTAAATCCTTGAATGCATTACATGAATAAACATATCATTCATCATATGCACAAACAGGTCTTCAAGCCAGGTTTCCTTATCTTTCTGCTGTTTATTTCAGCAAGATGGATTTGGAGCAAACAGTGAAGGACCTACAGGCACAAAATTCACAATTTCAACAACTCCTCATGACCTTGGCAAAGGGTCAGGAGGATCTCAAAGTTCTACTAGAGAAGAGTAAAGAGAAGAAAAAGAAAAAGAGACCGGGGGTAGCTACTTTCGGAAGAAGATTTGAGGGTGATGCTAGAAGGACTCTTGAGTTTCCATCAACATCCGACGAGGGTATTGGCAAGGGGAAAGGGGTTATTGTACCTTCCGAATCTGAGGTAGAAGAGGAGGAAGAGGAAGCAGACGAAGACTATTCAGAACAACAGTATCCACCAGCGGATGACAAGTATAAGAACCTTGAGGACAAATTGGCAGCTATGGAGTTGCAGAGGGTGCCCGGATTGGATTTTGAGGAGTTGGGGCTTGTGGCTGGGATTGTTATCCCTCCTAAATTCAAGGTCCCAACATTCGCCAAGTACGACGGTCTGTCTTGCCCTAAGATGCACTTAAGGTCATATGTTAGAAAGATCCAGCCACATTCATCCGACAAAGACCTCTGGGTGCACTTTTTCCAAGAAAGCTTGTCTGGCACTCAGTTAGATTGGTTTTATCAGCTCGAGAGGTCAGAGGTCCATAATTGGGAAGACTTGGCAGCCGCTTTCTATCGTCAGTATCATTACAACGCTGATTTGGCGCCAACCTGTACTCAGCTACAGAGTATGGGAATGGCTTCAAATGAAGGGTTCAAGGAGTACGCCCAGAAGTGGCGCGACCTGGCTGGGAGGGTGCAGCCACCGCTATCAGATAGGGAATTAGTCGATATGTTTTTGGGGACCCTATCTGGCCCTTTCTTCAACCATCTAATCGGAAGCTCTTCAGCAGGATTTACTGAGTTGATTTTGACTGGCGAGAGGGTGGAAGCCGGTATCAAAAGTGGAAAAATTCAAAAGGATGCTTTCGCATCCACAACTGCTAGGAAACCTTTCCCAGCCAAGAAAGAAGCATATGCTGTGTACACTCAGAAAAGTAGGGAAAGAGAGGAACGTCGGCCAACAATAAGGGTTGTATTAATACAGAAGTCCGCATCAGACCAGCTTAGAAACAGCCAACCGAGGAATGATCAGCCCAGAACTTATCAGCAAAGGCCACCATGGCAGTTTACTCCAGTAAATATGACACCTGCTCAAATCCTTCCACATCTCCTGAAGTTGAATCTCGCCAATATTAAAGAGGCACCAAAGAATGTAAATACCACCTCTCCATCTTACAATCCAAAATCCAAGTGCGCTTACCATTCCGATAGTATTGGGCACGATACCAATAATTGTTGGGCACTCAAGAACAAAATTCAGGATTTAATCGACGCCAAAGAGGTCGAGTTTGACGCTCCTGAAAAGCCTAATGTTATATCTGCGCCAATGCCCAAGCACGGTCACAATGTGCATGCTGTTTTGGAAAATCTCCATGTTACTAATGTTGTCGATCTATTGACTCCATTGTTAGTGATAAAAGAAAATTTGTTGAGAGCCGGGATCTTTCCTGGTTGTGATGAAGATTGTTATTTTTGTTTGAATATTCAAGATGATTGTCCAATGTTGAAGTCAGGTGTCCAACGCCTGATGGATACTCAAGAAATACTTTTTCAGAAAACCCCCGTTAACACTTTCAATCCAATTGCTCCTGATACTTGTGATACCTCAACCAATGATGTTGCCATCATAACCATTTCCGACAATCCTCCCAAGGCTTGCAAAAGGCCTGTCAGGATTACACCCAACTCTGAATGTGTACCTCTAAAGTTCACCATGCTGGGACCTATCCCGTACCAATCAAGTAAAATGATACCGTGGAACTATGGGGGAGAAATCTTCTACCACGGTGTCAAACAAATCGAAACAGTCCAAGAAATCTCTGAAGAAGACCCTGACATAGGAAACATAGCGGGTACTAGCAAGATCACCCACAGTGGTCGGATCTTTTCTCCGGAGATTGCTCCTCCCCGAGCAGTCTTCGGACCCTTAAAAGCTTCTGCACCTGTTGGACCCTCTGTGCAAGGCCCAGTGATTGAAGAGTTAAATGCTCCTGAAGAAAGACCATCCGCTAATAGCACCGACAAAGGTAAAGGGATACTGGAAATGCCTGTCAGTACGAAGGCCCATGTTATGGTTATCCTTGAAACCACTCAGAAGGAGATGGATGAGATCCTAAAAATAATCAGAAAAAGTGACTATGACGTTGTGGAACAATTGGGGAAAACCCCTTCTAAAATCTCAATGTTAGCTCTCCTGCTCTGTTCAGAGGCCCATGCTAAGGCTCTGATTAAATTCTTGAAGACAACACATGTCCCCCAAGAGACCTCAGATGACCAATTTCAAAATTGTGTGGCCAGTCTTACTGCTGACAATGGCCTGGGCTTTTCCGACGCTGACCTGACTCCCAAAGGAAGGAAGCACAATGATGCATTACATGTTTCAGTTGAGTGCCGAGGGACCACACTCGCCCATGTCTTGGTCGATACTGGTTCTTCCCTAAATGTGCTGCCAAAGAAGGCCTTAGACCATTTGGATTGTGAAGGTTTGACCCTCAAGCCCAGCAACATTATCGTCAGAGCTTTCGATGGTTCCAAAAGAATGGTTCATGGGGAGGTTGATATTCCCATCAAGGTAGGAACCGAAGTGTTTAACTCCACCTTCTACGTGATGGACATCCGTCCGTCATACTCATGTTTGTTGGGGAGACCATGGATCCATTATGTTGGGGTAGTTACGTCCTCTTTGCACCAGATGCTGAAGTATCCTGATAAGGGTAAAATCATAATTGTGCATGGCGAGGAGGAGTACATGATTAGTCATCTCAATTCCTTTCGATATGTGGAGTTAGATGACGAGTTCATCGAAACACCTTTTCAGCATTTCGAGGAAGTTTCTCCCGAGGTTGCGGTTGCGAAGACAGCATTTGAGGTACCTATCATTCCCAAGCATGTGGCTAAGATGGCATCTCTCAAGGACGCAAAGGCTGTGATTAAGAAGGGGAAGAGCACAATATGGGGACAGTTTCCTGACTTTCCCCATAAGACAGACAAGTTTGGTTTAGGGTTCACTGCTGCAGGACAAAAGGCTATGCGTCGCTCCAAGATTGGAAGATCACCTGTCAAGATTTCTCACCACGGAATCAATGCTGCAGAAGATGAAGATGAGGAGAGCCACTTTGAAGATTGGATTTTTCCAACTGTTGAAGGGGGTTTGAGCAATTGGGAAGCAAAGGATTTCGTTCCTATCACCTTTATCAATCAGTAATTTTATCTTTGAACAATTTCCCATTTTTATGGTCTGTAATAACTAAAACAATTCGCACACTATTTTTCACCTCATGCCTTGCCCGGGGCATGTAGGTCCATTTGTAAGGGCTTGATTCTCTTCATAATCATATGCCATGTTTTAATGAATCATTGGACGTTTTTCATTTATAAACTGCTGTGTTCATTTTCTTTCCTTTTTGCATTTTGTTTGTTTAAGGATGGCTATCCCTTACACACACCCACACTCACAAATGCAGGTACCCATCCACTCCGGATTCCATGGGTGACTATTTTGCTGTATCCTTCAATAACTCTGAAGATTTGGTCAATCAGGCTGAGTACGAAGGTGACGAAGATTGTGAAGTACCGGGAGAGTTAGCCAGACTTCTACAACAAGAAGAGAGGGCTATTCTGCCTCATGAAGAGTTGTTAGAAACCATCAACTTAGGGACAGAGGAAGACAGGAAAGAAGTAAAAGTGGGTGCCAGCTTGGAACCAAGTGTCAAGGAACGCTTAATACAGTTGTTGAATGAATACGTTGAAATCTTTGCCTGGTCTTATGAAGACATGCCAGGGTTAGACACGGATATCGTGGTTCACCGTCTCCCTACAAGAGAATATTGTCCACCGATCAAGCAAAAGGTTCGCCGAATGAGGCCCAACATGTCTGAGAAGATTAAGGCTGAAGTAATGAAGCAATTCAACGCCGGCTTTCTGGCTGTTACAACCTATCCACAATGGGTTGCTAACATTGTGCCCGTACCCAAAAAAGACGGCAAGGTCAGAATGCGTGTGGACTATCGGGATTTGAACAGGGCTAGCCCTAAAGATGATTTTCCGCTGCCGCATATCGACATCTTGGTTGACAACACAGCTCAACACAAGGTATTTTCCTTCATGGACGGATTCTCGAGCTACAACCAGATTAAAATGGCCCCCGAGGACATGGATAAAACTACCTTTATTACATAGTGGGGTACCTTCTGCTACAAGGTGATGCCATTCGGACTAAAGAACGCAGGGGCAACTTATCAACGCGCCATGGTAGCTTTGATTCATGATATGATACATCATGAGATCTAAGTTTACGTAGACAATATGATAGCTCGATCATAAACAGAAGAAGAACACCTTGAACATTTGCAGAAGTTGTTTGCCAGGTTGAAGGAGTACAAACTCAGACTGAATCCAAGCAAGTGCACTTTCGGAGTTAGGTCTGGTAAACTTCTGGGATTTATTGTCAGGAACAAGGGCATTAAGGTTGATCCAGCAAAAGTAAAGGCTATACAAGAAATGCCTGCCCCCCCGTACTGAAAAGTAAGTTAGAGGATTCTTGGGACGCTTGAACTATATCGCCAGGTTCATCTCTCACCTGACGTCTACCTGTGAGCCAATTTTCAAACTATTGAAGAAGGATCAGGTAGTTGAATGGAACGATGATTGTAAAGTTGCTTTTGATAAGATTAAGGAGTATTTACTAGAACCTCCTATCCTGATGCCACCCGTCGAAGGAAAGTCGTTGATCATGTATCTGACTGTTTTGGACAACTCAATAGGGTGCGTACTGGGCCAACATGACGAGTCTGGTCGAAAAGAGCATTCCATTTATTACCTTAGCAAAAAGTTTACCGACTGTGAGACTCGCTACTCATTGCTCGAGAAAACTTGTTGCGCTTTGGTATGGGTTGCTCGCCGACTAAGGCAGTATATGTTGACTCATACCACTTTGCTGATTTCCAAGATGGACCTGATCAAATATATCTTTGAGAAGCCTGCTTTATCTGGAAGAATCGCTAGATGGCAAATGATCCTCACTGAGTATGATATTCAGTATACTACCCAAAAATCTATAAAAGGGAGTGTACTAGCTGACCATCTAGCTCATCAAGCCGTCTAAGATTATCAGTCTATGAGATTCGACTTCCCGGACGAGGACATCATGACATTAGACAACGTTGAAGGTAACGGACCGTATGAAGGACCTAAAAATGGATATCGATGGACCCTATACTTTGATGGTGCTTCGAATGCATTGGGTAACAGTATCGGTGCAGTACTTATTTCTCCGGAAGGTCGCCATACACCTTTCACTGCTAGACTCTGTTTCAGCTGTACCAACAACATGGCCGAATATGAAGCTTGCATCTTTGGTCTCAAGGATGCTATAGACTTGGGGATCAAATCTTTGATCGTATTTGGGGACTCGGCTTTGGTTATCAGTAAAGTCAAAGGAGAGTGGGACACCAAGCATCCTAATCTTATCCCATACAAAGAACATGTCCTGACATTGTTGCCTCATTTCGAGCAGATCACCTTCGAGCATTTCCCGCGAGAAGAAAATCAGCTAGCAGATGCTCTGGCTACAATGTCTTCCATGTTTAAACTCAACTGGGATAACGAGGCTCCCCAAATTACCATCGAGCGAATGGGCGAACCTGCGCACTGTCATGAGATTAATACCGAAGAAGTAGTGGAACAACCCTGGTTTCATGAAATCAAAAGGTATCTCCAGACTAGAGAATACCCTGAAGGAGCTTCCGTAAATGACAAAAAGTTCTTAAGGAGATTTGCGGCCAAGTTCTTCTTAAGCAATGGCATCCTTTATAAGCGTAGCCATGATTGTGTTTTACTTCGTTGTGTGGACAAAGCTGAAGCAGAGTTGATCATGACTGAGATACACAGCGGCACATTCGGCACCCACTTGGGTGGACATACGATGGCTAAGAAGATTTTAAGGGCAGGTTATTACTGGTCTACCATGGAAGCTGATTACCATCAACATTCCCGTACTTGCCATAAATGCCAAATCTACGCCGACAAGGTACACATTCCTCCTGTTCCTCTCAACGTTCTGATAGCTCCTTGGCCATTCGCAATGTGGGGCATCGACGTGATTGGAGAGATCAAGCCCACAGCGTCCAATGGACATCACTTCATCTTGGTCTCTATTGACTATTTCACCAAGTGGGTCGAAGCAGCTTCCTTTGCCTCTGTTACAAAGAATGTGGTTGCCCGCTTCATTAAGCAGAACCTCATATGCCGGTATGGTGTCCCTGACAGGATCATCACAGACAATGGTACAAATTTAAACAATACTATGATCACCGCTCTATGCGAACAGTTCAAGATTTATCATCACAATTCATCTCCCTATCGGCCAAAGATGAACGGTGCTGTTGAAGCTGCGAACAAAAATATCAAGAAGATCATTCAGAAAATGACAGTTACCTACAAGGACTGGCATGAGATGTTACCGTTTGCTCTGCATGGATATCGTACCACGACACGTACTTCAAGAGGGGCAACCCCATTTTCTTTGGTGTATGGCATGGAAGCTGTTCTACCCATGGAGGTTCAGATTCCTTCCTTAAGGATTATGAAAGACGCTGGTTTGAGTGAAGACGATTGGATTCAGACTCGGCTTGATCAACTTAATTTGATCGATGAGAAGCGGCTTACTGCTGTTTGCCATGGTCAGACGTATCAGAAACGCATGATCAAGGCTTTCAACAAGAAAGTAAGGTGTCAGATATATCAAGTCGGAGATCTTGTAATCAAGCGGATCATCTTACCGCAAAGTGATCCCAGGGGCAAGTGGAATCCTACTTATGAAGGACCATTTGTGATCAAGAGCATATTTTCTGGTGGGGCAATGATCTTGACCACCATGGACGACAACGATTTGCCACACCCTGCAAACGCAGACATAGTCAAAAGATACTACGCATAAAACGACCCGGCAAGTTGAAAACCCGAAAGGGCGACTTGGGCAAAAATGGGCATCCCGGTGAACCGAAAACCGAAAGGGCGGTTCAGGCAAAAATTAGGGATAAAACAAAAAAATTTGTACACCCGGCAAGTTAAAAACCTGAAAGGGCGACTTGGGCAAAAAAGGGTTTCCCGGTGGATCGAAAACCCGAAAGGGCGGTCCAGGCAAAAGTTAGGGAATTAAAGCGTATGACTATGTCTCATCGAATCACTTTAAGGAATAAATCTCTTCACCAACAAGCTCCAAGCTTCTGATCAATCCAATCACCGGCGGATGAAGCAGTGAATGGATAAGACATTCAGAGTTGTGAAGGCTATAGCAGAATGGGAATCCCGTGGAATTATTGCACATAACCATCTTTCTTTTGTATAAACTTTTTCAATTTTTACGACAACATTCTCTTACTAGGATGTCTGTCTCCTTTGTACAAAAATACTCATAAAAAGTTAATACAAATACACTTCCAAGTGCAGAAATTTGCTTTGCCTTCCTTTTCTTTTTTACACTTATGTTTTATTTGAAAGAACGTCCAATGTTTTGTTAAATAGGCATATGCATTTGAACATAATCATTGCTTACAAATAAAAACTGGGAAAAGATGATTGCGGATAGGTTGAAGGTATAGGTAGATATCTTGATGCCCTTTCATAAGAAATCCCCAGTGGAATTAAAATTCAAGATCCTCAATAGATGTAAACTTCAGGATCCTCGGCAGAGTAAAAGCTTTCTAAAAGATGGATTCCCCAGCTAAAGTGCATTCCAGAACTTAATTCCCCTCAGAGTCGAGTTTCAAGATCCCCAGTGGAGCCCAAAAACCCTGAAAATCCTACCCCCAGCGGAACCAGAATAGTGAACATTCTCCCCACAGAGATACTTCCCATCAGATTGAAGATTCTCAGTTTCACTTCTCCAGCATAAGTCTCCTAGGTTTTAACTTCCCAGTATGGATTTTCAAAGTTTTCCTTATTCCCCAAGCAATCAACAGTCAATAAGGATTTCTCATCTTCAGTAATCAAAGATTTTTGGAGTCCCCAGATTCGGTCATGAATTTATTTTCCCTGGCAGCAGTCAAGGATTTCCTTACTAGGATTTGTCTTCCTCAGCAAGACGGCTACTCAGCCTACATACGCATCCATTACATTCATATATATCATAAACATTTATGAAATACAATTCATTGCATCATACATATCATGCAACATAACTTTGTGTTTAGCTAACATTTTATCCTTTTCAGGATAAGATCAAAAGGCTATCATTAACAATTATTCAGATACAGTATGGATACACCCCAGACACGGCGGTCATTCTATTACTCATTCAAAACTTCAAGTCAGATACAGTACAGATACACCCCAGACACGGTGGTCATTCTACTACTCATTCAGACTACGGCAATCCGATACAGACTAGATACGCTCCAGACACGGCAGCCATTCTATCTCTCATTCAGATTCATTTATCAACCTCAAGTTCAGATATGCATTCCAAACACGGATACCATTCTGACCCTTACATCAACAATTTGATTCCCTCAGTGCAGTCGCCACGGAAGCCATTCTGTCACTAATTCAGATCCCAGTTACAGTACAGATACACCCCAGACACGGCGGTCATTCTACTACTCATATAGATCTCAACTTTAGATACAGTACAGATACGCCCCAGACACGGTTGCCATTCTGTCACTCATTCAGAATTTATCCCCGGCACACAGTTGCTCCATACACATATATTTCTCTGTTACCCAGATACAATACAGATATACTCCAGACAGGGCAGTCATTCTGATATTCATTCAACATTCAAATACAGTTATAGCTCAGATACACCCCATACACAGACGCCATTCTTTTGCTCATACAAACTCAATCTCCAGATACAGTTCGAATGCATTCCAGACACAGATACCATTTTGATCCTCGTTCTTCTAACCTACAACATTGCAGTTCAACAAACATTCTTGGATGGCATCTTTAAGCCCTTCTCCAGCAAGATTCTACCATCTCCAAATGGCATCTTTAATCCCATTCCCGCATCTATGTCTTGACGAGTGAAAATTTACGGGCACTCTAGTGTCCAATCCCCTTTTCCCTTCGAGTCGCGAAAGGCAAACTTGCCAATCTAACTCTTCAGGTTCAAGAAGATTGAACAGGGGCAACTTTTGTACCCCGAAATTTTCCCTCTCATTTCATCAACACTTTCTCATTACAAGACTCTTGGAATTCAAGATCAAGCTAGGGTTTGTTCTGTTCAAGACCACTCCTTGCATTGTTGACCTAAATTAGGGTTTGAGTTTGCACAGGGATGTTTTGACCTAAAATGCCCAAGGTGACTTTCATACTTCATGTTGGACTCACAAGTTTGTCCTTACCAAGTTTCAGGCTTTGATTCAAAGTTTTGCCCAGTCAATTGGACAATTGACCTAGAAATCAGTTGTATTGGGGAAAAAGTCAACTGTAGCCAATTGACAGTCAAACCTCATGAAATTTGACCCACATCAACATTATGAACTCATATGAACCATTTGATCAAGTTTGGATCACAATTCCACAAGAAATTAGATCAGATCACCAAAAGGGCAAAATGGTCATTTTTAGGGTTTTGACTGCACAAAGGCAATTTTTGACTGTTTGACCTAACCAATGGCAAACCAAACTCACATATGGACTCAAGGACTCAATGACTTTGTCTTGATCCACTCAACAAGTTCAAAAGATCTCAAATGCATAGGATTGATAGATGAATTTTTCAGTCAACTGATCAAAATTTAACTGTATACTGAAAAGTCAAACTTTGACTTTTTGGTCAAAATCAAATTCCAAGAGTTATTTTTCATCAAAACATGTCAAATTATGAAATTTGTTCATCAAGAAACCCAAAAATGCAAATTAGGGTTTAAAATGAAAAAATTTCATAACTTAGAAATTTTCTAAGTTATGAAATTTTCTTATTTTTTCCTAACTTTGTCCCATTTTTTCACCAAGATGCAAATGGATTAAAACAAAACTTGAAACATGAAAGTTGTAGTCCATCACAAAATCTACAACTTTGATTCACAAAGTTTTCTCATAGGAAGCTTGTATCTCAAGTTATGATTTTTGGAACAAGGGTGCCTAAAACTTTTTACTTAGAGAAAATTTGCCCTAATCTAGGCAGGATTTTGACCCATCTTCTTGGCCATTTTTCACATGGTTCCACTTGGAGTTTCAATTTGCATTACAAAGATGGATTGTATTACATGTTCCAAGCTTTCCAAATTGTCCAAGAACTCCTCAAACACCCTTGTGGTTAGAGAGAATCGAATTCACAAAGTTGGCAAAAACTCACTTTTGTTCATGGCCAAGGCATGTTCATAGCAAATTGCATTTTCAAATCAGCTTGTTTTATGCTAGCTTGCAGGCCTCAAAACTAGTTTACACACCTTAATTTAATGCATAACCATTGAGTTGAGGGATTATTTTGTTCATTTGGGCATTACATGGAAGTTTAAGCCTTAAGTAGTAAAAGGTGAATTGCCATTTTTGCCTAAAGTTGCTTTATGTCAAATACTAAATCCTTGAGACATGGGGCCAGATCTTTAAGGCAAGATCAAGTCCACAAATTCCAGTTATCAAGAACCAAAGATGCAGCATGATAGGCAGGCTTGGACAGGTCTATAACATCATTGCCACTTTCTTGCTTCAAGTAGAAGAAACATTGCAAAATACACACCATCTATCATATCTGTTAACAAGAGCTTAAGCAAACATTGTACACAGTTTCCATACCTCCCAACTAACCTAAAGCACGACTCATTCATCCCTAAAACCTTCTCATACTCAGAATCCCTGTTTTGCTGCAAAACATGGCAAGTTCTGCAACTTGAGTTCCATAACACAATTTACTCGTGCGTTTTTGCCCAAGCCTGTTCAAATACCTTCTAATCAATCCACCTGAGCTATCCTGATCCTCCATTGCAAGCTGTAACACCTCTAACCCCACTGGCCATTTTCATTTCAAAACTTTGCAGGTGGACTTCTACAGCACGATACACGGTGTTTCAAAGCAAGCCAAGTATTGGAGAAGCTTCATTGGACCTCAGGCAAGCTCAACAGAATCTCAAACACCATTGAAGGTTGCTGCTTTGCTCTACTCGATTCAAGATGAAACAGGTATTCCATGGACTTCTATCTCTCTATTTAGGAATGGTTAGGCTTAGGTTTGTGAATGAAATATGTCCTACTCATAGCCCTGAAGACATACATGTGATCAGTTTTCATTTATATTAAGTGTGCTATGAGAATTTCAGCCATGAACATGTGAAAAAAGTTAGGTCAGATTTTAGGGCCAGAGAAATTCTCTCTAGTCTTTGAGAGTTAGATTTAATGCTTTATATGGTTGGATTCGTGTTTAAATTCTCTACAAGTTTTATGTTTTAAGTTTTGTCAAAAGATCAAAGAATCAGGAGTTGGCATGTTGTACAAGAGGCGTGCGCATTTTCAAACAAAAGCTGGAGGTTGAAGAAGGTGATGGCTTGGGCTGGGCCTGAGTCATTCTTGCTTTTTGCACCCCTTTTTTCAGTGTGCATCCCCTGGCCCATTTGATTAAATATTTGACATTTTTATGTTTTTCCTTTTTATTCTGACTTTATATTTTTTGTTCAAACATAAAAAATACCAAAAATAATTTTCCACATTTTTTTCATATTTATTTGATATTTATCTATTTTGTTTAGGCATATATGTATAAATAAACCTTTTCTTCTTTTAATAAAACTTAAAAATAATACAAAATATATATTTATTTTTTATTTGTTATTTTTATTTACATTCAAAAACATTTTCTTGAAAAATATCCATTTTGTAAATAATTAATATTTTATCTTTGTACATTTAATAGGTTTAATAAATATATATATATATATATATATATATATATATATATATATATACTTATATTTTATTAGATAATTAGGACAAAATAATACAAAATAATACATTTTTATTTTTATTAATATTTGACACCAAAAATACTTTTCTTTTACAATATACTTTTTATTTTTTGTATAAATTAATATATATTATATATAATTAATAAATATTACTATTTATTCAAAAATTAGGGTTTTACCCTAAATGTCCAAAATAATCACAATTTGACTTTTTTTATTTTGTTTATATTTTACATTAAAAATACCCTTTTCACATACATAAACAATCTTTTTTTTGCATAATACATTTCATTTTGATATTTACTTAATTGTATTTATTTGAATGATAAATATTAACTTGTACATTCGATATGGTTGTAATAACTTAGAATTTATTTCTTGTCAAATATCCCCAATTCAAACTTGTACCCCCCCTCCCATAATCATGTTGTAATAGCCTAGAACTTTAAATTCTCGTACATTTAAAAGTTTTCAATTATGCCATGCCTAGACCTAGGGTTTGTATGCAAAATTAATCAACAATTAGCTTGACCTAATCCAAGATAAACATGCATGAAAAACAAACACAATGCACACTTGCACCCCTAGGGTTTCATCCACTTGTTGCCTTCAAAAATGGGTCATGGTTACATGTTGAGTACTTTGGCAAAACAAAAACAAACGAAATGATCATAGTCCCTCGATGACGCTATCGGAGTTGCCTAAACAAAATGATCATAGTCCCTCAAGAAAGTTGCCAAAGATACTTGACACAATTGCTCTCATGGTCTATACGATGACCCGCGCCTGTCCCGTTTACATCCTAACACAAGGTTGTTCACCAAATACAATGGTGAAACAACACTGTTAAAAGGGTTAAAAACATAAGAAAGATCTTTTAGTAAAATAGGGTAGATAACTCTTAGTTACTTGATCAAACTTGCAAAACATCCTTGCTACCTTTTCAAAACACATTTCACAACACAATTTCAAAATCCAACCTTCAAACATTGAAAACTTTTCAAAAGACAAAAACACCTTTGTATACATTCAAACAAGAATCATTACAAAGGTTGCCACAACGAATGGCCTCTTTTCAAAACATCTTTCAAAACCACTCACAAAACACCATTTCAAACAATTGAAAATGCAAAGCAAGTGATCTAAGCAAGTAACTAAGAGCCCATGGATAACCATGGATAGAAAGGGTGCTAATACCTTCCCTTTTTATAATCTACTCCCCGAACCCATGAAAACATCTCAAAGGTCTTTCCTGTGCTTTTTGACCTTTCCTTAGGATAAATAAAAAGTCGGTGGCGACTCTTGCTAAACTGAACATTTGCGAACACAAAACGCAAAACCTCAAATTAGTTCTCCCACCGTATCACACTATTCCAGACACCAGCCCCAATTCCTCGAAATCTAGCCTCAGTACTCTTTGTATCTCCATAGCAGTTAGATGCTCTTCCAGGTTTTTATATTTGTCATCGGCAGGAGGGTATTGTTGTTTAGAGTAATCCTCTTCTTCCTCTTCTTCTTCAGAATAAGATGGTATTGCCATCTCCTTTCCTTTTCTTTCCCCTTCCTCAGAGGTTGATGGAAATTCCAAGGTCCTTCTGGCTTGTCCTTGGAACCTTCTGCCCATAATAACCACACCAGCTGGCTTCTTCTTCTTTTTCTCTTTTTATTTTTCTAGCAGAGTCTTGAGCTCCTCCTGCCCCTTGGCCAAGGTCAGGAGTAACTGTTGAAATTGTGAATTCTGAGCTTGCAAATATTTAACCGTTTATTCTAGATCCATCTTGCTGAAATAAACAGTAGAAGGATGAGGAAACTTGTTGCAAAGACCTGTTTATGCTCATGATGAATGATATGTATTCATGCAATGTTTTCAAGGATTTAGAAATTCAAATTTGTGTCAAACAAAAAATAAACACACGTTATATTAATAGAATTTGAGTACATCAATGCCCCTAGGGCAAAATAATAGAAAATTCTAAGATAAAAAGACGTTGCGCATCCTCTTTGGTGCAATGTAGGTGTTGAGATCCTGCTCTTCATGAAGTAGTCGAGTGAGTTCCAAAACCTTCTTCTCGCTTGCATAGAATTGGGCTTCGAAAGTATCGCGTTCTTCTTTGAGTTGTATCCAACTTATTTGTAGATCTTCGAGTGATGTTGGCATGTCAGGATGTAGGATGGTGTATAGAACCTCTCCTTCCTTAACAGGCTCTATAATCACGGGGAGAATGGAGGGGTAAGGCATCATAAGACTTTGGGTGCGGGTTCATACCCACTTGAGGTAAGGCTCAAGAGGGATGGAATTCTTGTGTCCCAAGGTCTTACTATCTACCTTGTTTGGCATCCTCCAAGCTCGGATGAACCTTTGGTGAAGTCCTTGATTGTCTTTGTCGAAGTCGAAAACCAAGCCTTGAACCAGCATATCATGTGGGCCATCCCTTCGGGCATAACCAAATTGTCTTAGAGCCAAGAAAGGGTTGTAGGTGATGCCTCCCTTAATTCCAAGTAGAGGGACATTAGGGAATTCCCCATAACGGTCGACAATGATAACATTCTCTTTTGATCGAGAACACCAGTGAATATCTGAATGTGTAAGTGTCATCAACCTTTGTGACCACCTAAAACCTTGCTCATTCTTCAAGACTGATTGGGGAAGATGAGAAATAAACCATCTTTCCAAGAGAGGAGTGCAACACATGAGAACACCTCTTTTCCTCATTGTACGAGTGTGAAAAGAGTGTAAGATATCTCCAAGCAATGTAGGCACCGGGTTGCGTGACATGAAGATTTTGACAGCACTCACATATATGAGTTGGTCGGGATTAGGGAACAAGACCATCCCATAGATGAGAAGGGCTACAATCTCCTCAAAAACTTGCAATTCCAAGGAGTTCCAATAGCTTTGGGCCTTCTCAAACAAGAACTTTGCCAAGAAGCCTTTGACACCACTTCTAGTTTCCCAATGGGTTGTGACATCAGATGAGTGTAAGTGCAGGGCTTGAGCAATCTCTTATGGCTTTGGATCTCTTTCCGTACCGTTGAAAGGTAGTTAATTGAGAATAGGAATCCTCAAGAGTTGAGAGAATTCTTCCAAAGTGGGCACAAGCTGGTAGTCAGGAAATGTGAAGCAGTGATGCAAAGGGTCAAAGAACTGGAAGAGAACCTTCATCATGTCTTCCTTTGTGTTGGAGGTAACCAAGTTGAGTAGATGACCATGCCTCTCAATGAATGGATAATTCTTAGGAATCCTTGAAGCTAGCTCCTTGAGTTGTGGAGGAATTCTTACAAGGTTGACTTGGATATTTTTCCTGCGAAGTGACTCCATATCCTACAAAACAAGAACAAAGATGAATTTCCAAAATCCTTGAAATGGTTAGTGGATGCATATGATGCTTATTGTGACTGGTGGGAGAACTGACTAGATGTTTTGCATTTTATCGCAAATGTTGTGGTTTAGCAAGAGTCGCCACTGACTTTTCTTTTATCCAAAAAGGAAAGGTGAAAAAGCACAGGAAAGACCTTTAGAGATGTTTTCTTGAGTTTGGGGGGTAGATTATGAAAAGGGAAGGTATTAGCACCCTTTTCATCCATGGTTTTCCATGAGCTCTTAGTTACTCGTTTTAGATCACTTGCTTTCATTTGATTGTGTGCTTGTGGTGTGGGCTTTGAAAGTATTTTGAAAATATCCTTGTAATGGTTCTCATCTCTATGAGAATGTATACAAAGTTTTGTTTCGAAAGATAGTTCAAAGGTGTACTCGTGGATTGTGATTTAGAAAGTGGTTTTCGGAAAGATATTTTTCAATGGTTCTCGTCTCTATAAGAACGTATACAAAATGTTTTATCTTTTGGAAATGTTTTGAAATAAGAGTGTTGATGTATAAAAGTGTTTTTGTAGTTGCAAGCAAACGAGTAACTAAGTGTGAAACTACCTACTCAAAAGGTCTTAAATGTGTTTTTCCTTCTCCTTTAGATGTGGCTATCTTACCATTGTTTTGGTAAGAAGTCCCATCATTTGATGTGAAGGGACGAGTGTAGGGACGTTCGCGTAGTCATAGAAGGCAACTCACAGAACGTTTTAGCAATGTCGTTTAGGTACTAGATCGTTTATCGAAGGTAACATTGAGGGTCATCGAGGGACTATGATCTTTTATCGAGGGTTTTTGCTAAAACGTCCATGTTCGAGGAACATGACTATTTTCCGAAAGGGGACAGAGTGAGATTACCCTAGAGTTGTTAGTGTGCGAGTTAGTTTGCATGCATTTGTCTTTGATTTTTGGTGAGCTACTTGTTAGTTTTTTTATCTTGTCATACATCTTATTTTACTAACCATATATGAAAAGCAAGTAAAAATGAGGAAAATAAAATCTAAGCTATTACATTATTTTAGAGGGATGGGGGTACAAATTAACAAAAGGGATGAGGTAGAAACTAAAATATTACAACCATATCGAACAATAACGAAGATAATGTAAAAACAGTGTAAAATATAGGAAGAGATGCATTTTGAACCACTATGTGTCGACCCATGCTGCTATGCATCGACAAATAGCTTTTCCCTGCTCCTGTAAAACAAAAATGACTCAGTATGAGTCGACACATAATGGGATGTGTCGAATCATGCACCCTTCTTGTGTCGACGCGAAACGCGTATGTATCGACTCATAAGCCCTTCTAGATTTTGCTCTGTGACCTGAACTCAGTATGGATCGACGCATGAGGATTATGTGTCGACTCATACCATGTTTTTTCACTAGGATAGGTCGATACATGATGGTATGTGTCGATGCAAGCTGCATTTTCCTGCCTTAAACATTGTTTTACTGATTGTACAGGTTAGTTTATGGCATATAATGAATAAGCATGAACAACAAATGATTGAATAAGCCTAAACAAGGTGCAGATGACTAGTTCAAAAAGATATTAAAGTGCTATATCTTGTCATCAAAATAAAAAAATCATTATTGATGTATGATGAGATATCAAGTTAAGAAGACTTACCTCTGGACTGCACTGTCTGTTTTGAATCTAAATGTTTTTCCAAATGTGATGAGGATCTCAATGAATCTCCAGAAAGCTACTCCAGACTGTTGAAACTAAGCTGGACTATATTGTAATTTTTTTGGTGTTTTGAGGATAGGGATGAACAACACTACAGGGACTATTTTTTGGTTATGTTTGGACATTCTTTGAGGAAGAGTTTGTATGGTGGAGCAATGTGTTGGGTTTTTGTTTTGAACAAGAGCAGTTTTGGTTTTGAAAATGAGTCAAAGTTGCACAGAATATTGTTTTTCTGCTCAACGAAACTCTCTATCTTTTCTCTAGAAAATTTTTCCTCTCCTCAAAATCTAGCCCCTCTCTCTTTTGTCTTATGAGACAATCCTCTTTTGTAGACCCCTTGACTGTGGTTTAGGGGGGAAAACAAATAAGTCATTTTGAATTGTTTTGCCTACTGCTTTGATACTTTCTGCACATAATTTTCCGTTGCCACTTTGGTGCAATTTTGGGTCTGTTATGGTGCTGGTTTGGGCAGACTGCATAGAGCAGTTTTGGACTGTATTGGGCAGCATGTATACTTGGGATGCAGCATTGCACAAGCTTTCTTGTAGGGAAGCCTGGGGTGTTGTGGCATATCACATTTTATTCAATTTTGGACAACATAGTTTGTAGCATGTCACAAATTTGGTCTTGTGCACATTATGTCAAAGGCAAAAATATTGTGACAAGGTTTTAATCAAGACATAGTTTTAGAATTTTTAATTTTGCAAAATGTCACTTTGTAATAACTTGAATTACTTGTATCATCTTGAATTTTTTGGAGTTGTAGTAAAATGCCATGAAGCAAATAAAATTAACCAAGTATAGAGAATACTTAGAAAAATCTCAAAGTCTTGCAAAGTTGGATTTTTGATTCTCTTGACTTTTGATGATCAAACTTAATTTTTTTGGATGTCTTGACATAATGTAATTTTTGGGACTCAAATTTGATCCAAAAGTCAAAGTTTGACTTTTTTAGTGTCTGGTTGACTTTTCCAGCAGAAACTCCAATTTTGCTCATTTTGCCCCCTTTTGATAATTTAAATGATTCTTCTTAGAAAATGTGGTCTGAGGCTTGAAACTTGACTGAAGTAATTCTAAGAATCTTTGAGGCAGAAGAGGGAAAATTTTGGGGTACAACAGCTGCCCCTGTTCAATCTTCTTAAACCTGAATAGTTAGATTGGCATGTTTTGCCAGTCGTGACTCGAAGGTGGAAGATGATTGAACACTAGAGTGCCCAGAAATTTGCACTTGGTGATGTGATGGTTAAGGGAATAGGCTTAAAGATGCCATTTGGAGAGGTGATGGAAAGTTGTAGGAGATGGGCTTAAAGATGCCATCCAGGAATTATTGTTGAATTGTGTCTGTAAGTTGAAACTGAATGAGTATTAGAATAGCGTTCGTGTCTGGAGCGTATCTGAACTGTATCTGGAATCTGAATCTGAATGAGTATCAGGATGGCATCTGTATCAGGAGCGTATCTGAACTGTATCTAAACTTGAAATCTAAATGAGTATCAGAATGGCTTCCGTGTTTGGAGCGTATCTGAACTGTATCTTGAAATTAAGTTTGAATGAGTGACAGAATGGCTTCCATGTTTGGAGCGTATCAGTACTGTATCTAAACTTGAAATCTGAATGACTATCAGAATGACTTCCGTGTATGGAGTGTATCTGGATTGTATCTTGAAATCTTTGAATACTTGTTAAAGATAGTTGTTAATCTTATCCTGTTGAGGGTAAAATGTTAGCTGAAACACAAAGTTATATTGCATGAAATGTATGATGCAATAAGTGTGTTGTATCCATGTTTATGATATATGAATGTAATGTATGCGCATGTAAGCTAATTTGCTGTATTGCTGAGGAAAATAAATCCTTGACTGTTGTCGGGGAAAATAAATCCTTAACTGTTGAGGATTCCGTTGTGAGAGCAAATGCCATATACTTCTTGAGGAATCTTCATGGGGAATCCAGAGAATTTTAATGACTTCTACTAGGGATTATTGACGGGAGTCTTTGTTCTGTCGAGAAGCAATAAAAACTCTGTGGGGAAAAATTTTATCCTGTAGTGAAAACTCTGTGGGGAAAAGCTTAATTCCGCTGGGGAGTTTATGAGTTTGGGTTGTATGCCAATCTACTGGGGAGTTACCCTAGGTTGGGGAGAAACAAAAGTTAATTGTTATCTGGTTGATTTTCGAGCTTCAAGACAACTTGCTGGGGAAACCCGGAGAAACTGGATGATTTCCGCTGTGGGTTGATAGTTTGAAGTTTCGGCTCCGCTGGGGATTGGTGGTTGGTAGTCTCAGCTCCGCTGGGGATCTTAATGACATGCTGATTTGATTGTGTATGGAAATGGGCTTAAAGATGCCATTTGGAGAAACAGAGAAGAATCGTCAGAGATGGGCTTATAGATGCCATCCAAAGGTGATTGTTGACGGAAAGTTTGAACTAGATCTAAATAGAGAATGAATCAGAATAAACCGTTGAGAGATTTATCTGTTGAGAGATTTTATCTGAACCAGTGAAATCTAGAAATGAATCAGAATAAATCGTTGAGAGATTTATCTGAAACAGCAAAATCTGGAAGTGAATCAGAATAAACTGTTAAGAGATTTATCTGAACTAGTAAAAATCTGGAAATGAATCAGAATAAATCGTTGAGAGATTTTATCTGAACCAGTAAAAATTTGGAAATGAATCAGAATAAATCGTTGAGAGATTTATCTGAAATAGTAAAAATCTGGAAATGAATCAGAATAAATCGTTGAGAGATTTTATCTGAACCAGTGAAATCTGGAAATGAATCAGAATAAACCGTTGAGAGATTTATCTGAACCAGTAAAAATCTGGAAATGAATCAGAATAAACCGTTGAGAGATTTATCTGAACCAGTAAAAATCTGGAAATGAATCAGAATAAATCGTTGAGTGATTTATCTGAAACAGTAAAAATCTGGAAATGAATCAGAATAAACCGTTGAGAGATTCATCTGAACCAGTAAGAAAGTCTTGGAATATCTTCAACTGGAATAAGATTCAGGGAGATCTCAGCGTCGATCTGACTGAAATAGAGAAGGTCTTGAATTAACTTTGACTGGATAAGAATCGGAAAAAATCTCTGGATCGATTTAACTGAACCAGACAAAAGTCTCGGAATATCTTCAACTGGAATAAGAATCAGAGAGATCTTAGTGTCGATCTGACTGAACCAGAGAAGGTCTTGAATTAACTTTGATTGGATAAGAATCAGAAAAAATCTCAGGATTGATTTAACTGAACCAGACAAAAGTCTCGGAATGTCTTCAACTGGAATAAGAATCAAAGAGATCTTAGTGTCGATCTGACTGAACCAGAGAAGGTCTTGAATTAACTTTGACTGGATAAGAATCATAAAAAATCTCAGGGTCGATTTAACTGAACTAGACAAAAGTCTCGGAATATCTTCAACTGGAATAAGAATCAGAGAGATCTCAGCGTCGATCCGACTGAACCAGAGAAGGTCTTGATTTAACTTTGACTGGATAAGAATCAGAAGAAAAAAACTCAGGATCGATTTAACTGAACCAGACAAAAGTCTCGGAATGTCTTCAACTGGAATAAGAATCAGAGAGATCTCAGCATCGATCCGACTGAACCAGAGAAGGTCTTGAATTAACTTTGACTGGATAAGAATCAGAAAAAAAACTCAGGATCGATTTAACTGAACCAGACAAAAGTCTCGGAATGTCTTCAACTGGAATAAGAATCAGAGAGATCTTAGTGTCGATCTGACTGAACCAGAGAAGGTATCAGCAAGACGATGAAGGAATCTTGGACGATTACCACCTCAGTAGGATGAAGGAATCTTGGACGATTACTACCTCAAAAAGTAATGAAGGAACCTTTGACGATTACTACTCCAAAAGATGATAACCTTTATCTGTCGATCGATCTTTCCTGAAAAGGTAAAGAGTTAGTTGTATGCAATGTCATGATGTATGCGTTGCGTAACGATGTTCTCAAAATAAATGAGATTTATGTTATATGTATTTTATCATGTATGTAAATAGGAGGTATGAAATGTGAAATGTTAAAGAATGTATTTGTCTGGGAAAATAAATCCTTGGCAAACGTCGGGGAGTTTGTTAAATCCTGGACTGTCGTTGAAAAGTATGTGTGTCTTTAAACTTTGCTTAGAATGTTTCCACCGAGGATTCCTGTTTTGTTGTTTGAGGAGAAACTCCGTCAGGGAATGTTGAGAACTCTAGAGAGTATGTCTATTCCTGGAAATGCTTGACTGTATGTAAACCTTTGTCGGGATTGACGTTCAATGCCCCAAATGACGGAGATGGAGACTTGCCCCCGGTTACTCTACAATTCTTGAGAGATTTTCTTGGAATCTTGACTGAACTGCCTCAGGTGTGCTGGATAGAGACATGTCATGTCCCCTTGTTGATAGGAGATCTGTCAATGGAAGTGTCATCCTTTTTTAAGTGATTTTGTTCACTGAGAGGGCTTTCGTTCATCGGATATTCGTTGTGTGAATTTCTCCGCTGTCAAACAAATAGCCAAATGCAAACAATGATATTCAAGTAATGCAAAGTCTATGCTTGTCTTGAAGTTTTGAAAATGCATTTTTAGCAAGAAATTTTTGTAAGAAAATTCAACTCAGGATTTTGAGTAAAGCCTTACAGGAGTCAGGATACCTTTTGTAACAGTATGCTTTCGAACTAACCCATGCTTCAATTAGGACTTTTGAAGGGTTGTAACGTGGCTTGGTTCACGGTTTAAGAAACAAAGGATAAAGGCTCAAATTGTATTTGTACCTACCCATTCTTCATGACGTTCTTCAGTCCTAAGCTCAGCTAATTGTACGTTTGAACTCTGATTGAGTCTGGGACGATGTTTTGGTGATGGTTCAAACAAGTTGAGTTTATTGGAAGGCAATTTTTTTTTTGTTTTTCATTTCTTCCATGTTGTTGAGGATTTGTAGTGACCTCTTTTTTATTTATTTGTTATCCTTAATTTTTGCCTGATTGTTCTTGTTTTGAGATTACAGTCAGCGGGATGCCCCAGTTTTCTTAAGTCTCCTTTGTAGGTTTTGACTTAGTGGGCCTTTCTTTTTTAGAGATAATGATTGCCTGTGTGATAGGGAACCATCACCGTCTTTTGATTCCAGAGGAATGTTTCCTGACGTCATTTGTTGTATTACGAGATGAGAGTTTGCGGCTTTAACGTGTGTTTGAATTAACTGAGAGACTACCCTGCCCCAGGTTTTGATTAAAGGTTTCAATTTGTGCTAAAACAGAAAACTTCTACTTCTTTGGCTCGAAGGGGTTGACTAGGGATTATCTTCCTTATAACTCCAGTGTTTAGGATTTGAAAGAAACGCCTGTACATCGTCAGCAAGGTCTGTCCAAAAGCATACTGTATGAGATTATGGCATTGTTTTCGTCATCCTCCCTCTAAAGGTTTGTAACTTTTAGCAAGAGTTAAATGTCATAAGAAGAATAAAAAGCATAGTTTAAATATAGTGGAAACGAAAAGATGAATTCAAGACAAACATATGCAATGCATTAATGAAATAGAGTTTGACATTAATAGATAATTGTCTGAATAACAAAAGAAACTACAATTGGAAATTCAAAATGAACAGAATCCTCTTTGTTCGAACTTGTCATTTTAGGTGGAGAGCCCTCAAGGGAAGATTTTAACCTGGCTATCTTGTATGAACTCTAGCATTCTTTCTTCAATCAGATCTTGAATTTTGTTTCTCAATGCCCAACAGCTATTGGTGTCATGTCCAGGACTGTTGGAGTGATAAGCACATCTTGCATTTAGATTGTACCCTGGAGAGGCTGTGTTGGGATCCAGAGGGGGGTCCCTTAATACAATCAGCTTGACTTCCAACAAGCGTTGCAACACTTGAGATAATGACACGTTAGTCTCAGTGAAGCGATTTTCAGATGTATTCCGCCTACGCCGATTACCCTGTTGACATTGGCGAGGTTGTTGTTGGGCTCGTGATCCTGAAACCAACTGGGGAGGTTTTCTCTCGGCTTCTTGTCTCAAGGGAGGCTGAATGATGACTTGATCCTCAGCCCTAGTTGTTTGCCCCGTTTGGTTACATTCATCTTGATGAAGCTTGTTGATGAGGACTCTCAGCTCCTCTTGTCCTTGTGCCAAGTTTTGGATGAGAGCCATCTAGCCCACCAGTTGTCCCATCATCTGGATTTTCATTATGGCTATCTCAGTTCGTAGCAGCTTCAACTGATCATCTTTGTTGCCCTCAGGATTCCCCATGATCATGCCCCTAGTGAGGAGAGATTTCACTTCTTCCTGCCCCTTGGATAGGTTCAAGAACATCTCTTACAGTTGAGGGTTTTGAGCCTGGATGTCCTTGATAGTCTTCTCTAGAGCCATCTCTACTGAAATAAACAGTAGGAATATAAAGAGACCTAAATGGGAGATACCTGTCATGATATGATGCATGATATATGGATGCATGTTTTCAAGGATCTCGCGGGGTAAACATGTTGGAAGTTGAATTTCGATCAACATCTTTGATTAGAGAACTTTATATCAATGGATGTCCTTCCACGAGAATCAAGCTCACCATGTCAAGTGGTTCATATCCCTTGACTCAAGTTGTTGTACTTGATCTTTGACGGCGTTTGTTTAGAGGAAAATGAATCCTCTTGCCCTTGGGTAGACGTCGGGTTCAACGTGACCCTGCATCAAAGACCCTCGAGATCCTTGAAATGGTTAGTGGATGCATATGATGCTTTATGATTTTCATGATGTTATGCACAAGTATATATGTACAAGCAAATCATACAAGTTCCTAGTTTAGGCTTGCATGGGGTTTCATAGGTAAGTACCCTCTCGAAGTTTAGTTGACTCAACCTGTCCTAGAAATAGTAACCGGGTTCTAAGGAGCTCAATATCACTGGATTGTTTCCTTGTTCATTGTTTCAATTTAGCCTCTTACCGGTGACCGAAATATTCCAAGGAAACAACCCTCAATGAGTGTAGTATCGAGTATCTACCAACTTCAGACTGCACCAAAGCCGGTCATCTCACTACATCCTAAAAGGCCAAGTTGGTCAAGTAAAGGTTCTAAAAGTTCGTTAGTGCTTCATGACATCACTCAGCGGCCCCGTATTCTCTTTGATTGACTCAAAGGCTACCGGTACCCACAAATATGTCACACTAACATAGTTATTGCTTAGACCGTGTCGGTATACCCCGTACAGTTTCCACAACGTATTGCTATTTACCTATGAATGTTTCCCAAATCCGGGTAGAGGATTCAAACCCAAACAGTAAAACCAAAGTGTAAAGCAAACAAATCAAGCAAGATAAGCATGTAAAGGTGATCTAAAACCCTAAGGTAACCCCACTTTTATTCATTTCCCCAGCAGAGTCGCCAGTTCTGTGACTGGTGGGAGAACTGACTAGATGTTTTGCGTTTTATCGCAAATGTTGCAGTTTAGCAAGAGTCACCACCGACTTTTCTTTTATCCAAAAAAGAAAGGTGAAAAAGCACAGGAAAGACCTTTAGAGATGTTTTCTTGAGTTCGGGGGGTAGATTATGAAAAGGGAAGGTATTAGCACCCTTTTAATCCATGGTTTTCCATGGGCTCTTAGTTACTCGTTTTAGATCACTTGCTTTCATTTGATTGTGTGCTTGTGGTGTGGGCTTTGAAAGTATTTTGAAAATATCCTTGTAATGGTTCTCGTCTCTATGAGAACATATACAAAGTTTTGTTTCGAAAGATAGTCCAAAGGTGTACTCGTGGATTGTGATTTGGAAAGTGGTTTTCGGAAAGATATTTTGCAATGGTTCTCGTCTCTATAAGAACGTATACAAAATGTTTTATCTTTTGGAAATGTTTTGAAATAAGAGTGTTGATGTATAAAAGTGTTTTTTGTAGTTGCAAGCAAACGAGTAACTAAGTGTGAAACTACCTACTCAAAAGGTCTTAAATATGTTTTTCCTTCTCCTTTAGATGTGGCTATCTTACCATTGTTATGGTAAGAAGTCCTGTCATTGGATGTGAAGGGACGGGTGTAGGGACGTTTGCATAGTCATAGAAGGCAACTCACGGAACGTTTTAGCAATGTCGTCTAGGGACTAAATCGTTTATCAAAGGCAACATCGAGGATCATCGAGGGACTATGATCTTTTATCGAGGGTTTTTGCTAAAACGTCCATGTTCGAGGAATATGACTATTTTCCGAAAGGGGACAAAGTGAGATTACCCTAGAGGTGTTAGTATGCGAGTTAGTTTGCATGCATTTGTCTTTGATTTTTGGTGAGCTACTTGTTAGTTTTTTTATCTTGTCATACATCTTATTTTACTAACCATATATGAAAAGCAAGTAAAAATGAGGAAAATAAAATCTAAGCTATTACATCATTTTAGAGGGATGGGGGTACAAATTAACAAAAGGGATGAGGTAGAAACTAAAATATTACAACCATATCGAACAATAACAAAGATAATGTAAAAACAGTGCAAAATATAGGAAGAAATGCATTTTGAACCACTATGTGTCGACCCATGCTGCTATGCATCGACAAATAACTTTTCCCTGCTCCTGTAAAACAAAAATGACTCAGTATGAGTCGACACATAATGGGATGTGTCGACTCATGCACCCTTCTTGTGTCTACGCGAAACGCGTATGTATCAACTCATAAGCCCTTCTAGCTTTTACTCTGTGACCTGAACTCAGTATGGATCGACGCATGAGGGTTATGTTTCGACTCATACCCTGTTTTTTCACTAGGATGGGTCGATACATGATGGTATGTATCGATGCAAGCTGCATTTTCCTGCCTTAAACATTGTTTTACTGATTGTACAGGTTAGTTTATGGCATATAATGAATAATAATGAACAACAAATGATTGAATAAGCCTAAACAAGGTGCAGACGGCTAGTTCAAAAAGATATTAAAGTGCTACATCTTGTCTTCAAAATAAACAAATCATTATTGATGTATGATGAGATATCAAGTTAAGAAGACTTACCTCTGGACTGCACTGTCTATTTTGAATCTGAATGTTTTTCCAAATGTGATGAGGATCTCAATGAATCTCCAGAAAGCTACTCCGGACTGTTGAAACTAAGCTGGACTGTACTGTAATGTTTTTGGTGTTTTGAGGATAGGGATGAACAACACTACAGGGACTGTTTTTTGGTTATGTTTGGACAGTCTTTGAGGAAGAGTTTGTATGGTGGAGCAATGAGTTGGGTTTATTTTTTGAACAAGAGCAGTTTTGGTTTTGAAAATGAGCCAAAGTTGCACAGAATATTGTTTTTCTGCTCAACAAAACTCTCTATCTTTTCTCTAGAAAATTTTTCCTCTCCTCAAAATTCAGCCCCTATCTCTTTTGTCTTATGAGACAGTCCTCTTTTGTAGACCCCTTGACTGTGGTTTAGGGGGGGGAAATAAATAAGTCATTTTGAATTGTTTTTGCCTACTTCTTTGATACTTTTTGCACACAATTTTCCTTTGCCATTTTGGTGCAATTTTGGGGTTGTTATGGTGCTGGTTTGGGCAGACTGCATAGAGCAGTTTTGGACTGTATTGGGCAGCATGTATACTTGGGATGTAGCATTGCACAAGATTTCTTGTAGGGAAGCCTGGGGTGTTGTGGCATATCACATTTTATTCAACTTTGGACAGCATAGTTTGTAGCATGTCACAAATTTGATCTTGTGCACATTATGTCAAAGGCAAAAATATTGTGACAAGGTTTTAATCAAGACATAGTTTTAGAATTTGTAATTTTGCAAAATGTCACTTTGTAATAACTTGAGTTACTTGCATCATATTGAATTATTTGGAGTTGTAGTAAAATACCATGAAGCAAATGAAATTAACCAAGTATATAGAATACTTAGAAAAATCTCAAAGTCTTGCAAAGTTGGATTTTTGATTCTCTTGACTTTTGATGGTCAAACTTCATTTTTTGGATGTCTTGACATAATGTGATTTTTGGGACTCAAATTTGATCCAAAAGTCAAAGTTTGACTTTTTTAGTGTCTGGTTGACTTTTCCAGCAGAAACTCCATTTTTGCTCATTTTGTCCCCTTTTGATAATTTGAATGATTCTTCTTTGAAAATGTGGTCTGAGGCTTGAAACTTGATTGAAGTAATTCTAATAATCTTTGAGACAGGAGATGGAAAATTTTGGGGTACAACACTCATGATGTCCATGATGTTATGCACAAGTATATATGTACAAGCAAATCACACAAGTTCCTAGTTTAGGCTTGCATGGGGTTTCATAGGTAAGTACCCTCTTGAAGTTTAGTTGGCTCAACCTGTCCTAGAAATAGTAATCGGGTTCTAAGGAGCTCAATATCACTGGATTGTTTCCTTGTTCATTGTTTCAATTCAAGCCTCTTGCCGGCGACCAAAATATTCCAAGGAACCAACCCTCAATGAGTGTAGTATTGAGTATCTACCAACTTCGGACTGCACCAAAGCCGGTCATCTCACTACATCCTAAAAGGCCAAGTTGGTCAAGTAAAGGTTCTAGAAGTTCGTTAGTGCTTCATGACATCACTCAGCGGCCCCGTATTCTCTTTAATTGACTCAAAGGCTACCGGTACCCACAAATATGTCACACTAACATAGTTATTGCTTAGACCGTGTCGGTATACCCCGCACAGTTTCCACAATGTATTGATATTTACCTATAATGTTTCCCAAATCCGGGTGGAGGATTCAAACCCAACAATAGAACCAAAGATGTAAAGCAAACAAGTCAAACAAATGTAAGCAAATAAAGGTGATCTAAACCCTAAGGTAAGCCCACTTTTATAATTGTCCCCAGCAGAGTCGCCAATTCTGTGATACAGTGGGAGAACTGACTTGAGGTTTTGCATTTTGTCGCAAATGTCGCGGTTTAGCAAGAGTCGCCACCAACTTTTATTTTATCCAAAAGGAAAGGTAAAAAAGCACAGGAAAGACCTTTGAGATGTTTTCTTGAGTTCGGGGGGTAGATTATGAAAAGGGAAGGTTCTAGCACCCTTTTCATCCATGCTTTTCCATGGACTCTTAGTTACTTGCTTAGATCACTTGCTTTGCTTTAAAATTGTTTGAAATGGTACTTGGTGTGGTTTTGAAAGTATTTTGAAAAGAGGCCATTCGTTTAGTCAATCTTTGTAATGATTCTTGTTCGTAAGAATGTATACAAAGATGTTTGTCTTTTGGAAAATGTTTCAATGTTTTGTAAGATGTTTTGAAACGTGTGTGTTTGTTTTTGAAAATATCAAGGATTGTTTTGAAATGGAGCAAGTAACTTAGAAGCTATCTACCTACTCAAATTTCTTTCTTGTACATTTTTATTCCTTTGACATTGTTGACTTACCATTGATTTGGTAAGCAACCCTATCTTTGGATGTAAACGGGACAGGCGTGGGTCATCGTATGACCATGATAGCAATGTTGCCAAGTATCTTAGCATGTTTGGAGGGACCAAGATCATTTTTTTAGGCAACCTTTGAATAGCGTCATCGAGGGACTATGATCTTATTTTTGTTTTGTTTTGCCAAGATACTTCGCATGCGTAACATGGCCATTTTGTTTTAGGCAACCAAGTGGGTGAAACCCTAAGGGTGCTTGTGTGCAAAGTGTGTCATTTTACATGCTTTTGATTTGTCTTGGATTAGGTCTTTTCTATTTGTTTTGTTTTTGGTCTTGTCATGCAAACCCTAGTTTACTAAACATGGTATATGAAAGCGATAAATTGCGTAAATGTAAACTAAGCTATTACAACAATTATTATGGGAGAGGGGATACAAGTTTTTGAATGGGGATATTGCACAAATATAAACCTAAGAATACTATTACAACCCAATCGAAATTGTGCGCATTAAATAAATAAACAAATATTAAAATGCAATGCAAATGTATTTATGTTAAAAAATGTTTTGTATTTGATTTTTTGTATGAGAAAATTAGTTAACTAACCCTAAAATAATATTATTATTTTTGAAAGAGGGGAAACCCTAATTTTTTTTATTAAAAGAAATATATTTCCTATATTAATATTTTGTCCATTTTTGTACAAGAAAAGAATAAATAATATTATATGTCAATATTAAAAATTAAATATGTATGAAAATAAATATTTTATGTGTATGGATAATATAATAAAAATGTATAGTATTTTTAAAATGTATTTACAAATTTTATTTAAGAAAATAAAAGCTATTATCCTAACAAACTATTTTTTATGCAAAAAATAATAAAAATAAAATAAAAATTACAAAAATAAATAAATTATTTTTTTAATGATTTTTTAATGTTCAGAAAAATAATTAAAAGCAATAAATATGAAAATATAAAGAAAAATGCAAAAATATAAAATAATAGTCAGAGAGGTGCATAAGTAATCCAGGGGGTGTGAAAAACAAAAACAACAGGCCCAAGGCGCCAAAGGCCCAGGGCACAGCTTCGTCCTTGTCCTCTGTCTTCTCCTTCACGCGCATATTATGTTCAAACCTGTAACTCTCACATACTTGCGCAAAAACAAAAACTTATAACATGAAACTTGTGGCTTTTAATCTCACGATTCCAACCATATAAAATTTGTAATCTAACTCTCAAAGATCAGGGAGAATTTTTGAATCCCCAATTCGTGACCTAAAAAATCCAGGAACTTCAAGCTTCAAATTCTCACAGCATAGTTAATATAAATGAAAAGTATGCATATGTACAACTTCACCATGTTATAGACTACATCTTTTCCTCACAAATCATGGCTTGAGGATGCCTAAATAGAGAGATAGAGTTTTGAAAAATACCTCCTTCAGTTGGATTTGGATAGAGCAATGTAGGGACTTTGATGGAGGCCTGAGGATTGTGTGAGCTTCCTTGAAGTTCCTTCAAGCTATTCCAATGCCTAGCTTGCTTTGTGGATGGCCAGAAGTCTCTGCACAAGTCAAGTTGCAAGCTCCAAATTTGAAAATGGAAATGGCTGAAATAAGGCTTACAGATGCAGGGTAAGGGCTTGGATAGCTTTGGTAGGATATATGGAAGGTGTTTGAAGTGTTGAAATAAAAAACGCACGATCCAAAAATGAAATGGCTATGATTTTGCAGAACTGCTATGTTTGGACAAAAAAATGGAGTTTTTCAGTCTGAGAGTGTTTTGGATGTCAAGCAGTCGTGTTTTGGTTTGTAATGACTTTGTATATTTGTATAGAAATGACACAAAGGTCAATCCTTACTAGATGTACAAGTTCTAGCATCTTTTGCAACTTTTCTTGTACTTTAAGCAAAGTGAAATGACAAATGCAACATGCTTGTACTGGCTACCTCAAGGGCTGATAAGAGTTGTTATACAATGCTTGAGACCTGTGGAAATTGTTTGCATCAAAGGGACAGGTCCAAGGCTCAAGGTTGACAAAATTGCAAAAGCTCAGCTTTATGAAAATGGCAATGTGAACTTTATGCCTAAAATGGAATTACAACTTGTACAATGCTTCAAAAGTGAAAATAAAGCCTTTAACCTCTGAGTTTGCATTTAATTATGGAGTGTAGAATGAGTTTAGGACCTGTAAAGCAAGATTCAAACATCAAAGATCTGATTTACAACTTGATACTTTGTGAAAATGGCATGAACAAAAGTGATAAAATGCCAACTTCTCCTCTTCGATTCTCGCTAACCAAAAATGATCTTGGAGAGTTCTTAGACATTTTGGAAATATTGAAATGTGCTCTATAATCCATCTTTGAAATTAAATTTGAGATACCTCTTGGAACTAGGTGAAAAATGTCCATGAAGTAGGGTCAAAAACCTGCCTAAATTAGGGTAAAATTTCACTAAGTTATTTAGTTCATGGACCTATATTCACAAATTCATAACTTGAGATACAAGCATCTTTTGGGAAAAGTTTGTGAAGCAAAGTTGTAGATTTCATGGAGGACTACAACTTTCATGTTTGAAGTTTTCTTTGAATAAAATTGCATCATGGTGAAAAAGTGGTGGAAATTTGGGGAAAAATAAGAAAATTTCCATACTTAGAAAAATTCTAAGTTATGAAAATTTTCAAATTCAAAACCCTAATTTTCAAAATTGGTTTTCTTGGTGAACAAGTTTCATATTTTGACATATCTTGATGAATTATGACCATTGGCACTTGATTTTGACCAAAAAGTCAAAGTTTGACTTTTCAGTGTACAATTTACTTTTGATCAGTTGACTGCAAAATTCATTTGTCAATCCAATGAATTTGAGATCTTTTGAACCATGTAGTTAGGTCAAGATGATTTAATTGAACCCTTGAAATCATGCTTGAACTCAATTGGTCATTGACTAGGTTAAAAATCAGAAATTGCCCTTTCTCAGTCAAAATCCTAATTTTGACCATTTTGCCCTTTTGATGATTTGATCAAATTTCTTGAGGAGTTGTGATCCAAACTTGATCAAATGGTACATATGAGTCAAAATTGTTGTTGTGGATCAAAAATTATTAAGTTTGACTGTAAATTGGCCATGATTGACTTTTTCCCCAATACAGCTGATTTTTAGGTCAACTGCCCAATTGACTGATAAAAAATATGGTTCAAGGCTTGAAACTTAACATGAGCAATCTTAAGGGTCCAAGATGGTGTATGAAAGTCACATGAAGCATTGATGGTCCAAAAATCCTTGTGCAAACTCAAACCCTAATTTTAGGTTATCAATGTAAGATGAGGTGTCTTGAGCTGACCAAACCCTAATCTTGTCTTGAGTCCAAGAAGTCTTGTGAGGAAAATATTGATAAATGAGAGGGAAAATTTTGGGGTACAACAGTTGGTACCAATCAACTCGTATCATCCTCATGAGTCTCATGGTACCAAAATTAATGTCCAATTTTACCTATCCTGCACAAAACCCTAGCTATGGCAACATCCTATACAAGCGTTAGAAATGCAATTAAATGGTACCAATCGTTTGCAAACTCAATGATAAACACGGATATATAATCAAAATATGCATAAGATGAGTAAATCAATGAAATCGAATTTAAATTTGGAAGTAAGTCGTGATACCTATAACTTACAATTCCAAGCGTGAAACAACTTGCAATTGATTGGGATATGTTTTTGAGACCTCCAACAATCGATTGGAAAAGGAAAGATGGCACAATTTGGTCTCTAGTATGGAAATTGGATCAACACTTTTCTTGAGTTTTTTTTAGTTTTGTTCTTGCTTTGCACGACTGCTTAACCTCTTCTCATGCCCTGCCTTGCTTCTGTATACATAATACAACTTATTAGGTCAACAAAAATGACCTCAATCTTGCTCATCATGGAGATTTGATTTGGTCTTTCATGGCATATGATTTCTTTCCAATTTTGCTCAAATCCAATTTTTTTTCCAACCAATTTAGCCTTGCACGAGTTGATTCTCAATTGACATCATATAAGATCTTCTTTCAATGCAAAAATCATCCCTAAAACACAAAATATGATTTATTTGATTTTATTTGAATTTTAAATGAATAAAAATCAAAATAAATTAAATAAATTAATAAATAAAGCATGGAGGGTCCCATAGGTCGTGGACTATGTTAGGAATAAGATGCAAGCATAAAAAGTTGGGCCCATTTAGCAAAAAATGCAAATTTGAGCACATTTGACTTTTGGCAATTTTACAAAAAATGTCAACTTTGACAATGCATGTCTCCCTCAATTTTGACCCTAGGAGGTTGTTCTTGGACTTTTTAGAAAGCTTAAGATGTCCTCTAAGCAACCCTTTTGGTCTAATATCAATTGAGTCTTCCATGTTCATGTATGAAGCTTTGACCCAAAAGGTGTTTTTGTTGACTTTTCAAAATGACCTATAATGTCCAAACTCATATCTTTTTGTGAGTGCATATTTTGAACTTGGAAGCTAAAGATGAGTTGTAGGGAATTTAATACTATTCAAAATGAGATTTGGTTGGGTCATTTCTGATAAAGTATGAGAAAGTTATGCTTGGTCAAAGTTGAGTTGACTTTTCCTACAAAACCCTAATTTAACAACTTTTGGGTTTTGATGAATTGTGAGCAATCCTTGATGAATCATGATCAACCCTTGATAAAATGATGAACAATACTTCTAAATGAGGATGTTGACTAAAAATCTTGAAGTTTGACTGCATGTGGGCCACAATTGACTTTTGACCTAGCACAGTCGATTTTCAAGCATTTGAGCAATTGATTGAGCAAACTTCTTCTGCAAGGCTTGAAACTTGACATGGATGATCTTGAGAACATATTATGACAATGGTGAGAATTTGATTCCTTTGTGGTTCACATATCCTGATGAAAATAAAAACCCTAATTTGAGGTAGACTGCCTTAGGAGAGAGTTTGTCTGGTCAACTCTTGGACTTCCTTGAGCAATTTGAGGACCTCACTTGACATGTATTGAGAAATATGGGAGGGGAAATTTTGGGGTACAACACATAACATAGGATACTGCTACTGCATATGCCTAATCCTACCCCTTGTGACCTCCTATGCCTACTGTACAACGTCGCATTGGATGCCTCCATAACCATCTTTCCAACGATGGCAACCGCCTCAGGACCACCCCTCTCGATGATCCAGGAATCTAATGCCTCCTACCCAATGAGGTGTATCCACTGACAAATCGGCAAGATATTAGTGACATGGTCATCCTCGACCTGCTGGTTCTCCGAGAGCTCCTTATGAGCTGGCCCAGGTGGACGTCCTGGACCATCTGGTGTCATGATAGGGTGTGACACATTAAAGAACCATGTCACGTATCCCTCAACACAATGCCAACTCAGGGATGCCAGTATCATTTGATACTCTTGTGGCACCAAATGATTCTCCCAATTCTGGAAGATGCCATCGAGATCCCGACGGTCAATGGTGTCAGGAGCATCCTGAAAAGGAGATTTCAGTATCTTCTGCACATAGCCAAACTGCCAGATGTAATGCTCCAGAAGATACCTGACCTTAAGATTCGACCCACATGTTAGCCACCTGGAGTATAATGAGATGGGATCGAATGGGACAACATCCCTGTAATCCTTGAATAGCGTCCATTTGATGTCATCATGATTAGTACGATCAAGATACACCTGGTAAGACGACACTTTATGATTCTCTCTATGGAGGACATACTTTGCAGCCCTCGACATGTCGTCAATATAAGTTAGATCACCCTCGAAACCATGAATATGGTGGAAGTAAGAGATTATCCAGCTCTAAAACAACAATTAGATAATATGTAAGTATAAATAATGAAAAACAAATTAACGTTAATAGTTAAAATGAAAGGTATCGTGAGAAGTGTGCAAGAGCCAGTGAGATGTCTCATCCTCCAGTTTGAAGCTTCATTCAGCTTCTGGTAGAGGTATACTAAAATAGTGCCCCCCCAATTCCACTCACAAACTATACTCAAATTCATAAAATACTGGAGGTATGTCACACCTACGTAGTAGGCACTTTTGTCCATAAAGAGGAACGTGCCAACCAAAAACATGAAGTAACACCGTAAAGAACAATCTCGGTGGTACTAGAGAAAAAGCTCGTCACCCTCATCCTCGGCCCCTGCTACTGCAACCAGGTGCTCTTCATATAGTTCCTTTAGGTAGGAGAGCTTTGCATACGACCCATTAGTGCTTCTGCAGTCCTCAGCTGCCCTATATGGATCAGAATCCAAATACTTAATCATCCATTCAACCGCCTCAGCTCGTGGTACCTTGTGATGATTAAGTAACCCCCCTCTAATAGGTAGGTGGAGCAAGCAAGCAACGTCATCAAGTGTGATCATCATCTTCCTAACAGTAAAGTGGAAAGACGACGTCTTCTTGTGCCACCTCTCAACAAATGCACCCTGCATGTCGTGGCTTATAGTATTGTAACCAGTACAACATAGTCCGACAAGTCCGGATCCAACAACCGCCTCATGGAACCAAGCAGTCGTAGGTATAAATAATTCAAATATTTTCCGTGAGTGATTCACGGACTTAATGGGCAACTGTTCCTGAAACAAAACAAAAAAACTGTTAAATTAATATTTTTGAGTAAACCTTTAAAATGAAAAAGTGTAACCAAAAATATACCTCTCCATTCCAAACATATCGAGCGGCATGATTATGATAGTAGATCAAGAATGAGGTATCATAAGAACCTCCTGGATAGCCCTAGTTTGCCTTCTCGGGTACCTCAACCTGTTCCGCCTTATCTGGTATTTGCTTATGTGCACGAGAGGTTGACGCTTGAGACAGACGACTCCTCGGTGCATAAGTAGAGCCTCCAGGAAATTCTTCCCTCCATACCCGTCCTCGTCCTTGAGGCTTATTAACCTGCTGCTCAGCTTTCTCTTGCCGAGCAGAGACAATCTGATTTGGCCTGCCTTGTCTCAATCGATTATCTGGGTCCTGCTTGCCAGCCATATATTCCTGAAAAATTAATTATAATTGTTAATATGATGGTTTTATAAAAAAATCAACTCAGACAATAATTAAGACGTGCACATCCGAAACTGGTCCAGGGGGATTTCAGATGTGGACATCTGAAACCACATGCGAACAACCATTTTAAAGAAGCAACTTCTTCTTGACCTAAATCATCCAAATACCTTTTTTTTTATACCCAAACACCAACATTTAACTATTATAACAACAATCTACACAATGTCATGGATTCTAACTAACCTAATAAACTATTATAACATTACATAATGAATCAAATAGAAATAGAGAGAACTTACACAAACTTGAAGCCTTGAAGATGAGTTGGAATGACTTGAAAAGAGTTAAAATGGGGAGATGAGTAGAAATGACTGAGTTGTTCAAGTTTGGAGAGTAGAAATTAAGAGTTTGGAGAAGAAATGTAAAGTTTTTGTATTTGAATAGAAATGTGTATGTTCAGTTCGTTGTTTTGAAAACAACTCAATGACTTCAGATGTGCATATCTGAAGTGATAAATTATATGGTGAATTCGGAGATGCACATCCAAAGTCACTATTTTTTTGATAAAATAAAATTACTTCAGATATGCACATGCAAATACACCTGTTATTGTCTAATACGGTGCGTTCGAATATGCATATTCGAAGTCTGAAGATATTTTGGGTTTTTTGTCATAGATCTAAAAGAAGAGCACTAAGTATTAAAAAGAAAATTCTAATATAAACGGAGCAAGAATGTCGGTTTGCCACCCCTAAAATAAATAATAATAATAATAATAATAATTTATTACAATAATATTCTTGAGTCTGAAAAACTTAACATAATACTATTTATTTATTTATTCAATTTACGTGAATCGGTCAAATTGATTTTTTTTAACTTAGTAAAACTCAATAGTTGAAGAAAAGAATAATAACAGTATAATTTACCTCAACAATAAATAAAATTAAACTTGATAACAAGAATGATGATTATTATACTAAGTACATGATGATGGGTGAAAAATAAAAGAATCCCAACGTGTGTGAGTATAAATACAAAGCACAAGAAGGGCATAAAGAGCGAGTAACTTACCTACTCATTGCAAACATGGCGGCACCAGAAACCACACTCCCCTCCACAGATTCTCCCTTAAAGCGGCCAAGAGAAGACGAAGTAAACGGTGTCTCCGATACTCTTTCCAAAGAGCCTCAACCTAATGGTTTATCATCTGTTATCCCTGGCTGGTTCTCCGAAATCAGCCCAATGTGGCCAGGTTCGTTTTCTCTCATTTTTCATTTTCTTGCTCAATTTTCACTCTTTGTGACTCCATTGTTCAATTATCACTCTCAATTTTGAGCTTCTTGTTTTTATTCTCATGGAAACTGAAATTTAGGTTTTACTTTTACTTTTTGTTGTTTATTGGGGTTTGCATAGAATCTTACTTTATGATAATCAATTCATTCTCTGTGGTCCTGTTCTAATTATGATTATGTTTTTAGGTTCTGTTATGTTATGATTATGTTTTCAGGATCTGTTATTTATGATATGGTTATGATTATGTTTTTAGGTTCTGTTATTTATGATATGGTTATGATTATTATTATCATTATTTTGGTTCTGGAGTTACTAGCCCCTTTTTGGATAAACAACTCAATTAAGGGCTTATAGCATATCTCTTGAATTTGGCTCTATTTTTGCAGGGGAGGCACACTCCTTGAAAGTGGAAAAAATTTTGTTTCAAGGAAAGTCTGATTATCAGGATGTTATGGTCTTCCAGGTACATGTTAGCTTCAGTTAAATTTGATTTTTTAATCACCCCGTGGTCCAATTTTTATTTACTGGGTATGCTTTCGATTTGCAGTCAGCAACATATGGCAAAGTTCTTATTTTGGATGGAGTCATTCAGCTCACAGAAAGAGATGAGTGTGCCTACCAAGAGATGATCACTCATCTTCCTCTTTGCTCTATTCCAAACCCCAAAAAGGTATTTTATACTTCAAATCCCTCTAGGATGTTATTTAGTATATGTCTAGTTTGCCTGTATTGTCATATAATTTTTTTTTATCTAGTTTGACAATTTTCTGGATAACAATTTAAAGGAATTGTATAGTTTTTATTTTAATCTTTATATGAAGGTAGCTTAGAAGAATTTAAGAATGAAATGCTTGTTTTAATTACATAGAATGTTAATGTGCCCAACACCATGCCGATTCCTGCTGCACAATTGGTTACATTAGTTTACATACAGTAGTTTTTTACATTTAAAGTTGTTTTGGCTTTTCTTGAGAAGAGCGCGGACTGTTATTGTGCTGTCAATCGCAGATTGCATGAAATTTTTATTGTTGAAATTCCCCTATGAGCCTATGCTACAGCCCTATAGCATTGTTATGTCCGTTAACTTTCCAAGTGTACAAAGTTAATTGTTCTTTCCTTACTGATTTTTTGTTAGGTTTTGGTTATTGGTGGAGGAGACGGGGGAGTCCTGAGGGAAGTTGCACGCCACTCTTCAGTTGAAAAGATAGACATTTGCGAAATAGACAAGATGGTTGTTGATGTCTCCAAAGAATTTTTCCCTGATATAGCAGTAGGTTTTGCGGATCCACGTGTGACACTTAACATTGGTGATGGTATGATCAATTACTCTCCAAATTCCTCGATGTTTATTAAACTGTTCTCTGTTTTGGGATAACATTTCTAATGATGGTTTGTCTCTCAATGTTCTAGGAGTTGCATTTTTGAAGGCAGCTCCAGAAGGAACTTATGATGCAGTTATCGTGGATTCATCTGATCCTATTGGTAGGGCATATTTGAAGTGCCTCATACTTTTAATGGTCTTTACAGTTGATTTAATGCCTTTTTTTGTTAATTTTATATTTGATATTGTTTAGGTCCTGCTCAAGAGCTTTTTGAAAAGCCCTTTTTTGAGTCGGTTGCAAGGGCTCTTCGTCCAGGAGGAGTTGTGTGTACTCAAGCGGAAAGTATATGGCTTCATATGCACATCATTGAGGACATTGTGGTGAACTGTCGCCAGGTATTCAAAGGGTCTGTCAACTATGCTTGGACCACTGTTCCTACATACCCAAGGTATTTTCTTTCATAGTTTTATTTTTACTTTCCCATTTACAAATTACAATTGGTTAGGTTGTGTATTCTACAGGTCAATTTGCCAATATTTTGTTATATAACATGCTTTTTGGATTGGGGTTATGATTATATTTGTTAACTGTTCTTCTATTTTTTCTCCTTTTCCAGTGGGATGATTGGTTTTATGCTTTGCTCAACCGAGGGGCCTTCCGTTGATTTCAAGCATCCGGTGAATCCTATTGATGAGAATGATTGCCAGCAGGTGGCAAGACCATTGAAATTTTACAACCGTGAGGTATGCTTCACAAACCATGTTCACTTTCCCTTATCCCAAACTCTCCTCAAAGTCGGTTCAAACCTCAATAAGGCCTAAAGCAACGGCTTTAGTAGCATATGAGTTGGATCTACTCTGACTCCAGGGATTTTCGATACCAACACTCAGAACTGTGTTTTTCTTTTTTCTTTTCTGAAGTTAAATTCTTGAATTTTTGTTTTTATTTCAGATTCATTCAGCAGCTTTCTGTTTGCCATCTTTTGCCAAGAGGGCAATTGCTTCTAAAGAAAATTGAGAACATCTTCATGGAATTGTTCACATTCAGCCTTTAATTGATCCATCCGGCAATGAATTGTGGAATAAATCAGAGCTTCAAGTTTGATATTGAAGTGTAAAACTTTTATTTCATGAAATGAGTTGTTGATGGATTCAGTTCTTAGAAACCTGCCTCAAACATGATTCACATTATTGGGACTTTTTGCATTTCTTTTTAAGATAAATAAAGTCGAACACCTTTTTTCTAGGTATTCTATGGTAGGTTATCTTCTAGGTACTCTATTGTATGCATCTCCAAGCTTCTTCAAAGTCAATGAAAACTAGAAAATTTTGAAAATTAGGTGCAAGTATTGATGATCTATCTGATTTTGAAAATTAGAAATTAGGTGCAAGTATTGATGATCTATCTATAAACAACTCTTCCCATTTTGTCTTTCTAATTGTAATTTTGGTCCTCCTATTATCATTTTTTTTTGGGTTTTAGTCCCACTATTTTGGAATCTGGAATTTTAGTCTTTTTATTTTAGTTTTATGATGTGTGAGTGCCAATTCAGTTCTGAACTGTCCAATTGAACATTTATAGATCAATAAAAATTGCAAAAACTAAAATAAAGGGATTTAAATAAAGATTTATGTCTGGGACCCGTAAAAACATAATCTACCTAATATTTCCAGCGCTAATTCAATGTCAGATTGCCACGTATACTAAAGATCAATTCACTACTTTACTTGAAACCCTTCAGTTTCCTTCCACACTTCTTCTTTTCTCTTCCATTTGTTCTTTCACCTTCCATTAGCCAAAGCTAACAACTCCAAGGTTTCTCATTTAAATTTCCTTCACTCATTTCTCATTTTCATTTATAAGTTTGTTTTGGTTCTGTTTCGCTTTATGTTCGGTTCACCGTTCACTTTTTTTGTTTTGTCAACTACATATTTTCTTGTCGAAAGAAAACATGACCATTATCAAGGTATTCCTCTGCTTCGTTCACCTTTTACGTTTTTTCAACTACAGATTTTCGTTTGTTTAACAATGTCGAAATGAACCTGTTTGCTATTCCCTTTTTTTCTTTGTACACTTTGTTTAATGTTTTTTCATTGTGTTCCTTTTCCTTGTGGCTGAAATGGTTAGTTAAACAGTGTCAAAGAAATCGTTCTTTGTATGAATCTCTGCAAAAAAAATTGTTATGCTCAACTTTCACATATTTGTTGTTTCAAACATCTCCTTCTGTCAACACCGTGGATCTCTGTTAGTTTTATAAACTGATAATGTTGATCTTTCAATATGCTTTTCATTTTCATGTTTTATACTTTTGCATTTTTTTTCATTGAATAACTTTTACAATTTTTTGTATCAGCTTATGCTAAATTTTAACTTATATACATGCCATAATTGTTTCAACTTTTCTGTTTCAAGTAACAACTGCATTGAACTAAACCAACACTGATTAACATAACTGCTTCACATTAAACTGCATCATAATAGTGAATCTGCACCAAATTACATGCCATAAAACACATTCTATACAAATTATTGACTTGTGTTTAATTTGAAACTCACTGCACATCCCTTTTTCATGTTTTAAACATTACTTTGCAGAACACCTCAGTATGGATATTTATAAACCAAATGAGAATTTCTTTTTAGTACACTTCTTTCATACCTATGGTGAAAACCTCAAAATACTCATAGAATTCGGAAGTGTATATCTGAACGAACCAAATTTCAATTTTTTAAGGGTGTTTTCGGATATGCATATTCGAAATAATTCAATATTCTATTTTTATAAATTCATGGCACATGTTCTTATTGTGTGTTGTTGCAAGAACAAAACTGATTGTTTAACAACCTTTGTTGCAAATCTCTATGAATGTTTCTTAGGTAGCTTGAAAATTTTAGTTTCCCCTCTAATTCAAATTCAGTTCACAATAAGTTTTTATTTTCTGTTACAAACACTTAATTTTTAGTTCACTTAGCACTCTAAATTCATGTGTAACTACACACTGTTTGCCCAAATGACATGCTTACATCTAAATTACAATGTCAAATAGATTATATGTCACAACCACTTTACCTTTTTATTGCCATTCTACTATGTGAATGTTACGTTATGTTGATGTTCATCATGTATTACATTCATATATCAGTCTAATAGTAAAAAAAAACCTCTTATAACAATTGCATTTACCTAGTTATAGTAAAAGTACATTTTGCTTTAATGGGCGACGATCTAAGCATAAAGTACATTAACTGTTTCAGTGAGCATATGTAAACTGGTGAGTAAATCAATGGAATAAGAGAAATAGTTTTCACATATATCTTAACATTTTACATTTCTTAAAGATAAATAAAGCTGAACACTTTTCTCTAGGTATTATATGTATGCAATCTTCAAGATACTCTATAGTATGCTTCTGAAAAATAAGAGCAAGTCAATGAAAATTGAGAACAAGTACTGTTGATGTATTTGATTTCTCTCCATTACACGTTGTACTAAAAGTACTCTATGTGGTGGAAAAAATTTCCGTAAAGTGTCTTGCCACCAGCCAGTAGGAGTGATTGTGTTTAATGTGTCCTACCACTACCTAAAAAATCTGCACACATCAGCTGCAACTGTTGAAGCAACCAAAATTAATTTAAGCTACCTCAAAATGTGCATCGCTTAGTATCTTACTATTCATATTTAAGAATTGAAGTGTCCCTATCTTACTAAAGATACTTGAGATATAACCAACTGTTAGTATTTATGAATTCACCTTCTAATCCTTTCAAAACTAAGCAAATAAAAAATAGTTAGATGAAATGAAACTTCTTTGACTTTGTGGGCTTACACAAAACTAGTTCTTTTATTGATTTATCCCTTTTATTTATTTATTTATTTATCATTATATGAAATTGACTTATGAAATTTAATGACATGTTATGGATGAATTAATTATATGGGATATACTTGAAGATAGTATAAAGGTAACATATTAAACACATACAAATCAAGAGAAATACAAACGAATTTCTTAACTTATATTTACATTTTATAGAGATATATCTTCAAAATCTGAAGATGTATCTCTAGATATTTTTTAAACCAAAATAGAGGTATTCCACTTGTAATATTTTTGTTGACGTGATTTTATATACATTCAGAGATGTATCTCTGAAGTCTGAAAGTGTTTTGAGTTTTACACTAGAGTGTGATAGTAATTCACAGGGTGCCCCTAACAATTCTCAAAAGTAAATAGATTTCTTATATGATCGACTTTCAAAGTATAAAATCAAATCTTAGCCGACTGTTTCCATATGATAGGGAAACTATTATCTCACCCCACTATATTATTGTTTTTTCAGGTAGTTCCTTGCAGGTTAAAGGCAAAAGGAAGCGCATCAATGATATTTGAAAGACTATTGTTATCTTGGTCTTCCGCTGTGGGTTTGTGCAATATGGATATTGTACATAAATCTTAGATGTTATTTATGCATTTTTCCATATCTTGTACCATATGTTGTATTTAGTATTTTGGACAAGTATGTAAATGATGTTGTTAGGCACTTATGATGTGTTAGTACCAAATATATGGTCGGACTAAGAGAAATGGGCCAGGATTACAAATTGGGCCTAAAAGAGAACCTACCAAATAAGAATAATAACTTAAGTTTTAACACCCCCCCCCCCCCCCCCCCCCAAATGGAATATATGTTTAACATTCCTAATTTTGAAAACAAATTGCTGAAGTGACAAAGGTGCAGTGGCTTAGTAAACAAGTCTGCAATTTGATTGTTGGAGTTGATTGGCATGAGATAAATAGTCTTTTATTGAATTTTATCGCGAATTAAGTGACTGTCTATTTTTATATGTTGCGTTCTTTCATGAAATACTGGGTTAGTGGCGATGTGAATGATGTTACAATTGTCGCAGTAAAGGGTGACATGTTGAAGATGAGAAATGCCAAAGTCTTGAAGAATAAAGAGTAGCCATTATACTTTATAAGATGTATTATCCAATGAACGATACTCTGTTTCTGATGAGGAACGAGAGATAATAAGTTGTTTCTTTGATTTCCAGCAAACTAATTTGTCTCCAAGGAAGAAATTGAAGCATGTTGTTGATCTTCTGGTGAGAGGACAACCTCTTCAATCTAAATATGTAAAGCTGGTGAGATTGAGCTTGGGATCGGTTCTAAAAAAGTCCCATGGATGGCACATCCTTGAGGTATCTTATGATTCTGAAAGTTGCCTGTAAGTGTGCTTGAGTTGGTGATGACATGTGTTGGCTTAACCTACAAACATAATACATGATATCAAGATGAGAGTGAGTTAGGTACACGAATTTACCTATTATGACTCTGTACTATGTTGGGTCTGTAAGAATCAGATTTTGATTATTGTCAAGCTTGTGTGAAGGGTTCATGATGGTGGATGCAGGTTTTGCACCAAGCAACCCAGTAGATTCAAGCAAGTCCAGATAGTATTTTAGTTAACATAGAGTGATCCCTTTGGAGGATCTAGCAATCTCAAATATGAGGAAATAGTGGATATGTCCCATATCTTTGATGATGAACTTTTGATCCAGAATTTTCTTAATATTATCGATGTGCTGCAAGTTAGTTCCTACAAGTACCAAATTATCTACATACACAAGAACAAGAGTAAAGTCAGTTTGATTTTTGTGAGTAAATAAGGAATAATCAGACTTGGATTGTGAGAGTCCAGTGTGCAGTAAAGTAGAAGTTAATTTATGATCCCATTGACGGCTTGCTTACTTAAGCCCATAAAAGGACTTGTTAAGTTTCTAAACCATGTGTTTGGGTATGGTAAGGCCAGATGGGCATTTCATGTATGAAGGTGTGAAAAACACAAGAAAGGGGGGGAGGGGGTGGGGGTTGAATTGGGTTTTAAATCAAAACTTTTCTTTTAAAAATTATTCCCCTTTAATTAAAATACTTTTTCCTTCACTCTTGATAATAACAATAATTAAGAACAGGAAGTAAAGAACAAGGTATGTTTATACTAGTTCACTTGAAAGCTATCAAGCTAGTCTAGTCCACCTGCCAAGGTGATTTCGCATCTCTCAATCGAGAACTTAATCAAATAATCCAACTGATTATTACAACCTCTAAGATACACAAGTCCTAGACTTCTTAAGGATACAGACCTAACCGGTCCTTTAAGGAAAATCAAACCTCTAAGACACACTAGTTCTAGACTTCTTAAGGATACATACCTAACCGGTCCATTAAGGAAATCAAACAGTTGTTTGAATACAAGTTTTGTTTACAATAATATTGCTTCTACACAAGTTGAATATGTAAACTATTTTAAGAACAATAGACTAAAAATGTGAAAGTTGTGAACAACGCTTGTGCGTGGATATTCAGTGAAAATTCGCCACTTTATTTCTTAGTCTTTAAGCCTTTATATAGCCAATAAAATAATATATCCTTTGAGGGATACTCTTGAGATTTCCAGAAACATTGGCAGCTTGAGCAATCACGTGGGGGACAAGATCGTGCAATGCATCTGTTCTTTCATGGTAGTGGAATTAAACATTGAATGTACCATGTACTATTTGTACCATGTTAATGTTATCTTCTTTCCTTCTGCACTTCAGAGGCTTCTGCGAGCATGAGTTTATAAGCGAGAATATAACACAAGGCCGTCAGAACCTCAAGTCTTCAGAGTCTTCAGAACTGCGTCTTTAAAGTCTTCAACACTTGGTTGTGAGAAACTTTTCTTAGAACCTTAAGTCTTCAAAACTTCAATTCTTTAGAGTCTTTAGAACTTCTGTCTTTAGAGTCTTTAGCACTTGGTCTTCAGAACCCTTTTCTTAGAACCATGGGTATTTTGAACTTCAAGTATTCAGAATCTTTAGAACTTTGTCTATCATAATCTTCAGCGCTTGGTCTTGAGAACCCTTTGTCTTCAGAAACATTAGTCTTCAGCATCTGGAATTCACTAGAAACTTATGTCTTCAGATCTTCTGACTGGTTTCTTTAGAACACGTTGTCTTCAGAAACACGAGTCTTTAGCATCTGGACTTAAGTAGAAACTTTTGGCTTCAGATCTTCTGACTGATTTCTTTAGAATTCACATCAGAGCCTACACTTTAGAGTCTTTTGGAGTGTCTTTCTACTTTTCATCATAACTTGTGTAGCACAGAAGCGTAACTAATTCTCTTTTAATGTCTTGGCTATACTATCCATCAGAAGCAGAACCTGTTTGTTAAATACTCAAAAGTAACAAACATTAGAGTATCAAAATTATTCATACAAACATACTCATTTGTTATAATCAAAACTCAGAAATAATATTGCATAACCAAATCTTGTTCTAACAATGTAGACCTCTTCACCAAATTCACCATGAAGGAATTTCGTGTTAACATCCAACTGATAAACATGTCATTTAAGGGAGGAGGCAATAGACAATAAAATTGTAATAGTAGTCATTTTTATGACATGACTAAAAGTCTCTAAATAGTTTAACCCTTGTGTTTGGTTGAAATCTTTAGCGACAAGCCAAGCATTATATTTGTCAATGGTACCATTAGGGTTAAATTTTAATTTGAATATACATTTACATCCTATGGCTCTTTTGTTAGGAGGGAGAGTAGTGATATCCCAAGTCTCAGTGTCATTGAGAGATTTGAGTTCATGATACATGGCTTGTTGCCAATTTGGATCAATGATGGAAGTAGTGTAAGAAGTAAGTTCTTTAACATTAGATATATTTAAGTTAAAAAATTTATGTGATTACGATAAATTATTGTAAGAAATGAAATCAGAAAGGGGGTAAGGAGTTTTACCTAAATAAGGAAGATAAGAAGGTTGAGAAGAATCTAAAATGAGATAGTAGTGATAATCTTGGAGGTAGGAAGGAGGTTTACTAATCCTAAGAGATTTTCTGGTGTTGGTGGAGTTACTTTTGGGATCATTGGTGGGCTGGGTTGGAGGTGGGTGAGGAGGATTGAGGATGATGTTATTATTAGTAGGAGATGTAATGAACTGCGAAGTGTTATAATTTTTGGGGTTAAGGTTAGGATTGGATTTATTGATAGTATTAAGAGATGTTGGTTGAGGTTAAATGGTAAAAAAAGGGTTAATAGGAGTGTTGTGGTTGTTGTAATCCATGCTATCATCAAAAATGGGGTGATAGATGGGTTGAGTTTGTTGAGATTGAGAGGGTTTAAGGGTGACAAAAGGCAATGTTTTTTCAAAATAAATAATGTCACGAGAAATGAACACATATTTATTGGTAATATCATATAAAATAGAACCTTTAACACAAAACTTAAAACCTAGGAAAACGTATTTTCTTGACCTAGAATTTAATTTGGTCCTATTAACAGTTTTAATACAAGCATACACAAGATATCCAAAACTATTTATACTAGTATAATCATGAATATAGTAGTAAAGCAAGGTAAACAAACAATTATAGGAAAGTAATTTTGAAGGCATTTGTTAAGTAAATAAACAACATAAGAAAAGGCATATGACTAGAAAATTTTAGGTGTATTAGAATGAAAAAGGATGGCATGTGTCACCCCAAGAAGGTGTTGGTGTTTTCTTTCAACCAACCCATTTTGTTGGGGTGTATAGACGTGTGAGGTCTGATGTTGGATATCTTGATAATTGTCGTAAGTTCTTAAAAGAAACTCAGATCCATTATCTGATATGGTGGTCTTAATAGCGACATTGAATTGAGTTTAAGTTAATTTAACAAAGAATTTAATCAAAAGGGATGTTTTAGATTTGTTTTTCATAAGGAAAATCCAGCAGTACCGACTATAATCATAAATGATGGTTAAAAAATATTTGTGGCCAAGTAAAGAGGCGATAGAAATGGGGCCCCAAATATCCATATGAACAAGTTCAAAGCATTTCTTAGTTTAAAAGAAAGGTGTTTTTGTTTAGCATGGAAACAAGCATCACAAGGCTTATTAGATTTGGTTAAATTATGTAAAGGATATATTTTATTAATTTGAAGTAAAGTATTATGAGAAAGGTGGCCTAGCCTATTATGCCACAGAGAACAGTTATGTATGAGATGGGTGTTAGGGTGGGGAACATTATTAGGGATAACAGGTTTTTGTAAAGAAGGTAGAATCAGAGAATATGGGCCTTGTTGAATCCTAGTTGCTCCAATCTTCATCAGGGTATGGGTCCCCTGTACAAGACAATGAGTGGATGTAAAAATTAAGGTACAGTCTAAAGATGTAGATAAGCGAGAAATCAAAATCAAATTGGAAAAAAATGTAGGTATGTTTAAAACATCATGAATATAGAAAGTATCAGAGAAGTAAATAGAGCCGGATAGAATCCTAATGTTGAGAGGTTGAATGGTTTAAAGAAAAGAAAACATAGACTTGGAATAGCACACGAGGTCTGTGGCCCCAGTGTCTAACAACCGATCATGGAAACCTATATTGTCAATGTGAAGAATGGAAGGAGAAGTACATGTGTTGGAAGTATGAGAGGATTGAAGGTGTTGAATTGTATTTGTTAATGGAGTATTGTTTTGTTGGAGAAGTGCTAGCAAAGCCCTTTGTTGATCAACAGTTAAAACTGAGTGAGTATTCCCATTGTCAGATTCCTCAGTAATGTCTTGGGGTTGGTCATCCGTGGAGACTTGAGCAATTTGCGGCTTTTTCAGATAAGGTGAAAGCCTTCTTTTTGAAGCACACTTCAACGGTGTGTCCTGGTTTATTGTAATAAGTACATATTTTGTGACCTTTGGGTTTGTTGTGGAGCTGTGCTTTGGAGCCGGAGTCAGGAGTACGACCTTTTTTATTACGTTTGGAAACTTGGGCTACAAGTTGGTCGTCTTCAAGGGGTTGTATGAGCTGCCTTTCTTGTTGAATGAGGAGCGAAAAAACTTTGTTAACTGGGGGGGGGGGGGGGGGGGTAATTGTGTCACCAGCATAATTTTGGCTCTAACAGGAGCATAACAATCATTGAGGCCTTTCAAAAAACGAATTACATAGTCGTTGTCATGATACGCTTTGATTGTTGATATTAAGGAACACATGCAAGCTGGTTCATAACTACAACTTGAAATAGGCCGAAAGTTATCAAATTCTTGCCAAAGTTTCTAGAGTGTTGTGAAGTATTGAGTTATGTTCTGATCACTTTGTTTCTGAGCATAAATTTCTTCCTGGAGATCAAAAATACAGAAGATATCGCTTTGATGATACTATCAGTGCAGTTCATCCCAGATGTCTTTCTCAGAGTCCATCCAAAGGACACTTTCAGATATATCTTTCTCTATGGAATTCATAAGCCACACCATCACTATATTGTTACATCTGTCCCAAGCAAGAAATTTTAACTCAGAGGAATTGGGATGAATTAGGGTTCCATCAATGAACCCTAATTTGTTTTTCGATCTTAGGGCAAGCTTTATTGCACGAGACCGAGAATAGATGTTCTTATTGTTGAGAAAGGGAGATACAAGGGAAAGGTCGGGATGGTCGCTCGAGTGCATATAGAAAGGATCGAGCATGTCAGTTTGATATTTGCGAGCAAGGGTTTCATTGATGTTGTTCGAGTTCTTTTGAGGTGGGTCTGTGGTGTTGTTTCCGTCGTGTTCATTCGCCATATGAAAGGAAACTGATTAGAGTTTAAAAAGAGGGATAAATATGATGTAATTTTGAGAAAGAAACTGATGTGCGATTAACCTAATGTGTCTAACGGTATCTTAACTGCAAGTGCACAGTCTATCGCGGTAGTAATAAAAAGATGTCGAACCCACATGGACTTCGTAATCACTCTAGTGTTATAAAACAGGTTAGTTTAGCTAAGGCGGAAATTGTCACGTTTGATTTTTTAGAAGTTTAAAACTAAAGGAGAAACTAAATTCAATTAAAAGGATTATAAAATTAAAGCGGTCGGAGTGTAATGTTTTGAACCTACGCGAGTTAAATTGTACCTAAGCATATAAAAATATTTAACTTAAATTGTTCTGTAGTACTTATCAGTTTAAAAACCCTCGATTCACACTCTCGTGGTCTTACCTCGGATCATACTCCTAAAGCTAAATGTCTGCTCTCGCTAGCCCATAAGTGTTTAGAAAGCATCTTTTTGAAAACTAAATAAATCTAATTCGTTTTAAAGCGCTCTCACTGTATTTAAATCGAATGCCTAACTTTAGCTATCCGGTTAAAACCTCACACTCTCGTGGTCTTGATTTCTCCCTATTTTACTTTCCTTACTCTCGTAACAAAAAGCTTAATTTTTAATTATAAAAAGTCACGGCCAAAAATTAAGTTAATTAAGGTTTTAGCTTAGAAATACATTAATTCATTCGGTTATTTCATCACACCCCGACTACGGGTATTTAGCTACTCATAATGCTCGGAATTAAAATGCAGGAAATAAAATCAGAAAGCAATAACACATGCATTATAAATAGAGAACAGAAATTTAACATAAATAAATTGCAATTATATTGAATACAATAAAAACCTGAAAAGCAATAATATCCTAGATCCTTCTTCCACAAGCCGGCAAGATTGGAACGTCGGAATGGAAATTAAAATGAATGAAATGCGAAAATAGAATCAGGTTTTAAAATCGGCAGAGCTTCCGCAAGAATTTTCTGAACTGGACTCTCCCCCTTTTTCTTTCCAAGTCCAAGCTATTTATAGAGAATAAATTACAGTTGGAATTATGATTCACGTTGCTAGATTCTTGGCTTGCTGAGAAAAATAAGGAGAAGGTGGTCTTGGTTGTTGGAGAAAAATAAGGCACACATGCATGCTGTTACTTGACCACGTCCTGTTACTTGACCACGTCCAAAACAACTGGTAATATGCTTGTTACGGTCGTGGCTGATGCGTTACGTGCAGTTTCCATGAAATAGCGCGTTACGGTCATAGCCAATGCACGACGGTCGTAACACGCTTCTGAAGTGTCTTACGGTCGTGGCGAGGGCGTGACGACCGTAATAGCAGCAATTTTGGATTTTTTTGACAGATTCATCTTTTCTCTTCTGGTCTTGGCCGCAATCTCGCACATTTCACGTTTCTTTCTAGTTTGAGCTGAGATATGTTGTACCTGCATAAAATCATACAAAACTCGGAGTATTCGGGAGTTAATCGGGTCAATATGATATAAAGCGGTTTAATTTCATGGTAAATATATGATACGATTTCTCGTTATCAAATCCTCCCATACTTAAACCTTTGCTTGTCCTCAAGCAAATAATCGTAAAAATCGGACAAGTGTTCGTCAGGCGCACATGCACGACATACCTTTTATTTTCGAGATAAAACACATGAACCAATCGTCAGTCGGCCGGTACTTGAGTAAAACGTCAATGATACGCCAATGACACAATTGAGTCGCGTATTTCCACTTTAACAAACTGCTTAATCGTTTCGTCACATTTCAACCTCGATCCTCTCGTGCTTTTTCACCCGATTTCGTTCTGGCGCAATCACATTAAGCCCTTTGTCTTTGCACGCACGTAGTGGAGTAGCCGGTTAGTGACTTTGATCCTATTTTTGTCACGGGGTATGGTACACGGATGTGGTTACCCTATATTTTTCCAAATCGGAGGTTGCGGGGGATCGAGCCGTAGCACGCCCTACCAAGTTCAGAACCAGATACCTCTGAACCAACCAACAATGGACTTCTTCTCTTATACTTATGTCTCGTATGTGATCTTTGTCTGTGGCACAAGATTTTCTTTGCTTAGCATCGAGATGAGAAGCGTGTTTCATTGATTAGGCATCAAACACTTATATTCATCGGCTCCCCACGTGGTTTGTGTCCAGACGGTGCTAACTGCTAGTATAAACTACTAGGGGTTACTTCAGAACTTAAAAATCGAGGTGTACGTATAACGTTTCGTTTAGACGGGTTGCATAAGCAGGATGTTTGCGGTGTCATAATCGTATTAATTTTGTTTACTCGTTCTCGTCTTCCTAACTAGGTTTCCGTTTAAGGTAGGTATGTCGAGCTATGCGAACAATTTTTTTTTGGTATGGCTTATAATACGGGGAAAACTTGAAAAACTTGAAAATATCATAGAATTACCATAAAATTACTAGAATTTGCAACATGAAGAAAATGCGGAATTGAAGAAAATGCGGAATGAAAAGCATAGTGCCTCTCCCACACTATACCAGACATTGTCTCAATGTCATGATATATGGTAGGAAGGATTACAAATAGAAAAACTGTACGGAAAGGGAAATGAATGTAATACAGAAACAGAAACAAAAGAAAACTACTGGTGGCCTCTGCCTCTGCTTCGGGTGCGGGAGCGTCGGGTAGGTGTGGCCTCAAGGTCGGTATCATGCGAGCCAAGAGCGGTTACGTCCATCCGTAAGGCGTTAAGCTCAGAGAAAACCTCATCCAGCTTCTCGTTGACGTTGCGCTGGCCGCTCAGAATTTGGACGTTCTGTGCATGTAGAGTGTCATACTGCTCCTGATGCTTCCTTTCAAGAGCTACAGCCATTTGATTTTGCTGATGGAGGGATCTGAGGATGTCCTCCATAGTGAAAGGAGGTGGTGCAGAAGAGGACTCAGGAATGTCGGGAGCAGGTGCTTCGCGGTCTAATTCCTCCTGGATCTCGTCAGTTAGAGCATCTGGCTGGGCATCGTGCACGGGAGCATGGCCGTCAGGGGCATCAAATAGCCAATTGGATCGGTTCTGCGGATCGATACGGTCCCTGCAAGGCAGAACAATGTTAGAATAAACAACGTTACGGATCACTGGATTAAACGTGCCGTCGTCCCGCTCGTGAATGAGGTGAGCAGATTTGCAATGGTCTAAGGTGAGCAAAACTGGTGCTCTGGAGGGCAGATGGGCAAGGGTGTCGCCATGATTCAAAGCCAAGGCAATAGAAGTGACAAGCCCTCCGAAGTAGAAAGGTTTGCCGCCTCGAGTGCATATGGAATGAATATGGGCCAAGAGGAAGGGTGCAACGTTGATTTTCTGATCGGTGAACGCGCAGTGCATGAAGAATAGCTCTTTGGAGTTTAGCTTATGGTTACTATCCCTTGCGAAAATGGTGTTGCACGGGATGCGATGGAAATAGTGAATGGCGGGGTTATGGATTTGTGTGGCATTGAGGTGATCGTAGGAGTTAGCACGGTTGTTGGTCAGGCTATGCCATAAATTAAAGGATTCCTCATGGAAGGTGTCAGGTACACGGAGGTGAGCGCCTTCATCATTACAGAAGTCAAGTAATCGACCGAATGCATTCTGAGAGAAGTCGTATTCGGTTCCGAAAATGCGAAACTTTACCGCATCGGTAAGTTGATTTGTCGGACCATTAGGAGTGATGTAGCAGAAGGAACTGAGGAACTCGAGAGTGAGATTCTCGTACGTGGGTTTGGGCTGGCTACAGAGGGTCCAAAGGTTGACATTCTGGAGGAGATGTTGGACACTTTGAAGTAATATGAGGTCTCTAAGGCAGTCAATGTCGACGTACCTAGTGGGATGGAGGCCTCAGCGTTGGAACTTCAAGAACTTCGTGCGCTGGGTTTCACCTTGTTCACCATCACGTAAGTAGATGCCTGGGATTTGTTGGTTTACGTTTGCCATTTTTGAATGCAGTAGTGTTAGAGAGAGTGGGTTGTGGGTTGTGGGTTGGAATTGGTGAGGGATTGGTTTATGAGATGTATATATGATGAGGGAAAGTAATGGGAAGGTTGAAAATTAGTGGAGAATAATGGTGAGTTAAGTGGTGTGAATGAGGATTGATGGAGGTAGTGGGACGGTTTTGAAGTAGTGGAGGAAGAGGGAAAGGTTGCAGAAGAAGAGCTTCTGACTGCTATAGGGGTTACTGATATAACCCGTGTTACGGTCGTAACACAGGCATGACGGTCGTAACACGCTAAAAGGCGCGTGGCGATCGTAAGGGGGTTGTGACGGTCGTAACAGTAGCAAAATATGCAATTTTTAGCAGACAGTTCTGTACCAATTCTGCAACATCCTATCTTTACACAGAGGCATTTCAATAGCAGTATACATTCAGTGTCATACCAAGCAAATATAAATATATATATTCCAAAGCATCAAAACATCCATCGATCAGAGCGAAGCTCGCAATTTTATATAAGGCATTATAATTGGAATAGAGGAAACTAGCAAATGAATACTAAATAACTGAAACTTTGATTCTATAAATTTGCTTGTTCAACACCAGAAACTCAAAAACTACATAAAAGTAAATTTTGTTCCAAATGGAAACGAAACTGAAAATATGCAAAAATGGGAAACTTCCTAGAAACAAAACAAAAGGAAATATAAAACTAGAGCTGCTTTTTGTGACTTTATCCAAGCTTTGATTTTATGTCTTCGAGTGAATTATGAATGTGATAAAATTGCTCCACGGTTATGTCAGTTAATCCGATTATCTCCAGACGCATGCTTTTTATTTCATCTTTTATTCCATTAATGTTAGTCTGGTAGGTATCAAGTGTGGTAAAAAATTTATTAAGATTATCAGTGTAATCCTTCTTGGTTGTTTCAGAGGCTTCATGGGCCTCTGCCATGTTGAAATTTTCGTAGTAACCAGGAGGAGTCTCAGGGTCACCAATGTTGGACATAACATCATCATAAATTTGATAATCTTGTGGTGTCTCAGGTGTAGGAGGGTGGTCGGGTGGGTTTAGCTCATAAAGCCAGTTATCACGGTTATGGACACTTACTTTGTTATGCTTTGGAAGGGTGAATAGGTTTACAACTTCCTCTCTTATCAAATACTCATAAGGTGGGTAATCATGGTTTGCTATTATACGGCGGTCAAAGTAAAAAGCAATATTCATGGGACGAATCGTACCAAAATATGGGCACCTATTCAGCTGGTGTCTGAGGCCGAGGGCATGTGCAATCATTGTAACTAGGCCACCTATGATGATTGGTTCATCAGGGTTATCGATAATGCGGTAAAAGGTTTGCATTAGGAATGGCACGACATTAACGGGGTGGCCTTGGTGCATACAATATAGTAAAAATATCTCGTCCTTAGACACTGCAGTACGGTTCTCCTCTTTCCCGAATACAGTATGGGCTAGAATCTTATGAAAATAACGGATAGCAGGGTTATGTATCTCATCATTATCCATGTTATCCGTATCAGGGTGATAATTACCAGTTAAAGTCCCCCAAAAGTAATCTAGCTCAATATCCATTAGTTCAACCTGGGTAGTAGAGTAAGCAAAAGGGCAGCTAGGGAATCCTAACAGGTCAGCTAGTTCCTTATGAGTGTAAATAAACTCAATGCCAAAGAGACGGAAACTTATAAATCCTTTTCGGGTCCCTTTTCCATGTTCGGGTATATGGACTAGTGAGCTTAGAAATTCAAAGGTGAGCTCACGATAGGTGGCAAACCTAGTCTTAATGTGGGCTTTTTCCCACCCCAGCTGGTTAAACAAGTACAGAATACTATCCAATATACCTAAAGCATTCATAGTGGGTTCATCATAATAAAGTGTTATACCAATGTTTCTTTTTGATAATTCCTCGAATTTTCTCTTTTGGTTTCTACCCCTAAAGGTGGTTTCCAAGAAATTATGTGGTTTTGGTTCCATGGTTATTGTTAGTCAGGGAAACAAGTCAGGAGAGAAGGTAGAAGAGAAACAAAAACTTTTTAGAAATCCTGTGGCAAGTAAAATTATTTTTGAAATCAGCAGCAGTTTTATGAAAATTATAACAAAAGAAAGAAAATGAAAAAATAAAACTTAAATAGGAATAAATGCAAAAACGAAAAGTATAATAAATAAATAAATAGAAACACATAATAGTTAACAAATAGGTGGGTTGCCTCCCACTTAGCGCTATTTTTAACGTCAAAAGCCTGACATAGTGCCTAGCAGCAGATTATTCGGGTGAAATATTGGGCAATTCTAAAAGTCTTAGACTATTCGTATAGTCTCTATTTTCAATGTTATTGTATATTTTTAACCGCTGCCCGTTTACTGTAAACGGGTCAGTATTTCTACCCTTAATTTCTATTGCTCCGCTAGGAAACACTCTTGTAATTTCATATGGACCTGACCATCTAGATTTTAATTTACCAGGGAAAAGCCTAAGTCTTGAGTTAAATAATAGTACGACATCTCCCACACTAAATTCTTTCCTAGATAAACGCTTATCATGCCATTTTTTAGTTCTTTCTTTGTATATTTTAGCATTCTCATAAGCATCTAATCTTAATTCTTCTAATTCATTTAAATCCAGGACTCGTTTTTCTCCCGCATCAGTGTAGTTCATGTCTAGCGTTTTAATTGCCCAATACGCTTTGTGTTCTAATTCTACTGGGAGGTGACAGGATTTTCCGAATACGAGCTTGAAGGGTGTAGTTCCTATAGGGGTCTTGTAGGCCGTCCTATAGGCCCATAAAGCTTCGTTGAGCTTTGATGACCAATCTTTCCTGGTTGTGGCTACAGTTTTTTCTAAGATCTGCTTAATTTCTCTGTTTGAGACTTCGACTTGTCCACTGGTTTGTGGGTGGTATGGTGTCGCTATACGATGTTTCACTCCATACTTAAATAGTAATTTGTCGAATATCTTTGAGATGAAATGGGAGCCACCGTCACTAATGACGAGTCTCGGCACACCGAATCTTGGAAATATTATGTTTCTAAAGAGTTTGATTACCACTCGTGTGTCATTTGTAGGAGAGGCTATGGCCTCGATCCATTTTGAAACATAATCGACCGCGACGAGTATATATTTGTTTCCAAAAGAAGATGGGAAGGGTCCCATGAAACCGATTCCCCATACTTCGAAGATTTCTACCTCTAGGATTCCTCTTTGAGGCATTTCATCGCGTCTTGAAATATTACCAGTGCGTTGACACCGATCGCAATTTCTAACAGCGATGTGGACATCTTTCCATAGATTAGGCCAGAATAGGCCGGCTTGTAAGATCTTTGCACAAGTTTTGGAAGTGCTTGCGTGTCCCTCGTAAGGAGATGAATGACAGTGGGAAATGACATCTTCTATCTCTTCTTCGGGTATGCATCAACGGAAGATTCCGTCTGGTCCTCTTTTAAACAGTAAGGGTTCGTCCAAATAGTAGTGTTTGAGATCGTGGAAGAATTTCTTTTTATGTTGGTAGGTAAGGTCTGGTGGGAGCGCGTTTGCAGCTAGATAGTTAACTATGTCGGCATACCATGGCAATCCCATGGTTGCATGGATTGCTTTTACGACTTCCTTGGGTTTTGGTTCGTTTAGGTTTAACTGAGCCAGGTCGCTCCTTATTTGGGTTATCAGTTGTTCATATGGAAAATCATCGTTAATCAGAACTTGTTCGGGTTTTATATCTTCCAATCTTGACAAGTGATCCGCTACGACGTTTTCGGTCCCTTTTTTATCCTTAATCTCTAAGTCAAATTCTTGCAAAAGTAGGATCCATCTGAGGAGCCTTGGTTTTGCATCTTTCTTATTCAATAGATATCTTATAGCAGCGTGGTCCGTGTAGATGATGATTTTCGCCCCTACTAGATAGGAACGGAATTTGTCAAGCGCGAAGACGACTGCTAATAGCTCTTTCTCAGTCGTGGCGTAGTTCATTTGGGTTGGGTCTAGCGTTCTACTAGCGTAGTAAATGGCGTGTATTTTCTTGTCCTTCCTTTGTCCAAGAACTGCGCCTACGGTGTAATCACTCGCATCGCACATGATTTCGAAGGGTAAATTCCAACCGGGTGGTTGCATGATTGGTGCGGTGATAAGGGCTGATTTTAGAGTTTCAAACGCTTTATGACAATCATTGTCGAATACGAACTCAGCGTCTTTCATTAACAGACCGGTAAGTGGTTTAGTAATTTTTGAGAAATCTTTAATGAATCGCCGGTAAAAACCGGCGTGCCCTAAGAAGCTTCGTATTTCTCTAACGGTCTTAGGTGGTCGAAGTTCTTTTATGACTTCTATTTTGGCTTTGTCAACTTCAATCCCTTTATTGGATATGACATGTCCTAGTACGATTCCTTCTCTGACCATGAAATGGAATTTTTCCCAATTGAGCACGAGGTTTACTTTTACACATCTTTCTAAGACTTTCTCTAGGTTTGATAGACATCCTTCGAAACTTCCCCCACACACTGAGAAATCATCCATGAACACTTCCATGATGTTGTCTATAAAATATGCAAAGATTGACATCATACATCGTTGGAAGGTAGTTGGGGCATTACACAATCCGAAAGGCATTCGTCTATATGCGAATGTTCCATACGGACACGTGAAGGTAGTCTTTTCTTGATCGTCAGGGTGAATGGGAATTTGAAAGAATCCGGAGTAACCGTCTAGATAGCAGAAATAGGAATGTTTGGCTAACCGTTCTAGCATTTGGTCTATGAAGGGTAGAGGAAAATGGTCTTTACGAGTGGCTTTGTTTAGTTTTCTATAATCTATACACACTCTATGTCCATTGACTACTCTTTGCGTTATTGGTTCGCCTTTTGCGTTCTTAACAACGGTGATACCTCCTTTCTTGGGCACCACGTGTACTGGGCTTACCCACTTACTATCAAAGATCGGGTATATGATTCCAGCTTCCATAAGCTTCATAATTTCATCTCTGACTACAGTGCTAAGAATCGGGTTAATCCTTCTTTGAGGTTCTCTAGAGGTTTTACAATTCTCTTCTAGCAAAATACGATGCATACAAATCGAAGGGCATATTCCTTTCAAATCAGATATGTTATAACCTAGTGCGGTTGGGTATCTCCTTAGGACGTCTAAAAGTTTTTCAGTTTCGAGCTTTCCTAAGTTGGAGTTTACTATTACTGGTCGCGTGTGTTCGGTATCAAGGAATTCGTATCTTAGATTCTTAGGTAAGATTTTCAATTCTACACTGGGGTTCTTCGGGCATGGCATATGATCGGGCGTGAGTGCTAAGCTTTCGTTTAGACTGTCATCGTTTTCGAATATTTGAGGGGTTTGTATTTCCATTATCTCATAATATTTTGTCTGTTCTGCTTCCATTTCTCTTACGCACTCGTCTATGACATCTATAAGATAGCATGTGTCGTTCATGGTTGGTGCTTGTAAGAATTGAGTAAGGATGAATTCCACTTTTTCTTCTCCAACTTTGAATGTTAGTCTGCCCTTCTTTACATCAATTATAGCTCCGACGGTGGCTAGGAAGGGTCTTCCTAATATGATAGGGGTAACTGAGTCCTCGGTTATGTCCATGATGATGAAATCGGTCGGGATATAGAATTGACCTATCCTAACTGGAACGTTTTCCAGTATACATACAGGGTACTTAACTGATCGGTCAGCTAATTGAACAGACATTTTCGTGGGTTTGAGTTCTCCCATCTCTAGCTTTTTGCAGATAGATAGGGGCATGACACTAATACTTGCTCCTAAGTCACATAGAGCTTTGTCTATGACAAACTTTCCAATATTACAAGGTATAGAGAAACTACCTGGGTCTTTTAACTTAGGAGGCATATTGTTTTGAATGATCGCGCTACACTCGGCAGTGAGTGTAACTGTTCCGTTATCTTCTATCTTTTTCTTGTTAGATAGAATTTCCTTGAGAAATTTAGCGTACGAGGGCATCTGAGTGATGGCTTCTGTAAAAGGTATTGTGATATTGAGTTGTTTTAGAAGTTCAACGAATTTCTTGAATTGGCCCATCGTTTTGGAATTTGTAAGTCTCTGAGGATACGGAATTGGTGGTTTATAAGGTGGTGGAGGTACATAAGGCTTCTCTTACTCCACTGCCTCTTGAGTTTCGTTTTCCTTTTCTTTTTCTTTAGGTTCATTGGCTTTGTCAGTCGGCTCGCTCTGTTTTTGGTACATGGCTGGATTTTCTAGTCTTGGGTCAACAGGTCCGTCGAGTTCTTTTCCACTTCCCAGTATCACAGCATTAGCATGTCCTTTTGGGTTGGGCTGTGGTTGACCAGGAAAAATTCCAGCCGGTGCTGCAGTAGGTGCTTGTTGTTGAGCTACCTGTGAAATTTGCGTCTCAAGCATCTTGTTATGGGTGGCTAAAGCATCAACTTTGCTAGTTAATTGTTTTATCTGCTCATTAGTATGCAAATTCTGATTTATAACGTCTTTATTAGTCTGAGCTTGGGAAGCAATGAAGTGTTCTATCATGATTTCTAGGTTAGATTTCCTAGGAGCATTAGGTCCATTACCAGGATGATTTGGGATAGCTTTTGGATAACCTGGTGGTGTGGCAGGAGCTTGTCCAGGCGCGTATAGCGCGTTGTTACTTTTGTATGAAAAATTCGGATGATTTTTCCAACCAGGGTTATAGGTATTGCTATAAGGGTTCCCTTGTACGTAATTTGCTTATTCAGATGGAACTCCCGTTAGAAGTGGGCATTCTGGAGCAGGATGTGATTGAAGACCACATAGGTCGCAAGTTTGGAAAACTGCAGCTAAGGTAGCTGCAGGAGTAGTGGCAAGGTTTTCTAACTTTTGGGTAAGAGCTTCCACTTTAGCATTGACTTGGTCCAGAATATTCACTTCAGACATTCCACCTTTGGTTTGGGATTTCTCCACATTAGCTCTTTCGCTTCCCCATTGATAGTGGTTCTGGGCCATACTTTCGATAAGTTGATTTGCTTCGGCATATGGTTTATCCATCAGTGCGCCACCAGCAGCGGCGTCTATAGTCAATCTTGTGTTATACAAGAGACCGTTATAAAACGTATGAATGATTAGCCATTCTTCTAAACCATGATGAGGACAGATTCTGATCATATCCTTGTAACGTTCCCATGCTTCGAAAAGTGATTCGTTATCTTTTTGTCTAAAACCATTGATGTTAGCTCTAAGCATAGCAGTTTTGCTTGGTGGGAAATATCTAGCCAAGAAGACTTTCTTCAATTCATCCCATGTGGTGATTGAATTTGAAGGAAGAGATTGGAGCCAGGCTCAGGCTCTGTCTCTTAAAGAAAAAGGAAATAGGCGCAATCGTATCGCCTCAGGGTTTACACCATTCGCTTTTACAGTGTCTGCATACTGCACAAACACTGACAGATGTAGGTTAGGGTCGTCAGTAGGAGATCCAGAAAATTGGTTCTGCTGAACGGCGGATAAAAGCGAAGGTTTCAGCTCGAAATCGTTTCGATCAATAGCATGAGCGGCAATGCTGTTGTGAGGTTCCGCTTGCGAAGGAACTGCGTAGTCCTTAAGAGCGCGAGGCGGATTTGGTACGTCAGCCATTGTCGATTCTTTGATAAATTCTGGTAACGAGATATCAGGAATTTTAGTCGGAGGAAGATTGTTGAGAGATTGGTATTCTTGAATTCGGCGTCTTAATCTTAAGTAACGCTCGATATCGTTAATTTGTAAATACAAAGGCTCGTTTTGAGAACGAGTGTTTGACATACAACAGAGGGAAATATAAAAAGTTGCCTTAGTCTAGACAACGTTGTTTTCAGAATACACTAGTGACTAAACTAAAGTCCCCGACAACGGCGCCAAAAACTTGATGTGCGATTGACCTAATGTGTCTAACGGTATCTTAACTGCAAGTGCACAGTCTATCGCGGTAGTAATAAAAAGATGTCAAACCCACAGGGACTTCGTAATCACTCTAGTGTTATAAAACAGGTTAGTTTAGCTAAGGCGGAAATTGTCACGTTTAGTTTTTTAGATGTTTAAAACTAAAGGAGAAACTAAATTCAATTAAAAGGATTATAAAATTAAAGCGGTCGGAATGTAATGTTTTGAACCTACGCGAGTTAAATTGTACCTAAGCATATAAAAATATTTAACTTAAATTATTCTGTAGTACTTATCAGTTTAAAAACCCTCGATTCACACTCTCGTGGTCTTACCTCGGATCATACTCCTAAAGCCAAATGTCTGCTCTCGCTAGCCCATAAGTGTTTAGAAAGCATATTTTTGAAAACTAAATAAATCTAATTCGTTTTAAAGCGCTCTCGCTGTATTTAAATCGAATGCCTAACTTTAGCTATCCGGTTAAAACCTCACACTCTCGTGGTCTTGATTTCTCCCTATTTTACTTTCCTTACTCTCGTAACAAAAAGCTTAATTTTTAATTATAAAAAGTCACGGCCAGAAATTAAGTTAATTAAGGTTTTAGCTTAGAAATACATTAATTCATTCGGTTATTTCATCACACCCCGACTACGGGTATTTAGCTACTCATAATGCTCGGAATTAAAATGCAGGAAATAAAATCAGAAAGCAATAACACATGCATTATAAATAGAGAACAAAAATTTAACATAAATAAATTGCAATTATATTGAATACAATAAAAACCTGAAAAGCAATAATATCCTAGATCCTTCTTCTACAAGCCGGCAAGATTGGAACGTCGGAATGGAAATTAAAATGAACGAAATGCGAAAATAGAATCGGGTTTTAAAATCGGCAGAGCTTCTGCAAGAATTTTCTGAACTGGACTCTCCCCCTTTTTCTTTCCAAGTCCAAGCTATTTATAGAGAATAAATTACAGTTGGAATTATTGATTCACGTTGCTAGATTCTTGGCTTGCTGAGAAAAATAAGGAGAAGGTGGTCTTGGTTGTTGGAGAAAAATAAGGCACACATGCATGCTGTTACTTGACCACGTCCTGTTACTTGACCACGTCCAAAACAACTGGTAATATGCTTGTTACGGTCGTGGCTGATGCGTTACGTGCAGTTTCCATGAAATAGCGCGTTACGGTCGTGGCCAATGCACGACGGTCGTAACACGCTTCTGAAGTGTCTTACGGTCGCGGCGAGGGCGTGACGACCGTAATAGCAGCAATTTTGGATTTTTTGACAGATTCATCTTTTCTCTTCTGGTCTTGGCTGCAATCTCGCACATTTCACGTTTCTTTCTAGTTTGAGCTGAGATATGTTGTACCTGCATAAAATCATACAAAACTCGGAGTATTCGGGAGTTAATCGGGTCAATATGATATAAAGCGGTTTAATTTCATGGTAAATATATGATACGATTTCTCGTCATCAGAAACCTGCAAAAAAACACAGAAATAGAGAAATCCAGATCCAATAGGGTAAAGGGATGTGGGTGGAGGCGATGGTGAAGGAGGGGTTCTCTTCAAAAATGACAGAAATATGTGAGAAACGGTTAAAGCTGTGATAAAGAAAGGAAGTGCATGGAGAATGGTGAGGATGATGATGAAGACGACGCAAGAAGAGGTTAAGATTGGTCAAGAATCGCAGGAAAATGAAAAAGAACGGGAATATCTTGGTGAATCTTTTGGTTTGGAAAGATGGTGAGTGAGGATTTAATAGTGTGTCTGAGTATGAGAGAGAACGAGAAAAGGGGAAAAATCCAAGAGCGAAGGGTTTTGTTACAGATAACATTGAGAGTGGATAGGAAAAAAACCCACAAAGGGAAAATAGTGGTGAGCCACGTGTGGTTGGAAAAAAAAGGATATGAAAAATGAAGAAAATCAGAGTAATCTCAAATCTTTTGATACTATATTGACATTTGTCAGCAAAAACATATAAGGTATTGAATGAAAAATTGAATATTATTTTTATTGAATTAAAATGAATACAAAGAAGAGTATATATAGGATCAAACTAAGAGAAATGGGCTAAGATTATAAATTGGGCCTAAAAGAGAACCTAACTAATAAGAATAATAATTTAAGTTTTAACAGTTATATAATTTTTATAAGGGAAATTCTCTCTCCACCATATAGTGGTAAGAAATACCCTATGTATTTCCGAAAAAGTCTCTAGAAATTAAAAATATATTTTTAATGCACACTTACACACATATGATTCATTCGTTTTTGAAATTCACTCTATTTTACGATAAAATTTATTTCAAAATACACTTTCGAAAATTACCAAAAATGCAGTTCCAATTATATTGACATTAAGTAATGCACTAATCAAAGTTATATCAAAATTCAGTATACTATGACAAACCCAAAATATCAATTCATATTTGAAACAAACAAAAAAACTACAAAAAAAACTCGAACATTGCAAAACACATGAAACAACAACTGCAACAAGGTACTCGGTATTCTGAAGCTATTATCATGATTAGTGTTGTTGTTGCTATCAACAAGCAAAGAAGACGAAGAAAGAGAGGTTTGAGACAAACTTAGAAACATAGGGTGCTGCAAAACCGAAAGTGTATATCTAATAACTTCCGAAAGTGTATTACCGAAATATATATTATTGTAAAATATGGCGAATTTCAAAAATAAATAAATTATATATGTATAAATACATACCAAAAATATATTTTCATTTTTTAAAAATATTTTTAAAATTTTACGTGATACGATAAAAATACATAAGATGGAAGTAAAAATCCTCTTTTTGTAAACTCTTAAATATTATCATAAATTAATAGGATCGATATTTTGAAGTTTTGAGACTTGAAATAAGTTTCTTCTCAAGGTTTTGCATTTCAATTTCGGTATATCAATTTTTGTATTAGGTTAATACTTACAGAACTTTTGGCTTTAGCCTCTTCAGATTAGTCAATTTTAGAATTGAATACTAAATTAAAGAAAAAATATTATTACAATTTTGTATGAGATGAAATGAAACGATCGACTATATCATGATTTCAACCTAGTTTTCTATTCTCGATTTGTAATATATGTTTCGTAATTTCAATTTAACTACATAGTGGAAATTTATACAAGGACATATGAGTGATTTTGAATTTACTTGTTTAAATTTATATATTAACGTAAATATCTGTCTTTATGCTATTTTTACCTTATTTTTATATATTCTCTAAGATAGTTCACAAAAATAATTTATACAAAAACAACTTGGCTTGACTTTACTTTATTTGTTGTTATGGAAATAATAATAATTTTATATTTTAACACTTCTATAGTAAATGCTTAATTAAACTGTTAAATCAAATAGATATTTTCTTTGTCTCTGAAAGTCCTATTTGAAATTTTTAGAAGTTGATTTAGTGGTTGATACTTGAGTCTTAAAAGTGTATTCTTACTAAAAAAAACTCATAAGTCTCCAAATAAAAAAAATAGTTATTTTTTCAAAGAGAAAAACTTTGTTCTCTCAAAAACTATCACTATAAGATTTTAACTTTATTCATTTCTAGTATTATCTAAATTTTAGTATACAATTAGAAAAGATAAAACTTAGGCACAATTTTTTAAGTGTGGTTTTTATTATTTTTTTAATAAAAATATGGTAAATATATAATTTTCTCATGTAAATTATTCATATTTTCACTCATTAAATGATATTTAAATATATTTGTCAAATTTTCATTGAAAAATAGTATTAAAATCACACCTAAAAAATTGTACCTAAATTTTATCCTTAAAAAAAACTTTTCAACTTTAACTATGTTTATGTTTGGCGTTCACTCTCGCACGTAGACATGATAACATAACTCGTATCCGTAGGAATCTACTCAAATTTGATGATCAAATCCGCTTGGATTTAATGAGTTTTTCTTGATTACAAAATATCATAATGGATTGGACAATGAAGATACTAATATTCACCTCAGTTATTTTATTATGTACTTAATTATTTTGTTTTGATAATATACAATGTTAAATATGTCGTTAATATTGTGATATTTTCATTTGTATTTATTATTTAAAATATTTAAAATATATTAGAAAAAATTTAAAATATTTTATTTATTATTTGTAATATAATATAATTTTTAAAAAAATTATATTTTTAATAAAAAATTCATTTTATTAAATAAATAATGACGGAGCGAGGATATGCAAAGTCAACTCAAACTATTTAACACAAATTTAAATTTTAATTCTTCATCTCCGTGAGAGATTGGAACAGAAAATGAGAATTATATAAAATTCAAATTTAAATTCAAAAGGGTTAAAATTCATCGTTGATTCACTTCTTTATCATACCTATTCACATGCTCAAAATTCAAATAGAATACAATATGAATCGTATCAATTACATTAATAATATCAATTATATTATATAATTATTTTTATAGAATTGTCATCTATCATATAAGAAAATTAATAATTCTGAAAAAACTCTTTTCTATCCTTAATGAAAGCAATTTGAGTCATAAAATTTATTTTTACAACCAATAATATCATATGGTTCAACTATAACTATATACTTAATGTTTTATGCCTTTATATTATTAGATTTTAGATTAAATGATGATGTCATATGACTCAATTGCAATTTTTTTCATCTTTTCCCTTTTTTTCAATGTGGCTCTATTCTAAATTTTAAATTTAAATTTTAAATTTTCTTCTCTCTCTTTGTCATTTCTCTATTTCTCTATCTAGAAGTGCTTATGTACCTTATCATCCTTCTCCCTCTTCTTCTTTCTTCTTCCTCTTCTTTGCAAGATTTTGGATATATGAATTTTGAGGTGGTCAATCATGGTGCATTTTTTGAATGGGACTCTTCTAATGAAATTTCGTTTAGTTCAAAGCTTAAACATGGACGAGGGAAAGAAAGGAACACCAAAGACTGCTTAATAACATAGATATCTGAAATATTTCACTTCAATTTAGATTTTGATTGTGTAACATTGTCTAATTAACATTTTGAATATTGTCAATGTTTCACTATTATTACAATGTTGTTTGGTTGCGGTTGTGAAGCGAGATTGATTCAGGTACAAAAGGGTATGGGATATGAACCGTGATTTGTCTGTCAAGATTATTAGGAACATTGATGCATAGTGTAAGAACAAACACTTTTGAGAGAGACACACACTACTTCTCCACCTAAAACCTTAAGGTGATAGGTGAGTGAGTTCTTCCACTTATATATACTTAAGTTTCCACATTCATATCCAATATAAAACTATTTCCCCACTTATTCACGCTTGTTATATTATTTCAACAGCTATGACTATTTGACAACTTACTCTAAACCTATGTGCTATGGTGATGGGCAATATAGGGATGAAAGTGAATGGTGGATGCGTCCTTCTGGTCTATTCCTCTCCAAAATAATTCAAGGTCGTCGTATATATTGTCATGTGGCTAACCAGGAAATACAACTTTTTCATTGTATAGCAATGGCACTAATGTCTTTTGGGATTCTTGAGCCAGTTTTTTTATCTGTATTTTACTTTTAACTTATGTAAAGTGGGTATAGCTTTAACTAAGTAAGATCTGTAACATTGAGTTATGGATCAAAACGTTTTGTAACTATATTTTGGCCCATTTCCTTATTATGTGTTTATTTATATTGATGCTACATGTTTAGTGTTTTGTATTCCATATAATAATAATAATAAATAGACAAAATACTCATTTTGATCTCTTAATTATACCCTTGGGTTCACATTGGTCCCTTAATTTTTTTTTAGGTCATTTTGGTCTCTTAACTTTCAAAATGTTTCATTTTAGTCTTTTTTTTTCTAATTAGCGACAAATTTAGCGACGTATTTTAAAGTTTTTCCGTCGCTAATTAGACATAAAAGGACTAAAATGAAACTTTTTAAAAGTTAAGAGACCAAAATGACACGAAAAAAGTTAAGGGACCAATGTGAACCCAAGGGTATAGTTAAGTGACCAAAATGAGTATTTTGCCTAATAAATAAAAGTTTAATGCAACACTAAAATATTAATAAAATTATAATTTTGAAGTCATGTATACTTAAATCAAAATATATATAGAATTTTTATTTTAATAATTTCAATTTGCATCGTATCATAAATTTTATTTTAAATATATGTATGTTACCGATCATCTCAGTCCGATTCAGTTGAAACTTTAAACTTTAAATTCATAAATATATCAGATTAATGTTTTGTCTGACTTTAATGCCTTACTTATGAAATAACAGTTTCACAGTTTTTCGTCTCTTTTGTAATGATGGTGGATATCTCGGCATAAAAATGTCAAGTTTCTTGATATTTCTTTTGTCTTGTTGTCCATATTTAAAATTATGATTTTACATGCAAATATTCAATTCAGTCATTTTTTAATAAAAAATGTTGTGAGCAATGTCTATCAGCTATAGGTGAATTTGGAGGTTATAAAAATAAGAGTGAAACTCATTGTGGTCCTAATAAATATTTTGGAATTAAGTCTGGCTTCTCATAAAAATAATTCAACTTTAGTTGCTGCCAAAATTAAATTAGAACAATTTAATCCCTACTTCAAATTTCATCTGAACTTATTCTGTGGTGTAAATCCATTGCGGTTATAATAAAAAAATTTGAATTTAATTTGTTTTGCCAAATAAATAGTTCGATTTTTAATGATTGAAAATAACTAATTGAGATAATTTAATCCCTACTTCAAATTTTATCCAAAAACTATTTCTTTTTGGTGTGTTTTATGATTTTTTTGTGTGTTGTATGTTTTTTTATTTACATTTTTATTATATTTTAAAAATAAAAATGTGTATATTACATTAGTATTCATGTAAACATACACCAATATCATATGAATACACGAGTAATTATATCATATAAATATATAGAGAATCATATCAAACTCCGTGCAAACGCACAAGTTTTTATATTTTTTGTATAATTAAAAAAAATAAATATAAAACTTTTGTTAGTTGAACTACTGACTTTTTATTTTTTATATTTTAAATCATAGTTCAAAATTTAATAAACACAACATTAAACTTCATTCTTTTAAATTATTCTCTTTTTGCACTTTTATGTAAAAAAAAAATCTACTAATTTTTAATTAATTCTAATTTTAGATATTTATTTGTCTCATTTATTAAGCTTTATAAACCCTTTTATTATTACAATTCTATCTACTCAAAAAAAAAACTTCTATTTTTATATAATTGTTTTTTTACAAAGTATGTGTTTAATAGTTTTTCTTAATAATAATTGTTTTAAAAAACTTATACAATTATCTTCTGGTATTTTTTTCCAATAATATTTTAATATTTTCTAATTCATTTGAATTTCTATTTTCATTTAATTTTTTTGAATATTTTATTATATTTTAAAAATAAAAGCGTGTTTATTACACCCGTACACATGCGAACGCACAGGTATCTTACTAATTTTAAGATAAAAACATATTTGATATTTAACACGTGTCAGTAGCACTGACACAAATTTGATATTTGCATTCATTTTCTAAAATTCTTAATAGTATGAATGTCAATCTTGTATTTAGTGTTTGGGATTTTCTAGTACACCTTTATATGAGTGGAAAAAAATCTTTGAAAATTTCAAAATACTATTTGGATATACCCGAATGAATTTCTATATTTTATTTTTAAAAAGTTTTCAGACATTTATATCCAAAATAATCTAATATTTCGTCTTTAGAGAGTTTTCAAATATTCATATCTTAAATAATTTAATATCTCAATTTTACTTTAATTTTATCTTTAATTTAATTTATAAATATTTTAAATCTGAATGATATTATTTATTTTAAATATATACAATTTTATTGCTTTTATTTATTTTTACTATATGTTTAGAAAGAAATAGTTATAGTTTTAAATTAAGACTTAAATTAAAATATATAAAAAAATTATATATTTTAAAGCATAATTTCTCCACTTTATTTAAAAAATAAAAGTTATATTATAAATTTGTTCTAGTTATTTGAATAAATTGTACGAAAAAAACAGCGAGAAGACAATAAAGTTGCTATTTTAATTTGGGATAGTTTTAAAAGAATATAATAAAGTTGTTTTGAAACTTTAAAGTCTAAATAATTTTTTCTAAATAAAAATTTCTATTGTAATTTATAATTTATTTCTAGTATATTATTTTGATAATTGATCATTTTAAAAAGTTAATAATAATTAGAAATTTTAATTTTAATTTCAAATGGTATGTTTAATTCAGATATACATATTTGAAAACCCCTTGAAAATAAAATATTAAATTATTTCAAATATGCATATCCGAAAATCCCATGTTCGGATATGCATATCCGAAAACCTCCTGAAAATGAAATATTGAATTTGTTTGGATATGCATATTCAAATTAAAGTAGTATAACGAAAATTTCGCCAAGAGCTCCTAAGAAGATATAAGGGTGGATAAAGAAACCCCTTGTTTATGAGTGATGTGTGTTGTGTTGTATTGTATAATTGAAAGTTTGCAATATCATTTGGGCCCTTTATGTTGTAAATCAACAGTTTGGAGGATTTTACTTGTTAATCCCATTGTTATAGTTGGCACTCTCAAAGTGCATAAAAAAAAATCAAAATAGTCTAACTCAACTATTTTACCATTTTTCAAAATTTCTAATAAAAAACCGAGTTTTTCTAAATTCCAGGACAATACCGGAGATTTCGAGGCGAAACTAGAAATTTACACATAAAAGTAAGAATTTCAGGTAAATTAGAGAAATTTCTGGTAGACTTTCACGAAAATTCTAAATTTTTTGGGAGAATTTCACGGAAACTTCAGAATTTCCAATACTTCTTACTGGAAATTTTGAAATTTTTGATGTTTCAGAATTTTTTAAATTTTTTTTTGAAAATTTGCAATTTTTGGCAGTTCAGAATTTTTTGAAAAATACAGAAAATTTTTAGAAATTTCCGGTAGTTCATATTTCAACTAATTATTTTTCCTTTTTTCATTTTTCCAGTGAAGACCATGGGTAAAGACGGTACCATTGAGGGTCGGTCGACAGATAGAGCGAAAGTTCAGGCTCGGGCTGATGAGGCACATGTTTCCCAGTTACGAGATGGACAACGTCCTCTGACTGATTCTCACCGAAAAATGATGGTTGAGCAGACGCAATTTTGTGCACCCCGACGCAGTGGTAGAGATTATGTGGTTGTTGAGGAGGTACAAGCTCCTGAGGAAGTACATGTGCTTGTGGTTGAGAAGGTACATGTACCCGTTGTTGATGAGGTACCCGTTGATGAGGTTGTTGTGGACGATGTTGTTGTTGAGAAGGTTTCTATGGAGGAGGTAGATGTTGAGGAGGTTCATGTGGCGACTGAGCAGGTTGTTATGAAGGAGGTAGCTGATGAGGTGTCTCTAATGATACAGATGTCAGGACTTGTGCGTCCATATAGCCATCAATTTACATTGATGGTGCATTTCCAGAAGGACCTACAGACAGGTATGTGCTCATAAGGTATGCTACCATGTCATATACAGAGTATGGCAGGGCAAGGTATATATATTTTTTTTTTTTTTGCAAATGATTGATTATGGATCGATCAAGTATTGAAAGTTTATTGATATTTTTTACCTTTGTTTTGTACAGGAGCGTCTGACGCCGAAGGTCACATCCCATGGTTCGAAGTTGAAGAACTTCCCATAGGATCTGATGCTTGAGCAGGTCAGGCGTACTGTCAGTGATTTTAGTCTCATGGAGTTCGATGGCTGCTCACTAACCAAGCTGGATGCCTCCCTCATGTCACCTTTTTTTAGCGGTGGCATTCAGAGACATCATCCTTTCATCTTCTATTTGGGGAGATGACTATCACATTGGATGATACCTCCTCATTGTTTCATCTTCCCATCGTTGATACATTCTTCACAGGTCCTCATATTAACCAGACAACGGTGATACAAGTTGTAGAAGTGTTGGAGGTCAGTGAGGTTTTGGTGCTTGAAGAGTTTTGCTTTAACAAGGGACTTCACCTACGGAGGTCTTGGCTGAGGGAAAAGTATCATAATCACATCTTAGAAGAGAGGTATGAGGCTGCGGCTAAGACATACATGCTACATTTGATGGCATGTACTCTCTTTGCAGACAATATGGTGTTTACATTGATGTTCGATACTTGTCGTTGCTCAGTAGCCTGGACACTCCATGTTGGGCTTAGGGAGTGACAGTGTTAACCATGTTGTACACGACACTTGAAGTTGCTTCCTAGCCTGATACCAGACAACTAGCTGATTGTTTGGGCCCATTACAAGTATTTATTATTATTTATTTGAGTCTATAAGTTATTTGTTACATGGAATATTAATTAGTTTTTATTTATCCAGTGTTAGATATACAAGTATTTTCCCCACATCTATGACAGGAGACTAGTGCATGTTCTAATAGATATTTCACGCGCGAGAAGAGTTGGAAATCAGTTCATGGTGGTATTGTAGAGTACAAGAGGAGGCTTGACACTCTGACAGTTGATGATGTCGACTGGACACCATATACAGGTCATCGGGCCTATCGTCCATTTGACGATACTTCTTTGTATTCAGGTCATATGAGGTGGGAGAACCATGAGGCTAGACACTTTCCTGAGAGGTGTCTACGAAAATATGGTTATATTCAAGGTATCTCTCGTCCAGTTCTAGAGAATCCACCTAGTGGCATTGACAGATGGTTTCAGAGTCACATCATCAACTTTGCCCGTGACATCTGAGCTAGTGCAGTTACAGTTAAGTACGTTTCACAGTACGAGGATGGTTATTTGGAGTAGTATCACAATATATCACACCATCGCCTCATATCACCGATTGTAGGGTCTTTAGATGCTTTTGGGTCTTCTCGTGCTAGGGTTGTGATGTTGATGTACAAGTTGACGAGGTTCCGCCACCACCACCTCTACTTGGCGTTACTGACTAAGATATCCGCCTCCAGTTGATTGTAGTTATTGCGGATAACCTCACGAGTTTGGTAAACCCGGATGGTGAGGTTTTTACAAGTTTATCTAAGATAGCAGACATAACCTGCGGGGTCCGTATGTAGATCTATTATATTTTGTTTGTATTATGTGTATATTTTGTGACACAAACTTATTATCACGGTACTTATTTATTGTATGATATTTTGGGGAACATAAAGAGTACAACAAACATAAATTAAAAATAACTAAACATGAAAACCTATGTACTATTAGATGATTCTGGACGTTTTAGCATCTTGATTATGTCGTCGACGAATCTTGTTATCTGCGCATCCAACTCGATCAGACCCTTGATTATCTTACGTCAAAAGGATTTCCACATGGCCTTCACATTTTCACCGGTCTTCAACTCAATAATATTGTATTTCACCCTTCCATTTGTATCAATCCAATCTTTTCAAAATTTGATCTTTCTCGCCCTTCTATTATCGGTATCAAACAACAATTCATGCAACTTGTCTTTCAAGTTGGCGAGAGATGTGGTGCCATCTGATAGCTTGAATTCATCAAGAGGGTTGATTCCGTTGAAATACACTTCAGCCATAATCAGAATTGAGGATGGTGCATTTTTTGAGATGTCGTCCTCTATAACCGACGTCCCTATTTATACAAATTTATATTCATTCTCGATCACACAAAAGTGTCGTTGCAATCAGAATCCTCCAAAAATGTCAGTAAAATCTTGATCGTTAAAAAATTCTAAATTAATACACTATCAAAAATTTCAATATAAAACAAAACTTTCGATATAACATAGTAAATTTGAAATTTCCAAAATAAAATTATCCTTACCAAAAAATTTATACGTATCAGAAATTCCATAAACTTGTTTATGTCTCATTATAGTTACTTTTTTCAAAATATTTTTATATTTAAGTTATTTATCGTTCTAAAATATTAATGCAACATACTTTTATTATTATTATTATTATTATTATTATTATTATTATTATTATTATTATTATTATTATTATTATTATTATTATTATTATTATTATTATTATTATTAATAATTAGAAATCAAAATATCATCTGCATTAAATTATTGATATTAATTTTTTGAATCAAATAAGATTACAATGAATTGAAATCTAAAATCTCTGTTTATCATCTCATTTAAGTGTTGAATTATTATTTTTTTTCTCCGTCAAATTATTTAACAGTTAAAATTTTACTCTTTAAAAATAAATAAATAAATAAGATGTCGTAAGTTATTATTATTATTATTATATTATTATTATTATTATTATTATTATTATTATTATTATTATTATTATTATTATATTTTTAATTATTGTATTTTTAAAATAATTTAAAGGAGAATTTTTTATTTTTTAAAGCTGAACTGCCCTGGATTTGGATTACCGTGACTTATTTATTGTATTTAAAGTCACCTAATTAGTGATATGAGGACAAATAATTTTTTTCTTATTTTGAAAAAACCGGTGATAGATTATTTTTACGCATTTAAAAAAATTTAAAGAGTAGAACTGCTAGTTATCTTCATGTTAATTTTACGATACTATTGATATGCAATCTAGATAGGGAACACAACAGAATCATTGTTACTGAAATAGTTTGGTAAAATTTTCATTATTCATGATGGTACCTGATCTGACCTGATCAGAAGGTTTGGACCGTCACGGCTGGCTCCGAGCAGAAGGTTTTTTGAACGAGGAGGGGGGGGGGGGTACCTGCAAGGCACTCCGATGCTAAAGTCAGTGGGAGTACGAGCAGATAATAGAGTTGAGGTTAGAATGATGAATACCTGACCCTCTGGAAACAGAGGGTATTTATAGCCCCCAGCGCTGGGCCAAGGTTCCTCCATTGGGCCGGGCGGATTTGGCCCAATGGAGGAACTGCCAGGTTCTACGTGGGTAGTGGGGACCAGCACGTGGTCCCCTTCCTGGATGTGCTGCGTGAAGTGCGGGCGGACGAAGACGCGGTCTTTCCGGAGTATCGTTGGGGGAACGTTGGACTGAGTCTGCCCTAGTTGGGATGCTCGAGACGGCATCGAACTGGACAACATAGTGTCGAACTGGACGTTAGGATGTCGAGCAGGACGACAGGGCGTCGAGCTGGACGACAGGAGGTGGAGCTGGACATCGTAATGTGAGCTAGACAGCGGGATGTCGAGCTGGACATCAGGATGTCGGGCACAGATGTGACTCCTTTGCCCGGCGTGGACCTCCGTAAGTCCTTTTGGATTGGGCCTTAGCAACGCTTTTGGGCCTGTCGGGCCCAGTCCAGAACAGGAGCCCCCCAAGTCGTGGTTCCTTGGCGAGGAGCCATGACTTGAACCAAAGTTATTCCCTCGTTGAGGTCTCGTGCCCGGGGTAGACGTGGGTGGCCCTCGAGGGGCCTCCTCTTGTCGGGCTCGAAGACGTCCTCGGAGATGGATGCGCGGGGAGTCCTTGCCGGGCGCGTTGGTCGAGCACACGAGGCATCTTTCGGGAATTGTGCCGCCACCCTATGGGAGTAGGGCCATCATTGTGTTGGGAGCAGCGCGTCGAGGAGATGGAGTCCGTGGTTGCCCGAGGTGACGTTTGGTATTCCACGTCATCACTATAAATAGGAACCTTGGGCCCCATAATACGTTTTCCGTTCTCCGTGCTCTCTCTGTTGCCGCTCTCAACACTTTCTCCAGTTGTGATTTCCCGTCTCAGATTCTCCCATTTCTTAGCCAAATCCCACACTTTGATCCAAGTAAGTGATCTACTTCCTTCTTTTTTCCGTTTAGAATGCATGATTCCTGGAATTTGTAGATGTTTTAGGACCGTGCGCGTGGGATTAGCCCGGTGAACTCGTGTTTTGCCCGACATATTCACGTCTAGGACCGGCGAATGCATGTTTGTGGTCGACACATTCATAGTTTTAGGTGAAAAACTTCAGAGCTGCCCGGGGTCTTCATGATCCGGGGCGCCTGATGCATGATCATGCCCGGTATGTTCATGGTCGTGGCCGTGGGCTTCATAGTGCGGCTCGCCATGTTCATACCTCGGGTCGACATGCTTGAAGAGTGGCCGCGCAGTTGGTTTGAGGAAGAACGCCGGGTTCAGGAGAGTCGGGGAGGCATCCATTTGTGGAAACGGACTTGTGTAGTTGTGTATGGGACGACGTGATTTTGTCAAGCATAGGACTTCGTGCTCAACTGATTGGTTTCCCGTGCCCTGCAGGTAACCATGGCGGACGAGCCGAGCTCCTCCGGACATCGTGATCGCGAAGAACAGAGTGCCGACGAGTCGGCCACCCTGATTGATACCGTGACCGACCCATTGCTGGAATGGGTGGGTGTCGAGCCGCGGGGGACAGCGTCGATATATAGCCGGGATGACCGACATCCATTCACTGTCATTGAAGAGGGTCAAGACCAGCCCGATTCCCAGCAGAACTTCGTGGTCATGCTACCGTCGACAAATGCAAGAATTTGCTCGGTTTTTGTGAACTACAGCCTCGCGATGTATGAGATCGCGTTTAAAGACTTAGGGCTGCGGCTGCCGTTCACAGATTTTCAGGCCGGGGTCTTTATGCACTTGGAGCTGGCCCCGTCCCAGCTACACCCAAACTCTCTCGCCTTCATCCGGGCGTTTGAGTTGACGTGTCGCTACTTAAGGATAGGGGCGACCATCCCTCTTTTCTTTCGGGTATTTCACCTGCAGCGTCAGTCCCGAGGAGGGAAGCACATCTGGGTGTCCCTGAAGCAGTCGAGGAGACTGTTTAAGATGTATATGGACTCCGTGAGGGGGTTTAAGGATAAGTGGTATGTGGTACGCCCTATTACCGACTCTGCTTTAGATTCCCTTTTCGAGGAGGAGGGGCCAGTCAGCGACGACGACGGGGAAACGATGGTGGCCGACGACGGGAGCCCTGTGTTGGGTCGTAGGGCTAAGTTCCCGGTGTACTGGATGTCCCGACATTACGAACACGGGACAGGTTATTACCATACCGCTGTCGGGGACATGTGCTCGGAGGATCAGCGGGCGTACGAGGCTCTTTGCCGGTTTGTCGACAGTTTTCATCCCGCCCGATGGGTTACGAGGGAAGGGGATGATATCCTCGACAAAGACGGTTACCCGACATTCGAGTCTCGCCCGATCGACACCAAGGCGCTGGTGGAATGTTCGACTTACAGGCAGGCCGCCCGCCTGTTAGGTTGTTTGCTTGAAATTTTATTCGTCGTTTACTCATGCAGTTTGCTCGATACTGACTTCTCCTTTATTTCGTGCAGGTACGATGGCTAGCCGACACGAAAGGCTCCTGAAATTATCAACCGACCAGAGGCGAGGCAGGAGGGTCGTGAAGCCCCCGCAGACGACGAGAATGGGTCCCCCAGCCGGTCAAAATGTTCCTCAGCAGGTGAGGGTGGATTCGCCATCGAGCTCTGGTCCTACGTCGGATCCAGAGGTCGAGGAGATCGACCCCAGCGCAGTTTTGACGCAGAGGAGGAGGACCCGTGTAGAGGGTGGTTCGACTGTCGGCGAGGACGCCGGCGCTGTCAAATCTTTCGCCTTCCCTCCTTGTTTCGAAGAGTCGGGCTTTTTCGAGCGCTTCCCCCCGACAGTGGTTGCCCATGAGGCCGAGGCCATAAAGAAGATGAGTAAAGAGGAAAGGAAGTCGTATCTGGCCGCCAGCGTGGACGGGCTGGTAAAGATGGCCGAGATAGCCTTGGTGCTATCTGAGGATGGAGGGGATGCTGCCCGTGTTGAAGAACTCGAGCAGGAGAAGGCGGCCCTGACTGCGAGCTCGCGGAAGTTGAAAGTCGCTCTGGAACGCTCCGAGGGGATGTTCCGAGAGCAGACCGCGATTCTTGATGCTGAGAGGGAGATGCTGACCCTGGAAAAGGAGAAGTCGGGGAGGTTGACTGAGGAAGGGGAGTTGCTCCGGAACGACAGGGATCGCTTGGCCGCCGAAGTCGAACGCCTGGGTAAACAGGTCGAGGAAATGAATGCTGTCCTGCAACCTGCCGAAGATGAGCCCGAGGACATAGTGACTTTGAAGAGTCGGGCGGAGCTGGTCGCCCACATCCGGCTCCTCGAGGCGGACTGCGTCGGTGCTCTGGAGGACGGGTTCAATTCTGCAGTCGATCAGCTCTCATTGCTAAACCCCGGTCTGGTTACTAAGGGTATCGGTCACACACACCGGGTTGTAGGTGGCATGATCGTTCCTCCGCCCGACTCTCCTGGCGTCGACAATGATGATTCTGTGGAAGTCTGAGTAGGATAGAGGGCCTGCGTGCTCTTGATATTTGTACTCTTTGGGCCTGCGTGCCCGTTTATTGTATGTTATAAACATCGCCGGCCTTCTTGGTCGGTTTAATATTATTTTGTTGCCTTCGGGCGTTTATACCTTGTTATTCATTTTGGAATTTTTTGCCCTTGTTTGAAATCACATGCTTGTATGAATTTAGCCTAAGTCCCGGGCCCGAGGAGTGCCCGTAGGTGGCTTTGATTTGGCGAGCGAATATGCTCGTCTCCATTTGTATGCAATCTCGGCCCTATTCTGATTGGCCGGGGTTGCCTAAGTGTTGCGCTCGAGGGGAGAGGTTTTCTTTTGACCCTTGTAGATGTCCCGTTATTCTTGATGGAATGTCGGGCAATTCGGAGCGAGGTTGCTCAGTCGGGCGTGGAGCCCGTTAGGGACGATTCGCCCTTGGCGTGAACTACCCATCGCGAGCTGGGTGTTCTGCCTTATGGGTACGACGACGGTGGGGCTCGGTGCAGCTGTCCACGTCGGGCACTATCGATCGTCAACGTTTACCGCGCGATGCCGTGCCATTTTGGTCGTGTGTCGGGCCTGTACCTTAGCCTTAACGAAATTGGACGTTTTTCCTCGTTGCCCGAGCGTGGTTGCTGTTGGTCGAGGGTCCTAGGTGTCGACAGTTTCTAACTGTAGTACTGCTTCAGCTTAGCAGCATTCCAGGGTCTTGGTAATGGCTCTCCGTTTAACTGCTCGAGGTAGTACGCCCCGATACCCGTGGTGCCGTGGACGCGGTAAGGTCCTTCCCAGTTCGCGGCCAACTTCCCTTCGCGGGAGTCTTTCTGGTTCCTGCGTAGTACCAGGCTGCCTATTTCGAACTCGCGTTTGATGACCTTGTCGTTGTGGCGTAGAGCCACTCGTTGTTTTAGGGTGGCTTCGCGCAGGGCAGCCCCCGATCGGATTTCCTCGACTAGGTCGAGTTCATCCCTTAGTGCTTCGTCGTTCATTTCTTCGTCGAGGGGTTCCTCCGTTCGTCGGGATGGTTCCATGATTTCGACCGGGATGACGGCTTCGGTGCCGTAGGTCAGTCGGAATGGTGTTTCCCCAGTCGTTGAGTGGGGTGTGGTGCGGTATGCCCAGAGGATGCTGTGGAGCTCCTCGACCCATCCTCTTTTGGCTTCGCCGAGTCGACGTTTGAGCCCTCGGAGGATGACTCTGTTCGCGGCCTCGGCCTGCCCGTTGGTCTGAGGGTGTTCGACCGACGTGAAGTGTTGTTTGGTCCCCAGTTTGGTGATGAAGTCTCGGAATCCGTGGTCGGTGAACTGGGTACCGTTGTCGGTCACCAGTGCCTGCGGAATTCCGAACCTGGCGAGCACGTTTCTTTTGTAGAAACGGAGGATGTTGTGTGAGGTGATTTTTGCGAGTGCCTCGGCCTCGATCCACTTCGTGAAGTAATCCACGGCGACGATTAGAAATTTGTTCTGGTAGGTTCCTTGCACGAAGGGTCCGAGGATGTCCATGCCCCACCAGGCGAACGGCCATGGGGACGACAATGTGTTCAGCTCGTGTGGGGGGGCGAGGTGCATATCCCCGTGCTTCTGGCACTTGTCACATTTTTTCACGTGTTCCTTGGCGTCCTGTTGCATCGTCGGCCAGTAATATCCTGCTCGGAGGGCTTTCCTCGCCAAGGATTTACCGCCCATGTGCTGGGCGTTGATACCTTCGTGTATCTCCCGCAGTACGTCGGGGATGGCGGACTCGTCAATGCATTTCAGGAGGGGAATGGAGAATCCTCTTCGATACAGTTTCTGCTCGAGAACAACATAGGAACATGCTCGTCGCTTGATTATGGCAGCGTCGGCCTGGTTCGACGGGAGTTCTCCCTTTGTTAGGAAATTATAAACCGGGGTCATCCAAGACGTGGCATCCCCGATGGCGTGGACCTCGACCGTGGTCGAGGGTGGATCGATGCTCGGTCGTGCCAGAGATTCCTGGATGACAGATTTATTCCCGCCTTTCTTTCGTGTGCTCGCGAGTTTGGACAATACGTCCGCCCTCGTGTTTTGCTCGCGGGGAACATGAGAGATTTCTGCTCGTACGAACTTTGCCATGTGTTTTTTGACTAAGTTCAAGTACTCAATGAGGTTGTCATTCTTGGCCTGGTAGCTTCCTTGTACTTGGGAAGCGACGAGCTGGGAGTCAGTGTAAATTTGAACTTCGCGGGCTCCTAGGTCCTCGGCCAATCTCAGTCCTGCGAGAAGGGCTTCGTACTCTGCCTGGTTATTTGACGTCGGGAAGGAGAGAACCAAGGAGTGCTCGATTACCACGCCTTCTTCGTTTTCCAGGAGGATCCCTGCGCCGCTTCCAGACGAGCTGGAGGCTCCGTCGACGAAGACGGTCCACTTGTGTTCCTTCCCCGGGGGAATGTCATTAGTGGTCATCTCCGCGACGAAGTCGGCCAGGGCTTGCGCTTTCAGGGCCTTTCTGCTCTCGTACTGAATGTCGAATTCAGAGAGTTCTAAGGACCACTTCAGCATTCTGCCCGCCATGTCTGGCCGACCCAGGAGTTGCCTCACCGGCTGATCGGTTCGCACGATGATGGTGTGCGCTAGAAAGTAGTGTCTGAGCCTCCTCGCAGCGTTGACGAGGGCCAGAGCAACCTTTTCTATTTGTTGGTATCTGCTCTCGGGGCCTTGTAAGGCTTTGCTTGTGAAGTAGACAGGTTTCTGCCCGTCAGGGGTCTCGCGGACGAGAGCTGCGCTGATGGCTTCGTAGGAAACTGCCAAGTATAGGTACAGTGGTTCACCGTCATCTGGTCGGGACAACACGGGCGGTTGGGACAGGCACTGCTTCAGATGGCGAAGTGCGTGCTCGCATTCCTCGTTCCATTCGAAGGCTGCTTCCTTTCGAAGGAGTTTGAAGAAGGGGAGTGCGTGCTGAGCGGATTTCGCGACGAAGCGGGATAGTGACGTCAACATGCCGTTCATTATTTGTATCGACTTCTTCGACGCTGGTGTCGGGAGGTCGGAGAACGCCTGACACTTGTCGGGGTTGGCTTCAATTCCTCGTTCTGTTAGATAGAATCCGAGGAATTTTCCTGCCTTGACCCCGAACGTGCACTTCTCGGGGTTGAACCTCATTTTGCATTGTCTTGCCTGGGCGAAGACAGTCTTGAGATGAGCTGCGTGATCGGTGTCTGCTCGAGATTTGACGATCATGTCGTCCATATATACCTCGAGCATGTCGCCGATCTGTTTGTTGAACACTTTGTTCATCATGCGTTGGTAAGTCGCACCGGCGTTCTTCAGTCCGAAGGGCATTACGTTGTAGTAATAGTTGCCCGAGCTGGTCATGAACGCCGTGCAGCGTTTGTCGCCCAGGGCCATTGGGATTTGATTGTATCCCGAGTAGGCGTCCATGAACGACAAAGTCTTGTAGCCGGCCGAATTGTCGACCAGCATGTCAATGTTAGGTAGAGGAAAGGCATCCTTCGGGCAAGCCCGGTTGAGGTCGGTATAGTCAACACACATTCTCCATTTTCCATTATTCTTTTTGACAAGTACAACATTTGACAGCCAGGTGGAATACCGGGCTTCAGAAATAAAATTTGCCTCTAAGAGGTCTTTTACAGCTTTTTCAGCAGCCTCCGTTTTTTCTGGAGACTGCCTACGCCTACGTTGTACTACGGCCTTGGCGGCTGGATCAATGGCGAGGTGATGACAGGCGACCTCAGGGTCGAGTCCGGGCATCTCTGCAGTGCTCCAGGCGAAGAGATCAGCATTCTCGCGCAGACAGGCCTTGATTTGCTTCCTGGCCAAGTCGGGGAGGTCCTTGCCAATCTTCACTCCCTTGGTCGGGTCTGCTCCGAGGGGAACGAGTTCGAAATCGCCGTCCGGAATAGGTCGGAGGGGGATTTGCTCGCTGCTGGATGGCTCGTCTTGGTCGAAGCGAGCGTCGAGGGCTATGGAGTCGACCTTTGGTGGAGCCTTCTGAACTTCTGCCTCGGGAGATGCTCTGTCGGGCTCTTGCTTTGTCTTCTTGATGGGCCTTGTGCTGGTACCCACGTCGACGGTATCCCGTCCTCTTGAAGCGGCGTTGAAGCACCTGCGGGCAGCGGCGAGGTCGCCCTGGATGGTGGCTACCCTTGCCCTTTTGGTATAGAACTTCATTTTTAGATGGACAGTTGAGGGAACCGCTGTCAGCTCCGCCAATGTCGGCCTCCCCAAGATGCAATTGTATAGGGACGGGCAGTCAATGACGAGGAAGCGGACCTTCACCTGTCTTGTAGCTGTTCCTTCCCCGAACGTCACGAGGAGCTCGACATATCCCCACGGTTTGGAAGTCGAGCCGTTGAAGCCTTGAAGGTCCAAACCTATATACGGAGACAGGTGTGAGTCATCCAGTTGCAAGGTCCGGAACAGCTGGGTGTACATCACGTCGACAGAACTCCCTTCGTCGACCAGGATGCGATGTACGTCAAAATTGGCCATCTTCGCCCTTATCAGCAAGGGGATGACTGCGTTCGGGGCTCCGCCGGGGAGCTCTTCTAAGTAGAAGGTGATGGGCTCTGATCTGCCCTTCACTATTTCGAAGTCACAGTTTGTGGAGGAGCTGCGTCGACCAGTTCGTCCAACTTCCTCTTGGCTGAGTTGATGGTGAGGTCGTTGAACCCGCCCCCGTTGATGACCATGGCGGAGGGGAAGTATTCCCACCTGCTGTGTGTCGTCAGGGGCTCCTGCAGGAGCTCGGGAAGTTCGAAATCCTCTGGCCTGGTTACCGAGAAGGCGGTCTGGATTGGCACCGACTCGTCAGATGGTCGGGCATCTTCTTCGAGCTCCTTTGCCTCGCGGGCGTCACGTCGGGGAGCGTCGTTTCGCCTGTACTGTGCAAGCCTCCCTCCTTTGATGAGGGTTTCAATGGCGTCCTTCAGGTGGACGCAGTCCTCTGTCAAGTGACCATGACTCCTATGGTATTGACAGTATTTGTTTTTGTCTACTCCTGGCTTGGCAGGAGCTGGCCGGGGACGCTTGACGCCACCGTCTTTAAAATCTGTGCTAGCACACTCCGCCAGAATACGCTCGCGGGAAGCCGTGAGCGGAGTGTACTCGGTGAAACGGCCCGAGGGGCCTCTTTGTTCCCGGACCTCCCGGGGTCTATCTTCCTTCCTCTTCTCTCCGGTCCGTCGGGGAGGAGGGTCTTGTCTCGAGCTGCTGCCATGATTGCGAGCCCTGGAGTCTCGTGCCCTGTTGGCAGCTTCTCTCTCCTCTTAGTCCATGTATGCTCGGGCTTTGTCGAGGAGAGCATCAAAAGTTGCAGGTGGCTCAATACCCACAGCTTTTCTGAATTCTGTGCCGGGGAGGAGGCCTCTCTCCAGCAAATATCTTTTCATATGGTCCGCGCAGGGGACCTGTATTGCTTCCCGATTGAAGCGGTTGATGAATTCCCTCAAGGTTTCATCATGTCTTTGAATGATGGCCTCGAGGGCTGCCTCAGTCTTCGGGTGGCGACGGGAAGCCGTGAAGGAACTGATGAACTGGTTCTTCAGGTTCCGCCACGATGTAATTGAGCCCGGGGCGAGCCCTTTATACCAGTCCATGGCCGCCTTCCTGAGAGTAGTGGGGAAGAGACGGCACTTGATGGGCCCCCCGACATTATGATAATGAAGCATGGCTTCGAACCCGTCGATGTGGTCGACCGGGTCTGCCACGCCGTCATACTCCTTCAGATGTGGGGGCTTCTCCATGCCCGGGGGAATAGGTGCATCCATGATGGCCTGCGACAGGGGACCGCGGGGGTCGTCCTCGTCGCTCCTCTCCGGAGAAAGAGAAGGGGTCCTGTAGTTGTGTCTGGCACGCTGATCGTGCTGAGATTCCCTCGAGCGTGATGCTCGGTGGTTGAAGGTCACACGCCCGTCTCTGTTGTGCCTCCTGTCGTGCCTTGATGGATCGCGACTGGGCTCTTCGGTAGGGATGACGGGCTGTCTCTCATATTGGGGCCGCCTCTGTCTTGGTGGGGGAGAGGGGCTCCTAGAGTTCTCCCTGTGGTGTCTCCGCGGGGGAGTAGGGTGTCGAACTTCTTCGACCCGAGGAGGTGGAGATGGTGGCCTTTGATGCCTCCTCGGGGGGCGTCGATCATTTTCAAGTGCCCTTAGTCTTTCTCCTTGGGCGAATAGGAGATAATTTGTCTGGTTGATGGCCGCGAACAGTGCCTGAGTCGTGGCATCTGCCCCGACAGGGACTTGGACTTCATAGAACCGGGCAGCTCTGCGATAGGCGAGAGCCTCCGGGTCGTCTTCGAGTGCTGGAGGAGTCGTCGAGGATGACGCAGTGTTCCCGTCCCTGCGGGTGGAAGGTCCAGGGGCGGTTGTCACGGGGATGGAGTTGTGGCCGGGATCACCGGGGTTGTCGAGGTGTCCATTCTTGTCCGCGGGACCGTTGTTAGTGTCGGTGACACGAGTGTGCTGTTCTTCACGAGCTGGATCAGCCATGACAGGTAATTGACTTGAGCTTTGGTCTTTGGAATTGTTCGTTAGACGGGGAAGCTGATTCCCACAGACGGCGCCACTGATCTGACCTGATCAGAAGGTTTGGACCGTCACGGCTGGCTCCGAGCAGAAGGCTTTTTGAACGAGGAGGGGGGGGGGGTACCTGCAAGGCACTCCGATGCTAAAGTCAGTGGGAGTACGAGCAGATAATAGAGTTGAGGTTAGAATGATGAATACCTGACCCTCTGGAAACAGAGGGTATTTATAGCCCCCAGCGCTGGGCCAAGGTTCCTCCATTGGGCCGGGCGGATTTGGCCCAATGGAGGAACTGCCAGGTTCTACGTGGGTAGTGGGGACCAGCACGTGGTCCCCTTCCTGGATGTGCTGCGTGAAGTGCGGGCGGACGAAGACGCGGTCTTTCCGGAGTATCGTTGGGGGAACGTTGGACTGAGTCTGCCCTAGTTGGGATGCTCGAGACGGCGTCGAACTGGACAGCATAGTGTCGAACTGGACGTTAGGATGTCGAGCAGGACGACAGGGCGTCGAGCTGGACGACAGGAGGTGGAGCTGGACATCGTAATGTGAGCTAGACAGCGGGATGTCGAGCTGGACATCAGGATGTCGGGCACGGATGTGACTCCTTTGCCCGGCGTGGACCTCCGTAAGTCCTTTTGGATTGGGCCTTAGCAACGCTTTTGGGCCTGTCGGGCCCAGTCCAAAACAGTACCCTATTGTAATTTGTTTTGGTTCATAAATATGTGTGTGGTCCATGAATATTCTTTTTCTTTCATGATGCAATTCAAAGATATTGGAGTTTTTGATACATTCATGTCATGGGCCAAGGTAACAAAGCTATCTTTCGACCCACATATTTGGGTTGATGGGCCAAAGTCCGTTACTCTTGAGAATTTGAGTTATATATGATATCTCTATTTTTTAGTATTTTACGTTTTTATCTTTAAAATTTTTGGAAAACATAAAAATTTTTTTAATGAATATCAAAATTTTGGATTTTTTTCATCAGAAATTTGGTAAAAATCACACAAATTTTCCGTAAATTTTTTATATCTATCAGAAATTTTAAATTTATGGTATTCACCAAAATATTTCAGAATTTTCAAATATTCGTAACACTATCAGCATGTGTTTTTTTTCTTTTTCAATTGATTTTCTCCGCACCTAATTGAATCAACAAACATGGTACCTGATTAAACATAGAAATGTAATAATTGTCATACATAAAAAGGTATAAAATAAATTAAGAGAACATCCTAACTTCCTCTTCCCGGTGCCTAAAGCGACCCGCAAATACTAATTCTCATGCTTTTGCATCATCGCTACAATTATCTATCCAACGATCAGTGACATGAGGCAGTGGGTAATCAGGTTTCAACTTACATAAACCCAATGGTTTTTGTTGACGAAGCCAATAACAATGATTTTATGCTTGCTCGTATACATAGGTGGAGCTAAGGCTAGAGGAAAAAAAAGGTCTCATTAAGTGTCATGGAAAGAGAGACGAGTGCAACAGTGTATCTAGAAGCAATAAGGTAACCCATATCAGGAATGCTCATCATTTATCCTCAGCTTGCACACTCATATGTTCTACTCGTAATGAATTCCGAACTGTAGAAACTGAGTCATTGAACAACTTGGAAAACAATTGAGGGAGTTGATAAATTTGAGTGTCTAATTGCGTCTGAACCAAAGCCCACATGTCTTTCCCCATCCAAGTTGAGCTGCAATGCAACCGAATCCATAATTCCCATCATTTCAAACATCTACAATGTCATCAATGTATGGGTGTAAGAAAGCAGGAAATTTTGGGACAAGTATTTCTTTCTTGAAGATGCGAGGGACAGTTGAGCTGACAACTGACGTGAGGGTTTACATCCATCTAGTTTGGTGCATGAAACATACAAAACAGATGAGTTGCACTCGGGAAAACAGATTCCATGGCATTCATCAATGTAAGATCTTGGTCCGTCACCATAACATTCGGTAGCAACTTCTCAGAAGAGAATAACTCCTTCAGCTTCTCTAATGCTCATTATAATGTCTCCTCCCTTTCATGTTCCAAATAGGCAAAGGCGACTGAAAACGTCTACTTCGTTGACATGACACCAACAATCTCAGGCAATGGTAAGCGGTATCTCTACAGGCAACATGGAAATAATCAAAATCAACATGGAAACTGTTACTTCTCTGATTTTAGGATTGACATTAATTTTAGTAAAACAAATATAGCAGTAATATGTTAAATAAAATGTATTAACTTGATAAGGACAAGTTAAACAAGAAGTCATATTTTATGAAGAAACATGTTGAGGTAAGATGTTTCATCATCTGGAGCAACATGTCGAACAAGATGTCCCATGCAGATTCATTCGACATCGTGACTGGTTTGAGCTGGGCTGTTGGATCGGTTTAAGATTTAACAGATGCAAAATATTTTGGGAATATTATGCTATCCTATCTGGCGTTGATTTTAAGGTCTAGAAGATTCAAGCTAAAATCAAAAAGAATATTAACTTTATAATTATGGAGATAAATTAGGAAATTCATGATTGAAGACCTATCTTTGTGCAAAAGTTTCTACAGATTTGTAGTAGTTGATATGTTGTGATTTGAAGCCCAAATCATGTTGGGAAAAAGGTTATAAATAGAAGGTTATTAACCTAGAAAAGGTACCAGCCGAAGATGAAAAGTTTATATTATTAGGGTGGAGTCTGTAAGCAACTATTTAGGAGAGTCGGTATGTGTGAGCCTCTCTGATATCATGTTGATAGAGGAGTAAGATTATTCTTGAGTTGTAAGGTTTTGTTGTTCATTCTTAAGCTTTTAAGCATAAAATGTATATTGTTCTTGGGTGCAGCTTTAAAGAAAATCCATGTGTGTTGGTTAGTCAAGAGTCTTGGTTGAACTTTATGGTTGTTAGATATCATTGAGGTGATTTAGGAAGTGAGATGGCAATTTCTTATATTTAGGGATGACCTAAGTAAAAGTGTCATTGGGTAGGGATTAAGCAAGAAGTTGTAAACAAGGGAGTTTAGCTTTGAAATAATACTGTTGATGGTGGACTTTCTGTAAGAACAATAAGTGTTTCTACATCTGGCCTTGGGATTTTAATGATAACTTTACATGTTATCTTAGAGAACAATTGTATACACTAATGGTTTTGTTCTAGTGTATAGTTGCTGCTATAATGTTTTGACTCTTGTACAAGGTGTGTGACGTCATCAAGTTCTAAACATACACTACTGAAAGAAAACATGTGGTTATGTGTTACAGTTAAAGTCATGGTTCTGAATCTATCTTCTGCAATGTGTCTTAGGAACATTAGTACATGAGGTTCTGATCGTGACTTTATGGTTAAGCTTTGGAGGCCATCTAAATCTTTACTTCTGTGTTACAAGTTTTGAAGATTATGAAGACGAGGTTCTGCTGAACAAGTTCTGATGATCTGAAGAAAAGAAAGTTCTTACAACCAAGTGTTGAAGACTCTGAAGACAAGGTTCTGTGCGACAAGTTCTGAAGACTCCAAGACTTAGGTTCTAAGGCTTAAGAAATATTCTTTTACAACAAGCTTCAATGCTCAACATTCAAATATCTTAAGCCTCTGAAGATAAGAAGAAAGTTCAAATGGCTAACATCTGATGTTGTACAAAAGGTACATAAAGTGTTTGTGACCTTTATCCTCTAGGGTGGTGTAAGGATAATCCTTTATATTGTATAGTCAACCATTCTTATTGTGACTGTTGGTAACAAACAACTGAATTTACAACTATCTTTCTTTACTTAACGGATCTATGTATATAAGCTTAAGAGAAAAATATTATTCAGAGAAAAGATGGACATGTATCATTGAACAGTGACAGGATACAAAAATATTATTTTATATTGTCTAAAATCTTACACCTTATTCTATTTGTTGGGAACTAACCGTTGGTGAAGGAAAATTCCTTTCTATCCTCACAATGTCTCTCTCTGTCAAAGGCTATAAATGAAGATTGAAGATTCAAAGAAAAGTTGTCGTTGTCGTTTGCCATTGGCCATCAAGCTTCATCTTGTGAAAGGAAAGAAGTGGATGCTGAAGATGTTAAAGCTGCAATGCTACATATTTTGAAGACCACCAAAGAAGATAGAAAAGAAAGAAAAAATATTTCAATAAGATGCCATTCAACTATCATCATATGCATCTTGAATGAAACAAAAGAAGCAAGCAGCTGTTGCTCGTAGATTGCTCAAGATGAAGAAGACTACAAGATGTTATTCAACTTTCAATCACATACATATTGGTAGATCTTAGAAGAAGCAAGGAGCTATTGCTCGAAACTTGCTCAACAAGAAGACGAAGAATAACACTACAAGATTCTACTCAACTTTTGATCATATACATCTTTGTAGAACATTATAATGAACACTAGAGTTGTTGCTCGTATAGTGTTTATGTTCGAATCTCTTCATGTAAATTGTTTTAACACTTGAGTTGTTGCTCAAAGAAGTGTTAAATAATATATGCTCAAAACACTTGTGTAATCTGCTTAGAAGAAGCATTCATGTAAACACACGATCATCATCAACTGTTATTGACTGATTACTTGGGAGAATTGGTGAAAGTAAGATCTCAAGAAGATAATGGTTGAGGTTATTATAAGAAATCCTGATAGGAGATCTCGCGGGATCAGATTCTGTTGGGTCAATAAACATTATATCCGGTTGGATCACTTAATGTATCATTATGTGTTTGTCAATAGCGGTTGCCGTGCACTTGTAATCAGTTTGGTTATAGTGGATTAAGTCACTGGATAAGGAAAAATCATCCTTGCAGTGTTGGACAGGAGTAGCCTAGTTAACAGCAAATCTGGATAATACATTTTTGTCCTTTTCTCTTCATTATCCTTATAGTTATTATCATTTGAGTGCTTATATTTTCTAAAGGGGAATGTTTTCTATGAACACAATTCAAACCCCCTAATTTCTTGTGTTTTCTCTACCTTCAATTGGTATTAGAACCCGACTCTGTTATTGATTTAAGAATCAAACACTTAACCGTGTAGAGAGATCCAGTTAGAGAAAATTCAGTATCTGCCTGCTACTCAAATGATAGAAAGCTTTTCTGATTCAAAACCCGTTCTATAGAGGATTTAAAACTCTGGGCAATAATCAGAAATATGAAGACAGAATCCCTGTGACAAGTTCTCAGGATTCAGAAGGCTCAAGTACCTGATGGAAAGGGATTTCATCTTCTCAATCAATAGAAGTTTTCCATCAGAAGTGAAGGTCAACATTCATCACTTCAACTTAACTGAAGCTGGCATTCAAACAATCGCTACAAGATGATATGGATCTATCAACGTCCTCTTATGAAGATCCATCAAGAACTCTATGCACTAAAAAATCAAACAGAGGAGTCGCCTAAAAAATACAAAGAAGTGTTGCATAGAAGAATGGGAAGTCAAAAGGAGGAAATGCCATCCACCAGGGAGCAGATAAAATCAGAATATCTCTGAAGTATATGGAAATTATTATCAGAATCTGAACAAAATAAAGCAGCTACTGAAGAACAAGAAGTGAAGAAATCAGAAGAAGTTCATCCAGAAGTTTCTTCGTTTCAAGCTCTGAAGAAGGAATAGCCACTTAAAGATTTCTTATCAAAGAAAGTATAGCATAAATGGAGAATCGGGAACTTAAAGCGGAACTCTAGACTGACCAAATCTAGACAAAGAAGTTGCAAGCTCTCAGAAGTAAATGGAATAGAATTTTGTCACCCTCAAAGAATCTCGTAAGAAGGATCTAGAATCAGACTCATAAAGCATCAATAAGTGTCATATAAACACACACACACACACATACATACACACACACACACACACACACACACACACACACACTCTCTCTCTCTCTCTCTCTCATATTTCTTACTTTATTAAAAATATTATTTAGATTAGACAAATCGTCTGTGTTGTCTCTTCATTTCACCGATATATGTCTCATCATGCACTACATCGTCGTCTTGAAAATAGGTATAGGTCATCATTACTTTCCTTGCGTACACGTTTACCAAACTATCTTTATACATCCTTTAAATAATATTCCCCTCTTTTATTGCTTTCCTAAGTTTCTAATTCAAACCCTAAACTCCCAAAATCAGTTATGAACTCTCAAAACAAAATTGCTCTTGAAAGGCTCTCTCCTCTTAACCACAAATGTTTTCTTCATCTGTTGTTGTTATCACCTGGGAATGATCAAGAGAGTATATAAGAACAACCATATGATGCTCCTGAAGTTACTCTGTCAACAGATTTGGACACTTTAAAAGTTCTTTGTGAACCCTTCATAGATTTTCAAAACAGCAAAGATAATGGCTTTGATATTTTGGCTGATGTTATAACCAAGGGTAGGAAAGCTACTTCAACCTTCTCAAGGGAACCTTTCTTCCTCACCTTGTGAAAATTTTATGGCTACATGCTAAGTCATCAATCTTCCAAGTAGTGTCTTTTGTTGAAGGAAAGAAGGTTATCATCAATGAACAAATCATCACCAAAGTTCTTAATTTTGATGGAAAAGGATTAAGGTGCTATGGAGCAAACATTCGATGGTCGGGTTTGATAGAAGTATATCAAGTCATCTTAAAATCATAGAAAGCCTCAAAGAGTGATGGTCTTCATGACCGTTTTAGAATTTGGGCCAAGATCTTTGAATCATCAATAATGCAACTACCTCCAAGGAAGCATGCATCAATATTTATGGAGATTTGTTATACATACTATAACTCATTTCCTTAGGAATTTGTATAAATCTCCCCTCTCTTATTTTCTATCATCTAAGAAATAATGTAAGAATGACCCTAGATGGAAGTGATAGAAGGAATATTTATATTCCTCTTGGAAGACTCTTATCTAGTATCATCACTGAGAGTATCGATCTGAGGGATCTGGATGAAAAAGACCTTAAGATGACCATTGGTGAACCCTTCAACTCTGTGAACCTGGTAGAAAGGGGAATTATGGAAAAGGTATCCAAGCCACCTGAAGAAAAGGCTATGAACGTTGGTCTACCAAGAAAAACCCTCAATTCAAAATTCAGGATCAAAATGAAAGCCTAAGGGTAATGTTTCTTTTTAGAAACTCCTGCATGGAAGTAGATCATGAAGAAGAAAGAAGACGATATTGTAAGAAACCATATCTCTTTCCACCAAACAAAAAACTAGTAAGAAAAGGTCAGCCATAAATGACATGTTTCAAGAGTCTGAAGCATCTCAAAAGAAAAAGAAGAAAAAGAAAAGAATAGATTCATCTATGGATATGAATGAATCTAATGTCCCTTTCTCCAGCTCTGATCGTAGAAATACAGTCTTACCACTTCCCTCATCCTCAACAATGTTCCCCATAACCACAGTTACCTCTCTACTCCATTAAAATTCTGATATACCAGATCTGAATCTTGAAGAGAGTATCTCACATTTCATAGAAGATGCCTTGACTCAAATTTGGAAGCTTCAAAACATATCTGGCTCAATCACTGATTCATCTCTTATAAGTAACAACTGGGATGAGTTCAGCAAATGGATGAATGCTAAATTTCTAAGAATACATGATTTGCCTGACCAAACCAAGGAAGAGTATTTAATTGAAATAGAAAAAAAGGCTCTAGCCCTAGAAGCTCAAAAGGAAATAACTGAGAAAAAGGCCACAGAAAGAGAATCCAGAAAGGATAAAGCAGAGATAGAAGAATTCTCCAGCAGAAGATCTGGCTTATTGTCTAAACTTCTAAAATCTATGAAGGAGATACAAAAGGAATAAAAATTAGCTAAAGAGTTTATGATAAAACAAATGGAGTTCAATAAGATGATTAAGGAGTTAATCATCAAGTCTGAACAAAACAACCAAGACAATTATTTACCTTAAACCATTGTTATGCATGCTAAGATAGGTTGACTAGTTTGATTCCCTTTTCATAATCGCTTTTCTTGTATTATAAGAACTGCTTGTATGATCTTCCATTTTGTTATATGTTGTCTTTTGAAATAGGGATATATGTATCTAAGCCTTTATACCTTTTTGAAAAGTTCTATTTGAAATATTGTTTAGAGAATGACTTTTTAAAGCATCCGGAGAACTAGCTTTGCAACTGTTTCAGGTGAAGAAACATTGTGAAGTATCTAGGGGTTAAATGATGCTTGCTTAGTGTTTAAGTTTCCTATTTGTTTGTTTGCTCTAGTTTCTTTATTGAGTATGTACTTATTTTTCTTTAAATTAATGATTTATGATTCTTATGTTAACTACCTTCTCAGTTTAAATTTTCTCTATCCTTATTACCTTTATAATTTTACAATTAATCTATGTGATTTATATTCTATCACATATTTCCTACAACTGCTATTTTGGTATTTTTCTATCCCTCTATCACCTTTTTTATTTTTGACAAAGGGGGAGAAAGTAAAATGATATTTTTATAATGTTTATTCGCAGATTATTAAACTCAAACATATAAAATGATGTTGCTATTAACTGTTTCTTTGATGTTTTCTATCTGGGCCTAAACAAGTTCACCAAGTATTCTAAGACAGGTTGAAGATGAAGATCCCGATGTAAAGGTTGAAAACCTTATGGATGAAATTAACTCTGATTTTATACAGAAGATGTTGTACACTTTGTGAATATATGTATATTCCAACAGATGTACCAAACACAATTTAGAAGTTATAAACTTATTGAAAGTAAGGTAATCTTGCTTGATATCATAGTATTCAGAAGTTGTTAACTTTCTGAAAGTATGAAATTCAGATTTAAAGATCAGAAGTTGTGCTCTCCTGAAAGGAAGACAAGTCAACATTCTGATGCATGCTCTCATACAGAGATGCCACTCAGAAGTTGTGCTCTAATACATGTGCTTCAACAACATACGATCTATTCAGAAGTTACAAACTATCTAAATATCTGACACAGAGAAATATATCATATTAAATTCTGATGCTTGAGAAGTATAGTGTTTTGGTTATGATATTATAATCATGGAACAAAAGTGCTGATACATGATGTGTGGCATTATTTAATCAGGCTCAAATCAAGTTTTGATTCTTCATCAAGTGCTGATAGAAACCAGGTTCTGAGATGAAACCAGGTGTTCTAGTCAGACTCTGATGAGTTGTTGTAGGGAAGTGCTACTTCTCTATTCTATGTTCTGAATGCTCAAAATTTATTTTGTGAGTCTTGAGCTCAGGGGGAGACTCTGGACAAGCTTAAATGAAATTTTGGGTGTAACAAATTTAGGGGGAGCTGTGACCTTAACTCTGAAGTTTTCGGTTACGATGATTACCCTATATAAATTGTTCTATCAAAATACATGGTTTTGTTATCATCAAAAAGGGGGAGATTGTAAGAACAAAAAGTGTTTCTACACCTGGCCTTGGGATTTTGATGATAACTTTATATGTTATCTTAGAGAGAAATTGTATACACTAATGGTTTCATTCTAGTGTGTAGCTACTGCTATAATGTTATGACTCTGGTACAAGGCGTGTGACGTCATCAGGTTCTGAACATACACTACTGTAAAAAACATGTGGTTATGTGTTACAATTAAAGTCAAGGTTCTGAATATATCTTCTGCAACGTGTCTTAGGGACATTATTATAAGAGGTTCTGATCATGACTTTATGGTTAAGCTTTGGAGGCCTTCTAAAGCTTTACTTTTGTGTTACAAGTTCTTAAGATTATGAAGACGAGGTCTACTGAACAAGTTCTGATGATCTAAAGAAAAGCAAGTTCTTACAACTAAGTGCTGATGACTCTGAAGATAAGGTTCTTTGTGACAAGTTATGAAGACTCCAAGACTTAGGTTCTAAGGCTTAATAAATATTCTTCTACAACAAGCTTCAAAGTTCATCATTCAAATATCTGAAGCCTATGAAGATAAGAAGAAATTTTGAATGGTTAACGTGTGATGTTATAAAAAAGGTACATAAAGTGTCTGTGACCTCTACCCTTTAGGGTGGCGTAAGGACAATCCTTTATACTGTATAACAACCACTCTCATTATGATCGTTAGTGTTGTACCCCAAAATTTGCCCTCCCATTTCCTCAACATTTTCTCATCACAAGACCTTTGAAGATCAAGATCCAGTTAGGGTTTCCTCTGCTCAAGACTTCTCCTTGCACTGTGGACTCAAACTAGGGTTTGTGTTTGCCCAAGGATGTTTTGACCTAAAATGCCCAAGATGACTTTCATGCTTCATATTGGACTCCCAAGTTTACCTATACCAAGTTTCAAGTCTTGATTCCAAGTTTTGCCCAGTCAATTGGACAGTTAACCTAGAAATCAGCTGTATTGGGGAAAAAGTCAACTGTGGCCAATTGACAGTCAAACCTCATGAAATTTGATCCACATCAACATTATGAACTCATATGGACCATTTGATCAAGTTTGGATCACAATTCCACAAGAAATTTGATCAGATCATCAAAAGGGCAAAATGGTCATTTTTAGGGTTTTGACTGCACAGAGGCAATTTTTGACTGTTTGACCTAGCCAATGGCAAATCAAGCTCACATATGGACTCAAGGACCCAATGAAATGGTCTTGACACATTCATCAAGCTCAAAAGATCCCAAGTACACAAGATTGACAGTTGAATTTCCCAGTCAATTGATCAATTTTGACTGTATACTGAAAAGTCAAACTTTGACTTTTTGGTCAAAATCAAGAGTCAAGATTCATTTTTCATCAAAACTTGCCAAATCATGAAACTTGTTCACCAAGAAATCACAAAATGCAAATTAGGGTTTGAAAATGGAATTTTTCATAACTTAGAATTTTTCTAAGTTATGAAAAACCCTAATTTTTTCCCAACTTTGCCCCATCTTTTCACCAAGATCCATTTGGATTCAAACAAAAGTCAAAACATGAAAGTTGTATCTTGTTGCATAATCTACAACTTTGATTCACAAAGTTTTCTCATTTGAAGCTTGTATCTCAAGTTATAATTTTTTGAATAAGGGCACTAAACCATTTTAACTTAGTGAAATTTTAACCTATTTTGACAAGGTTTTCTACCCCACTTCAAGGCCACTTTTCATACCCTTCCACTTGGAATTTTGATTTGCATTTCAAAGATGGATTGTAGTACACATTACAAGCTTTCCAAAATGTCCAAGAACTCATCAAACAACCTCATAACTTGAGAGATTCGAATTTAACAAGTTGGCAAAAATTCACTTTTGTTCTTCATCAAAACATGTTCATAAACTTTGCAAATTTGAACTCAGCATAGTTTGTGCTACTTTACAGGTCTTTAAACAAAATTACACTCCTTAATTTAATGCAAAACCATTGAACCAAGTTGTTATTCTAAGCCTTTGGTCATTACACAAGGAATTAAGCCTAAACTAGAAAAAGCACTATTTCCATTCTTGAAAAGAAGAACTTTATGTCAAATTTGCAATCCAAGTGGTACAATCAAGATCTTCTTGGCACAAGTTTGTGAGCAAATTGCACTGATCAAGGCAAGGGATAGCAGCATAGTGGGAGGGCCTGTACTGACCTAGAGGGCCAAGTTGCATTTTGTAGCTTAAGTGTGAAGAAAGGTCCATAACTGATGCCATCTCTCATCTCAGCTTAGAAACAGAAGAACAAAGTCATCAAACACATTCCATAGACCAAATCCAAACTAACACACGAGCCCTTGCCATCTGAAACACTCCCATTGCTCTAATCACCTTGAAACTGCACAAACAGGGGAAGCCCTGCAGATTAAGTGCTATCTCTCAATCCCTTCGAGCATTCTTGTCCAAACTTGTTCCTCTACCTTCCTTACAACATATGCAAGCTAACCCTGTCCTTAAACCTGACCTGTAACACCTCCAAGCCACTTCACCATTTTTAAATTTCTGTTTTGCAGTTGGAGTTCACTAGCTCGATTCAGGGAGTTTCAAGATAAAGTAGGACTTGGAAAAGCATCCTTACACTTCAAGGAAGCTATACAAGTCATCATTTCACTCTGAAACATCCTCCATTGCCAAGCTCGATTCCAACTGAACAGGTATATTCATGGAGTTCTATCTCCCTTATTAGGCATTGTTAGCTTTAGGTTTTTGAAGAAAACATGTCACAATCATAGCCCTGAACATGCTCATATGATTAGATTTCATTTATGTTTCGTGTGCTTAGAGAATTTCATGTCTGAACATTGATGAAAAGTTAGGTCAGAATTTGGGGGAGGAGAAATTCTCCCTCGTCTTAGAGAGATAGGTCAAGTTCTTTATATGGTTAGAACCGTCTCTTCATGCTGAACATTTGTTGTGTTATGAGTTTTTGCTGAAAAGCCAAGAATCAGGAGTTAGACATTGAAGAACAAGGGCGCGCGTTTTTTCAAATATCTGTGCTGGAGGTTGAAGAAGGAGTGGAGTGGGCTGGGCCTGTGTTATTTTGCTTTTCACACCATCTTTTTTGATTCACACCCCCCTGAGCCCATTTGTTCATTTTTTAACATTTTTGACTTTTTCTTTTTTGGTTGACTTTGTTTATTTTTTCTCATGGCATTAAAATTTTTAAAATATTTTTTCCATCATTTTTTGAATTTATGGCATATTTATTTGATTTGTTTCTTTATTTATGCATAATATATATATATACCATTATTAGAATAAATAGAAAAAAAATAGTGTAAATACATTTTTATTTTTTCATTTACCTTCTGAAAATATTTCACACAAAAAATACTCTTTTTATTTATTTTATTAAAATATTAAATAAATATTTATTTTGTATATAATGCACATTTAAGAAATTAATATATGTATATATATATATTTATTAATATATTTAAGACAAAATATGAAAATACTTGAATTTTTCACTTTATTAATATTTGGTACAAAAATACTTTTTTTATAATACACTTCATTGTTATTTTATTTTTATAAATAATAAATAAATACTTGTATTAAATCAATTAATATCCATTTTCTTCAAAATTAGGGTTTTTGCCCTAAAAGCTAAAAATACTCAAAAACAATACATTTTTATTTTCTTTTTTTATTTTACATAAATAATATTTTTCATGCATATACAAAACATTTTTGTGCATCTTGCATTCTTATTTAATTTTTGTACATTATTTAAATTGCAAATATTCAAATGATGTAATAATTTAGATTTAAATTCTTGTCAATATCTCCATTTGAACATTTGTACCCCCCTTCCCATATTTGGTTTTGTAATAGCTTAGTAATTATAATTTCGCACTTTATTGCTTTCCAATGATAACATGTTAGAATTAGGGTTTGTATGCGAAAAACGATAAAAAATAGTTTGACCTAATACAAGATAAACAAGCATGAAAATGGACACAAATCACACTTGCACCCCCTAGGGTATTCCACTTGTTGCCTTCAAATAAATGGGCCATATTGTATGTTGAATGTCTTTGGGCAAAGCAAGCAATTTGAATGATCATAGTCCCTCGACAAAACTTTTCAAAACAAACAAAAACAAATGATCAAGTCCCTTAAAGAAAGTTGCCCAAAGACATTTAACGCCGTTGCAATTATGGTCCAAACGATGACCCGCGCCTGTCCCTTTCACATCCTAACATAAGGTTGTCCACCAAATACAATGGTGGAACAAACTTGTCCAAGGGGTTAAAACATAGCAATAGTCTTTTGAGAAATTTAGGAGTAGATAACCTCTTAGTTACTTGAATCAACTTGCAAAAACAAAACACTTGCCTAATTTCAAAACCACACTTCACTACACTTTCAAAATCACTTTCAAAACAACTTTCAAAAACAAATGAAAACCTTTTCAAAAGACATACATCTTTGTATACATCCCCACATGGATCATTACAAAGGTTGCCACTACATTGGCCTCTTTTCAAAATATTTTCAAACCCACACACACAAAGCAACATTTCAAACAATTGAAAGCAAAAGGCCAGTGATCTAAGCAAGTAACTAAGAGCCCATGGATAACCATGGATAGAAAGGGTGCTAATACCTTCCCTTTCTATAATCTACTCCCCGAACCCAAGAAAACATCTCAAAAGGTTTTTGCTGTGCTTTTTAACCTTTCCTTAGGATAAAATAAAAAGTCGGTGGCGACTCTTGCTAACCGCAACATTTGCGAATACAAACGCAAACCTCAAGTCAGTTCTCCCACCGTATCACAGAACTGGCGACTCTGCTGGGGAATTATTTTTTGTGGAGTAACCTTAGGGCTTAGATCACCTTTGTTTTCAATTGTTTGCTTTGTTTGCTTTTATATTGGTGGGCTTTGCATCGGAGTTCATAGATCCTAACCCGGATCTGGGATATACCCTTTTTAGGTAGCATAATCTGTGAGGGACCTGTCCGGCGTAGACCGACATGGGTGAAGCAGTGGCTACGTTGGTGTGGCATCTTAGTCTGTACCTATATCCCTTGTGTTGTAACGGGGAGAATATAGGTCTTCTAAGGGGTCATTAAACACCAACCAACCTTAGAACCCTAAATTGACCAACTTGGCTATTAGGACAGTAGCAGTATGCTACACTCATTGAGGCTAAACTCTCGAGATGGTTCTGGCCGCGAGAAAAGATTGCGATGCTGGAGTTATGACCGATTGAGGGTAGCCAATGATTTGAGATCCTCTAGAACCCGGTTACTTTTGATAGGACAGGTTTTAACCAACAAAACCAAAAGAGGGTAATACCTGAAACTCATGCTGGCCTGAAACCTAAGGGTGTCTTGTGTGACTTGTGTGCCTTATTGGCCTATGTGAATACTTGTGGTGTGTTTCATCATAGCATCATGCCATCATACCATTGCATGCATCCTGTATAAAAGGCTAACCCATTTCAAAGACAAAAAGGTTTCATCTTTGCTCTGTTTTGTAGGACATCATGATGCCCATGCGTAGAAATACTGTCCGGCTCAACTTTGTTCAACCACCAGTTTTACTCAAGGATTTGGTTGGAAGGATTCCAAACACTACCTCCTTCATCAACAGACATGGCTCTCTCCTTGGCTTGGTAACTGCAAAATGGGACTGTGATCGGTGGATCTGGAACTGACTGTTTAACGCTGGTTCGCGAAATGTCGCGGAAGCAAGAGTCGCCACCGTCTTTTATTTTCTCCAAATGGAAAGGACAAAAGCACAGAAAAATTCCTTATAGAGATTGCTCTCGGTTCGGGAGGTAGGTTATAGAAAGGGAAGGTGTTAGCACCCTTTCTATCCATGGTTATCCATGGGCTCTTAGGTACTTGCTCAATGTGTTTTCAAAATTGTTTGTTTGCTTTTCAATTGTGGGTTTAAAAAGTTTCTTTGAAAAATTTCAGTTTGACTCGTACGTCAGAGTGTTTGAAAAATTTGCTTTGAAAGCTTTTGAAAAGTGTTGGTGTGAAAAGATTTCAGTTTGTTTTGAAGAGAGCAAGTATCCATGAGTCGTCTACCTACCCTAAGGAATTCGTCTGTGTAAATGTCCTTTAAAGTAATGCCATCCCACCATTGAGAGGTAGGTAGCACCACCGTTGGAGGTGTTCGGGTCAATTCGAGTTTTAGGGACGTGGTGATCACCAGAGCAACGGGAAGACACCTTAGAAGCTACCCTCATGCCAGGTTCCCGGATCATGAGGACTTACTAAGACGTCCTCTACTCGACGATCACCTTTCGAAAGGCAACAGTGAGGCGTACCCTAGGGGTGGTGTGTGCGATTCGTGTGTCGTTTTCAGATATTTGTCTTGTCATGTTTATTTGTGATCTACGCTTGATTTTAATTAGGACATTCATTCTTGCATGCTTTTTTAACAGTTATAAAGTTGCGGGAAAATAAATCTACAGCTATTACAAATGGCGCGGGTCCACATCGCCAAAATAAACCGGACCCGATTTGACTGAAAGTAAAGAAGCAATAAAAGTGCAAGAAATAAAATTGTTACAAGGCTTTGGGACATGTACATAATTATAATAAATGACATAAAATAAATGCGCAAATTAAATAAATTATGAACATGGGCGTTGGACCCTTTTGCAATAAATTAAAATTAATGGAGAATTAAAATTAAAATTAAATGTTTTGGTATTTTTGTGTTTTTTAAGATTTAAAAGAGAAAGAATTAATTAAAACAAAAAAAAATTGGATGTAAACCCTAATTCTAATGTTTTTTAAGTTATTAAGAAAAAGATTGAATTTTTAACCTAATTTAAATCTGAGTTATTTATATACATTTAATTACAAAAAAATAAATAAATAAATAATAATATTATGGAAAAAAAGGAAAAATTAAAAGGAGTGGAAATTATTAATTAACCTAATTCTAATTATTTTTTATTTAACATGAAAAGAATTAAAATTGCAAACATCCTAATTAAAACTAAATTCATTATACATTAATTTATTTACAAGAAAATAATTATAATAAATAAATATTATATTTTTTTTGCCTTTTCTGATTTTATGATGTTTTTGTATTTTGTTAAAAAAACAATTAACTAAATAAAACAAATAAAAAAATAAATAACAGAACAATTGAGAAAATAAGATATAAAAAGAAAATCAAACCAGGGGGGGTAGCCCCAAAATTGGAGGTAAGGCCTAGCATTCTGGCCCATTGAGCATTGGCCTTGTGGACTTTTCCAGATTCCATATGGTGCGTTGACTAAGACATAATACGCTCCTTGAATCTTGGCCTTTAGATCTGATGTTCTTGGATGCGTGTAGGGTCTGATCTGGATGGAACATGGTACGTCTTAAGGCCTGGATTACATGGGAACATAGTTTGCAAAATATTATAGGAAATAAGGTAGACCTGGGGTTCGAACCCAGGTCACTAACATCACCAAGCAATACCTGCACCACTGAGCCAATTAACGCATTTGGTATATTAATAATAAACAAATAACAAAAGAATAGAATAAACGCATTAGTGGTTTACGCGCCAGTTTTCAAACCAGCCTATCACTAACGGACAACACATCATCTCTTTCGTTTTCCTGAAACATAAAGAACGAAGGCAACGGTTTTCGTTGTGTTTTCTTAGGGGACTTTTGGAAAAATAGCGAATAGCAATATAAGCTACATAAATTGTTCGCGAATGGTGGTTTATGTCCGTCTCAATGCACTGAATTCAATGGTGTGAGTCAGCATATACTGTCTCAGCCGGCGAGCAGCCCATACCAAAGCGCAACAAGTTTTCTCAAGCAGTGAGTATCGGGTCTCACAGTCGGTAAACTTTTTGCTAAGGTAATAAATGGCATGCTCTTTTCGGCCAGACTCGTCATGCTGCCCCAGCACACACCCCATTGCATTATCAAGCACTGTCAGGTAAAGTATCAAAGGCCTCCCTTCAACTGGTGGCATAAGGATGGGTGGTTCTTGGAGATATTCTTTGATTCTGTCAAAAGCAGCCTGACATTCATCATTCCAACGTACTACCTGATCTTTCTTCAGCAGCTTGAAGATTGGTTCACAGGTAGCAGTTAAGTGTGAGATGAACCGAGCAATGTAATTCAGACGTCCTAGAAAGCCTCTGACTTCCTTCTCTGTCTTAGGAACTGGCATCTCTTGAATGGCTTTGACCTTAGCAGGGTCCACTTGAATTCCCTTGTCACTTACCAGGAAGCCTAGCAACTTTCCCGATCTTACCCCGAAGGTGCACTTGTTCGGGTTCAACCTCAGCTTGTACAGTTTCAAACGGTCAAACAGTTTCTGCAGATGATCAAGGTGCTCTTCCTCAGTCTGGGACCTAGCGATCATGTCGTCAACATACACTTCTATCTCATGATGGATCATGTCATGAAATAAAGCAACCATGGCACGTTGGTAGGTTGCCCCAACATTCTTTAGTCCAAAAGGCATGACTTTGTAGCAGAAGGTGCCCCACTGAGTAACAAACGTAGTCTTTTCCATGTCTTCCGGAGCCATCTTGATCTGATTGTAGCCTGAAAAACCATCCATGAAAGAGAACACTTTATGCTGAGCTGTATTATCAACAAGGATATCAATGTGGGGTAGAGGGAAGTCATCCTTGGGGCTGGCCCTGTTCAGATCCCTGTAATCGACACACATCCTGACCTTGCCGTCCTTCTTAGGTACCGGCACCACATTAGCAACCCACTGAGGGTAAGAAGTCACTGCAAGAAACCCGGCATCAAACTGCTTCATCACCTCGGCTTTAATCTTCTCAGACATCTCTGGACGCATACGGCGGACCTTTTGCTTAACCGGAGGGCAATCTTCTTTAGTTGGTAAGTGATGGACCATAATGTCGGTATCTAATCCGGGCATATCTTCGTAGGACCAGGCAAAGATTTCTTTATAGTCATGCAGCATCTGAGTCAACCGTTGCTTCACGCTGAGTTCTAGGTTGGCACCAATCTTCACTTCTTTCTTGTCTTCCTCAGTACCCAAGTTTATTATTTCCACTGGCTCTTCATGGGGTTGAATTGCCCTCTCTTCCTGCTGTAACAGTCTTGCAAGTTCACCAGGCACTTCGCAATCATCTTCACCTTCGTCTTCGGCTAAGTTGATCGGATTTTCGAAGTCATAACTGGCAGTGGCAGAGTCGTTACCAGTGAGATCCAGAGTGGATTGAAACCTGTATGAGTGAGTGTGTGTGTAAATACAGCTGTTTTGCAATATGTAAAGAAAAGAAAGAAAAGGAGCGCAAAATTTGAATTGTGAAAAACGTCCAATGCTTTTATTCATGATATATGATAGTGACAAACAAAAGCCCTCATAAATAAAACCACGGTGCCCCGGGTAAGACACCGGGCCATATAGTTTCAAATTATTGTTTATTACAAATCAAAAACAAAGAAATTCATTACTGGGGAACAAAAGTTATGGGTGTAAAATCTTTAGCAGTCCAATTGGTCAATCCACCGTCGGTCGTCGGGTAGATCCAGCTATCGAACTCTGACTCTTCCACTTTGACTTCCTCTCCAATAGCATTCACTTCTGAGTGGGTGATGAGCACAGGAGGTCTTCCAATTCTCGCCTTGCGCACTGCTCTCCGAGCTTCTGTGGTGAAACCCAGCCCAAACTTGTTAGTCTTAGGAGTAAGATCAGGGAGCTTGCCCCAGTTTGCACATTCACCTTTTTCGATCACAGCCCGAGCGTCCTTTAAGGAGGCCATCTTCATAGGAGAAACCTCTTCATCTGCTTCTGCTGCTGCCAGGGTTTGTGGCACTTCCTCAAAATGTTGAAAGGGGGTTTCAATGAACTCCCCATCCATTTCTACGTATCTGAAGGAGTTGAGGTGGCTGACCATGTACTCCTCTTCCCCTTGCACTGTTACGATCTTCCCCCTGACCAGGTACTTGAGCTTCTGATGCAATGTGGAGGTCACAGCTCCAGCCTTGTGGATCCACGGGCGACCCAGCAAACAAGAATAGGACGGATGGATGTCCATCACATAGAATTTGGAATCAAATACCTGGGATCCAACCCTGATTGGGATGTCCACCTCACCATGTACCATTCTTTTGGACCCGTCAAAGGCCCGAACAACAATGTGAGTTGGTTTGAGCTCTAGACCCTCACAATCCAGCCTATCCAGAGCCTTCTTGGGCAGCACGTTTAATGAAGAACCTGTGTCAACCAGCACATGAGCAAGAGTAGTGCCCCTGCATTCAATGGAGACATGCAGGGCATCATTATGGTTCTTCCCCTTTGCTGTCAGATCGGCATCAGAGAAACCCAGGCCATTATCAGCGGTTAGGTTGGCCACACAGTCGGTGAACTGGTCAGCAGACGTCTCTTGGGGTACGTGGGCTGTCTTTAAGAAAGCAATCAGAGCCTTTGCATGGGCCTCTGAACACAGTAGCAGTGACAACATGGAGATTTTAGAGGGGGTGTGCCCCAGCTGTTCTACAACGTTGAAATCACTTTTCTTTATTATCTTGAGGATTTCTTCCATTTCCTGCTTGGAAGCCTCAACAATGGTCTTTGGTGCCTCCGTCCTGGCAGGCATATCGGCAGCAATTCCCTTGCCCCGAGTATCAGATGACTCAGTAGCAGGGGTGGATACTTGGTCAGGGGGAGAAACAGGCACTCTGGCAGGTGTGAAGACCAAAGGCCTATGAATTGCCGGAGGAGCAATGTCTGGCGAGAACAGTCTTCCACTACGAGTGACCTTAGCAGGCCCGGTGATGTTGGAGACACCAGTATCAATGTTGAACTCTTGTTTCACACCCAGAACATAAACATCCGCCCCATAGTGCCATGGGACAGCCTTATCAGATTTGTAGGGTATAGGCCCCGGAACCGTAATGGTGATGGGAGCACTCTTGTGAACTGACAAAATTTGTATAGGCTTCTTTGAAGGAGCCTTGGAATGGTTGTTGAAGATGGTGACGATCGACACTTCTTCAACAGGAGCAGCAGGAACAACAGTCTTTCTGAACAAAATCTCTCTACTATCTATCAGGTTTTGGACACCTGACTTCAGCAGAGAACAACCAGCAGGGGAAGCAACACATAGAGGGCAACCTTCGCTACATCCCGGAAATAAACCGGCTAGCAACAGATTCCTCTTGACCATCAGCAACGGAGTAGCAACATCATCCACCGAAGCTACATACAAATCCTCCTCAACAGCGTTTACTCCATGCTGGGGCATGGGAGCAGTTACAACATTCGTCCTCTCGGGCGCCTCGAACTGTATTTCCTTTGCATCAATGAGGTCTTGAACCTTATTCTTTAGGGCCCAACAGTCATCTGTGTTATGCCCCGGGCTATCAGAGTGATAAGCACAGCGAGCATTTGGATTGAACTTGGGGGATGCGGTATTGGGAAACTTTGGAGCCTCCCTGACAGTCACTAAATTGGTGGATAGCAACTGTGGCAGGATCTGTGATAAGGTCATGCTTAACCGGGTAAACTCTCTCCGGGGTCTTTCAAACTTTTGAGGATTAGTTGGCCGAGGAGCGGCAGCAGGTTTGGCAATCATTACCGCACTGACAGATTGGCGGTGTTCAAGTCGCTCTGTTCTCCGGGAGCTATATACAGCACTAGCCTCCTTTTTGAAGGGTTTCTTTTCAGTACTGGAGGAGGCAACTTTCTGTATCTTCCCCGATTTTATACCGGCCTCGATCCTTTCACCAGTCAGGATCAGATCAGTAAACCCAGCAGAGGAATTACCAATGAGATGATTGAAAAATGGACCAGATAGGGTCCCCAAAAACATATCTACCATCTCCCGATCCGTCAATGGTGGCTGCACCCTGCCAGCCAGGTCTCTCCATTTCTGGGCGTACTCCTTAAAACCTTCACCCGACCCTAGCGACATACCCTGGAGCTGGGTACGCGTAGGAGCGAGGTCGGCATTATATTGATACTGCTTGTAAAAAGCAGTGGCCAGATCCTCCCAGTTACGAATGCTGATTCCATCCAGCTGATAGAACCAATCGAGGTGAGTCCCTGAAAGACTCTCCTGGAAGAAGTGGATCCAAAGGTTCTTGTCTGCTGTGTAAGGCTGGATCTTCCTTACATAAGAACGGAGGTGCATCTTGGGACAGGAAGCCCCATCATACTTCACGAAGGCAGGTGTTTTGAACTTGTGTGGGATCACCACCCCAGTAGATAACCCCAAGTCTCCGAAATCCAATCCAGGCACCCGCTGAACTTCCATAGCCTTTAATCTGTCCTCCAGCTGCTTGTACCGGTCTTCAGCAGGAGGGTACTGTTCGTCGTTGAAGTCTGTTTCAGTATCAGAGCCCACAGGAGTATGGACCTCCCTTTCTTGGTGACTACCTTCCTCCACAGATGGAGGAGTCCTTTCAGCTTCAACCAAGGTGTTTCCGAGTCTGCGCCCAGTGTTAAATAGCACATTCCTCCTCTTCTTCTTAGTCTTCTTCAGAAGCATGGTCTTCAACTCTTGTTGACCCTGAGCCAAGCCCTTGATCAGCTCCTGAAATTGGGCGTTCTGCGCCTGAAATTGGACGTTCTGCGCCTGAAGAGCCTTGATAGATGCCTCGGTTGATGATTCAGGATTCATGATGCTGAAATAAACAGCGAAGAACAGTAAACAACCTGAAAAGGAGAGTACCTATGATGCACATGATGAATGATATGTGTTTATGCAATGCATTCAAGAGTTCGAAAATTCAAATTCGTTGTAGACCAAAAGGAACACACATTATTATTAAGAAAATCATTGTTTAATACATCAAAGCCTCATGGGCAAAAGTACAAAAAGATCAAATCAATCCCAAAATATGTTGCGCATCTTCTTTGGAGCTATGTAAGTGTTGAGGTTCCTTTCCTCGTGCAACAGGCGGGTGAGCTCCAAGACCTTCTTTTCACTGGCATGCAAACTAGTCTCAAGAGAATTCCGCTCTTCCTTAAGCTGGATCCAGCTCTTCTGCATCTCTTCCCAGGATGTGGGCATATCAGGGTGCTGAATAACGTGGGACACCTCTCCTTCCAAGGCAGGCTCTTTGATTACTGGAAGCATGTGAGGATAAGGCATTACTAACTTCTGAGAGCGGGCTCGTACCCACTTGAGGTAAGGCTCCAAAGGGATGGAGTTCCTGTGCCCCAGTGTCTTGCTGTCTATCCTACTAGGCATCCTCCAAGCTCTGATAAATCTCTGGCGAAGTCCTTGAGTATCGTTGTCGAAGTCAAAAACTATGTCAGGAATCAACATGTCATGAGTACCATCCCTCCGAGCATAACCAAATTGTCTCCAAGCCAGGCATGGACTATAAGTAATACCCCCTCTAATTCCAAGTAAAGGAACATTAGGATACTCCCCGCAACGATCAATGATAGTGACATCTTCCCTGGACCTAGGGCACCAATGTATATCTGCATGTGTAAGAGTCATCAACCGTTGTGACCATCTCAAACCCCGCTCGTTCTTCAGGACTGATTGTGGAAGGTGCGAAATAAACCACTTTCCCAGGAGAGGAGTGCAACACATAAGGACACCTCTTTTTCTCATGGTTCGAGTGTAACATGAGTGAAGGAGGTCCCCCAGCAACGTAGGTATAGGATTCCTGGACATAAAGATCTGGACAGCATTGATATCAACGAGCTGATCTGGGTTAGGGAACAACACCAAACCATAAACAAGAAGGGCCACAACCTCTTCAAAAGCTTGTAAGTCAAGGGAGTTCCAACATTCATAGGCCTTTTCAAACAGAAACCTGGCTAAGAACCCTTTGATACCACTTCTAACTTCCCAATGTCCCTTGAGGTCAGATGATTGTAGGTGCAAGGCTTTAGAAATCTCTTCAAGCTTGGGTTCCTTTTCTGTACCGTTGTAGGGTAGCTGATCAAGGATAGGGATCTTCAGGAGTCGGGAGAACTCCTCCAATGTAGGTACCAACTGATAGTCCAAGAAGGTGAAACAGTGATGCAGAGGGTCAAAGAATTGGAACAGGACCTTTATCATATCTTCCTCAATGTTGGTGTTGACCAAGCTGATGAGGCTTCCATGCCTTTCACTGAATGAAGAGTTCTCGGGAATCCTGGATATAAGCTCCTTAAGCTGAGGAGGGATCCTTACAAGACTGATTTGAATTGTCTTTCTACGAACAGTTTCCATGTCCTACAAAACAAGAACAAAGATGAAAATTCGAACCCCTGAAATGGTTAGTTAATGCATATGATGCTGGATGATGTCATGATGCTATGATTAAACACACCACGGATATGTACAAAGACAAACATGTAAGGCACACAAGGCACACAAGACAAGCCCTCAAGGTTTAAGGCCAGCATGGGGTCTGGGTAGTACCCTCTTGAAGTTGGTGGGTTCAACCTGTCCTAATCAAAGTAACCGGGTTCTAAGGTTCCCAATATCACGGGATTGCTTTCATTGTTCATCGTTTCGATTTAGCCACTGAACTGGCGACCGAAATATTCCAGGAAAGCAACCCTCAATTGAGTGTAGTATCGAGTATCAACCAACCTCGGACTGCACCAAAGTCAGTTATCTCACTACCCTAAAGAGGCCAAGATAGTTCAATTAAGGTTCCTAAGGTCTGTTGATGCTTCACGACACCACGCGGAGGCCCCGTACTCTCCTTGACTGAACTCAAGGGTTACCGGTACACACCAAAGTGCCACATCAACGTAGCAGACTGTTTCAACCATGTCGGTATACCCCGCACAGTTCCCTCACAGCCTTGTTGCTACTTTCTAAGAAGGTATCCCCCAGATCCGGGTTAGGATCTATAGAACTCCCAAGCAAGTCCCACAATTTAAAGCAAACAAGGAAAGCAATTGAAAACACAGTTATGAACTAACCCTAAGGTATACCCCACTTTAAGTTTTTGTCCCTACCAGAGTCGCCAGTTCTGTGATCGGTGGATCTGGAACTGACTGTTTAACGCTGGTTCGCGAAATGTCGCGGAAGCAAGAGTCGCCACCGTCTTTTATTTTCTCCAAATGGAAAGGACAAAAGCACAGAAAAATTCCTTATAGAGATTGCTCTCGGTTCGGGAGGTAGGTTATAGAAAGGGAAGGTGTTAGCACCCTTTCTATCCATGGTTATCCATGGGCTCTTAGGTACTTGCTCAATGTGTTTTCAAAATTGTTTGTTTGCTTTTCAATTGTGGGTTTAAAAAGTTTCTTTGAAAAATTTCAGTTCGACTCGTACGTCAGAGTGTTTGAAAAATTTGCTTTGAAAGCTTTTGAAAAGTGTTGGTGTGAAAAGATTTCAGTTTGTTTTGAAGAGAGCAAGTATCCATGAGTCGTCTACCTACCCTAAGGAATTCGTCTGTGTAAATGTCCTTTAAAGTAATGCCATCCCACCATTGAGAGGTAGGTAGCACCACCGTTGGAGGTGTTCGGGTCAATTCGAGTTTTAGGGACGTGGTGATCACCAGAGCAACGGGAAGACACCTTAGAAGCTACCCTCATGCCAGGTTCCCGGATCATGAGGACTTACTAAGACGTCCTCTACTCGACGATCACCTTTCGAAAGGCAACAGTGAGGCGTACCCTAGGGGTGGTGTGTGCGATTCGTGTGTCGTTTTCAGATATTTGTCTTGTCATGTTTATTTGTGATCTACGCTTGATTTTAATTAGGACATTCATTCTTGCATGCTTTTTTAACAGTTATAAAGTTGCGGGAAAATAAATCTACAACTATTACAAATGGCGCGGGTCCACATCGCCAAAATAAATCGGACCCGATTTGACTGAAAGTAAAGAAGCAATAAAAGTGCAAGAAATAAAATTGTTACAAGGCTTTGGGACATGTACATAATTATAATAAATGACATAAAATAAATGCGCAAATTAAATAAATTATGAACATGGGCGTTGGACCCTTTTGCAATAAATTAAAATTAATGGAGAATTAAAATTAAAATTAAATGTTTTGGTATTTTTGTGTTTTTTAAGATTTAAAAGAGAAAGAATTAATTAAAACAAAAAAAAATTGGATGTAAACCCTAATTCTAATGTTTTTTAAGTTATTAAGAAAAAGATTGAATTTTTAACCTAATTTAAATCTGAGTTATTTATATACATTTAATTACAAAAAAATAAATAAATAAATAATAATATTATGGAAAAAAAGGAAAAATTAAAAGGAGTGGAAATTATTAATTAACCTAATTCTAATTATTTTTTATTTAACATGAAAAGAATTAAAATTGCAAACATCCTAATTAAAACTAAATTCATTATACATTAATTTATTTACAAGAAAATAATTATAATAAATAAATATTATATTTTTTTTGCCTTTTCTGATTTTATGATGTTTTTGTATTTTGTTAAAAAAACAATTAACTAAATAAAACAAATAAAAAAATAAATAACAGAACAATTGAGAAAATAAGATATAAAAAGAAAATCAAACCAGGGGGGGTAGCCCCAAAATTGGAGGTAAGGCCTAGCATTCTGGCCCATTGAGCATTGGCCTTGTGGACTTTTCCAGATTCCATATGGTGCGTTGACTAAGACATAATACGCTCCTTGAATCTTGGCCTTTAGATCTGATGTTCTTGGATGCGTGTAGGGTCTGATCTGGATGGAACATGGTACGTCTTAAGGCCTGGATTACATGGGAACATAGTTTGCAAAATATTATAGGAAATAAGGTAGACCTGGGGTTCGAACCCAGGTCACTAACATCACCAAGCAATACCTGCACCACTGAGCCAATTAACGCATTTGGTATATTAATAATAAACAAATAACAAAAGAATAGAATAAACGCATTAGTGGTTTACGCGCCAGTTTTCAAACCAGCCTATCACTAACGGACAACACATCATCTCTTTCGTTTTCCTGAAACATAAAGAACGAAGGCAACGGTTTTCGTTGTGTTTTCTTAGGGGACTTTTGGAAAAATAGCGAATAGCAATATAAGCTACATAAATTGTTCGCGAATGGTGGTTTATGTCCGTCTCAATGCACTGAATTCAATGGCCATGGTCTGAAGCTTTGATTTTTCTTCTTTGCAAAAGCCCTAATTTTAAAAACCTGTAACCCTAATATTCAAAAATGGTAGAATCGCATATGTGGCACAAAAATGTAATTGAATGTATTGGTTAGCTTGGAAACTTGACAAGGAACATGAATTCATCAATCAAAATGCAAAAAGATGTATGATTTGAGATATGCGATTTCAAAAGTTTCGAGGTACAGTCTGAGTTCTTGATACCGATTCAGGGCGTTTTGGTTCTTGTTTGTGATTGGAATGTGATCAGGAGAGTTTGAGGAAGCTATTAGAAAAAGAATTAGGGGTTAAAACTCACTAGAACCTTGATTTCAGAATCGAGTTATATGGCCAATTTTTCAAGTTTTCAATAAGCTCTTTAGCGCAGCATTTGGTGTGTTATGGTTAGGGTTTGACTTGGCACTTATGAGGGAAGAGAATTAGCTTGTTATTTGACCTTGATTCATGCTCATGAGAGAACTAGTCCTAGGGTTTTTTCATTAACAAACTTTTCCTTCTTTTAAGCCAAGACCAAGACTTAGTGTGCAATTTAACCCTAGCCTGAGTTTTTGAGTTGGCCCATGATATATGGAAGTTGTCCAAATTCAAATGACACTATTCCATTGGTTTTTGAATTTTATTTGAATTTTTAAAGATTTAAAATGAATTAAATTATCAAAAATTAAATAAAATAGAAAAATCTTAATTTGGTCTTGAAATTAATCATGGGACACGTGTGTGGCATGACAAGGATGAATCAAGTGAAAGAAAGTGGGCCCTTTTGTCAAAAATTGGAGTTTCAAGGATAGTTGACTTTTGCCATTTCACAAAAATTTCCCAACTTCTACAAGGCATAACTTGCTCAATTTTTAAGCTTTTCACATGTTCTTGGACATTTTGGAAAGGTCTTTGATTCCTCTAACCAATGCCTTTGGTCCCATGTCATTTTGATTTACCAATCTCAAGTTATGGTCTTTGACTTAAAGTCCCTTTTTGTTGACTTTTGAAAATGACCTATAATGTTGAAATTGATAACTTTTTGTGAGAGCATTTCTTGGACTTGAAGTATGAAGATGAGTTGTAGGAAATGTCTTTCTCTTCAAAATGAGCTTTGGATGGAATTTTTCTGATAATCCATGTGAGAGTTATGCCCTGGTCAATTTCAGTTGACTTTTTCAACTATCCAAATATAGCAACTTTTGCATCTTTGATGATTTCTGAGCCAAATTTTGAGAATCATGATCAAGCATTGATCAAATGATGTTTGTGGCTTCAAAATGATATGTTGACCAAAAATTTGGACTTTTGACTGTCAAATGACCATTTTGCCCCTACAGTTGACTGTAGTGCAATTTAGGGTTTTGACTGTGCAATCTTGAGCTGAATGCCTTGAAACTTGATATGAGGATGCTTGACCATGTTTGTAAGCATATGAGACTTGATTGGGCCTTTGAACACTTCTTTTTCTTGATCAGACTCAAAACCCTAATTTTGACTGTATGGGAGACTGTTGCACTGCACAACCCTTGGGGAATTTTATAGCTTGGCTTGGCAATTTCTTGAGGAATATGGGAGGGCAAATTTTGGGGTATAACAGTTGCCCCTGTTCAATCTTCTTAGACCTGAGGATGCAGATTGGCTGACGTGCCTTTCGTAATCCGAGGGTAGAAGATGATTGGACACTAGAGTGCCCAGAAATTTGCGCTCACATGTTAGCAATGATGGGGGAATGGGCTTATAGATGCCATCTGGATGTTTGATTGCGTAAGAGATTCCTTGGCGAGAACCTGCATACCTGCAAAACAGAAAATGAGTACCTGACACGTTGCAGGAACTGATGTTTAGATGCCTGGTATAGATGTGTCCTGACTGGTTACAGGAGCTGAGTCTGGAGCTTCAAACGGCGATGAAAGAACCAGGGATGATTACTACCTTAGCATGAATGGTAAGAGAGCCTTGGACGACTTTAACTTCAACAACGCTTGTTGAGAAAAATCTTGGGGATTTTAACTTCAACAACGCTCGTTGAGAAAAAATCTGGGGTGTCTTCTACTGGGATAAGAATCAGGGAGATCTTAGGGTCGATCTGACTGAACCAGAGAGGCCTTTGACTGGGTAAGCATCAGGAAAATCTTAGGGTCGATTTAACCGAACCGGTCTAGGTCTTGAAATGTCTTCAACTGGATAAGCATCAGGAAAATCTTAGGATCGATTTAACTGAACCAGAGAAGGCCTTTGACTGGATAAGCATCAGGAAAATCTTGGGACGATTTAACTGAACCGGTCTAGGTCTTGAAATGTCTTCAACTAGATAAGCATCAGGGAGATCTTAGGGTCGATCTGACTGAACCAGAGAAGGCCTTTGACTGGATAAGCATCAAGAAAATCTTAGGATCGATTTAACTGAACCGGTCTAGGTCTTGAAATGTCTTCAACTGGATAAGCATCAGGGAGACCTTAGGGTCGATCTGACTGAACCAGAGAAGGCCTTTGACTGGATAAGCATCAGGAAAATCTTGGGACGATTTAACTGAACCGGTCTAGGTCTTGAAATGTCTTCAACTGGATAAGCATCAGGGAGATCTTAGGGTCGATCTGACTGAACCAGAGAGGCCTTTGACTGGGTAAGAATCAGGAAAATCTTAGGACGATTTAACTGAACCGGTCTAGGTCTTGAAATGTCTTCAACTGGATAAGCATCAGGGAGATCTTAGGGTCGATCTGACTGAACCAGAGAAGGCCCTTGACTGGATAAGCATCAGGAAAATCTTGGGACGATTTAACTGAACCGGTCTAGGTCTTGAAATGTAGCTTGAGAACTTAACTGGATCTTTCCTGAAAGGTAAAAGTCAGTCATATGCAATGCATGATATGGATCAAGCAATGATGTTCTCAACATAAATGAGATTTGTATGATGCAGTGCGTTATGCATGCTATAATGATGTATGTGATGTTTTATGTATGTTTTCGTCTAGGAAAGTAAATCCTTGACGGGTGCCGGGAAGTCGTATCCTGGGCTGATGTCGAAGAATAGATTTTGCTTCCGCTGGGGATGATAACTGCAAGGATACCGGTAGGAGAAGATGACTCCGTTGCGGAATAAACTTGGCGAATGGAAGATTCTGCGGGGAGAAAAGATACTCTAGCGATCATGCTGGGAAGCAATACTCTGTGGGGATAGAGATGCTTTGCTGAGTGTTGATAGCAGTAATTTGCTGAGGATGTCTTTGTTGTTGGAAGTGTTAATGGACTTCGCTGGGGTGAGAAGACTTCGTCGAGGACGCTCTTTCTGTGGCTTTTGGCTGGGGATAACCCAGTTATATCCTGTTGAGGAAATAACTCTTTAAACCAAGCCAGACGACGCGTTCGTGTTCTGTGAAGAATAAGCTTCCAGAATTTACTGGGGATAAGCTTACTGCTTGGGGAGATGAATTCCATCTTTCCTGGGGAACTTGGATGGGACTCTCCTGGGGAAGTTTTGATATGCTGGGGAAGTGATTCCTTTGAATGTTGATGTATGCCGCCGGGGAACAATCTTTAGACCAAGACTGCCGGGGATGCTTGTTAAGAATATATGCTGCTGGGGAATATTGGGATCTACTCGAGGATACCCAATTTCCTTGAGACTTGTTAACTTTGTTTGGGGAAGAATGCACTGACTTGCTGTCTCACTCTCTGGGGAACTTAAGATGCCTGGTTGGGTTCTTTAGCTGAACCTACCTTGGTACCTTGGAGGATAGAACAATTAGACTGTTCAGACAACTCTTTATTGCCCCTGTTTCTAGTGTCACCTGCAATTAATTCTTTGTTTCGTATGCAAATATTTATGAGCTAGCAAATTATTGTCAATGCATATATCACAAATTGAACCTTGGACGTTCTTCGCAAAACAAAACAGAAAAAGAAAAAAACAGTTGGCACGTTTAACTGAAAAGTATATTTGTATTGATTTTGAATAGCCTGTGAATAGGCGTTTTGTGTACAAGAGGCTGACATCCTAGTAAGAGAAACGTCGCCGAGCAAAAGAGTTTATACAAGTTTTGTACAAAAGAAAATAAAACAGCTGTGTGAAAGATGAATGATCCACTGGGTTTCAACTCTGCTATTGCCTTTATACTCCGTGCGTCTCATCACTTGATGACCTTGGTTGAAGGTGAAGCTGACTGATCGATGCCGTCTGAACTTGATGTAGATACCGGATTCTGGATGCAAAGTGATCTGATGAGACATAGTATTACGTTTTTATCCCTAACTTTTGCCTGGACTGCCCTTTCGGGTTTTCAGTCCATCGGGATACCCATTTTTGCCCAAGCCGCCTTTTCAGGTTTTCGACTTGCCGGGTGTACAGATTTTTCATTTTCATCCCTTCATTTTGCCCGAACCCTTTTGGTTCGACGGGAAGCCCTAATTTTTGCCTAGACATGTCAGCCTAGCGGGTCTTTTTTCATGCGTAGTATTTTTTAACTATGTCTGCATTGGCGGGGTGAGGAAGGTCGTCACCATCCATGTTGGTTAATATCATTGCTCCTCCTGAGAACACATGCTTAACCACAAATGGCCCTTCGTACGTAGGGGTCCATTTGCCCCTTGGATCACTCTGAGGAAGGATGATTCGCTTGATCACCAGATCCCCGACTTGATATTCCTGTGGTCTGACCTTTTTGTTAAATGCCCTGATCATTCGTTTCTGATACGTCTGACCATGACAGATAGCAGCAAGTCTCTTTTCGTCAATAAGGTTGAGCTGATCAAGTCGTGTCTGGATCCAATCATCTTCATTCAGATTTGCATCCTTCATTATCCGGAGAGAAGGAATTTATACTTCGATCGGCAAGACTGCCTCCATGCCATAAACCAGAGAGAAAGGAGTTGCCCCGGTTGACGTCCTAGCTGAGGTACGATACCCACGCAGAGCGAACGGTAACATCTCGTGCCAATCTTTATACGTTACTGTCATCTTCTGCACGATCTTCTTGATGTTTTTATTAGCTGCTTCTACAGCCCCATTCATCTTCGGTCTGTAAGGAGAAGAATTGTGGTGCTGTATCTTGAACTGTTCGCAGAGCTCAGCGATCATCTTATTGTTCAGATTGGTACCGTTATCTGTAATAATCCGCTCAGGGACACCGTACCGACAGATCAGATTGTGCCGAATGAACCGTGCCACAACAGTCTTGGTTACCGTAGCATAGGATGCTGCCTCAACCCACTTCGTAAAATAATCAATCGCCACTAGGATGAAGCGATGTCCATTGGATGCCGTAGGTTTTATCTCGCCGATCATGTCTATGCCCCACATTGCAAACGGCCAAGGTGCAGTCAGAACATTCAGGGGAACCGGAGGAACATGCACTTTATCTGCATAAATCTGGCATTTGTGGCATGTCCTGGAATGTTGGTAACAGTCAGCTTCCATTGTAGACCAGTAATATCCTGCCCGTAGGATTCTCTTAGCCATAGTATGTCCACTGGAGTGCGTACCAAAGGTCCCTTCATGCAGCTCTTCCATGATTCTTTCTGCTTCAGTCTTATCCACACAACGCAGTAAGGTTGAATCATGGTTTCGCTTGTACAAGATACCGTTGCTTAGGAAGAACTTGGTTGTAAACCTCCTCAGGAATTTCCTATCATTGACAGAAGCACCTTCAGGGTATTCCTGAGCTTCTAGATATCTCTTCACTTCGTGGTACCAAGGCTTCTCAGTTACCAATTCAGTTTCGAGATCACAACAGTATGCCGGTTCGTCCAGTTTCCAGATGATGATCCGGGGAGCTTCATTATCCCATTTAACCTTGAACATTGAAGACATTGTAGCTAACGCGTCCGCCAACTGATTCTCTTCTCTTGGAAAGTGTTCAAATGTTATCTCTGTAAAGTGGGGGATCAGGGCCAACACACATTCTCTGTAAGGAATCAAGTTTGGGTGTTTCGTATCCCACTCTCCTTTGATCTGATTGATCACAAGAGCGGAATCTCCGAAGACACTCAGAAATTTGATCCTTAGGTCGATCGCAGCTTGAAGACCCATGATACACGCTTCATACTCCGCCATGTTGTTGGTACAGTTGAAACACAGCCGGGCGGTGAGTGGATTATGAGTACCTTGTGGAGATATAATGATGGCGCCAATGCCATTTCCCAAAACGTTGGATGCTCCGTCAAAATGCATAGACCATCGGGATCCTGGTTCAGGTCCTTCATCCGGTCCAGGTATTTCACAGTCAGTTACTATCATAATGCTTTCATCTGGAAACTCGAAGTTCATTGATTGGTAGTCATCCACAGCTTGATGTGCTAAGTGGTCTGCCAATACACTTCCCTTGATGGCTTTTTGGGTCGTGTACTGAATGTCGTATTCCGTCAAGATCATCTGCCATCTTGCAATTCTCCCAGACAGAGCAGGCTTTTCGAATATGTACTTTATAGGATCCATTTTTGAAATCAACAAGGTAGTGTGAGTCAGCATATACTGTCTCAGCCGGCGAGCAGCCCATACCAAAGCGCAGCAAGTTTTCTCAAGCAGTGAGTATCGGGTCTCACAGTCGGTAAACTTTTTGCTAAGGTAATAAATGACATGCTCTTTTCGGCCAGACTCGTCATGCTGCCCCAGCACACACCCCATTGCATTATCAAGCACTGTCAGGTAAAGTATCAAAGGCCTCCCTTCAACTGGTGGCATAAGGATGGGTGGTTCTTGGAGATATTCTTTGATTCTGTCAAAAGCAGCCTGACATTCATCATTCCAACGTACTACCTGATCTTTCTTCAGCAGCTTGAAGATTGGTTCACAGGTAGCAGTTAAGTGTGAGATGAACCGAGCAATGTAATTCAGACGTCCTAGAAAGCCTCTGACTTCCTTCTCTGTCTTAGGAACTGGCATCTCTTGAATGGCTTTGACCTTAGCAGGGTCCACTTGAATTCCCTTGTCACTTACCACGAAGCCTAGCAACTTTCCCGATCTTACCCCGAAGGTGCACTTGTTCGGGTTCAACCTCAGCTTGTACAGTTTCAAACGGTCAAACAGTTTCTGCAGATGATCAAGGTGCTCTTCCTCAGTCTGGGACCTAGCGATCATGTCGTCAACATACACTTCTATCTCATGATGGATCATGTCATGAAATAAAGCAACCATGGCACGTTGGTAGGTTGCCCCAACATTCTTTAGTCCAAAAGGCATGACTTTGTAGCAGAAGGTGCCCCACTGAGTAACAAACGTAGTCTTTTCCATGTCTTCCGGAGCCATCTTGATCTGATTGTAGCCTGAAAAACCATCCATGAAAGAGAACACTTTATGCTGAGCTGTATTATCAACAAGGATATCAATGTGGGGTAGAGGGAAGTCATCCTTGGGGCTGGCCCTGTTCAGATCCCTGTAATCGACACACATCCTGACCTTGCCGTCCTTCTTAGGTACCGGCACCACATTAGCAACCCACTGAGGGTAAGAAGTCACTGCAAGAAACCCGGCATCAAACTGCTTCATCACCTCGGCTTTAATCTTCTCAGACATCTCTGGACGCATACGGCGGACCTTTTGCTTAACCGGAGGGCAATCTTCTTTAGTTGGTAAGTGATGGACCACAATGTCGGTATCTAATCCGGGCATATCTTCGTAGGACCAGGCAAAGATTTCTTTATAGTCATGCAGCATCTGAGTCAACCGTTGCTTCACGCTGAGTTCTAGGTTGGCACCAATCTTCACTTCTTTCTTGTCTTCCTCAGTACCCAAGTTTATTATTTCCACTGGCTCTTCATGGGGTTGAATTGCCCTCTCTTCCTGCTGTAACAGTCTTGCAAGTTCACCAGGCACTTCGCAATCATCTTCACCTTCGTCTTCGGCTAAGTTGATCGGATTTTCGAAGTCATAACTGGCAGTGGCAGAGTCGTTACCAGTGAGATCCAGAGTGGATTGAAACCTGTATGAGTGAGTGTGTGTGTAAATACAGCTGTTTTGCAATATGTAAAGAAAAGAAAGAAAAGGAGCGCAAAATTTGAATTGTGAAAAACGTCCAATGCTTTTATTCATGATATATGATAGTGACAAACAAAAGCCCTCATAAATAAAACCACGGTGCCCCGGGTAAGACACCGGGCCATATAGTTTCAAATTATTGTTTATTACAAATCAAAAACAAAGAAATTCATTACTGGGGAACAAAAGTTATGGGTGTAAAATCTTTAGCAGTCCAATTGGTCAATCCACCGTCGGTCGTCGGGTAGATCCAGCTATCGAACTCTGACTCTTCCACTTTGACTTCCTCTCCAATAGCATTCACTTCTGAGTGGGTGATGAGCACAGGAGGTCTTCCAATTCTCGCCTTGCGCACTGCTCTCTGAGCTTCTGTGGTGAAACCCAGCCCAAACTTGTTAGTCTTAGGAGTAAGATCAGGGAGCTTGCCCCAGTTTGCACATTCACCTTTTTCGATCACAGCCCGGGCGTCCTTTAAGGAGGCCATCTTCATAGGAGAAACCTCTTCATCTGCTTCTGCTGCTGCCAGGGTTTGTGGCACTTCCTCAAAATGTTGAAAGGGGGTTTCAATGAACTCCCCATCCATTTCTACGTATCTGAAGGAGTTGAGGTGGCTGACCATGTACTCCTCTTCCCCTTGCACTGTTACGATCTTCCCCCTGACCGGGTACTTGAGCTTCTGATGCAATGTGGAGGTCACAGCTCCAGCCTTGTGGATCCACGGGCGACCCAGCAAACAAGAATAGGACGGATGGATGTCCATCACATAGAATTTGGAATCAAATACCTGGGATCCAACCCTGATTGGGATGTCCACCTCACCATGTACCATTCTTTTGGACCCGTCAAAGGCCCGAACAACAATGTGAGTTGGTTTGAGCTCTAGACCCTCACAATCCAGCCTATCCAGAGCCTTCTTGGGCAGCACGTTTAATGAAGAACCTGTGTCAACCAGCACATGAGCAAGAGTAGTGCCCCTGCATTCAATGGAGACATGCAGGGCATCATTATGGTTCTTCCCCTTTGCTGTCAGATCGGCATCAGAGAAACCCAGGCCATTATCAGCGGTTAGGTTGGCCACACAGTCGGTGAACTGGTCAGCAGACGTCTCTTGGGGTACGTGGGCTGTCTTTAAGAAAGCAATCAGAGCCTTTGCATGGGCCTCTGAACACAGTAGCAGTGACAACATGGAGATTTTAGAGGGGGTGTGCCCCAGCTGTTCTACAACGTTGAAATCACTTTTCTTTATTATCTTGAGGATTTCTTCCATTTCCTGCTTGGAAGCCTCAACAATGGTCTTTGGTGCCTCCGTCCTGGCAGGCATATCGGCAGCAATTCCCTTGCCCCGAGTATCAGATGACTCAGTAGCAGGGGTGGATACTTGGTCAGGGGGAGAAACAGGCACTCTGGCAGGTGTGAAGACCAAAGGCCTATGAATTGCCGGAGGAGCAATGTCTGGCGAGAACAGTCTTCCACTACGAGTGACCTTAGCAGGCCCGGTGATGTTGGAGACACCAGTATCAATGTTGAACTCTTGTTTCACACCCAGAACATAAACATCCGCCCCATAGTGCCATGGGACAGCCTTATCAGATTTGTAGGGTATAGGCCCCGGAACCGTAATGGTGATGGGAGCACTCTTGTGAACTGACAAAATTTGTATAGGCTTCTTTGAAGGAGCCTTGGAATGGTTGTTGAAGATGGTGACGATCGACACTTCTTCAACAGGAGCAGCAGGAACAACAGTCTTTCTGAACAAAATCTCTCTACTATCTATCAGGTTTTGGACACCTGACTTCAGCAGAGAACAACCAGCAGGGGAAGCAACACATAGAGGGCAACCTTCGCTACATCCCGGAAATAAACCGGCTAGCAACAGATTCCTCTTGACCATCAGCAACGGAGTAGCAACATCATCCACCGAAGCTACATACAAATCCTCCTCAACAGCGTTTACTCCATGCTGGGGCATGGGAGCAGTTACAACATTCGTCCTCTCGGGCGCCTCGAACTGTATTTCCTTTGCATCAATGAGGTCTTGAACCTTATTCTTTAGGGCCCAACAGTCATCTGTGTTATGCCCCGGGCTATCAGAGTGATAAGCACAGCGAGCATTTGGATTGAACTTGGGGGATGCGGTATTGGGAAACTTTGGAGCCTCCCTGACAGTCACTAAATTGGTGGATAGCAACTGTGGCAGGATCTGTGATAAGGTCATGCTTAACCGGGTAAACTCTCTCCGGGGTCTTTCAAACTTTTGAGGATTAGTTGGCCGAGGAGCGGCAGCAGGTTTGGCAATCATTACCGCACTGACAGATTGGCGGTGTTCAAGTCGCTCTGTTCTCCGGGAGCTATATACAGCACTAGCCTCCTTTTTGAAGGGTTTCTTTTCAGTACTGGAGGAGGCAACTTTCTGTATCTTCCCCGATTTTATACCGGCCTCGATCCTTTCACCAGTCAGGATCAGATCAGTAAACCCAGCAGAGGAATTACCAATGAGATGATTGAAAAATGGACCAGATAGGGTCCCCAAAAACATATCTACCATCTCCCGATCCGTCAATGGTGGCTGCACCCTGCCAGCCAGGTCTCTCCATTTCTGGGCGTACTCCTTAAAACCTTCACCCGACCCTAGCGACATACCCTGGAGCTGGGTACGCGTAGGAGCGAGGTCGGCATTATATTGATACTGCTTGTAAAAAGCAGTGGCCAGATCCTCCCAGTTACGAATGCTGATTCCATCCAGCTGATAGAACCAATCGAGGTGAGTCCCTGAAAGACTCTCCTGGAAGAAGTGGATCCAAAGGTTCTTGTCTGCTGTGTAAGGCTGGATCTTCCTTACATAAGAACGGAGGTGCATCTTGGGACAGGAAGCCCCATCATACTTCACGAAGGCAGGTGTTTTGAACTTGTGTGGGATCACCACCCCAGTAGATAACCCCAAGTCTCCGAAATCCAATCCAGGCACCCGCTGAACTTCCATAGCCTTTAATCTGTCCTCCAGCTGCTTGTACCGGTCTTCAGCAGGAGGGTACTGTTCGTCGTTGAAGTCTGTTTCAGTATCAGAGCCCACAGGAGTAGGGACCTCCCTTTCTTGGTGACTACCTTCCTCCACAGATGGAGGAGTCCTTTCAGCTTCAACCAAGGTGTTTCCGAGTCTGCGCCCAGTGTTAAATAGCACAGTCCTCCTCTTCTTCTTAGTCTTCTTCAGAAGCATGGTCTTCAACTCTTGTTGACCCTGAGCCAAGCCCTTGATCAGCTCCTGAAATTGGGCGTTCTGCGCCTGAAATTGGACGTTCTGCGCCTGAAGAGCCTTGATAGATGCCTCGGTTGATGATTCAGGATTCATGATGCTGAAATAAACAGCGAAGAACAGTAAACAACCTGAAAAGGAGAGTACCTATGATGCACATGATGAATGATATGTGTTTATGCAATGCATTCAAGAGTTCGAAAATTCAAATTCGTTGTAGACCAAAAGGAACACACATTATTATTAAGAAAATCATTGTTTAATACATCAAAGCCTCATGGGCAAAAGTACAAAAAGATCAAATCAATCCCAAAATATGTTGCGCATCTTCTTTGGAGCTATGTAAGTGTTGAGGTTCCTTTCCTCGTGCAACAGGCGGGTGAGCTCCAAGACCTTCTTTTCACTGGCATGCAAACTAGTCTCAAGAGAATTCCGCTCTTCCTTAAGCTGGATCCAGCTCTTCTGCATCTCTTCCCAGGATGTGGGCATATCAGGGTGCTGAATAACGTGGGACACCTCTCCTTCCAAGGCAGGCTCTTTGATTACTGGAAGCATGTGAGGATAAGGCATTACTAACTTCTGAGAGCGGGCTCGTACCCACTTGAGGTAAGGCTCCAAAGGGATGGAGTTCCTGTGCCCCAGTGTCTTGCTGTCTATCCTACTAGGCATCCTCCAAGCTCTGATAAATCTCTGGCGAAGTCCTTGAGTATCGTTGTCGAAGTCAAAAACTATGTCAGGAATCAACATGTCATGAGTACCATCCCTCCGAGCATAACCAAATTGTCTCCAAGCCAGGCATGGACTATAAGTAATACCCCCTCTAATTCCAAGTAAAGGAACATTAGGATACTCCCCGCAACGATCAATGATAGTGACATCTTCCCTGGACCTAGGGCACCAATGTATATCTGCATGTGTAAGAGTCATCAACCGTTGTGACCATCTCAAACCCCGCTCGTTCTTCAGGACTGATTGTGGAAGGTGCGAAATAAACCACTTTCCCAGGAGAGGAGTGCAACACATAAGGACACCTCTTTTTCTCATGGTTCGAGTGTAACATGAGTGAAGGAGGTCCCCCAGCAACGTAGGTATAGGATTCCTGGACATAAAGATCTGGACAGCATTGATATCAACGAGCTGGTCTGGGTTAGGGAACAACACCAAACCATAAACAAGAAGGGCCACAACCTCTTCAAAAGCTTGTAAGTCAAGGGAGTTCCAACATTCATAGGCCTTTTCAAACAGAAACCTGGCTAAGAACCCTTTGATACCACTTCTAACTTCCCAATGTCCCTTGAGGTCAGATGATTGTAGGTGCAAGGCTTTAGAAATCTCTTCAAGCTTGGGTTCCTTTTCTGTACCGTTGTAGGGTAGCTGATCAAGGATAGGGATCTTCAGGAGTCGGGAGAACTCCTCCAATGTAGGTACCAACTGATAGTCCAAGAAGGTGAAACAGTGATGCAGAGGGTCAAAGAATTGGAACAGGACCTTTATCATATCTTCCTCAATGTTGGTGTTGACCAAGCTGATGAGGCTTCCATGCCTTTCACTGAATGAAGAGTTCTCGGGAATCCTGGATATAAGCTCCTTAAGCTGAGGAGGGATCCTTACAAGACTGATTTGAATTGTCTTTCTACGAACAGTTTCCATGTCCTACAAAACAAGAACAAAGATGAAAATTCGAACCCCTGAAATGGTTAGTTAATGCATATGATGCTGGATGATGTCATGATGCTATGATTAAACACACCACGGATATGTACAAAGACAAACATGTAAGGCACACAAGGCACACAAGACAAGCCCTCAAGGTTTAAGGCCAGCATGGGGTCTGGGTAGTACCCTCTTGAAGTTGGTGGGTTCAACCTGTCCTAATCAAAGTAACCGGGTTCTAAGGTTCCCAATATCACGGGATTGCTTTCATTGTTCATCGTTTCGATTTAGCCACTGAACTGGCGACCGAAATATTCCAGGAAAGCAACCCTCAATTGAGTGTAGTATCGAGTATCAACCAACCTCGGACTGCACCAAAGTCAGTTATCTCACTACCCTAAAGAGGCCAAGATAGTTCAATTAAGGTTCCTAAGGTCTGTTGATGCTTCACGACACCACGCGGAGGCCCCGTACTCTCCTTGACTGAACTCAAGGGTTACCGGTACACACCAAAGTGCCACATCAACGTAGCAGACTGTTTCAACCATGTCGGTATACCCCGCACAGTTCCCTCACAGCCTTGTTGCTACTTTCTAAGAAGGTATCCCCCAGATCCGGGTTAGGATCTATAGAACTCCCAAGCAAGTCCCACAATTTAAAGCAAACAAGGAAAGCAATTGAAAACACAGTTATGAACTAACCCTAAGGTATACCTCACTTTAAGTTTTTGTCCCTACCAGAGTCGCCAGTTCTGTGATCGGTGGATCTGGAACTGACTGTTTAACGCTGGTTCGCGAAATGTCGCGGAAGCAAGAGTCGCCACCGTCTTTTATTTTCTCCAAATGGAAAGGACAAAAGCACAGAAAAATTCCTTATAGAGATTGCTCTCGGTTCGGGAGGTAGGTTATAGAAAGGGAAGGTGTTAGCACCCTTTCTATCCATGGTTATCCATGGGCTCTTAGGTACTTGCTCAATGTGTTTTCAAAATTGTTTGTTTGCTTTTCAATTGTGGGTTTAAAAAGTTTCTTTGAAAAATTTCAGTTCGACTCGTACGTCAGAGTGTTTGAAAAATTTGCTTTGAAAGCTTTTGAAAAGTGTTGGTGTGAAAAGATTTCAGTTTGTTTTGAAGAGAGCAAGTATCCATGAGTCGTCTACCTACCCTAAGGAATTCGTCTGTGTAAATGTCCTTTAAAGTAATGCCATCCCACCATTGAGAGGTAGGTAGCACCACCGTTGGAGGTGTTCGGGTCAATTCGAGTTTTAGGGACGTGGTGATCACCAGAGCAACGGGAAGACACCTTAGAAGCTACCCTCATGCCAGGTTCCCGGATCATGAGGACTTACTAAGACGTCCTCTACTCGACGATCACCTTTCGAAAGGCAACAGTGAGGCGTACCCTAGGGGTGGTGTGTGCGATTCGTGTGTCGTTTTCAGATATTTGTCTTGTCATGTTTATTTGTGATCTACGCTTGATTTTAATTAGGACATTCATTCTTGCATGCTTTTTTAACAGTTATAAAGTTGCGGGAAAATAAATCTACAGCTATTACAAATGGCGCGGGTCCACATCGCCAAAATAAACCGGACCCGATTTGACTGAAAGTAAAGAAGCAATAAAAGTGCAAGAAATAAAATTGTTACAAGGCTTTGGGACATGTACATAATTATAATAAATGACATAAAATAAATGCGCAAATTAAATAAATTATGAACATGGGCGTTGGACCCTTTTGCAATAAATTAAAATTAATGGAGAATTAAAATTAAAATTAAATGTTTTGGTATTTTTGTGTTTTTTAAGATTTAAAAGAGAAAGAATTAATTAAAACAAAAAAAAATTGGATGTAAACCCTAATTCTAATGTTTTTTAAGTTATTAAGAAAAAGATTGAATTTTTAACCTAATTTAAATCTGAGTTATTTATATACATTTAATTACAAAAAAATAAATAAATAAATAATAATATTATGGAAAAAAAGGAAAAATTAAAAGGAGTGGAAATTATTAATTAACCTAATTCTAATTATTTTTTATTTAACATGAAAAGAATTAAAATTGTAAACATCCTAATTAAAACTAAATTCATTATACATTAATTTATTTACAAGAAAATAATTATAATAAATAAATATTATATTTTTTTTGCCTTTTCTGATTTTATGATGTTTTTGTATTTTGTTAAAAAAACAATTAACTAAATAAAACAAATAAAAAAATAAATAACAGAACAATTGAGAAAATAAGATATAAAAAGAAAATCAAACCAGGGGGGGTAGCCCCAAAATTGGAGGTAAGGCCTAGCATTCTGGCCCATTGAGCATTGGCCTTGTGGACTTTTCCAGATTCCATATGGTGCGTTGACTAAGACATAATACGCTCCTTGAATCTTGGCCTTTAGATCTGATGTTCTTGGATGCGTGTAGGGTCTGATCTGGATGGAACATGGTACGTCTTAAGGCCTGGATTACATGGGAACATAGTTTGCAAAATATTATAGGAAATAAGGTAGACCTGGGGTTCGAACCCAGGTCACTAACATCACCAAGCAATACCTGCACCACTGAGCCAATTAACGCATTTGGTATATTAATAATAAACAAATAACAAAAGAATAGAATAAATGCATTAGTGGTTTACGCGCCAGTTTTCAAACCAGCCTATCACTAACGGACAACACATCATCTCTTTCGTTTTCCTGAAACATAAAGAACGAAGGCAACGGTTTTCGTTGTGTTTTCTTAGGGGACTTTTGGAAAAATAGCGAATAGCAATATAAGCTACATAAATTGTTCGCGAATGGTGGTTTATGTCCGTCTCAATGCACTGAATTCAATGGCCATGGTCTGAAGCTTTGATTTTTCTTCTTTGCAAAAGCCCTAATTTTAAAAACCTGTAACCCTAATATTCAAAAATGGTAGAATCGCATATGTGGCACAAAAATGTAATTGAATGTATTGGTTAGCTTGGAAACTTGACAAGGAACATGAATTCATCAATCAAAATGCAAAAAGATGTATGATTTGAGATATGCGATTTCAAAAGTTTCGAGGTACAGTCTGAGTTCTTGATACCGATTCAGGGCGTTTTGGTTCTTGTTTGTGATTGGAATGTGATCAGGAGAGTTTGAGGAAGCTATTAGAAAAAGAATTAGGGGTTAAAACTCACTAGAACCTTGATTTCAGAATCGAGTTATATGGCCAATTTTTCAAGTTTTCAATAAGCTCTTTAGCGCAGCATTTGGTGTGTTATGGTTAGGGTTTGACTTGGCACTTATGAGGGAAGAGAATTAGCTTGTTATTTGACCTTGATTCATGCTCATGAGAGAACTAGTCCTAGGGTTTTTTCATTAACAAACTTTTCCTTCTTTTAAGCCAAGACCAAGACTTAGTGTGCAATTTAACCCTAGCCTGAGTTTTTGAGTTGGCCCATGATATATGGAAGTTGTCCAAATTCAAATGACACTATTCCATTGGTTTTTGAATTTTATTTGAATTTTTAAAGATTTAAAATGAATTAAATTATCAAAAATTAAATAAAATAGAAAAATCTTAATTTGGTCTTGAAATTAATCATGGGACACGTGTGTGGCATGACAAGGATGAATCAAGTGAAAGAAAGTGGGCCCTTTTGTCAAAAATTGGAGTTTCAAGGATAGTTGACTTTTGCCATTTCACAAAAATTTCCCAACTTCTACAAGGCATAACTTGCTCAATTTTTAAGCTTTTCACATGTTCTTGGACATTTTGGAAAGGTCTTTGAGTCCTCTAACCAATGCCTTTGGTCCCATGTCATTTTGATTTACCAATCTCAAGTTATGGTCTTTGACTTAAAGTCCCTTTTTGTTGACTTTTGAAAATGACCTATAATGTTGAAATTGATAACTTTTTGTGAGAGCATTTCTTGGACTTGAAGTATGAAGATGAGTTGTAGGAAATGTCTTTCTCTTCAAAATGAGCTTTGGATGGAATTTTTCTGATAATCCATGTGAGAGTTATGCCCTGGTCAATTTCAGTTGACTTTTTCAACTGTCCAAATATAGCAACTTTTGCATCTTTGATGATTTCTGAGCCAAATTTTGAGAATCATGATCAAGCATTGATCAAATGATGTTTGTGGCTTCAAAATGATATGTTGACCAAAAATTTGGACTTTTGACTGTCAAATGACCATTTTGCCCCTACAGTTGACTGTAGTGCAATTTAGGGTTTTGACTGTGCAATCTTGAGCTGAATGCCTTGAAACTTGATATGAGGATGCTTGACCATGTTTGTAAGCATATGAGACTTGATTGGGCCTTTGAACACTTCTTTTTCTTGATCAGACTCAAAACCCTAATTTTGACTGTATGGGAGACTGTTGCACTGCACAACCCTTGGGGAATTTTATAGCTTGGCTTGGCAATTTCTTGAGGAATATGGGAGGGCAAATTTTGGGGTATAACAGGGACCAACAATTGATAAGTGTTCTGACCCAGTTTTATGACCCTCTGTACCACTGTTTCACTTTTCAAGACTTCCAGCTGGTTCCTACCCTGGAAGAGTTTTCTTATTTGCTTGGGATTCCTGTCTTGGAACAAACTCCATTCACTGGTTTGGAAAAGACTCCTAGGCCTGAAGAGATTGCTGCAATTCTCCCCTTAACCAAAGAAGAGGTATTGTCCAACTGGGAAACTAGAAATGGGATCAAGGGCTTTTTGGTCAAATTTCTGGTTGGCAAGGCTAATGATTTCTGGAATGACTTGGACTTCAAAGCATACGAGGATATTCTGGCTCTTTTGATCTATGGTCTGGTATTGTTTCCCAACCCTGACACCTTTATCAGTATCCATGTCATAAGGATCTTCATGTCTCGGAATCCGGTACCCACTCTTTTGGGTGATATTCTACAATAACTCTATGCTCGTACTGCTCGAAAACGGGGAACTCCGTGGTGTTGTGCTCCTTTGCTAGTAAGGTGGTTTATTTCGCACCTTCCTAAGTTCGTGCTGAAGAATGAAGAAGGAAAAGGTTGGGCTCGGAGGTTAATGTCTCTCACTGATAATGACATCACCTGGACTCTCAGAGGTTTGGATGAAGTAGCTGTTATTGACCGTTGCGGAGAATACCCTAATGTTCCGTTGATTGGTATCCAAGGAGGAATCTCTTACAATCCGTGTTTAGCTCTCCGTCAGTTTGGAAGAGCCAGAGGAGATGGGCCTCATGAAATGTTGGTTCCTCACTTCCATTTTGAGTTTCAGGCAGACAGTGACAAACTACGCCAGGGATTCATTAGAGCCTGGAACAGAATCCACAAAGCCAACCCACATGAGTTGGGACCAAAGACTTCTCTGCCATTGAAGCCCTATTGCAAATGGGTCCGCATCCGTGCTCAAAGGTTAGGTATGCCCTACGAAGCTGTTAGACCTCTCACTCTTGAATCTCCTGATGAAGATGGGGCTCCTCCAACTGTCCTCCCTCCTCAGATACCTACTGATTTTGACACCATGAAGAGATCTTGGGCGCAGCTAAAGGAAGAACGGGATTTCTATCGAGAGAAGTTCAACGAGCAGGAACGGAAGATTCAGAGGTTGACTAAGCAATTGGAAGAAGAACGGGTCCTGAACAACTACATCAGCACTGAAAAGAGGAGGCCATGGGAGCATTGATGAGCTTTGATATTTCCTTTTGTAGTTTTATTTCCTTTTCAGTATTTTTCATTCATTCCTGTAATGCCTAAGGGCAAGTTGTTGAACAATTGAAATTTTAATCTAATGAAGTGTGTTTCCCTTTTTGTCTACAAAGTTGAATCTTGTTTGTCTTTGAAAACATAAAACATACGCATTCCATTGCACCATATGCATAGCAGGTACCCTATTTCACAGGTTGCTTAATTTTCTTCGCTGTTTGTGTGAACAGTCATCATGAATCCAGAATCCTCCAGTGAGCAGGCAATCAAGGCCCTTCAGGCCCAAAGTGCACAGTTTCAAGAGATGGTCCTAAGCCTAGCCCAAGGTCAGCAAGAGTTGAAGACTCTGCTCCTGAAGAAGAAGAAGAAAAAGAGGACTGCATTGTTCAACACCGGACGCAGGTTTGGGAACACACTCCACAATGAAGCTGATCCAACCACTTCTTCTGCTGAGAAAAACAGTCCCCAAGGGGGAGGGGCTCCTAGTCCCGCAGTCTCCGACAACGAGACGGACTATAACGACGAACAATACCCACCTGCTGCTGACAGATACAAGCAATTGGAGGACCGCTTGAGCGCCATGGAAATTCAGAATGTGCCGGGATTGGATTTCGGAGATTTGGGGTTATCTTCTGGGGTAGTAATTCCACACAAGTTTAAGGCGCCTGCATTCGCCAAGTATGATGGGGTCTCCTGTCCAAAGCTACATCTAAGGTCGTACGTAAGGAAAATCCAACCTTACACGGCGGATAAGAACCTCTGGATTCACTTCTTCCAAGATAGTCTCTCGGGGTCGCAGCTCGAATGGTTTTACCAATTGGATGGAGCTAGCATCCGACACTGGGAAGATTTGGCAACCGCATTCTACAGACAATACCAATACAATTCTGATCTCGCTCCCACGCGTACCCAACTTCAGGGTATGTCTCTAGGAACGGGTGAAGGGTTCAAAGAGTACGCTCAAAAATGGAGAGATTTGGCTGGCAGGGTGCAGCCTCCATTAACTGATCGAGAGCTGGTTGATATGTTCCTTGGGACTTTGTCTGATCCGTTTTTCAATCATTTGGTTGGTAACTCCTCCGCTGGGTTTACAGATTTGATATTGACGGGAGAAAGAATTGAAGCTGGCATCAGGTCAGGCAAGATACAGAAGGCTGCCTCTACAAGTGCTGAGAAGAGGCCGTTTAAGAAAGAAGCAAGTGCCGTCTATGGTCCTAGAAGACAAGTCAAGCCCGAAAATCGCCAAGCCGTCAATGCTTTGGTCATCTCGAAACCTGTTGCTGCTCCTCAGCAGTACAATCAACAAAGAAGCGAAAGGCCCAAGAGGCAGTATACTCGGCTGAGTATGACCTTATCTCAAATTTTACCCCAACTGTTATCCACCAACCTGGTGACCCTCAAAGAAGCTCCTAAGGTCGTCAACACCGCGTCTCCTAAGTATAACCCAAATGCCCGGTGTGCTTATCATTCTGATAGTCCCGGGCACACTACTGATGATTGCTGGGCCTTGAGAAACAAAGTGCAAGATCTGATCGACGCAAAGGAAATTCAGTTTGAAGCACCGGAAAGACCAAATGTTGTAACTGCTCCTATGCCCCAGCATAGAGTAAATGCCATCGAAGAAGAAATGTACGCTGTTTCGGTAAATGAAGTTATCACCCCTCTGAAGACTGTTAAGAAGAACCTACTGCGGGCTGGTTTATTTCCGGGTTGCGGTGAAGGTTGCCTGTTCTGTGCTATTTCCCTATCTGATTGTCCCTTGCTGAGGTTAGGCATCCAAGGCCTAATGGATAGCAAGGAGATTCTATTCAAAAAGTCTGCTGTTCAGTTGGTTCCGATAAAAGAAGTTTCTGTGATTACCATCTTCAAAAATCCAATCAAGGCTCCCCCGAAGAAGCCCGTTCAAATCATGACTGTCGCACCCGTGATTATTACTGTCCCGGGGCCTCTCTCCTACATATCTGATAAAGCTGTCCCCTGGCATTATGGGGCAGACGTGTATGTGAATGGAATCAAACAAGAATTCGACGCTGGCGCCAGTATCTGTGATATCACTGGTCCAGCCAAGGTCACCCGCAGTGGCAGGCTCTTCTCGCCTGACATTGCACCGCCCGCTATTCGAAAACCCCTCCTTATAAAACCTGCAAGTTTACCTGTCCCTGTTGCTGATCAAGTTGTTTCCCCTGCTGCCGAGTCATCAAATGCTCGGGGCAAAGGGATTGAAGAAGAGCCTGCCCGGATGGAGGCACCAATACCCATAAATGCTGAGGCCTCCCGACAAGAAATGGAGGAGATTCTGAAGATAATAAAGAAAAGTGATTTCAATGTTGTCGAGCAGCTGGGGCATACGCCCTCCAAGATCTCCCTGCTCTCCTTACTGCTATGCTCCGAGGCCCATGCTAAGGCCTTGATCTCATTTCTCAAGACGGCCCATGTGCCGCAGGAGACGTCTGCAGTCCAGTTCACTGATTGCATAGCAAATCTGACAGCAGACAATGGCTTGGGTTTTTCGGATGCTGACCTGACTGCGAAGGGAAGAGACCATAATGATGCTCTGCATGTCTCTATCGAATGCAGGGGCACTACTCTGGCGCATGTATTGGTGGATACTGGTTCTTCCTTGAATGTTCTACCGAAAAAGGCTTTAGATCGTCTGGATTATGAGGGCCTGGAGTTGAAACCCAGCAATATCATCGTCAGGGCCTTCGACGGTTCCAAAAGGATGGTTCATGGAGAGGTTAACATCCCTATTCGTGTGGGCTCTCAAGTGTTTGACTCTACTTTTTATGTAATGGATATACGTCCATCGTACTCTTGTCTACTGGGTCGACCTTGGATCCATAAAGCTGGGGCAGTGACCTCCACCTTGCACCAGAAGCTGAAATATCCCGTCAGGGGGAAGATCGTCACTGTGCAAGGAGAAGAGGAGTATATGGTGAGCCATTTGAATTCCTTCAGATACATTGAGATGGACGGGGAGTTTATTGAAACCCCCTTCCAGCATTTCGAGGAGGTGCATCCCATTTCAGCAGCTGCAGAGACAATAGCCGAAGAAAATGATTCCTTGAAGATGGCTTCCCTAAGGGATGCCCGGGCTGTGGTTCAGAAAGGCAATTGTGCACACTGGGGTCAGCTTCCCGACTTCACTCAGAAGAACGACAAGTTTGGGCTAGGCTTTACTGCAGAGGCTCAGAAGGCGGTGCGCAAAGAAAAGACCGGAAAGGCTCCGGTGTTTATTTCCAGCTCAAGGGTGAATGCTATCGAGGAGGATGTGGAGGAAGCAGAATTTGACAGTTGGATCTACCCAACTACCAGCAACGGACCAAGCAACTGGACGGCAAAGGATTTTACCCCTATCACATTTGTCACGCAGTAATTAATTTCTTTTGATTTCCAATTTGTAACAAACAATATGTTAAAACTTTGTTGGCTCGGTGTCCTACCCGGGGCATCGTAGCTCCATTTGTGAGGGCTTTTTGTATGACATTTTCATATATCATCAATCAAAACATTGGACGTTTGTTGCATTTCAAATCTTGCGCTCTTTTCCTTTCTGTGTTATATATATTGCAAAACAGCTATATTTACACACACTCACTTACACAGGTTTCAGTCCACTCTGGATCTTACTGGTAACAGCTCTGCTACCGCCAGTTATGACTTCAAAAATCCGATCAACTTGGCCGAAGACGAAGGTGAAGATGATTGCGAAGTGCCTGGTGAACTCGCAAGACTGCTACTCCAGGAAGAGAGAGCTATTCAGCCACATGAAGAGCCTGTGGAAACAATTAACCTGGGTACTGAGGCGGATAGGAAAGAGGTCAAGATTGGTGCCAATCTAGAGCTCAGTGTGAAGCAACGATTGATCTAGATGCTACGAGACTACATGGAGATTTTTGCTTGGTCCTATGAAGATATGCCTGGTTTGGATGCCGACATTGTGGTTCACCACCTGCCAACCAAGGAAGATTGCCCTCCGGTAAAGCAAAAAGTCCGACGGATGCGTCCAGAGATGTCTGAAAAGATCAAGGCCGAGGTTATGAAACAATTTGATGCCGGGTTCCTTGCAGTGACTTCTTATCCCCAGTGGGTTGCCAATGTGGTGCCAGTGCCGAAGAAGGACGGTAAGGTCAGGATGTGTGTTGACTACAGGGATCTGAACAGGGCCAGCCCCAAAGATGACTTCCCCCTACCTCACATTGATGTCCTTGTCGATAATACGGCTCAACACAAGGTGTTCTCCTTCATGGATGGTTTTTCAGGGTATAATCAGATCAAGATGGCTCCAGAGGATATGGAGAAGACTACCTTTATGACTCAGTGGGGCACCTTCTGTTATAAGGTCATGCCATTCGGATTGAAAAATGCTGGGGCAACCTATCAACGTGCCATGGTTGCTTTATTTCATGATATGATCCATCATGAGATTGAGGTATACGTTGATGACATGATTGCGAGGTCTCAAACTGAGGAGGAGCACCTTGACCATCTGAGGAAGTTGTTTGACCGACTCAAGTTATACAAGCTGAGGTTGAATCCCAACAAATGCACCTTTGGGGTAAGATCCGGAAAATTGCTAGGCTTCATTGTAAGTGATAAAGGTATTCAGGTGGACCCTGCCAAGGTAAAAGCCATACAAGAGATGCCGACTCCAAAAACAGAGAAAGAAGTCAGAGGCTTCCTGGGACGACTAAATTACATTGCCCGATTCATCTCACATCTAACTGCTACTTGTGAGCCAATCTTCAAATTGCTGAAGAAAGATCAAGTAGTACGCTGGAATGATGAATGTCAGGCTGCCTTTGAAAGGATAAAGGAATATCTCCAAGAGCCACCCATTCTTATGCCCCCGGTGGAAGGAAGACCTCTGATACTTTACTTGACAGTACTTGACAATTCAATGGGGTGTGTGCTGGGGCAGCATGACGAGTCTGGCCGAAAAGAGCACGCTATTTATTACTTGAGCAAAAAGTTTACCGACTGTGAGTCTCGTTACTCACTGCTTGAGAAAACTTGCTGCGCTCTTGTATGGGCTGCTCGCCGGCTGAGACAGTATATGCTGACTCACACCACTTTATTGATTTCAAAGATGGATCCCATCAAGTACATATTTGAAAAGCCCGCTCTGTCTGGAAGAATAGCGAGATGGCAAATGATCTTAACAGAATATGACATCCAGTATACAACTCAGAAAGCAATTAAGGGAAGTGTACTGGCCGATCATTTGGCACACCAACCTGTGGACGATTACCAATCATTGAACTTTGATTTTCCGGACGAAGACATCATGGTGGTAACTGACTGTGAAGTACCTGGACCGGATGAAGGACCTGAGGAAGGATCCCGATGGTCTATGCATTTTGATGGAGCCTCCAATGCTTTGGGTAACGGCGTCGGCGCTGTAATCATATCTCCTAAAGGAACTCATACTCCCCTCACCGCCCGATTATGTTTCAGCTGCACTAACAACATGGCAGAATATGAGGCATGTATCATGGGTTTACAAGCTGCAATCGACTTAAGGATAAAATTCCTGAGTGTCTTCGGAGATTCCGCTCTCGTAATCAATCAGATCAAAGGCGAGTGGGATACGAAACACCCGAATCTTATTCCTTACAAGGAGTATGTGTCAACCTTGCTTCCCCACTTTGAAGAGATAACTTTTGAGCATTTCCCCAGAGAGGAGAATCAGCTAGCGGACGCACTAGCCACGATGTCTTCAATGTTCAAAGTTAAATGGGACAATGAGGCTCCCCGAATCATAATCTGGAAGTTGGATGAACCGGCATACTGCTGCGAGCTCGAGGTTGAGAAGGTCACTGAGAAACCCTGGTATCATGAGGTGAAGAGGTACTTGGAAGCTCAGGAATACCCTGAAGGGGCATCTGTCAATGATAAGAAGTTCATGAGGAGGTTTTCTGCAAAATTCTTCCTCAGCAACAGCATTCTCTACAAACGGAATCATGATTCGACTCTGCTACGTTGTGTGGATAAGGCTGAAGCGGAGAAAATCATGATGGAACAGCATGAAGGTACCTTTGGAACACATTCCAGTGGACACACCATGGCTAAGAAAATCCTTCGGGCAGGATATTTCTGGTCCACAATGGAAGCCGATTGTTACCAACACTCCCGAACTTGTCATAAATGCCAGATCTATGCTGACAAGGTGCATATCCCTCCGGTTCCTTTGAATGTCCTGACGGCACCTTGGCCTTTCGCAATGTGGGGCATCGATATGATCGGTGAGATCCGACCAACGGCATCCAATGGGCATCGTTTCATCTTGGTGGCGATCGATTACTTCACGAAATGGGTTGAGGCAGCTTCCTATGCCACAGTAACCAAGAGCGTCGTGGCACGTTTCATCCGGCATAATCTGATCTGTCGGTACGGTGTCCCAGAAAGAATCATTACGGATAATGGTACCAATCTCAACAACAAAATGATCACCGAACTCTGTGAACAATTCAAGATACAGCACCACAATTCTTCTCCCTACCGGCCGAAGATGAATGGGGCTGTAGAGGCAGCCAATAAAAATATCAAGAAAATTGTGCAGAAGATGACAGTGACCTATAAAGATTGGCACGAGATGTTACCGTTCGCTCTTCATGGGTACCGCACCTCAGCAAGGACGTCAACCGGGGCAACTCCTTTCTCTTTGGTCTATGGCATGGAGGCAGTTTTGCCAATCGAGATCCAGATACCCTCTCTCCGGATAATGAAGGATGCAGACTTGAATGAAGATGATTGGATCCAAACTCGACTTGATCAATTAAATCTGATTGACGAAAAGAGGCTCACTGCTATCTGTCATGGTCAAACGTATCAAAAACGGATGATCAGGGCATTTAACAAGAAAGTCAGACCGCAAGAGTATCAAGTTGGGGACCTGGTAATCAAACGCATCATCCTTCCTCAAAGTGATCCCCGGGGCAAATGGACCCCTACTTACGAAGGGCCATTTGTGGTTAAACGTGTGTTCTCAGGAGGAGCCATGATTCTAACCACCATGGATGGTGACGACCTTCCTCACCCCGCCAATGCAGACATAGTGAAAAAATACTACGCATAAATAAAAGACCCGCTAGGTTGACATACCTAGGCAAAAATAAGGGCTTCCCGGCGAACCAAAAGGGTTCGGGCAAAAGTAAGGGACGAAATGAATAAAAAAATCTGTACACCCGGCAAGTCGAAAACCTGAAAAGGCGGCTTGGGCAAAAATGGGTATCCCGGTGGACTGAAAACCCGAAAGGGCGGTCCAGGCAAAAGTTAGGGATAAAAGCGTAACACTACGTCTCATTGGATCACTTCGCATCCAGAATTCGGCATCAACTATCTGGCTCCAGATTTCGGCATTGACCAATCAGCTTCATCTTCAACTAGGTAGCAAAGCGATGAGACGTTCGAAGACATAAAGGCAATAGCAGAGTTGGAACCCAGTGGGATTGTTCACATAGCTGTTTTGTTTCCTTTTTCAAATTGTAAACTCTATACTATTTGGCGATGTCCTCTTACTAGGATGTCAGCCTCTTGTACAAAAACGCCTATTCACAGGCAAAGTTTAAATCAATACAAATTCACTTGTCCATACAAATTACCATTGTTTTCCTTTTTTCTGTTTTGTCTTGCAAAGAACGTCCAATGTTCGTTTTGATATATGCATTTGACATTAAATTGCTGATTCATAAATATTTGCATATGAAACAAGAGATTGATTACAGGTGACATCAGAGACAGGGGCAATTTGAAGTTGTCTAATGAATGTCTGGTTGTTTTGTCCGCCAAGGCACCAAGGTAGGTTCAACTGAAGAATGTGGCCAGATCATCTCAGCTCCCCGCAAAGTAAATCAGGTTCAACTATACTTTCCCCAAGCAGAGTTGGTTCCCCGTTGATCCTAAAAGAACGCAACATTCCCCGGCAGGTCTTAAAACTCATCCCCAGTAAATTCTGGAAGCTTATCCCCTGCGTAGCACGTACGTCTCTCCCGAGTTTTATTTAGAGTTATTTCCTCACAAGGACTTATAACTGGGTTATCCTCAGCTAAAAACCACGGAAGACCGCCCTCGGCAAAGTTCCTCCAATCCCCAGCGGAGTTTATCATCATTATCCCCAGCGGAATCCATCATTAAAGTCCTCAGCAGGCCTCTCAGCAAAACTTCGGCCAAGTATCTCTTCCACAGAGCAACTCTCCGGTCGACCGTCAAGGATTTATTTTCCTAAGGCGAAATTACATCCATGAACATTTCACATTTTCATACATCTTGCTTACATATATTATAAAGCGCATACAACAACATCTCATGTTGAATATCATGACATCATGCATATCATACATCATGACATTGCATACAACTTACGTTTTTTGCCTTTTCAGGATAAAGACGAATCCCAAAAACAACTACCGTCAACTGTCGCAATTCCAGATCCGATACCTGTATCTAGCCAGGGCACATCTGAGAGTGATCAGTTTCCAGACTCGATTCCTGTATCTAGCCAAGGCACGTCTGAAGAGTTCGAAGATTCGATTCCTGTATCCAGCCAGGGCACATCTATCAACTACAACATTTCCAGATTCGACTCCTGTATCCAGCCAGGGCATATCTGTTAACCACGTTTCCAGACTCGATTCCTGTATCTAGCCAGGGCACGTCTGAAGAGTTCGAAGATTCGATTCCTGTATCCAGCCAGGGCACATCTATTAACGACTATTTCCAGATTCGACTCCTGTATCCAGCCAGGGCATATCTGTGGACAACCAGTTGTAGACTCGATACCTGTATCCAGCCAGGGCATATCTACATAAGGAGACTAAGGATCAAACACCTGTAACAAGCCAGGAAAACATCCGTCTTTCTCGAATACACAAGTTCTCGCTAAGGAATCTCTTAGGCGATCGACACTTCCAAATGGCATCTATAAGCCCATTCCCGACAAGGTTCTGTCACGTCTCCAGATGGCATCTATAAGCCCATCTCCCAATCCACCACCTCTCCAAATGGCATCTATAAGTCCATTCCTGACATCACAATGTTGAGACTCCAGCATGCGAGTGCAAATTTCCGGGCACTCTAGTGTCCAATCTCCTTTTACCCTCGAGTCACGAAAGGCAAACTTGCCAATCTAACTCTTCAGGTCCAAGAAGATTGAACAGGGGCAACTGTTGTACCCCAAAATTTGCCCTCCCATTTCCTCAACATTTTCTCATCACAAGACCTTTGAAGATCAAGATCCAGTTAGGGTTTCCTCTGCTCAAGACTTCTCCTTGCACTGTGGACTCAAATTAGGGTTTGTGTTTGCCCAAGGATGTTTTGACCTAAAATTCCCAAGATGACTTTCATGCTTCATATTGGACTCCCAAGTTTACCTATACCAAGTTTCAAGTCTTGATTCCAAGTTTTGCCCAGTCAATTGGACAGTTAACCTAGAAATCAGCTGTATTGGGGAAAAAGTCAACTGTGGCCAATTGACAGTCAAACCTCATGAAATTTGATCCACATCAACATTATGAACTCATATGGACCATTTGATCAAGTTTGGATCACAATTCCACAAGAAATTTGATCAGATCATCAAAAGGGCAAAATGGTCATTTTTAGGGTTTTGACTGCACAGAGGCAATTTTTGACTGTTTGACCTAGCCAATGGCAAATCAAGCTCACATATGGACTCAAGGACCCCATGAAATGGTCTTGACACATTCATCAAGCTCAAAAGATCCCAAGTACACAAGATTGACAGTTGAATTTCCCAGTCAATTGATCAATTTTGACTGTATACTGAAAAGTCAAACTTTGACTTTTTGGTCAAAATCAAGAGTCAAGATTCATTTTTCATCAAAACTTGCCAAATCATGAAACTTGTTCACCAAGAAATCACAAAATGCAAATTAGGGTTTGAAAATGGAATTTTTCATAACTTAGAATTTTTCTAAGTTATGAAAAACCCTAATTTTTTCCCAACTTTGCCCCATCTTTTCACCAAGATCCATTTGGATTCAAACAAAAGTCAAAACATGAAAGTTGTATCTTGTTGCATAATCTACAACTTTGATTCACAAAGTTTTCTCATTTGAAGCTTGTATCTCAAGTTATAATTTTTTGAATAAGGGCACTAAACCATTTTAACTTAGTGAAATTTTAACCTATTTTGACAAGGTTTTCTACCCCACTTCAAGGCCACTTTTCATACCCTTCCACTTGGAATTTTGATTTTCATTTCAAAGATGGATTGTAGTACACATTCCAAGCTTTCCAAAATGTCCAAGAACTCATCAAACAACCTCATAACTTGAGAGATTCAAATTTCACAAGTTGGCAAAAATTCACTTTTGTTCTTCATCAAAACATGTTCATAAACTTTGCAAATTTGAACTCAGCATAGTTTGTGCTACTTTACAGGTCTTTAAACCAAATTACACTCCTTAATTTAATGCAAAACCATTGAACCAAGTTGTTATTCTAAGCCTTTGGTCATTACACAAGGAATTAAGCCTAAACTAGAAAAAGCACTATTTCCATTCTTGAAAAGAAGAACTTTATGTCAAATTTGCAATCCAAGTGGTACAATCAAGATCTTCTTGGCACAAGTTTGTGAGCAAATTTCACTGATCAAGGCAAGGGATAGCAGCATAGTGGGAGGGCCTGTACTGACCTAGAGGGCCAAGTTGCATTTTGTAGCTTAAGTGTGAAGAAAGGTCCATAACTGATGCCATCTCTCATCTCAGCTTAGAAACAGAAGAACAAAGTCATCAAACACATTCCATAGACCAAATCCAAACTAACACACGAGCCCTTGCCATCTGAAACACTCCCATTGCTCTAATCACCTTGAAACTGCACAAACAGGGGAAGCCCTGCAGATTAAGTGCTATCTCTCAATCCCTTCGAGCATTCTTGTCCAAACTTGTTCCTCTACCTTCCTTACAACATATGCAAGCTAACCCTGTCCTTAAACCTGACCTGTAACACCTCCAAGCCACTTCACCATTTTTAAATTTCTGTTTTGCAGTTGGAGTTCACTAGCTCGATTCAGGGAGTTTCAAGATAAAGTAGGACTTGGAAAAGCATCCTTACACTTCAAGGAAGCTATACAAGTCATCATTTCACTCTGAAACATCCTCCATTGCCAAGCTCGATTCCAACTGAACAGGTATATTCATGGAGTTCTATCTCCCTTATTAGGCATTGTTAGCTTTAGGTTTTTGAAGAAAACATGTCACAATCATAGCCCTGAACATGCTCATATGATTAGATTTCATTTATGTTTCGTGTGCTTAGAGAATTTCATGTCTGAACATTGATGAAAAGTTAGGTCAGAATTTGGGGGAGGAGAAATTCTCCCTCGTCTTAGAGAGATAGGTCAAGTTCTTTATATGGTTAGAACCGTCTCTTCATGCTGAACATTTGTTGTGTTATGAGTTTTTGCTGAAAAGCCAAGAATCAGGAGTTAGACATTGAAGAACAAGGGCGCGCGTTTTTTCAAATATCTGTGCTGGAGGTTGAAGAAGGAGTGGAGTGGGCTGGGCCTGTGTTATTTTGCTTTTCACACCATCTTTTTTGATTCACACCCCCCTGAGCCCATTTGTTCATTTTTTAACATTTTTGACTTTTTCTTTTTTGGTTGACTTTGTTTATTTTTTCTCATGGCATTAAAATTTTTAAAATATTTTTTCCATCATTTTTTGAATTTATGGCATATTTATTTGATTTGTTTCTTTATTTATGCATAATATATATATATATACCATTATTAGAATAAATAGAAAAAAAATAGTGTAAATACATTTTTATTTTTTCATTTACCTTCTGAAAATATTTCACACAAAAAATACTCTTTTTATTTATTTTATTAAAATATTAAATAAATATTTATTTTGTATATAATGCACATTTAAGAAATTAATATATGTATATATATATATATATATATTTATTAATATATTTAAGACAAAATATGAAAATACTTGAATTTTTCACTTTATTAATATTTGGTACAAAAATACTTTTTTTATAATACACTTCATTGTTATTTTATTTTTATAAATAATAAATAAATACTTGTATTAAATCAATTAATATCCATTTTCTTCAAAATTAGGGTTTTTGCCCTAAAAGCTAAAAATACTCAAAAACAATACATTTTTATTTTCTTTTTTTATTTTACATAAATAATATTTTTCATGCATATACAAAACATTTTTGTGCATCTTGCATTCTTATTTAATTTTTGTACATTATTTAAATTGCAAATATTCAAATGATGTAATAATTTAGATTTAAATTCTTGTCAATATCCCCATTTGAACATTTGTACCCCCCTTCCCATATTTGGTTTTGTAATAGCTTAGTAATTATAATTTCGCACTTTATTGCTTTCCAATGATAACATGTTAGAATTAGGGTTTGTATGCGAAAAACGATAAAAAATAGTTTGACCTAATACAAGATAAACAAGCATGAAAATGGACACAAATCACACTTGCACCCCCTAGGGTATTCCACTTGTTGCCTTCAAATAAATGGGCCATATTGTATGTTGAATGTCTTTGGGCAAAGCAAGCAATTTGAATGATCATAGTCCCTCGACAAAACTTTTCAAAACAAACAAAAACAAATGATCAAGTCCCTTAAAGAAAGTTGCCCAAAGACATTTAACGCCGTTGCAATTATGGTCCAAACGATGACCCGCGCCTGTCCCTTTCACATCCTAACATAAGGTTGTCCACCAAATACAATGGTGGAACAAACTTGTCCAAGGGGTTAAAACATAGCAATAGTCTTTTGAGAAATTTAGGAGTAGATAACCTCTTAGTTACTTGAATCAACTTGCAAAAACAAAACACTTGCCTAATTTCAAAACCACACTTCACTACACTTTCAAAATCACTTTCAAAAACAAATGAAAACCTTTTCAAAAGACATACATCTTTGTATACATCCCCACATGGATCATTACAAAGGTTGCCACTACATTGGCCTCTTTTCAAAATATTTTCAAACCCACACACACAAAGCACCATTTCAAACAATTGAAAGCAAAAGGCCAGTGATCTAAGCAAGTAACTAAGAGCCCATGGATAACCATGGATAGAAAGGGTGCTAATACCTTCCCTTTCTATAATCTACTCCCCGAACCCAAGAAAACATCTCAAAAGGTTTTTGCTGTGCTTTTTAACCTTTCCTTAGGATAAAATAAAAAGTCGGTGGCGACTCTTGCTAACCGCAACATTTGCGAATACAAACGCAAACCTCAAGTCAGTTCTCCCACCGTATCACAGTTAGGAACAAACAACTGGATTTATAGTTATCTTTCTTTACTTAAAAGATCTCTGTATACAAGCTTAACAGAAAAATATTATTCCCATAAAAGGTGGAAATCTATCATTGAATAGTGACAAGATACAAAAATAATATTTTATACTGTCTAAACTCACACCTTATTCTATCTGTTGGGAACTAACCGTTGGTGCAGGAAAAGTCTTTTCTATCCTCACAACGTCTCTCTCTGTCAAAGGCTATAAATGAAGATTGAAGATTCAAAGAAAAGTCGTCATTATCGTTTTCCATTGTCCATTAAGTTTCATCTCGTGAAAGGAAAGTTGTGGATGTTAAAGATGTTAAAGCTGTAATGCTACACACTCTGATGACCACCAAAGAAGAGAGGAAAGAAATAAAGAAGATTTCAATAAGATGTCATTCAATTATCATTATATGCATCTTGGATGAAACAAAAGAAGCAAGGAGTTGTTGCTCGTAGCCTGCTCAAGAGGAAGAAGACTACAAGATATTATTCAACTTCCAATCACATACATCTTGGTAGATCTTAGGAGAAGCATGGATTTGTTGCTCAGAACTTGCTCAACAAGAAGATGAAGAAGAACACTACAAGATGATACTCAACTTCTAATCGTATACATCTTTGTAGAAAATTGTAATGAACACTAGATTTATTGCTCATATAGTGTTTCTATTTGAATCTCTTCATGTAAATTATTTTAACACTTGAGTTGTTACTCAAAGAAGTGTTAAACAATATGTGCTCAAAACACTTGTGTAATCTGCTTAGAAGAAGCATTCATGTAAACACAAGATCACCATCAACTGTTGTTGATTGATTCCTTGGGAGACTTGGTGAAAGTATGATCTCAAGAAGATAATGGTTGAGATCATTATAGGAAATCCTGATAGGAGATCTTGCAGGATCGAATTCTATTGTGTCAATGGTAGTCATATCTCAAAAGAGACCGAGTGAAGGTCAGACTCTTGTGAGATCACATATGGATATCATTGAAAGGAAATCCTGGTAGGAAATATTGAGGGATATGATTCTATTAGGTCAATGAACATTATATCTGGTTGGATCACTGAACGTGTCATTGTGTGTTAGTCACCGTCGATTGCCCGTACACTTGTAATCAGTTTGGTTATAGTGGATTAAGTCCTTGGATAAGGAAAAATCATCCTTGCAGGGGTGGATAAGAGTAACCTAGTTGACAGTGAACCTAGATAAAATACTTGTGTCCTTTTCTCTTTATTATCCTTATAGATATTATCATTTGAGTGCTTAGATATTCTAAAGCGGATTCTTTCTATGAACACAATTCAAACCCCCTTTTTTGTGTTTTCTCTACCTTTACTTTCTTCCTGGATTGGTAGTTCCCAGAGTAGGTGTTTTTGTACACCAAACTGGGTCATCATATCTTGGTGTTTTATCATTCTTCATTGTTTAATTTTATTTTTGATTGATAACATGTCGTATAAGATGTTGTAACATCTGTTACGACTCTGGACTGATAAATCCTGTATCACTCTGTTGTTTTTGTCCATGAGTATTTTGCAGAGATCAATGTCTCATCATGTGTTAGGACATGTGTAATATGTATACCATAATTTTAATTGGTATCAGAGCAGGAATCCTGTCTATTTCTGGATGACATCAGGGAAGATACTTTTTGGTTCATGGACTTGAAGGAACAAGGTGTTGTTTATAGCTTTGGTGGTGAGCTTCTGTGTTGGGTTTGATTTATTTTAAAACCTATGTTATTCTGTTGGCACGTGGATTGTGGTGCTTATGTACAAGGGTGATTAAGCCGCGTCTAAAGGTTGCTTAGGAGTTTTTTCTCATTCTGCTGCATCTGATAGAAAACTCCTGTTAGTTCCTGGTGTATCTGGTGTTAAGGTTGTAGGGAAGTTTGCCCTTGCAATACAATAAGGAAGAGCCTTCTGATTTGTTCATATCTGAAGGTGTATCCTGTATTGTACTTATACTTTGAGGTTGTTTCAACCAGCATGCTAAATTTGCCAAAGATACTTGAGGATTATCTCAAATCCACTCATAAAAGAACTTTTAACCGAATTTGTTGAAAAGAGATCTGAAGAAAGTTAGAAGAAATTTATTTTTGCTTTTAACCCTAAAAGGCCAATCTGCATCCTTTGTCAAAGGATCTCTTGGTGTGTTCCTTGGATATATGTTGTATCAGATGTTAGAATATCATGTCAGTAAGTTGTGCAGAATTCTATTGACTAAAGGAATGGCATTACAGAGGATTTAGGTGCTGAAAAATGTGTGTTGATCACATATGTTTAGAACCTTCCCTAATATGGAAGAGGAGGCATCTTGGTTATATGTCTAAGAAGGTTCTATTCTAAAAATAGGTCTTAGATATGTGTGTTGGTCAAGAGTTGATCAACATCTTATTTTACTCCTTGGTTCAATTTATTTCTGATCAAAGGATATATGAGTGCAGAAGATGAGCTCAAAGAGAAGATTTATTCTCTCAGCCAGGTTCTTCATGTCTGGATGTCAAGGTCAAATGTCGAGGACATTCTCTCTGACATCTAGAAGATTCTTCTAATATAGAGAAATCAAATTTGTGTGATCTTGCTTGTGACTATTCTGATGGAATAGTTTCTGATTGAGTTGGAGAAGAGGATGTTATGCAGATGACTGATGAATGTTTCTCATTAACAAGATGGAGGTTGTTTACTCAAACTTGATATTATTATCAAGTCTATGAGAATATGGAACTCTTTTTCTGGTGTAGTGGAAAAGATATCCAAGGGGTTGTATGCAATGAAGTTGTGTCAACCTGAGTTAAGGGAGATTAACTCTTAGTTGTAGTGTGTATCATTCAAAGCGATTGAGTGTTGTCTACATCACCAAAGTGTCCCTCTAATTGCGAAGAGGACATGATCATCTGCTATTTATGTGTAGGGAAAAGTTTCTCTGGTAAAGGTATGCATCTGATTGATGGTAAATATTTTGATGGTGGCTGTGTATTTGTCTGACGTGTTAATGTAGAAAGTATATGAGAATATGTTTCCTGGTGCTTCTTGATCTGGTCCTCGTGTGGTTCTTGCAAGAGTTATGTTTGAATTACTATGGGTGGTGTCTTCAAAGCCATATTAAATGATTAAGTCATTGATGTTTGAACTAATGTGGGAACATCATTTCAGTTTGTTGCTTCTCCAGCCAAAGAAGGTTGCTTTGTTCAAGGTGGAGTGTAAGGTCAAGTCACTAATCTAGTATGGAGTGGCCTGTGGGCTGTGTATCTATCATGTTTGTTTGGTATGATGAAGAATCCACTTATGCTAAGTGGTGTGCAGAATAAGGATGTCAAAAATAATGTTATACCTAGTGTGAGAAGGTAGTATTATCTGCTGTCTGTAATTTTCAGAAGGAACAGTGAAGTAAGGAGCTTGAGAAAATTTTCTCCTAATGATGTTGTGCATTTAACTGATGACAAATACTTTGACGGGAGTTGAGTATCTGTTACATGTGTATGTGCAAGTCTGCAATCTAAACTCTTTGTTTCAGAGAGTATGTGAGAGTTTATTCAAGTGTTTTTGATGACATGTATGCTCTACACTTGAGAAGAGGTAATCCTATCAGCTGTTTGGACATCTAAGAGAAACTTTGATCCAAGTGTGCATGTGACTGGTGGTAAATATATTAACAAGAGTTGTATATTTTCCTAATGTATATATGCGAGTCTGCAATCTGAGCACTTTAATTCAAAAAGTGAATGAGAGTTCATTTCTCTCAGTGGTTCTCTGGTGTGTGCTAGATGTTGAAGTCATGTGTTTCTTGTATAGCTTGAAATAAGGACATCCAAGCATGATGAGTCCTTTGTATGGTGTATCAAGAACTGGAATGATTGGGTTATATGATGGGAATCTGATCTTCTAAATAATGTTGTAACATCATTTTTGTGGAAGCTGACTGGTTTTATGCTCAACGTTATTATCAAAAGAGGCATTTCTGACTATAATAAGAACGCTCTAGTCTTGTCTAAAGTAGTATGCTTACGGAATGAATATCTCTATCCAGCAATTGCATGTAAGGACAGAGGAATGATATCAGATCGTGTGAAGAAGTCAGGAGGCTTAGTTGTTCTCTCAAGGAGCTATGGTATTTATTCAAGATCATCTTAACTAGCGTGTAAGCATGTTCAACTGAAGTACTGGTTATCATTGATAGGGAAGATGTTAGAACATGCTTCAAGATATTTAGATATTTTTGTGAAGCATTTTTGGTACTTTGGCTACAAGAACAAGCATACAATGTCTGAATAAATGTCAGAACTTTGGTTAGGACATGTTTTTCTCTTTGAGCCAAACAAGGGAGTGTTATGGACGGTGGGATCAAGCACGTGTCATAAAATAGTACAAAGAGTTTTCCTGACTATGCATGTGCATGTATTAGGGAATATCATCTCAGAAGAAACAGTCCAAAGACAGCAAAGGCAGTCAAGACTGAACTGGGCGATGCACATTTATGTTTGTGGAGTTATCTTCCTCAAATAATGTTCCTTTTGACTAAGATCATCGTTACAATTAAGAATCGTTAATTCCTAAGTAACTACTCATCTATTTATAGAAGACATTCGTCTCTCTTCCACCTTGTGAGTGTTTGATGTTTCCATAGTCCGTATGGTTTTTGTTCGGGTATGGGTGAGTACCTATTGGATATGGTTTTGTGAGGGGTTTCTATGTCAAGTTTTGGCTAAAAAGGGGGAGGAAGGATTTGTTCACTTGTTTAATCTGGAGTTTGTTTTTCCAGATTTTCCACAAAGATGTTGGATAGGATGTTCGATTCTATGTCTGTTTGGGATTGATTTGTGACTTGTGATCTGAGTTATGAACACAGTTGTGACCCGTGTTCTGAGTTAGCAGGGGTTGTGGCAGATTTTCTCTTATGTTTCCTCTTATGCCATAAGTTGACTGGTAGCTGTAAATTGGGGTTCTACAATGCAACTTAATGGTTCTCTTATGCCCCTAAGAGGAAGAGTTATCCCACAATGGTAACTGAAGGTTTCTGTGTTGAGGGGGAGTACACCAAATGACTTCAGAACTTTCTACTCCTTTATCCCAAGGTTGTTGTTCTTTGGCATTGAGGTTTGTGCGGCAATGAGGCTCATTCAGATTGTGTTGAAGAAGATGTCGAACATGATGTTGAGACATCAATAAGACTAAAGACATGTTGTTGTGCTCAGTAGCTTCTGAAGACTAAAGACTAGAGTTGTGGTTGTAAATCCTATTGTTGTAATCTAATATGTAATTTCTGTTTATTTGTTTTAGCCAAAATTTTCCAAAGAGGGAGATTGTTACTTCTCTGGTTTTAGGATTTGAATTAATTTTAGTAAAACAAATATAGAAACAATATGTTAAATAAGATATATTAACTTGAGAAGAACCGGTTGAACAAGAAGTCATATTTTATGAAGAAACATGTTGAGATGAGATATTTCATCATCTGGAGCAACATGTCGAATAAGATGTCCCATGCAGAGTCATTCGACATCGTGACTGATTTAGGTTGGGCTGTTGGATCAGTTTAAGATTTAACAGATGCAAATTATTTTGGGAATATTATGCTATCCTATGTGGCGTTGAGTTTTAGGTCTATAAGATTCAAGTTAAAATCAAGAAGAATATTGAATTTCTAATTATGGAGATAAATTAGAAAATCATGATTGAAGACCTATCTTTGTGCAGAAGTTTCTGCATATTTGTAGCAGCTGATATGTTGTGATTTGAAGCCCAAATCCAGTTGGGAAAGGGTTATAAATATAAGGTTATTAACCTAGAAAAGGTACCAGCCGAAGATGTAAAGTTTAGATTATCAGGGTTGAGTCTGTAAGCCACTCTCTAGGAGAGTCAGTATGTGTGAGTCTCTCTAATATCATGTTGATAGAAGAGTAGGATTGTTCCTTGAGTTATAAGGTTATGTTGTTCATTCTTAAGCTTTTATGAATATAATGTATATTTTTCTTGGATGAAGCTTTGAAGCAAATCCAAGTGTGTTGGTTAGTCAAGAGTGTTGGTTGTGGTTGTTAGATATCACTGAGGCGATTTAGGAAGTGAGATGGTGATTTCTCATATTTAGGGAGGACCTAATTAAAAGTGTCATTGGGTAGGGATTATGCGAGAAGTTGTAAACGGGGGAATTTAGCTTTGAACTAATATTGCTGATAGTGGACTTTCTTCCTGGCTTGATAGCCCCCAAAGTAGGTCTTGTTGTACACTGAACTGGGTCATCATCCTTGGTGTTTTATCATTCTGCATTATTCAATTTTTTGATTTATTAACATGTCATATAATATGTTGTAACATCTATTACGACTTTGGACTGATAAATTATGTACCAGTCTACTGTTTTTATCCATGAGTATTTTGCAGTGATCAATGTCTCAACATCTGTTAGGACATGTGTAATCTGTATACCAGAATTTCATAAACAATATATGTCAGGATGTCTAATAAAATATTCAAAAGATATCAGGATGTGCAATCAAAAATCAACAACAAATGAAACATATTCAACAACTTCCTTGAATATAGATGTGTCCAAAAGATATCAACAAAAACATCTACGCCATCCATATTTCTAGTCTAACACATGTATTTCTCTTTATGAATAAGACTCAACAACATTTGAATTTCTGTCAACAGTCCTCTCTTGCCCGCTTTGTATGTATCTCTAGCTCTATACACTTGGGTAACACTAGTTAGGTTTTCAGGATCTTTGTCTTTTAAAGCAACGACTATGAACTTTGGAGCCATGTTGTACTTCGTCATGTCATTCCCAAACTATCGTTCATGATCTTTTAAACTACCCATTATGTCATGGCCTTCTAAATCCTCAGATAATATATGTTTGTGGGTCCCACACCTAGCCATCACCTTCCAACCAACACCACTTGGAACAACTCTCGGCCTAAAAGGATATTTCACTTTCATGCTATAAACACCGTTAGATGAGTTTGTACTTTGACATGCATTCTTTCTTTTATAATTTCCTCCTCTCTCACAATCCATAATCAATTTATCCTTCCTCCCTGGTATTCCATTAGCCAAATTAGAATGCATAGTGACAACAATAGTACCATGCTTTTCCCCAATAGTCGTTCCCATGCTAACACATCTGATCGAGTCTTGAATACTTGTCAATTTTGAAATATAAATGTTAAATTAACAATTTCCTAGAAACGGACAAACATTTTGAAATAAGGTTTGTTAAATAAAATACGTACAACATCGGTGATGAAGAAATCCGTAAAATATGTACAATAATCCGTAGAAGAAGATGTCGCTAGTGCTGGTTGAGGACCACACAAGTAGAGAGGTTCGTTTTCTGCCGTACCAGAATTTATAGGGTTTGCAAAATTTCTGCTAATTTTGCAACGTATCATAATTTTGGGGGAAATCCGGTAAGTTTTTCGAAAATTTGGTGATTGGTACCGCAAATTTGAAATTTCTAGTGAATCACTTCTGGAAATTTCTGAAATCAACATGGTTTTTGGTATTTTTCCTAAGGCGATACTGGAAATTCCAAAATGTGTACCATAAATTTTGTATTTTTTGGAAATTTCCAAATGAATTTTTTTTCACAAAACAGTATTTTTGGGGTTAATAGTAGCAGGGTAATTTGGTCGATACAAAAATACAGGGGGTGCCAGGATTAATACATGGGTGGCATGTTAAATTCTCATCCCTCTTTTGTATATATTTTTTTTTATTTTGGAAATTTCTTTTTCCACCTCCACATGTTTTCCCAAATCTCTGGCGAAAAGTAAATAATATTCTCTATTTTCAGAGATGCATCTCTGGACGTGCCATTTTCTCACAAAAGCACAAATGAGTGGACGTCTCTAATTTTGCCAAAATTTATTTCGGAGATGTGTCTTTGTATGTGTTTTAGGGTGTGTCTGCAGATGCACCATTTGATTAACCCTTATTTTCAAATTCAGGGAATTTTTTGGAGATGCATCTCTGTATGCATTTAATTTATATATAATGCGTGCAGACATACCCTCTTCTTCTTCTTCTTCTTCTTCTTCTTCTTCTTCATTTTTTGAAAATTTTACAAACCACCATTGGAACTCGTGAGAAACTTTCTTCCAGCCTATTTTTCAAGGATAATCATTAATCTACTTCAAGCTTTTCAACCCCAACTCACTTCAGTATCTACATTCAACATTTTTCATCCACAACTCTTTTTTAAGTAAGTTTCTCATTTCACTTTTTTGAGTTTTTATTACTGTATTAGGTAAAATAGTTTGTTTTAAATTCATTAGGTAGTAGTGACATTCAAAATATGTAGCTATTAGAGACATGTATTCTCATTTTGTTTCATTTTGGTAGTTTAGGGCAATATTGGTCTGTGTTTCTGCTATTGTTGAGAAACACTAACTTATTCGGATATGTATCTCTAAAATGTGTCTCAGATGCAAATTAATGGATTTTTTTTTATTTTGTCATGGATGCAGACTAATGTCATTTTCTAGTTTTTTTTTCCCAGAAAAATGGCTGCAAACAACCCTGACTGATTGAGACTCGATCGTGAAACCCAACACGCGTCAGTTTGATGTGAAAGTGCTATATGTGAGAATGAACATTCCAGGGCTAGACGAGGAACCATCCCTAGGCCTCATGAATGGGAATCATCGACTTTTAGGAGTCGTTTATCTTAGGGGTCCTCATCCCAAGGGCACGTCTCCCCTCCCAATGAAGATCGAGAGGCACTTGAAGCTCTCGATGCTTATGCATAAGAAGCTCCTACAACACGTGATAATGTCCTTGCAGAGGGTTATTCAGGAGTGCACTCAGACACCTCCTTATTAATATATGATAGAGATCGTGTTGTTGGGCATGTTTGATCCCGAGAGGATATTTGTTAACGGTTGTTATTTATTTATTTTATACAAACTCCCAACAATTGATATTGTTATTTTTTTAACATGAGCGCGAATGTTTGGACTCTGTTAAAAACAACAGAAAGATTTTGGTTCTTTATCATCCCGAGGATGATTGGTTCCAAAATGTCATCCGATACTTCAGTCTTATTGGTCTGTGTTGTTCCGGGTACTAGACCATTAACCATGGCAAGCAAAATGATTTTCTGAGATATTCCATAAAGAAATATCATCTTTCCACTTCACCATTGGTATGATGACAGTTACACTAGATGACATCGCTTGCCTTCTACACCTTCCCATCAAAGGAACGTTACTTGATCATTCTAGGATCACTCGTCATGAAGCCAAATAGATGATGGTAATTTATTTGGGAGTTGAACCGAGTTGATGCCCTGATGGAGTGTGAGGGCACCAGAGGTGCTCATGCCATGTTTTCATACTTGAAGAAGCTATATGAATATAACTTGAAGTAGGCCTATGATACCAACAATGATGATCTACACGTTACCTACCATTGTGAGTGTGCTTTGAGGTGTTACCTTCTATTCATGGTTGGCACATCCATGTTTGTAGACAAAAGTGCAACCTATATTGATTTGACATACCTTAAGTACTTCATCAATTTTTCAGCCATTCACGAGTGGAACTGAGGAGCCGCCTGTTTGGTATACCTCTACTCTAAGCTGAGCGAATGAAGTCTTTGGAAAATAAGGCAAATGATAGGTTTTTGCAACATTTTAACGGTAATTTCAATAGCTACTAATAATTTTAATAGAACTTTTTTACACTTGTTAGTGTTATTTTTTCTTATTCATTTTCAGGGATGGATCTTATCCCATTTTCACCGCATACACGGGTTTGAGCATGTGGAAAGGTATACTGAGGATTGGCTATGTTCTTGCATGTATTCTCTGCTTAGAGGGAATAATGTTGTGCGACCAACATGTGGGAGGAATATGATGTGCAAGTACAAGCCAGAGTGATGCATGCATCAATTTAAATATGTGCAGATCACTCTGAGATCCCCCTTCAAGTCTACTGCTGACATCATCATTCACAGACACAGATTACAAAATTCATCTAGTACTAGACGAGTATCGAAGGATGTCAGCCACACGCCAGTGGTCTTTTATGGACTGTTACATGACTTGATTCTATAGTGTGTCACATCCTGCCATGGCACCGAACGCTCTTGGATATCCATCTAGGCCAACTCGTGAGGAGATCCTGTAGAATGAGCACGTTAGGGATGACCATGCCATTAATGTGTTTCTGATCTGTTAAAATATCATGTGGCTTACATAGGAGGGCATATAATCTGGGTAGTTTGAGAGAGGTGGCGATGAAGCAGTTGCTCTCACACATTCCATTATTACAGAGCCACGGAATATCTTGGGTTACCAGTGTTGGGCTTAGGCTCTCTTCCTATGTGAAGAAATACCCGAATAGGAATAGCCCATTTGTCTCACTTATATAAGTGTAGAGTATCAATTTAGGGTTAAGAGAAATGGAGAGAAAATAAGGATTCAAAAGAGAGAAAAGAGGAGAGAAATTCATTCTTGTTTTTTCTACAGAAGTCTCACTAAATCGACGATCCCTGATCCATTCACCGTCGGATCAAGCTGAAATTTGAAGGGCAGGTTTAAAACACCTATATCTAACTTTTGACCATTGGGATTTTCAAAGAAATATCCCAGGTGAGAGATATCTGCGAAGCTGCATATTTGGAAAAAATTTCATCATTTTTATTCTTATTTGTAAGGTATTTTGCTTTGTGATTTGCGGTTGTTATCACTATTTTATGAATCACTTTAAGACTCTCTTGTATCCTCAATTGATTATAGTGGAACTATTTTCTTTGGTCTGGACGATTCGTGGTTTTTACTCTCATATTGAGGGGGTTTTCACGTTAAAAATATTAGTGTTCTTTTGTGCCTTTATTTGTTCGGTTTACCGTCTTATATTTGTTATTGATCCACAAGGTTCCTACAAATGTGGGGAATTTTATATCCACTGTGTATTGTTCTGTTATTTGGTCTTAATTTCTCATCAAAGTGGTATCAGAGCCTAGTTAAGGGCTATTTTACTTGTTTGAATGATGGAATCAAATAAAAAGATGAAGATAGTATTGTTGAATGGTTCTAATTACCATTTATGGAAGGTAAAAATGAAATACTTCATATTTATGAAGAAATTGCATTTACCGGTTTTAGTTTCGTAAAGCCGGATTCTGTGTCTGATGAAGAATGAGACTTTTAACATCAACAAGTATGTGATTTTATTCGATAATATGTAGAAGATAATGTTTATAATCATATTACTAATGAGACACATGCAAAAAATTTGTGGAAGAAGATAGAGTCCTTGTATGCCTCTAAATCAGAGAATAATAAATTGTTCTTGTTGAATAACTTCATAAGTTTGAAGTATAAGGAGGGGACTTCTATTTAAGATCACTTAAGTGAATTTTAAGGGCTCCTTGATCAAATGTCAGGAATGAGTATCAAATTTGATCATGAACTTTTGGGATTATTCTTATTTCTATCTTTACCAGAGTCTTGGGATACGTTTCAGGTTTCTATACAAGTTCTGCTCCTAGAGGTGTTGTTTGTTTGGAAACGACTAAGGGTGGTATTCTTAATGAGGAGACGAGAAGGAAGGCACAAGGTTCTTCATCTCAATACGAGGTACTTGTCACTGAAAATAGGGGGAAAAGTAAAAAAAAGGAACCGAAGGGTGGTAGAGAGAATAACATAAGCAAGTCCAAACCACGATACAAGAATCTGGAGTGTCATTATTGTCACAAAATAGGACATGTACAAAAGTATTGTTATCAGTGGAAAAGGGATAAAAAAAGCAAAACATGTAAGTCTAAACAAAGAGATCATGATGATCATGATGATGATAATGATGATGATAATGTTACTGCTTCTACTTATAATGGTCTTATTGTTCTACGTGATCATGAGTCTGTTAATCTCGTATCAGACGAGAGCATGTGGATAGTTGACAGTGGTGCTACATTGCATGTTCCACCAAGGAAGGATTTATTCACATGTTATACTTCTGGTGACTTTGGAGTGTTAAAGATGGGTAGTGATAGTGTATCTAAGGTAATTGGTGTTAGTAATGTTTGTTTGCAAACCAACATGGGAATGCAATTGTTACTTAGAGGTGTCAAACATGCTCTGGATGTCCGCTTTAATATGATCTCTGTGCATATGCTTGATTGTTATGGTTATGACAATCACTTTGGTTCTAGAAAGGGGAAACTCAACAAAGGTAACTTGGTTGTGGGTAGAGGGGAAAAGCTTTCTAAATTTTATTGGACAAAATCTTTGTTTGCTGGGACAATGTGATTGCTATCGACATGGAAGCATCTTTGTGACACCGAAGACTTAGTCATATTAGTGAAAATGGACTGAATGTTTTGGCCGAAAAGGATATTCTTTCTGGGTTAAAGAATGCATATTTAGATAAGTGCTCTCATTTCATGGCTAGTAAACAGACAAAAGTATCTTTCAAGAGACATCCTCCCTCAAGGAAGTCAAAGTTGCTTCAATTGGTACATTCTAATGTTTGTGGGCCATTAAAGGTAAAATCTTTTAGTGGTGTACTTTATTTTTTTTTACCTTTATTGATGATTGTTCCAGAAAACTATGGGCTTATGCCTTGAAAACAAATACCAAGTGTTAGAGAAGTTCAAAGAATTCCATGATTTGGTAGAGAGGTAGATAGGCGAGAAGCTGAAATGTGTTTGTTATGATAATGATGGTGAATATTGTGGACCATTTGATGCCTATTGCAAGCAGCATGATATTTCACATGAAAAGACCCCTCCTAAATCTACTCAATTGAACAGTTTAGCAGAGATGATAAATCTAACACTAATGGTTGTGAAGATGTCATCAACCAGAACTGTGTTGAGTATAGCTGCTACTCTTGATTTAGAGGTTGATCAAATAGATGTGAAAATGACTTTCCTTCATAGTAATTTGGAGGAATAGATCTACATGAAACAACTCAATGGTTTTCAAGTTAAAGGCAAAGAATATCATGTTTGTAGATTGAGAAAGAGTCTATATAGGTTGAAGCAAGCTCCAAGGCAATGGTACAAGAAGTTTGAGTCTGTTATGTGTGATCAAGGATACTAGAAAACTACTTCAAATCATTGCGTCTTTGTTAAAATAATTTCTAATGATGACTTTATTATCATGTTGTTATATGTTGATGGTATGCTTATTGTAGGGAAAAATATTTCTAACATTAACATGTTAAAGAAGTTGTTGAGAGAGTTATTTGCCATGAAAGACATGGGAACAACTAAACAAATTATTGACATTAGAATCATGTGTGACAGAAAAGAGAAGAAACTTTGGATGTCACAAGAACATTATATCAAAAGAGTACTACAAGTATTCCAATGGGAAGTTCTAAGGCGGTCTCTTGCTACTCATTTCAATTTGAGTTCTAATCAAAGTCCTTCAAGTGAAGATGAAGTGTTTGATATGAAACATGTTTCTTATGCGTAACATTGTCTAATACAGAGGCTGAGTTCATTGCCATTACCGAAGCATGCAAAAAGTTACTTTGGTTGAAGAATTTTTTGCAGGAGCTTGGTTTTGTTCAAGACAAATACATGTTATTTATTGATAGTCAAAGTGCTATTCATCTTGGTAAGAATCCGAATTTTCATAATAGGTCTATACATATTGATGTGAGATATCATTGGATACATGATGTTTTGGATGCTAAGTTGTTGGAGTTAGATAAAATTCATACATATGATAATGGTTCTGATATGATGACTAAAGTGTTACCAAGAGGGAAATTTGAAGCTTGTTGTGATATTGCCGGTTTGACGATTTCCTCCATATAGTTGTGAGGAGGGGGGAATTTGTTGGGCTTGAGTTTCCTTCCAATGTGGAGAAATATCCAAATATAAATAACCCATTTGTCTCACTTATATAAGTGGATAGTGTCAATTTAGGGTTAAGATTCTCTATAGAGAAAATAAGGATTCAAAAGAGAGAAACTCATTCCCGTTTTTCTGCAGAAGTCTCACTAAATCGAAAATCCCAGATTAGTTCACCGTTGGATCGAGCTAAATTTTGGAGGGTAGGTTGACAACATATGTATCTAAATTTTGATTGTTTGGATCTTGAAAACAAGTTATGAGGTGAGAGATATCTGCTTCGCATTGAAGCTGCAGATTTGGGAAAATTTTCAACTTTTTGATTCTTATTTGTAAACTAGTTTGCTTTGTGATTTGCGGTTGTTATCACTATTTTACGAATGAATTTAAGAGTCTATTGTATCCTCAATTGATTATAGTGGAGATATTTTATTTGGTTTAGACGACTCGTGGTTTTTACTCTTATAGTGAGGAGTTTTTCACGTTAAAAATATCGGCGTTTTTTGTGCCTTTATTTGTTCGGTTTGCCATCTTATATTTGTTGTTGATCCTCAAGGTTCCTACAAGTGAGGGGAATTATATATCCGCTGTATATTATTCTGTTGTTTTGTCTTAATTTCCTATCAATCGGTGACAGAGGAGGGGCCAGGGGTAAGAATTAGGCATACACAGTAAGTTATGCATTTTATTGTATTTTGGGATGTTTTTGTATCATTTTTCATACTTTGAGAATAATGTTTGTAATTTTATGAGATGATTTTTTAATTAATGCATTACTTTTTTTATAATGTGCATGTTTATTAATCACTACTGGAAAAACTATTTTTTATGACAACGGTTTCACCTTACATAAAAAAACCGTGGTATATCCCTAGACGCGTTGTGTTTTTTTTCTTAAAATAAAATAAAATTTATTTCGTCGATTTTTTATGAAAACTGAGGGATAATCTAGTTCAGTGTACATGCTTTGAATCTCAGTAGCATCAGATTATGTTTTTATTTAATTAAAATTGACGCATTTTTTAATGTTTTATTTTTTGTATCAGTTTTATGAAATTTGAGGGGTAAACTAGTTCAATGTACACATTATTTATTTTTAATCTAAAAATATATCATTTTCACCTCGATTTTGTTTTCCAATCGAGGTGAACACAAACAGAACCATAATGAAGAGCCTTTAACAAGAGAGCCCTAAAAATGAGAGCCATAAACACATATCATCTTCAATAGGAAAGTGATATGTGTTTAGGGATCTCATTTTTTCTTCAGAGATCTAAATAATTTTCTTTCAATTCTTCTTCAGAGATCTGGTACGTCAAACATCATTATTTATATTATTGTTTTTATCGTTGTTGTCGAAATCCAAAATCCTAGAGGTTTTATCTTGTTTTTGTTGCTATTTACAGAGATTTGTATTATAGATTTTGTCTTGTTGTTAATGTTGTTGTTGTTGATGTTATTGAAACATATTTATGTTATATGTTTTATCTTATTGTTGATGTTGTTGTTTTTTAGACTCATTGTTGATATCGTTGTTGTTGTTAGGCATGGCAACGAGACGAATCATAGACGATTTTTACCACCCCTAAACTCAAACCAGAATTTCGTAACAATCCATGTTCCCCACCCCAATCTCTTACATGGATGGAGAATTAAAACCCAAACCATCTCAAATAAATTTGGGTTAGGTTCGAATATCCCCGCTCCGCCACCATCCATTTAGTGAGTTCAATTTTATTAAATGAAATATTTATTTTTTCCAAAATTAAATTACATTACAAATAATAAAATAAAACAATCTCCAAAATTTTCATACATACATTTCAAATATGTTAAATAATAAATACATATCAAAATATCAAAATATTGACCACATACTTAATATTTTAAATTGAAGTGCTAATTAAATGTTGAATAATGCATAGAAAATTGAAGTCCAAAAGTTTTGAAAGTGAGAAAGTATGAAAGCTCACATGGTCCTGCACTTAGTGCTTTAGATTGATTCGTTTAGTGTAAAAGGGACAATAGTAAGTTAACAAACAAACACAAAATAATTTTCAAACCTCTTCTAACTTTATTAATCTTCTCAAAATCATCCAGGCAAGTATGAAGTCGTTTAATAAGTGCTTGTAATTAATTAGAAAACTAACTCACTACCTAATCAATTAAAACTTTGGATAAATCAATTAAATTAAAGAGAAACACCTTCTAATCAATTAGAAAGGTCATTAATCAATTAAATCATATATGCGTTTTAGAGTTTCTTTTTCTAGATTAGGGTTGATGTTTTGAGGTAGCTTAATAGATTAAAAGTATGTTTTAATCAATTAACTCATTAATTTTTTCATGGATTGTTTCTTTTTTAAGTCAAATCTTTTCCAATATAAAGGACACTTCTCCTTATTTCATTTAGCACCAGAGTTCTGAATATAAACTTTTATACTATTCTTTCTACTTTTTTTTTCTTCTAAAATTATTATTTTTATTAGAGTTGTCTTAGGGCCAAAAGAGTTAAAAATTCTTCTGAGTGTTGTGTTGTATTGGCGTTATCTTAAATTTGTTTTATTCAAGAATGTAATTCTATTATGTAATATATTTGTAAATAATTTGAAGGTTGTAAGTTAAATTTGAAAAAAATCTTGGGTGAAGGTTGTTAAGCTAAAAATATGTAAAAATTTAATTTGTTGGTTCTTGAGCTAAACCCGTGTAAATTATTTGTTTTTTGTTAAAAAGTTTATGGGTTGATCTTGTGTAAAAGCTCCAAGTTTTTATTAAAGGTTGTTTGAGACGATCCTGTAAAAGTTTAAAATTAATTTTAGTAGAACTCTTAAGGAAAAACTTTTGGAGACAAGAATAGGTCAAATAATTAAGTGAAACTATATATATATATATATATATATATATATATATATATATATATATATATATATATATATATATATATATATATATATATATATATATATATATATATATATATATATATATATATATATATATATATATATAGTACAATCTCTCTATCTATTATTTATTTATTTTTTGTTGTTTTATTTTCTTTTTGTAGCGTAACTCGCTTCTTTGTCATCTTTTTTCTATTTTCATGATGCTATCTCTTTGTTTGCTTATTATACCGATATAAGCGTTTTCAAAAATCAAAATTTTTATAAATTATTTTTAAATTTTGAATATTACAATTTAGTCTCTCATGTGTTTAAAGTCATTTGCTCAACAAAGTATAAAAAAATAATTATAGAAATTATAGAAGACGTTATAAAATTCAACGTTCAAAGTGCTATGCAATTTGACCTTTAGAGATTCTATTTAATTGTCCATGAAATTGTGTCTCATAAGGAGGGTCACCCAATAGAACATTTCAACGCCGACTTCCAGAGACGATAATGTGATTGTAGAAAATTTCAAGTATTCTACCTGACTTTTTACATGGTATTTGACATGTTCTAGTAAACACAAAGACTGCTCTGTGCACATACCAGATATATACAAAATTGATAACATCTTTAAAGTTTACTAAAAAAGTTTCTTTATTGTTCTCCATAAAGATTATTGGCCTCAATATGAAGGAAATGGTCTTTGCCATGATGAGTCTATTCGAAGGAAAAAAGAAAGATCGCACAAACATTACCTACATTAGAATTGAAATGAATAATATTGAGAAACACAAAAGAAAATGTGTCATTTGCCGCTGACCAACCATATCCGCATAAATTGTTGAAACGCTACAGGAACTTCTAATTTGGTACACTTATTTTTTGTTAAGTTAATCAGTTCAATGTTATTTGTTTGGTGCATGAAATACA